>OU343220.1:36161679-36197446 GCA_910596185.1 Chrysanthemum makinoi | reverse complement strand
TTCTTACGGTTGTTCTTTTGGTTTAGTAAAATCCCGTGAAAGAATCAATTTCCGGTTTAATCAAGAGTTATAAAATCCCGTAGAGCTTGAAACATGTCTACAAGCGTTCCTACTATCATCTCCACGTGCGAGGATGTTCAAGCGGTGGTTCGGATACTCGTCCACCCATGCTTGGAAGGCTGACTCTGATTCTTGGGCTCAAGCGAATCAGATTGTCTTGCCTTGGAAAGGAAAATGGTGTCAACATTCTCAAATCCATTGATGAAGGACCTTATCGAGTTGAGACGACTAGAGATGTACTTGATACTGGCGAAGATGGAACTTTGATTTACGAATGGGCGGACCAAAGATGTATGATGAGCTTGATGATAAGGAGAAAAAGAGATTGATCGCGATATCGAGGCTTCAACATTGTTCTTCAAGGTCTTCCTAAAGACATCTACAAGCGATCAATCACACAAGGCAAAGCGTTATGGGATAATGTCAAGATGCTTCTCGAGGTTAATTAACTATGGAAGACAGAGAATCACAACTCTATGATGAATTTGAGCACTTCAAGATGAAACGAGATGAGAGTGTCTATGAGTACTATGTGAGATTTCATAAGTTGGTGAATGACATGAGGAACATCGGAATGACTATGCCTAACATTCAGGTGAACTCAAAATTTGTGAACAACATGAATCCCGAATGGCACAAGTTTGTCATACGTGAAGCTCACTAAAGGATTGAAGAATACAAACTATGAGCAACTCTATGCCTTTCCTTGAGAATGAGAGACATGCTATGTTTGAAAAAGGATTCTTAATCATTCAAAACCAATCGGGAGAGACAAGCTCATCGAATGATTCAACTGCCTTCTACTCAAACATTGGAATCACAACCAAAGCATCTCAAGTCATACCCATGGGTGATGGTAATCACAAACTCATTCTGATCCATGTTCAAACAAGGCGTCTTGATGCACAGTGGGAACTTCATTAATCAACTAGCTCTCATGATTAGTCAAAACATGAATTCTCTCCACAAACCAACCTCAACCAACAATGAAATCGAGCATCTAATCCCACAATCAAGCAGTCGGAGATGGGAAAGTCATGGTGCAACCGATTCGAAGAAAGAGCAGTATGATCAAGGAAGAGGTGGAGTGGTAGAGGTTATGTTGGAATCGAATCGAGGAAGGAAGGGTAATCAAGGTCAAGCTAAGCCGATCAAATGTTATAACTGTGGTGGTGAGGGACACATTGCAAGGCGCACATCTCCAAGCGTCCACGGAATCTTGATTACCGGAGATAAGATCTTGCTTGTGCAAGCTCGGGATAATGGCTGCTTTGGATGAAGAGGAATTGTTGTTTCTTCGAGGGAATGCCAAGACCTATGATCTGATGTGGATGGCGACCTATTCGGGAGATAGGTCACAATCATCGAGAATGCCTTTCAAGTCGTGATTGTGATGCATCGACTCGATGTGGATGATGGAACTACTGCACACACAATCTTTATGGCTAGCATTTCTCCAATGGTTTCTCCCAAGGTCTTCATCTTCACCAAGTCGCCCATCCAAAGACAAACTCATCTCAGAGGTACTAAAACTATAATGATGATGTCGATGTGCAAAAGATGTATGACAAAGTACTATCAACTAAAACTTTTGTATCAAATATTGAAAATATGGGTAATATCAATGTTGTCCCATATGATCAATATGTGAAACAAAGTGAAAGTGAAGTTGTACCAAGTGATGCATCTCTGCAACAATGACTATATTTTTGATGAATAACGTGATGTACCCCTCGATGATTCAGATCCGAACTTAATGCCTATAATGAACGTGTTGCTATTTATGAACAACGTGCTAAATTTGAGTTGACCACTCGTGAGCAGAAAATGGATGACCAAATGCGTACAATTATTAGAAAAGTAGGTTTAGAGAAGAAGTATTAAAACAAGAGTTAAATTCCTTGCAAGAAAAGCTTTCTAAACCTGCTAAGCAAAAACAAGAACTTCAAGAAAATGTGAAAATGCTTAAGCAAGAATTTAATGCAAAGGAATCAAAACTTTTGAATGATTTTTCTAATCTAAAACTTTGAAAACAAACTTGAAAAACAATGCATAAAGGAAACACCATCCGACCGCTCACATGATCACTAAGCATGAGTCCTAAGCGATAAGCATAGCATTCCCTTTTGAGGAACCAAACTGAGGTCATTAAAAAGGGCTAGAAATGCTCATAAGGTTCTTTATGATGGCAATGAAATCCTTAAACCTAGACAAACCTAGTTGCTTGAGTGCACAGAGGAAGATAAGAAATCGATGAAGTCACTAGGGAAAAGATGAACAAGAAAACAGATGATCCTAAATGTAAAGAAAAGAAAATAATCACACCCCATGATTACAAAAGGAAAATGGATTTCCTTAACATGTTTAAGCCTCGGACATTGTTAACTCCTAACAAGTGTTCTGAAAATGGATTTAGATGCGTAAAGTCGAAAATATTGTTGAAACAAACCCTCCTCTTTGGAAAATGCCTAGAGCGACCGTGTATCCTCCTAATACACCAATGCATCTTGTTCCTAGAACAATTGCCACTAAAAGCAAGACCTTAATTAGCCAATATGTTATACTTCAACTATTTGTTGATTTTGAGAAAACTTGCAAGAAAAGGATCACACCCACGGTATTACTAGGAGAAAGGGGTTTTGAGCAAATGAAAGAATGTTATTTAACCGAGGTCATGCCTTTCTTTAAACTTCTAAAAGATCACTTTGAGAGTCTTAAAAGGGGATAGAAACTGATATTAAGGGAATGGAAAAGGAATTTGATGCAATGATAGTTGAAGTTAGTGACTATGAGAGAGCACTAAAATATAATGAGATTGAGAGGAAGAACTTGCATACACTAAATGAGAACCTCGATTAATGTATTACTCAGGATGTGTTTTTCACCGCTACAAATTGTTCCATTAATGCTTCCAAATTTCATGAATTATCGGTTGCACTGAAAGTCTCCCATGATCGTGTCATTGAGCTTGAAAAACTAATTCTGAACTAAACGAGAAAATTGAACTGGATGATCACGACAATTTGGTTAAACATTTTTCTAAACTAGAAGTTGAGCATTTTAATTTACAACTAAAATATCAACATCTTAAAGAAAATGTCAAAACTTCAAATATCAAGACATCCTCGATGCTCCGTGAGTTTGATGCATTTTCAAATTAACAAACGTGATGAATGATTCAAGCTCAAGGCAACACATCGTAAAGTTGAAAGCCCAAATCTCTCAATTAAAGGGTCAAACAACAATACAGTGCCCCAAATGCCTCCTCCTTTAGATTCTCTGAATTCTCAAACTTTTCATCTTCAAAACTTAGTTGATGCCTTACAAAAGGAAAACGAGAGTTTTCTAGAAGAAAATGAAAAGTTAAACGACATTTTAAAGAGTTATATGATTCAATAAAAGTCACCCGAGACCAAAACAACGAAAAATAACGCTTTACAAAAGGAAATTGAGAATCGGAAGTCGTGAAATGGGAAACTACTATTTGTTTTCAATAAGAATGTTGTCTCAAAGTCACCCTTAGATTGCAAATACATCGTGGGATGCTTAAATATATTCCTCCTCATCTTAGGAATAATGAACATGCTTTTCATGAATACCGTGCTCACCTTAAGGATAGTCTAGAATGTCTCCAGAGATTGTCAAGAGGATTTCATTAACAAACCTCTTGATAGTGAAATTAGGTTTGCTTGCCTGTGCCAAACGATCTCAAGAGTTGCTAGAATGTGTAATTGCAACATGTCCCAAAAACCTTAGGTGAAAAGGCAAGGCTGTGATGCCTTGTTCTATGCCTTAGCAGAAATCCGCTCTATGCCCAGTCTTAAAAAAGGAAGCACTAATGTGCCTTCAAGTAGTTCAGATTCCAGATATGTTAGTGCTAAGAAAGTGAACTTGTGTGCCCGCAGCTCAAATCACGCCTTAAGAAAGTATACACTAAGCCTTCTAGTATTTCGATCCTTGCACATCAAGTTCAGAATGCAAAAATTAGATCAACCAACTAATGTTCCCATTCCCCTACAGAGTAATCGTGACTTTAAAGAAGCGTGTCAAAGTCTCAAGACAATACAAGGAATGATAGGACCTTGCAAGCTAAGAATGTCCATTGGAAGAGAGTAGAAGACCAATCTAGGAACTTTAAGCTTGAGTTGAATAAAACGAATCGTTGTTGATTCTAGTATTAGCCTTAGCGCATCGTAATTAATTCAATTTCGATACTATTTGCAAACCTTGTAATGATGTCCGCTTGAATTTCGCTTGCTAATCATGAATGTGGTGTGAATGCTTTGTCTAATGTCATTCAAATGCCCAGCTAAAATTGTTAATGCTAATAATCGTGCAAGGCAAAAGGCAAAACGAAAGATTGTTCGAAAAAAGTGGAAACCCACAGGAAGAACTTTTATAAAGATAGGTTATTATTGGATACCTTTGGCCATAAGAATAATCAGCTTGCTCAAACCGCTAAGATTATGCCCACTAGAAAATGGATGCCTATTGGTAGAACTATTCCCTTAAGAAGTGAACATACTTTGAATAGGTCAAATACAGACACCAAAATTGCATCTATTCCCAATGATTCCATTGCTTCTACCGATATGGATGTTTCTATTTCTGGGTGTTCCACCATCGTTATTAAACAAGTGGAACCCATTCTTGCATGGGATCCCAATTATCCAGTTATCCATTCTTGTCTCAGGTTCAACCGCAGATCGTTCAAATCGCTTCTCGGTACACGGACTCAGTCCGTTCCAAGCATATGACCGAGACCGGTCATGCTCATGAACTTCGTGAGCAAATTCATCGGGACTGTTAGATTCGGTAATGATCATTTCGGTGCAATTATGGGTTATGGTGATTATGTTGTTGGTGATAGTGTTATCTCTAGAGTATACTATGTGGAAGGTCTTGGTCATAATCGGTTCTCTGTCGGTCAATTCTGCGGATTTCATCTAGAAGTAGCCTTCAAAAAACATACTTGTTTTGTTAGAGAACTTGATGGTAAGGAACTTTAAGAGGAACTCGTGGTTCAAATCTTTACACCATCTCTATAGAAGATATGATGAAGTCTTCCCCAATTTGCTTGCTGTCAAAGGCTTCAAAAACAAAGTCATGGTTATGGCATCGACGCCTCAATCACTTGAACTTCGGCACCATCAATGATCTCTCCAGAAAGGACTTAGTTGTAGGTTTACCTCGACTAAAGTATGAAAAGGATCATCTTTGTTCAAGATGTCAATTGGGAAAAAGCAAGAAGTATGCCCATAAACCCAAACCTACTAACTCTCCACGTAAGTTCTTCATACAAGTCATATGGATTTATGTGGACCAATGAGAGTGCATAATATCTTTGGGAAGAAATATGTGTTAGTTATAGTTGATGATTACTCTAGATTCACCTGGGTCAAGTTCTTAAGGACAAAGGATGAAACTCTAGATATCATCATCAAACTCATCAAATGAGTTCGACTTAACAAAACCGCCGTAATTATCCGGACAGACAATGGAACCGAGTTTGTTAACAAACAACTTAGTGAATTTTATGAAAGCATTGGAATCAGCCATCAAAGAAGTGTTCCACTAACTCCTCAACGTAACGGTGTAGTTGAAAGATCTAAATCGAACTCTTGTAGAAGCCGCTAGAACAATGCCGATACTCTCAAAGTTCCAATGTTTCTCGGGTCGGGCTATTGCCATTGCATGCTACACAAAAAATCGCTCGATTCACACTCGCTCATGGAAAGACACCATATGAACTTGTCCACAACAGAAAACCTAAACTCTCTTTCCTTCGTGTGTTTGGAGCATTGTGTTATCCAACTAATGAGGGTCAAGACTTAGGCAAACTTAGAGCTAAAGCGACATTGAGTATTTGTAGGGTATGCACCAAACAAAAGGGATACCAATCTACAACAAAAGAACCCAAACATCATGGAAACAATTCACGTTACGCTTTGATGAGTCGACGGTCAAATGGCTCCTGAACAATCCGCTTCGACCAAGACTTCAAAACAGTCCATTTGGTTCATCCCTTGTTCCAAACTCTTCTCAAGAAACTCCATATGTACCTCCATCCGAAGATGATTTAAAGAAATTGTTTGATCCTATGTTTGATGAACTTTATGATCCAAGTACTAATGAGGTGTTGATCCCTACAACAGAGGTGCTCATATTCCGTGAATGAAGTCAATCCTCAGCCTCAATATCTTTAAGTCAAGAAGCACCTGCCGCCGATCCTTCACTCATCAACAAATCATCATTCTTCAAATGTACATCATGGAACTCTTTCTGGCATCAATGATGAAGTTAATCCCTTTGCTACTCCTCAAGATGCTCCATTTGAAAACATATTTGCTCCCAATCTTCATCGAACCATCTTCTTCAGAGACATCAACTCTCGCACTTCAGCCTCAACAACTACCACATGAACACTCGTGAAAATGGACTCACGATCATCCATTAGACAACATCATTGGAAATCCCTCTCGCCCAAGATCCACACGGAAACAACTTTGCAACCGATGCCTTATGGTGCTTCTTCAACTCCGCACTCTCTAAGATCGAACCAAAAGATGTTAAAACCGCCATGAATGAAGATAGTTGGTTCAATGCCATGCAAGATGAAATTCATGAGTTTGATCGACTAGATGTATGGGAGTTAGTACCTGCTACAGATTGTGCTATGATTATTGCTCTAAAATGGATCTTCAAAGTGAAACTTGATGAGCATGGTGATGTGTTGAAGAACAAGGCTCGATTAGTTGCTAAAGGATACCGCCAAGAGGAGGGTATAGACTTTGAAGAATCTTTTGCTCGCCTGTTCGAATCGAGGCAATCGAATCTTTTGGCTAATGCCGCTAGTAAGAACATGGTAGTCTATCGATGGATGTGAAGACGCATTTCCGAACGGAGATCTTAAAGAAGTCGCCTACGCCACCAACCCAAGGATTTGTGAATCAAGAGCATCCTACTCACGCTTATCGCTTGAAGAAGGCCCTTTACGGTTTAAAGCAAGCTCCAAGGGCATGGTATGATACACTATCAAAGTTTCTTCTATCAACCGGATTTAGCAAAGGAGCAGTTGATCCAACATTGTTCACTAGGAAGTCGTGCAAACATTTAATTCATATTCAAATTTATGTTGATGATATTATTTTTGCCTCGACTGATCCAATGGAATGTGATCGTTTTTCTAATGAAATGAGTTCAAAATTTCAAATGTCAATGATGGGACAAATGTCATTTTTCTTGGGATTACAAATTTCAAAAAGTCCCTGAGGCATTTTCATAAATCAATCTAAATATGCAACTGAGATCTTAAAGAAATTTGGATTTGATTCAAGTGACCTGTTGACACTCCCATGATTGATCGAACCAAACTAGATGAGGACCACTCAGGATCATGATTGACCAAACAAAATATCGTAGTATGATTGGATCCTCGATGTACCTCACGTAGTAGACCGGACATCTTGTTCGGCCGTTTGCATGTGTGCTAGATACCGGGCTAAGCCTACTAAAAAGCACCTTGAAGCGGTTAAACGGGTACTTCGGTATCTCCAAGGAACCATCAATATGGGACTTTGTACCGGGGACACCGTATGTCACTAATGTACCTATGCAGATGCCGATCATGCAGGGTGTCAAGATACCTCGAAGTACATCCGGAGGTGCTCGCTTTGATAAGCTTGTGAGTCGGTCTTCAAAGAAGCAAATGAGTACTTCTATTTCCTTCAGAGGTGAATACATAGCCATGTCATCTTGTTGTGCTCAAATCTTATGGATGAGATCTCAATTATCCGACTATGGCTTTGAATTCAACAAAATCCCTCCAGATCGTGATAATAGTGCTATTGCTCTCTCATGCAACAACGTTCAACACTCAAGAGCAAAGCATATCGACATTCACATCATTTCATCGGGGAACAAGTGGAAAAAGGTGTGGTGGAACTCTATTTTGTGAGGTCTCAATATCGCTAGCGACATCTTCACCAAAGCTCTTCCAAGAGAACGCTTTGAGTTTATTCTTCCACGCCTGGCTTGAAAAGCCTTCAACCGTAACACTCAAACGCCTTCGTGAGGAAGACGAGGAGTAAAGGTCTATCTTCATCTATCTCTTGTAAATATCTATTCGAAAAACAAAATACAAAATTATAAAACCTTCAAAACCATAAAATCGAAAAATTCAAAAATCTTCAAAAATATTGTCAATTTGTCATGCTTTTTCTCGGTTCGTCAATATCTACGGTCTTGTGTCGTCATTCAAAGAATGACACGGACTTTAGATGTTGTTCGAATTCTAAAAAAATAAAAATAAAAATATATTTTGGGAGAAAGAGAAACAATGGTTTATTGTCATTTCGTGCAAGAACTCTTTTCAAAGAAAGAACAGAGCCATACTTTATCATGTTTTCAAAATTCCATGCTCGGATTCTTTAAACATTTATCTCAATAACTAAATTTGAAAAATAACTCGTCTCTATTTTTGATAATCATCTGACTTATTTGTCAAAATATCAATCTCTCAATCAACAACCTATGTCATTGATTGAGGGGAGAATGATTTCAATTAAATTAAAAAGTTATTTGGCATTCAATTGTTTTCAAAAGATATTCATGCATGTTTTATCAATGGAGTTTAAAGTCTTAAAATCCGATCCTTATCGCTAAAACGCTTTCATAATCAAGTCACAATCTCCTTAAAAGCTTTCAAAATCAATTTAAATCTATAAGAGATCACAAATCTCAAATGATTTGATAATTGTGATCGGGGAGAATGTGTGATTTAAATTGGATTTAAACCGATAATTCGGTAAATGGTTTTATAAGGATGTACAAGCTCTCCTTCCCACATGTGACAAACGATTTCAAATTTTCCATGCACATGTTGAGGGGAGCATCTATCTTAAACCTATGATTTGAAACGTGATCACTTATCTCATGTGCAAGTTCCTCTAGTATGTGAAAAAATCTTTTCAAATCTCGAGGCACATATTGAGGGGGAGCAAAATCATGAAAACCTCATCCTTCCCAAAATGCTTTATCTACTTGATTCGATTAGGGAAGTGATGTTGATATTTTTTGAAAATGGTAATCAAAGAAGTTAATTTCTTTCTTGCCTCCGTGGCAAAACTATTTCAAATACTTGATTCACATGTTGAGGGGGAATTCTTCTTCTAAAAATATCAAAACAATTCAGGTACAAAATGCTTTGATAAAATATCATAAGTATCCGGATTGATTTTCAAATGGTTTTCAATTGGTTCCTATGGCAGATGAACAATACCAAAAAGACCGACCAACTTTACATTATGTATGGTGATATAAGGATGATAAGGTTAGGTATGTGTTCCCATGATCCGCCGTAACTGAGGGATCTACCCAGTGACTATCCACTAGTTAGTGTAGAGTTCTTAGGTATGATGATAAAAGGAGAAAAATGAGATATGGGAAGAGTGCGGACTAAGACTGAGCTAGTATCGAATAAACCCAACAAGGTTCTTGCTATGAAGTCTCGTAAGCACTGGGGTTGAAGAATTAATAAGAATTGAATGAGAAAAGGGTGAAAACAAATAGCCCTCCATTTATTCAACCTTAGGCGTAAACCGGGTTCAATTCATATGCTACAGGTGGTAACATCGGTATTGAAGACAAGACGTCATGGACCCTGACGACTGCACTTCAACTTCCCAAACCACTCAAGTTCCTCTTAAAAGAACTTGTTTCATTCTCAATGGGAACCTACATAAGCTATCGACTTTCTCTTAGAGATTGTTGATATTGAAGGAGGAGACCTCTCCCTAGTCTCCGATATAGGATCCAAATATGCACAAATTGAGTCTAGAGCCACGAGATCATCAATAAATCTCATTAGGACACTTTCAATGAAGACTCTCTGCTTCACACAATGTGGAAAGAGAGATTATATCTTGAGTCCCACGATTATCCTTGTGGTATTGCTGTAACATCTCGAAAGTGATGTGTTTACATATTCACTGAAGATGGAAAGCCTTCGAGCCAACATCTAACAAGCTCTCGGTAGGTGGCATGTGAGATCTATTATACGATCAACCATGTGACAACCAACGTAAACAATGGGGCTTATTCAATCTTTTGAATCAATCGTTCAAAGTTATGGATTGACGGTTACCTTTGAAAAACCGGTCTTTGTGCTTTAAAACTCTTTTCATTAGCACGCGACCGTGTACTAATTTTTCAAATCAAAAGGTGTTTTATGATTGATAATTGATTTTCATTAAAACCTTCGTTATATTGCAAAAACAATTTCTATTGAGCAATACACGATTGTTTTTCAAATTTTCATCAATCGGACGTAAATTATTGTTCACTCACCTGTTGTTGTCTTTGAGACGTTCGGTTTGAGAACGCTAGAGCAAATGCGAAACCTCGCAAGGAAATTCTTCGAATTATAACGATCACGGCGAGATTGTACCGATCAACGGGGAACCGTGGGCCGTACCTCAATTCATCGAAAGTGATCAAAGACACTTTCGTGCGCTTTATTGCTAATCGCCTTATGCGTACACCCCGACGCTTTGCAAATGATCGAATGAAGCGGTCAATACATAGCCGCATGCTCACCTAACACATTCATCTCAAAAGAAATCATGATTAGTGCATCAATGACTCGGATATTTTCACTCCATGCTTCGCTACGCCACGCCAATATCATGAATCAACTAAAGCTTCCGCTAACTCGATGAGAAGATATCATGATCCGTAATGTGAGCATGTCGGTCCGAATGTAACAACATCACAGTAAACCAACACCACAATGGATGTCTCAGAGATTTTCAAGCTGATGATCTCAAAAGTGGCTCAACATTATTATCACGCTGATCAAGAAAGACCTCCACTTGGAATAACCAAACATGCAATGAGTGGAATCAATGACTACGAGCTTCGGAGCAAAGTACTACATCAAGAATGCAAGATCAATTGTTAATGTAATATCGGATTGTATTCAATGTCATTTTAGTATATGTTTGAGGTGACCTCCCTTAGGGGGAGATTGTTAGGAATTAGAAATTCCAGGTATTAAAGAGTCGGTCACCTCAAGTATATGTAATCGTTAGAAAGCTCGTAGTCATAGTACTTTTATGTTAAGTAGTATTTAGTTGTAACACCGTGGAGGACGGACGTCTTTACCCATCGTATGCCCGATCCACGCTCGTTGTGTGCTTTTATTGTAAGACTACAAATACTCTCTACCTTCCAAGGTAGAGAGTTGGAGCTCATAATAATATTTTCTTTCTCTCACTATAGTTCCCAACTCTCTTCCTTTCTCTCACTATAACTCTCTCTCTCTAACATTCTTATACGCCTACTTTGATCATGGTTTAGAGTGTTTGTGAAATCTAATATCCAACATATGTACATTACAACGAATATAATGTAATGTATTATATCTATTACGCTAGCACTAAGTTCATGCAACCGAAGCTACGACTGTTAGGTTCCCATATTAGTAACACAAGCTTCAATAGAAGAATTAAGGAAGAAATGATCGGATGAACACAAACACAAACACACGTATAAGAAATGAAGAAAGGTTATGCGTAGGTGTATATTGAAAGTGAACAACCAACCCTCAAGTGAGGGTGTTACAAGAGTATTTATAGGAGGGAACTAGGGCAACACACCAAGTTCCCATCCTTTACTTATTGGGCTTTGGATAGGCTCATGGGCTTTCTACATGAGCCTAACCTTGATTACTAACATAAAAGCCATATTAAAGCTAACTATTACATATTAATTACTAACACTTGAATTCTAGTTTAGGAGTGATTCCAACAATCTCCCCCTAAGTGTTAGTGATTGATGATATAAACGATGTAGGTGCTGATGTAATAGTAGCTCTAACGTCTTCTGACATTCTTCTTTCTTGTGAGAAGAAGTGCCTTGATTTGAACAATCTCCACAGTGTAGAGAAATTGTTTCCTTTGAAGTATTCTGCTTTGACGTCATCATTTTCTTTGTTCTTTGATCTTTGTTCTTTGTGATGGTAGTGATAGTATGTTGTGGTTTTTTGCATCAGGTCCGCTTCGTTGCTCCAGTGTCTCCACGTCTTTCTCCAACATGCTCACACGCTCGTTAACGTTGGATTTCAGTACTGATGTAGTTCTCTTAGTCTTTAAACTTTGTAGATTCTTTGACTTTGACGAAGAATCATTCTGACATTGTGTTGCCTTTTGAGAGAACTTCAATTAGTGTTGTTGTTGGTATGAGCATGTGGAAAATCGCACGCATCTTTTCCACCCGCGAGCATCCATAAGAAGAAAACATAAAAACATGGGTTAGAAATAATCCAACACAGTTTGAACTTCAAGAGTGTCAACAAAGATAGTGTGAAAACACAACTCTAATTCTCACAAAGTCGTTCCGAACCGAGTCCCACAAGTGAGATAACGCTGATGCAAAAATCGAGTACATCTACGGTCAGATGAGTCGCTGAGGTACACTCAAGCATCACCCCGACAGTAGACCGCTTGAGACACACTAAGCGTAATCCACGGGAGTTACGAAGTGAGCCGCTATCGTGGTGTTTGATGTTGACCCTGGCAGGAGTTTCCATTCAATCACCGAGGATCACATGTGTGAACTTCTCATAAATGTTCTCGACAGATTGCTAAGATTTGTGAAGGACTCGATATTGTATCACTTGCGTCCTTATTGTTGAACGACAAGTGATGAAATGTCAAGTGTACCTAAGAGATCTTTTGATGAATCTCGTGCTCTAGACTCAATAGTGCGCTTTGGTTTTCCTGAGCGGAGACTAGGGAGAGGGTCTCCTTGCTTCAATACCAGAAATCTCTAAGAGAAAGCCGATAGTTTACGTAGGGTTCCCTGTGAGAATGAAACAAGCTTCTGTTGAGAGAAACTTGAGTGGCTAAGAAGGTTTAGTGCATGCGTCACTGGGTCCATGACGACTTTAATCTTCAATACCAGTGTCATCAAGTGATAACCAGTAGTATATGAATTGAACCCTAAGGTTCTGCGCCTAAGTTGAATAATCCTGAGGGCTATTTCTTTTCACCCTTTTCTTTTTAATTCTTCAACTCCTTCTTTCTCCGATTCTCATTTTATAATCATACATAAGGACTTCTAATTCTAACTATTGGTGGTGTCCTTGGGTAGATCCTTCCGGCTCTGGCGGATCATAGGACGGTTATTCCTAACCTTAGTCACCTTATGACTCCATGACTAACCTATGTTGCCACAAAACCAATTTGCAAGAAAATCTCTCAAAGTATTTTATAAGTAAGAAACATTTTGTAATACTTCAAGAGTTTTATATTTTGCAAAAATACTCCCCCTCCACACGGCTTAAGTATTTTGACAGAAATCTGCACGGTAAGAGAAGAGCGCGCACTTTTGAATTTATCAACTCATGATAGACAATCCCCCGCGAGACACGGTTACGTTGCATAGTTAAAGAGTTACATTGTCAGCTTTTAGGTGACAACTAGCTCTAATAACTACCTTGAAGGTGTGGACAATCCTCGAAAGGTTGTCAAACCCGTCAAAGTTCATGTATTTCAAGAGTTTCTCGAATGGTACATTCTACTCGGACAAGTCCTTTGCGAGACACGTTTACATCACTAGCGAACTAGCTTGAAATTATTACCCGTCCCGGACAAGTCTTTTCGAGTTACTAACATTTAAGATCTCGTCAATTCATTGGTTAAGTCTGTAGTACGACAATTCATTTGCAATATCACAACATATTTCTTATCACATAATTTTTCTCCCCCTCAGAAATGGCATATAAATGTTATTTTTGATGAAATTTTGATATCGAATATGTCCATTTTGAGTTTTGTGGGAAGATTACCACGAAGAACATTTTGTGAACAAAGTTTTTAGTCAAATACTCCCCCTCAACAAGTGATATTAACTTTTGAGGTTTTGAAAATCATAAGGGGAAGTACTTGTTCTTTTGAGCAAAACCTTTTAAAAGTGAAAGGTTTGATAGGTTTTACTCAAAAGTAAGAAGCTTTCGCTCCTTATATAAGGATTGTGGCACTGAAGCGTACCACAGGGTCCTTTCATTATAAGAACGGGTTGTACACTGATATGTGTGCACAAGCCATTATGAATATATCAAACAAACAAAATCACAATCAAGAATGTTAAGAGAGTACCCAATGATTACACACGACCAGCTACTTTCTGAGGACGTTGGTATGTCTGAATCGGGAAGCTTGGTCTTCCTCCCACATAGCTTTCCAACCGTCGCATCTGATCCCGATGAATCATCCTTTCATCAATCCTAGAGATAAACCTAAGAACATCCTTGCGGTCCTTTGAATTCCAACTCTCCGACAGAATTATACCCAACTCAATGACCTTCAATCGATAAGCCAATCCATCTTGAACCATCTTCAGGGTGGCGTCATAGAACTTGTGAATTTCATCGAAAGCCACGAAGCAAGTATGATGATTTTCACTTCAGTAGACAGACCCAAACTTTGGTTTATAAACGATTTTGTACTGAGGTTCTTGATTGATTCCGTTGAAGTGTGGGAGTGGGGCGGTGAGATTGAGTTGTTTTTTGGTAAGATTCGACCCCGAGGTGGAGATCTTCAACACGCTCTTTGATTTGATGTGTATGAAAACAAGGAGTGTAGTAATGTACTTGATCTAAATTTCGGTTGAGGTTTAGGTTGGGGCTCAGGTATGTCATGATCCTCACTACCAGTGTATGTAAAGTGATTACCGGTTTTTTCCATTGGTGGTGTGGTTTCTGAAACCCTTGGTTGATCAGATGGTGGTGGTTGTGTGGCATGTTGTGTAGTGGTGAAAACCTGCTTAACCATTTGTCGAATCATTGGATGGAGTTGCCTTCTTAACAAATTTTGTTGTTGACTTAGTTGTTTCTTTTGTTGATGGAGGTGATGATTGAGATAATGATTTGGGTTTGGTGGAAGTGTCAAAAAGGTGATTTAGAAGACTGTTGAAGTATGTGTGTTGGATTGTCAACTATGTAGTTGTCTGATTCCTTCTTTAACTTTTCCTATTCAGCTCTAGCAGCTTCTTCAGCATCCCTTTTTGCATCATTTCCTCTTTAGTCACCAAATTATCATCATCAGTGACTCTTTCATCCTTATCATGATAGTAATCTCCTTCGTCATATATTTTCACATCTTCACCATGCTTTTCTTTTTGTGGTTATTTAGGTTGTTGTTATGGTTGCTTCATTTCAACAGTTGTTGAGACAGTGATACCCTGATCCTTACCGGGTTGATTAACCGGATCAGATGGGGTTAGAGTTGTTTGCAATGGATCTTCCATAAGTGGAGGACTACTGCTTGACCCTCCTGCCCCACCGGGTTGATTAACCGGAAAGGTTGAAGCATGATATTCCATCCTTTTCTGCTTTAATGTCTTCCGAAATTTTCATTCTTCATCCATTGAGTCATACTCATCATCAGAAAGAAGTCAGAGATTGAGGATGACTTTGTGAGCATGTATTTGAATGGATGATGCAGAAGGATGACCACAGAAAATCTGCAAGATGATTCTGAGCATATGAAGTTGTTGAAGACGACACGGAGATTGTTCTTGCCAATTGTTTTGTCGTATCCGGCTGGGAATGTGTTTGCCATCGTGAGCTTAGCTGGGGCATTGAAGCTTGCTTGATTTGTAGCCATTTTGTGATCTGAAAGTCATTAGACAAAGAGACAGACATATGGAAACACAATGTGTTTGTTTTAGTCTGATTTATTATCTAATTACTTGTTTTATGGTAACATGTTTATGTTAGTTACAACTCCTAAGTCACATTTGTCCAATTGTTTGAAGTTGATGTGAAAAGTTACGTGAACATGTTAATTTTGAAATTTCAATGTCCAATTATTCACTTAACACACAACATATTAACATTTGTAAGCTTATATGAAACATTAGATATTTGTGACTCATGCGTAACATTTAACAAGTGACATATGCGTAATAGGCCAAAATGTAGTGAACAGTGGGTTATGCGTAACAAGGATCCTTATGCGTAAGAAAGGAGCTTATGCGTAGGAGTAAGCTAAAGCGTAAGACTAAGCTTATGCGTAAGAGTTTCTTACGCGTAAGACAAGTTCAAAGGCTTTAGACTTACGCGTAGGAATAAGCTAGGTGTTACGCGTATAGTTTACTCGTAAGAGTAAAGCTTATGCGTAACAAGCCTTGTTTACGGATATCTTTCCAAGATACACGTAATCCACTGTCGACCTCTTATGCGTAAGAGTTACGCGTAGGATTTCTCTTAGGCGTAACCTTTACGCATAAGGTATTCCTTAAGCGAAACGATGAGCACCTAAAGATTCTGACATTACGAATAATTAACTTGTTAATTATAAACATGAAAACCTAATATCATTTTATTCCAAACATCTTTTAGATCACAAAGCAACCATAAGAACATATCAGATACACACAGAAAGACTTAGGCATAAAATTACTTAAGCCCTAAACCCTTAATCTACGCATAAGAGATATAGCTACAACAAACCAAACAATAATGTTTCTGGAGTGTCCTAGATGTCATATGAGTGTAATGGAACAATATATAACACATTTCCACCACAGAATCAGAAGATTCATGGGATATGAACCCTAAAAGCCTAAAACTTAAATTCTTACAGTTTAGATGTTTCTGGGCTAATTTAAAGGTTCAAAACATGCATATATACTTATTCTAACACTTTCTTGACCACCTAATAACATATCACAGAATAGAAACCCTAAATGAGCGCAAGAACCCTAGAATTCAAATTAAAGAAATTTGAGATTCAGGATGGTTATGGTTGAAACAAGTTTAATAGACACTAAGAAAGGTTTTAACATAACTCATTTCAATCCAAACACTTTTATGCATAAACATCCAGTTCGTTCGAGTGAACTGTTTTCCAAAATCAGTTTAAAGAGTTTTAACCGCTGGATTTGAAAGATTTTGAAATCCTTGTTTAGAATCTTGATCAAAACAATTTAGAATTTACAGATTATGAACAGCTTCAACGGGTTTTAAAGATTTGATTTGGGTCGTTTAATCTTGGTGGTTTAGGAGTAAATGCACATGAAATGGTGCATTGAATGTGTTAGGTGAATGATTTTGTTAAAATTAATTTGCCAAGTAGACACATTCAGTCCTTCAACCTTAAAGAGGTTCCAACCAAGATCCTTTAACTTCCGTTTAGGTTAGACAAAACACTTGTAAGGCAAGAAACTTAAAGATACTCCCCATCGACTTCTGAAATAATGAATTTTGAAAACATTTGAGTCCGAGGAGAGTAATTGACAAGAAACGTATCCACCATTTTAGAAGAAACAACATATTTTAGGTAACATGCAAGTATAAGGTTTTATGAAACTGAAAAATATTTACTTTCTCCCCCTCAACACTTGTTCGAGAAAATAATGAAAGTTTTGATAGAACGAAGTGTTGACGGAAGATTTGTACTTGCCATGTTAAAAGAAATATAGATAGAAGGATATTTTTGTTGTTTTATCAGATTTTATAATTTTGAATTTTGTTTTTGAAAAATATTTACAAAAGAGGTTTTGGTGTTTGACTGGTTTTAAGAATGTTTTAAAAGTTCATCAAGTTCCTCTGGAGTCAAACACCGCGATATCAATCCTGGACCAACTCATTAAACCTAGTAGGAGCTAAAACTTTGGTGAGAAGATTTGCCTGATATTCGCATTACAAAGTATAATTCAACAATACCTGCTCCATGTGCTCCTTGATGAAATGATATCGAAGATCGATGTGCTTTGATTTCAATGTTGAACAACGAGTTGCACGATATAGTAATAGCACCCGATTGTCGCAGACATCGAGATTCTGTCAAATACGTAACCATAGTCTTTGAGTTGTGTTCTCATCCAAATGACTAGAGCACAACACGCCGACATGGCTACATATTCTGTTTCGGTTGAGGACAGCGATGTACAGTCCTGCTTCTTCGATTGCCATGGCACCAGTTTATCACCAAGAAATTGTAATGCTCCTGAAGTACTTTTTCGTGAATCTAAGCATCTGCGTGAACGCCACGTCTGAAAAGCTATTAATTCAAAACCAGAATCCTTCGGATACCAGATCCCCAAGTTAATGGTTCCCTTGATGTATCGGAGGATTCTTTTAGCCTCTGAGAGGTGAGTTTCAGTTGGTCTTGACTGATAACGGGAGCAAAGATATACGTCAAAAACAATATCAGGCCTGCTAGCTGTTAGATACATGAGAGACCCAATGATACTACGGTATTTGGTAGGGTCCACTATTTTCCCATGTAAATCAGCGTCTAGTTTCTTGGTATGTGCCATTGGTGTGGCATAGGTGTCACAGTTTTGCATTCCAAATTTGTTTAAAAGTTCAAGGGCATATTTGGGCTGACTTAGAAAAATACCACGGGGTGATTGATGAACTTGCATTCCAAGAAAGAATGTAAGTTCACCAATCATTGACATTTCAAAATGTTTTGTCATTAATTTTGCAAAAGCATTTGAATATTTTAAATGTGTTGACCCAAAAATGATGTCATCCACATAGATTTGAACGATTAAAATGTGTGCCCCGTGATATTGTATGAAAAGTGTAGGGTCGACCGAACCTTTGGTGAAATTATTGGCAATAAGGAAGGATGATAACTTATCGTACCACGCCCAAGGGGCTTGTTTGAGACCGTAGAGAGCCTTCTTCAGTTTGTATACATGATTAGGGAACTCTGGATCAACGAATCCTTCTGGCTGGCTAACATAGTCCGTTTCTTTCAGTTGTCCATTGAGAAAAGCAGCTTTGACATCCATCTGAAAGACCGTGATGTTCATGTGAGCCATGAACGCTAAAAAAATCCGAACAACCTCAAGACGAGCAACTGAGCAAATGATTCTTCAAAGTCAATACCCTCTTCCTGTCTATAACCCTTAGCCACCAGACGTGACTTGTTTCTGATTACGGTTCCTTCAGCGTCCAATTTGTTTTTCCAAATCCATTTTAGACCAATAACGAAGACCCCTGTTGGTCTTTCAACTAATTCCCATTCTTCAAGACGTTTAAACTGATTGATTTCTTCTTGAATGGATTCAATCCAGTTGTCTTTGGTCATTGCGTCTTTAATGTTTTTAGGTTCAGATTGGCAGACAGTGAGTGCATAAATGCAATGTTCACCGTCTGTGTGAAGACGTTGTCTTGTTACGACTGGTTGATTCGGGTTACCAATAATGTTCTCAAGAGGATGGTCTTTCGTCCAACGATGTGTGGAAAGTTGATGTTGATATACATTATGCAGATTGGGAGGATTCAAATGGCTTGTAGATGATTCCGCAACATCAGGTGCAGCAGTTTCATTAGCAAACGGGTTGAAGAACGCATTTGGATCAAAATCGCAGGTGGGGTACTTCATTGTTCGTAACATCATCACCGGTTTAGCGTCGTTGGATGCAGTTTGTCCACTTGTTGTTGTTGTAGAGTCATCTGGTGGTGCTTCTTCAACAGTAGTTGTTGTAGCAGGTGTATCAGGTATTGGAATTTGGTCAGGTTGAGCAACAGAAACATTGGATACGCCTGGGGCAAATTCATCAATATCATCACTAAATAGAGGAACAAATAGCTGTTCCATTTGACGTCGAGTTAGTTGTAGACTAGGTTCACCTGATGATGGGGTGAGGAAGTTTAAACGGTTATGACCGGTTCCAAGTGTTATGCTCGTAAGCCATTGTGAATATAAACAAAGATTGACGACGTTTCTTAATCAGTTTCCCCCCAAACTGACAACTATCTTTAGCAGATTTGAAACTTTGATGTAGTAGACATTTCTTCTAACTTTTGAAGTTTTCGTATGCGGCGAATTTGTAGAAGAGCGTAAAACCACACAAGGTAAATCTGACTAATTGCGGAAAATACGCTTGAGGGTACCATGCCGTAAATCAACAAGATCTTCTCACGAATGTAGACGCATCACACCAAACAAACCACGAAAGACGAAATGAAACGACTTTTCCCTGAATGTGTGGTCTTTCTCAATACTAATCACTGTGAATATGCAATAACTCGATACCAAGACCGAAAGTGAGGCATCATAACGTCATATTTGGGTAACTTCACACAAGATCACCCATGAAATCGAGACGATAACACCAAAGTGAGACGTTTGAGCCACATATCGTCTTATTTATTCCCCCTAATTGAAGAAATTCAAGAAGGCATTGGGTTTTTGCAAGGAAGCAAGGACCACCTACACTCTCTCCCCCTCGATGTTTTCAATGAATCAGAATCATACACCACGTATGTTGATAATGAATTGGAGACAGCGAAACCATGTATAAGGAGACAGCGAAACCATGCATGTCCAATCAATCAAACAAGTGTGAAGTACCATAAATATCTCGAGAGAATCAACTGTTAATAAAACTTCTCTATTCATTATGTTTTGTTAATACAAATATCGTCATTAAACGTTATTTATATTTTTGATCTTTACCTAAGTTTTGTTAACGACAAAAGTAAATTTAATTTGTATAAAAGCTTAAAGCTTGTCAAGTTTAATAGATATTAAAACAAGCTTTTTCAAACAATATATTCATCATTCAAGCATTTACATTTATGATTAGTAACATCTTGATATAACTCTAATCATTATGTATGATAATAGTTTTTAGAATGTGTTAGGTTCTTAAAACCAAACACTACTTAAGTACTTGCATATTTCTAAAAATAGAAATACAATATATGACATCATGTGATGCATCATGGAAATCATTGGAAGATTTCATTAGATATTTTGTGTGGATTTGTACTCTTCATATCTTGCACAATCTCACTTAGATAGAGTTGACTTTAGCAAAGATTTGATATCTTGACTGTCAGACCGGCGGTACGCAAAATGGTACACAAGGAACCCTTTAAGGGTTCACGCTGTCCGTGACGCCTCGTCCACTTTGGCTATAAATAGCAATGCCAAGCCAAGTAGTTTCTGATCCCTTTCTAACATACTCTCATACATATCTTCTCTCTAACCTTTCTAACTCCATATCATATTAGTGATCTATTTTGTAGCAAAGAAGATCAAGTCACATTCAAGCTTCAAACGAGAAGTTGGAAGTCTTATTTGTTTAGTGTTGTATGATCTTGTGTTGATTCATACTTCATTGTTGTATTAAACCATCATAATCTTGTGAGTGTGAGTGGTTAGTATTTTTAGTCCTCAAAATACGTTGTGTGTGGGAGTGGTTGTACCCTTGGAAAGAACTCGACATCTAGCTTAGTGTCGGAAATAGTGTGTTAAGTGTAAAGGTTTTCTCTGCCAGGTGAAAGGAGCTTGTTGACTAGTGAAGTTAAACTCTCGAGTGAGACTCGAGAGTGGAATGGGCAAGGAAAAAGAGTCCCAGAATTTAGACCAACCACTATAAACAACTTGTTGTGGTTTGATCATTTCTTTCCTTATTTACCTCTTACATATTGCTTGCATATTTCATTAATATATCTAAGATCAATATCAATTGATCTTTACAATAAGTTTCAAAACAAAGTTTTTAATTGGTAAACTATTTAACCCCCATTCTAGTTTTCTACATGTTGATCATCAGCTGTGTCATTGTTGTTGGAAACAGTTTGATCTTCTGTTATCAAAGATTCGATTGGAGGTGCATCTATAACAACGGTAGTTGTTGTAGTTTCGAGTGTATCCAAATTAGAATATGATCGATTGTAAAATGAAACATTCGATACATCTGAAGCACGACTTTAGAAATACTCTTTAACCAGAGTGTATCCGAAATTAGAATAAGTGTTTATCCCATTACACTCGATTCCGACATGCTATATGTTTCGCCTTGACCCATGCGGGGCCAACCGAACAGATGAGTCACCCCAATAGATCTATTTATAACACTCGCGCCACAACAGAATCTGACGTTCATGAGGATGACATTATGGGATTTAAGGACTTAGGCTAAGCTGCGTAATATTCTAAGTCAACCATTTTGGTATGGTCCATAAAACATCAATGTGTGATGTAACTTTAACAAGAAAACATTCAATGGTATAGTAGGTAAACATATCATATCAATAAAAGCATAGTGTATGGAAATGCAATTTCAGTAATTAAATTCATTTAAGTAAAACGATGTATCTTCCCCAAAACAAGTATAAAACAATTAAAAAGATATGGGCTAATAAACTCACCTTAGATATGCAAGAAGATGAGGTGGAATAAATCAATTAGTGGTAGTGTACGTCTCCGACAGCAACCTAATTTAGTACAAAGATATTTAGTCTTTATATATGTTTAAGACTCCATAAATTTTAACTAACTTTATAGATTTTTCAATATTTATGTTGTTGTTGCTTGTGTCAAAAGATTTAAGTTTAAAACAGTTTCTTAATTGTTTGTAAGTATTGGCTCTTAGAAGTCATAAAGAAAGAAGAAGAATATCAAGAACGAGAGTCTTTTGTTTGATGGCGTTCCGAAAGACCATGAAAAGTAGCCATATTAGGGCGTCACTGAAAACATAATATATTGCACTAAGTGTGTATGTACATATATTTATAAAAATATCCTAAAAAAATTTAAGTAGTACTTTATTTAACACCCTCGTTTTTAAAACGAATTAATGGATGTAAGTTATGAGTAAAATTCCACATTCTTGGTTGTAAAACAAAATGTAAGTTATATACATATTTCTTTGACAAAGGATGGGCATGACCAATGTATAAGTCTTTTGTTTGTGTGAGGTGATCAAATGTCTAAGTTTTGTAAAATAACTTTACCAAGTTTAAACGAAATATGATATGTAGTTTAATGATTTTAAAATTTTACTAAACCTTATACCTCCATAAGTTGGTTTTAGTGATGTGAAAATATTAAGTTTTAGTTGTAAGAAGTCCAAAAATTTGCTTACACAATAGAACTCATTTTATTAATCGAACAAGATTTTAAATCATATAAAGTTTACGTTTTCATAAATTGGTCAATGCTTTAAGTTTTTATAGTTTCGATATTGTAAGATATCTTTTATGAGTTATGTCTATTTGTACATGTTGGAAAATATGCATGATAAGTCGATACGGGATGGATAGTAAGTTAAATAAGACGGGATTTGAGTCGAGTGTAAACTCGAGATAACACGAAATTTAATGCCCGAGTGGGCTGTGACAAAACCACATGGCCTAGGTGAACTGGGCTTCGACCCAATGGTATTTATTTGGATTTGGGCTCTTTGTTAAAAAATCAACTGAATGGACCTTTGTGGTAGCACAATGGGCTCGTAGCCCACTGACATACAAACACCCTTCTTGAGACTTGGGCTTGAGGCCCATAAGGTAACTTAACACCATCTCAGTTAGGAATGTGGGAGTGTATAACAAAAGAAAACTAAGAAAAACTTGAACATACACTCGAACAAACGAGACCCTCTCAGTTGTGTTTTAGTTAAACACACCGAGGTAAACAAAATAGACACGAGATCAATGAACGGAAACCATTCACTATCGCGAGAACAAGATTTATTCATTACACAAATCTGATTCAAGACAAAACCAAATCAATAACATCAAAGATAACGATCACCCTCATAGATTGACCTGTGGTCAACCGGGTCTGACCCGAACTCATACTCATGATGACAAGAAAATGAGCCAAGTAACGCACCATTTGAGTGCTTGAGTTCTTTATCCGAAAATAATCAAAAGAAAATAACCACTTAACCATTTAGTTTACGGATTAAAGAATCGCAAATTTGAGACCAAGTGTAAGTTCAACAGTCAAAGTAAAACCAAAACTCATCATACAAATACCAACGCACCTAAATCAGATGACAACTTCAACAATTATCAAAGCTCAAACAAACCATGCGACCATTCCAGGTCCTCAACACAACCCCAAACCAGTTTCTACCCAATCCGTACGTGGATACCCTACCCGACCCGATACCATAAACGAACTAAGTTCCTGGCCATGGTGTCGAGCAAACCGAGACCCTATGGGTGTCTTTCTCGGTCTAATTGCAACTCGAACACCATAAACCTTGAGCCAATACATTAGTCTTGATAAATCAAATTTTATATTTGTTGATTCTTTAATTTATTCTTTGCCACACAAGGATTTAACAACAACAATAATCTTAATTAAAACTCGTGTGTGTGTCGATCAACGAGAGATCACCATTTGTAAAATAAATTCGAATATTAACTTTAATAACATAACATCATCAGGATTTACACAGTAAAAAAAGAATTAAAATGACCTTTACAATGGTGTGCTTGATGTCGAATGAAGAGAAAACCAAAAAAGAACTTAATCCAATCAATCTTGAACCAAGTCGACTCTAGTACCTAAACTTATACTTGAATCGGGTTAAGTGTAACCCGAATCAACAAAACCCCAACTTAATCTCAAAAACCCCTAATTAATACAAACCTTAATTTTTGTGAAAATTTTGTGTTATTGATGATTAACCAGTGAACCGAGCCTCTATTTATAGAGTTGGTTTGGGTAAGGAGCCTCTTGACATCTCAATACCCAGAAATGGTTCACACCCTTTATTGATAATTGTCACTTTCACCGTAGCCACGCCTCATTCCTCTTGTGATAGCTAAGAGGTTAGCTTTCTTCTTGGAGGATGATGTAGGTGATAGTCTAGGAGTTGACCTTTAAAATATGGAAGAAAATTTCCATTTTGATGTTTCTTCTATTACAGTATATTATTACGTCCTAATTTGATTATATATGTTAGCCATTACTGCGTTATTGTCGGTATACGTGCGATGCCGTGCTTTTCTGAATTTACGAGATAACTTCTCGATTTCTTTCGTAAATTATCAGTGAGTGTTTAAAAGTATATATTTCACTTATCTCAGTATTTATTTTTAGTTCTGTGTGTTACTGCGTCTGCAGTGTGTGGGATAACTTCCCGAAACAATGGTTTAAGCTTAGGCATGCTTAAATTTAACACAGAGAATAATAAATTCATATTTACGATAAAAATACTCAGTGGAAAATTACCGTGTGTGCGGTGTCTTATTATTTTTTTTAAAGAAATGAGATGACCTCTCGTTTTTAAATTTTAGATATCGACATCTGTCAGAAAATAATCGATTTGAATTTTCTGACGTGATAAATGTTATTATAATAATCCAAAATTTTACGGGTTGTTATAGTCTACCCACCTTACAAGAGATTCGTCCCGGATCTCAGTTTACGTTACCCGATAGGGTGTCGGGAAAGGTGATGGTGTTTATAACAGGTTTTGAGTTTCCCTAGGTTGTTCTAAGGTTTCCTTTAGTGTATGGGTACTTAAGTATTATGTCAATAGCATATCCTCTATCTGAGGTGCAATGATTTTTCTGGGGTAAATTCATTGGGTGATGGTTCAATGATATTTCACTATTATGTTAGTGCAGGCACCTCTAATTTCTTGGGGTCTTATCCAACATATGATCAAAACCCATTTGTTTTCGGTGTTTAATGATACTAGAGAATGGTGGTCGATTCTTAAGATTTGCTACGGGTTTGTGCATTTTATTCCTAAAGGAATAAAGAAACATTTGTTTCCTAAATCTTCTTTGAGTAAAAGTTTATACAAGTTTGATCAAGATAATATTTCAGGAAGTAGACCCCATTTGAAATCAATATTTGTGTAAAAAAATGACATGTTTTCAAAAGATTATAAAATAGGTTCTTAATTATGGTGTGGAAACAAAAAAATTTCGAAACTTTTTGTATTTTAGCCAGCGTTTTGTCTCATTTTTAATGAGAAATTCAGAAACTATTATTATGGGCTTAGTTGTCTAAGTTGGGTAGGGTTAGAGGTTTAAAAATTTGTGAACCTCATTGTTATCTATAGTTTTAGGTAGAGGTGTGGAATACATCCTAAGGTTAGGCTTAGCTACCAAGGAGAACATTGGTAATTTTTGTTTATGAGGTATTAACTTAAAACGCTTTTCGAGGGAGTAAGTAACCAATAGAGTGGTTCTAGAATAATTTTTAAAGTATTAAGAAACACTTTATTTTTTGTGAGGTAGTAGTGAAATTGTAGTTTACTTCTTGGTGAAATGGTAAGGTGGTAATTTGGTTTGTAAAATATTTCATGAAGTAATTCATAAAGTATTTTGATTATAATGGTCTATGAGATAATAAAAAAAAAATTATATGGCAACTCATTTATTTAGTTTGTATGAGGGTAACAAGGTAGGCATTGTTATTCTTAAGAGGTGGGTAGAGCTTCTAGGTATTTAATTCTTAATGTAGGGCGTAAATTTTTCAAGTTTTTGTGGGATCTTTCTCTAGGAGCAACCTTTCATAGCACCTATGAAAAGATCCCCTAGTAAAAGTTTCCGAAATCTTTTTGTTGCCTATTCCCACTAGGGGGATCTTTCTCATAGGTGCTATGAGAGGTTGCTCCTAGAATGTCTTGGTTCGTCTACGGAGTGTAAGGTTTAAGGTATGGGTGACTATAAGATAATCCGATTGTGATATGGAAATACTCTATATAAGAATATAAAGTTTATGATTAAGAAGTAGTGTGACGCCAGTGTGTGGCTTATGATTAAGAAATAGTGTGATGCCAGTGTGTGGCTTATGATTAAGAAATATTGTGATGCCAGTGTGTGGCTTATGAATAAGAAATAGTGTGAAGCCAGTGTGTTGCTTTAGTATAACTCCAGTGTGTGGCTTTAGTGTAACGCCAGTGTGTGGCTTTATAAAATGTTACATGCTCATTTACCAAAAACATTACCATTTTCTGAGATTAATCAAAACTCACTGGACATAACGCTATTATAACTATCCTAAGTATTGCAAAATTCACCTCTGAGTCGGACATAGGTGATCAGGCTATGTCCCACTGTTCCTGGTTGAATATAGGTGATCAATCTATATTCAACCGAGGTTCAAAAAATTTTGAAATGCTTAGCTTAGTTACGCTAGTAATATGTCCCAATACATTTTAAAGTTGTCTTAAAGACTAGAACAATTATTTCATTTATGTGAGGGAAAATGTGTAGTGCTGTGTTACGTAAATATACGTATTGTAAAAATAATTATGACATATAGTGAAATTAGATCAGTAGTAATAAAACATGTATCTTATCAAGTATGATCTTAGCAGGGTCATAAGTGAGGCATCAGCTTGGCAGGCAGGCACGTGTCGGTCATTGGGTTAATTTTTTGTAAAAGTGGTATAGTCTAGGTTTTAAAAATACCCAGTTCTATATAACCTAGGCTATGATGCCAATCTGTAACACCCCCAAAATGGCTCAGCAGAAGCACACAAGTATTGGGGTGCTACTAAATTGATACCACAACATAAGCATAGAACAACTGATTTTCATAAATAAAACTTTTATTCATTCTTAAAACAATGTTTACATTATCGATTTGTGCGAAAAATGACCCATTATAAAAATGCGGTCTCAATACATAAATCAGAATCGTTTATGACCATGCCATGCCTTTGCCTTGCGCCTCTAAAGATAAGCTATCACCTCAAAACCTGAAGATACATGCTAAAAAGTGTCAACACGAGGTTGGTAAGTTCATAGGTTTATTTAAATGGCATTTCAGTATACCATTTAACATTTAGTTTTGATGATCATTACGTCTTGCATAATGTCATAAAAATTTGTGTTTACCTTAGATAAAAGATTTTTATTAGTGGACCATACGTAGGGTATATGTATATTACAACGAATATAATGTCATATATTATATCCATTACGCTAGCACTAAGTTCATGCAACCGAAGCTACGACAGTTTCTGTGTGCAAAATGTAATCATGCAAATAAGGCCATAACGAGTGTTTATCCAAATACACTTGATTCCGACATGCTATATGTTTCACCTTGACCCATGCGGGGCCAACCGAACAGGGGAGTCACGCCCAATAGATCTATTTATAACACTCGTGCTTCCCAGCAGGAATTGGCGATTCATGAGGAGGGCATTATGGGATCTAAGGACTTAGGCTAAGCTGCGTAATATTCTAAGTCAAGTATTTTGGTATGGTCCAAAAAACATCAATGTGTGATGTAACTTTAACAAGAAAACATTCAATAGTATAGTAGGTAAACATATCATATCAATCAAAAAGCATAGTATGCATGGAAATGCACAATTTCAGTAATTAAATTCATTTAAGTAAAACGAGCATGTATCTTCCAAAACAAGTATAAAACAGTTAAAAGTAGGGGCTATGAAACTCACCTTAGCAATGTACAGTATGAGGTGGAATAAATCAATTAGTGGTAGTGCACGGCTTCGACACGCAACTTAATTTGGTATGGCATATTTGGTCTTTATTTATGTTTAAGACTCCATAAAGTTTAACTAACTTTATAAATTTTTCAATATTTATGTTGTTGTTGCTTGTGTGGCAGCATTTAAGTTTAAAACAGTTTTTTAAATTGTTTGTAAGTATTAGCTCTTGGAAATGCATGACTATGAAATAGGAAGAATATCAAGAACGAGTGAGTCTTTTGTTAGATGGCGACCGAAAGACGATGTACGGAAAGTAGTCATATAAGGCGTCGGTGAAAAACATAATATATTGCACCAAGTGTGTATGTACATATATTTATAAAAATATCCTATAAAAATTAAAGTAGTACTTTATTTAACACCCTCGTTTTAAAACGAAATTGATGGATGTAAATTATGAGTAAAATTCCACATTGTTGGTTGTAAAACAAAATGTAAGTTATATACATATTTCTTTGACAAAAGACGGGCATGACCAGTGTATAAGTCTTTTGTTTGTGTGAGGTGATCAAATGTCTAAGTTTTGTAAAATAACTTTACCAAGTTTAAACGAAATATGATATGTAATTTAATGATTTTAAATTTGACTAAAACTTATACCTCCATTAGTTGATTTTAGTGATGTGAAAATATTAAGTTTTAGTTGTAAGAAGTCCAAAAATTTGCTTACACAATAGAACTCATTTTATTAATCGAACAAGATTTTAAATCATATAAAGTTTACGTTTTCATAAATTGGACAAGCCTTTAAGTTTTTATAGTTTCGATATTGTAAGATATCTTTTATGAGTTATGTCTATTTGTACATGTTGGAAAATATGCATGATAAGTCGATACGGGATGGATAGTAAGTTAAATAAGACAGGATTTGAGTCGAGTGTAAACTCGAGATAACACGGAATTTAACGCCCGAGTGGGTTGTGACAAAACCACACAGCCTAGGTGAACCGGGCTTCAACCCAATGGTATTTATCCGATTTGGGCTCTTTGTTAAAAATCAACCGAATGGACCTTTGTCGAGTAGCACAATGGGCTCAGAGCCCATTGACACACAAACACCCTTCTTGAGACATGGGCTTGAGGCCCATAAGGTAACTCAACACCATCTCAGTTTGGAATGTGGGAGTGTATAACAAAAGAAAACTAGGAAAAACTTGAACATACACTCGAACAACGAGACTCTCGGTTGTGTTTTAGTTAAACACACCGAGGTAAACAAGATAGACACGAGATCAATGAACGGAAACCATTCACTATCGCGAGAACAAGATTTATTCATTACATAAATCTGATTCAAGACAAAACCAAATCAGTAACATCAAAGATAACGATCACCCTCATAGATTGACCTGTGTCAACCGGGTCGACCAACCCATACTCATGACGACAAGAAAATGAGCCAAGTAACGCACCATTTGAGTGCTTGAGTTCTTTATCCGAAAATAATCACAAGAAAATAACCACTTAACCATTTAGTTTACGGATTAAAGATTCGCAAATTTGAGACCAAGTGTAAGTTCAACAGTCAAAGTAAAACCAAAACTCATCATACAAGCAGAATACCAACGCACCTAAATCAGATGACAACTTCAACAATTATCAAAGCTCAAACAAACCGTGCGTGGATACCCTACCCGACCCGATACCATAAACGAACTAAGTTCCTGGCCATGGTGTCGAGCAAACCGAGACCCTATGGGTGTCTTTCTCGGTCTAATTGCAACTCGAACACCATAAACCTTGAGCCAATACATTAGTCTTGATAAATCAAATTTTATATTTGTTGATTCTTTAATTTATTCTTTGCCACACAAGGATTTAACAACAACAATAGTCTTAATTAAAACTCGTGTATGTGTCGATCAACAAGAGATCTAGTAAAATAAATTCAATATTAACTTTAATAACATAACATCATCGTGATTTACACAAGAAAAGAATTAAAATGACCTTTACAATGGTGTGCTTGATGTCGAATGAAGAGAAAACCAAAACAGAACTTAATCCAATCAATCTTGAACCAAGTCGACTCTAGTACCTAAACTTATACTTGAATCGGGTTAAGTGTAACCCGAATTAACAAAACCCCAACTTAATTGTTACAAGTCAAAGCTAATAAGGACCAGTTGTGACAATTACTAAAAGTCAGAGGACTGAAGATGGCAACTTTCATAATAGTTTGAGTTGGCGCCCAAAAGCTGTTACTCCTTCCTCCCATTACTCCTTCCTCCCATTTTATAAATACCTTTTCCATTTCATTTGTAATGCATTCTTGATTTCAGCCATAAAACTTTCTCTCAATTCTTGTAATCGTTTGTGTAAACACATCTTACTAATAACAATCCCATTTCGGATCTTGCATCTTGTGAATAGATTCTTAATGTGTTGTTGCAATTGTTGATCACGTTTTCATTTCTTGTTGATTTCTAAACGTGTTACAATTGGTATCGAAAGCATCCTGACCACCATTAATGGCTGAATTCGTTAAGATTCGCTTATTCCGTTAGCATTCAGTTACACCCATCGAAGATCTTGATCTTTTGATCACCATCACACATACATAAACTCCGCAAACTAGACCAACTGTCAATCACAAATACGCCTTGATTAATTGTCCGTTTCCATTTCCAAAATACGTTAGTTAGGAACTGTGTGGTGGTTTATTGTCCCGGTGTGACCTCAATTGGTGGTTAAGAACAGAGAGAGAATATGGTGGAGACAAGATCTGTCATTAATGGTGCTTCTCGCCAAGAAGGTACCAATAACAATACCGAACACAATCACCGGAGAGTATTGCTACTCAACTACGGCAACATTAATGGGGGCTGTGGCTACTCACTACCTGATATGAGGCTCATGCAATAAAGATTGAATGGGGATGAAGGCACAAGCCAAAGAAGGGATGTTCTTGGAAGTCAAATGGTGCAAAACAATGGTCAAAATGGAGGGCGTGATGGAAGATTGTCTAAGATTGAGTTCCCTAAGTTTGATGGGGATGATGTTCAGGGATGGTTGTATAGGGTGCAGATGTTCTTTGAGATGGATCAAATTGTGAATGATGAACAAAAGATTAGGTTGGTTTCTATGCATGTGTTTGGAAAAGCTCTTGTTTGGCATACTCAGTTTATGAAGAGGTTTGGAGAGGTGATGACTTGGCCTTTAATGAGACTCATGTGAGGAAGAGATTTGAGCCATTTTTGAAGATCCAAAGTGATGGAACTTAAGAATCTCAAACAGACTTCTAGTGTGCAGGTATACCAAGATTCTTTTGAAATACTGCTGAATAAAGTTGAATTGCCCTAAAAGTATACAGTTAGTTTGTCTATTGGAGGTTTAAAAGATGAAATTGCATATGTAGTTAGGATGTTTGCACCTACTACTTTAACTGATGTGTTCAATTTGGCAAAATTGCAAGAGGCTAATATTTCTGTGACTAAAAGTAGAAGTGCACCTTTGTTGAGTACTCCTAGGCCTAATGTGATGAATGGTAGCAATAACATAAATGTGAATAATGATTTTAGGAGTAATCAAGTTGTGAATACCAATAAGCCTTTGCCAAATAGACAGTTTAAGAGGTTGACACCACAGGAATTAGAGGAAAAGAGAGCCAAACACCTCTGTTTCTATTGTGATCAAAAATATACACCTGGCCACAAGTGCAGTGGGCAGTTGTACTCTTTGGAGGTGGTGGGTGAGGAAGTAGAAAGTGAGGATGAAGATTTGTTGTTGACAATTCCATGAAGGAGTTGTGAGTTCTTACACTAGCTTAATTGATGAACCTCCACTCATTTCTTTGAATGAATTAATCGGTGTGAACACTTACAGAACAATGAGGGTCGAGGTTATGTAAGAAAGAATATGTTGCATGTTTGGTTGATTCAGAAGCACCCATAATTTTTTAGATCTAAGTACTCCTAAAAAATTGGGGTGTAAATTGACAAGAATATGCCCTTTAGAAGTTTCAGTGGCAAATGGTAATGTGATGAGCAGCCAGTATGAGTGTAAGAATTTTACTTGGGATTTTCAAGGTCTTTTCCTACACTTCCGATGTGTTAATTTTGCCATTGGTGGATGTGAGATGGTATTGGGAATTCAATGGTTGTCTACTTAAAGGGTGGGTTAGATGCCACTTTTAAGAACCCTCGATCATGGAATACACCTACAAGGAAAGAAAAATTGTGTTAAGAGGGACTCAACAAACCACTCTCAAATGGATGCAAGGTAAGCAAAAACATGGTAGTAAGGTGGTAACAACCGAAGTTATCCTGCTATAGTCATGAATACTCAATACTTTTGAAAATGGAAACCTGTAGATGGGTGATAACAAGGAATCTGAAGAGTGTTCTGAAGAATTTGGGCCGCTTTTGATATACCCAAAGAATTACCACCAAAAAGAACCCATGACCATACTATTCTTCTTACAAATACTTCACCCCTGAATATAAGGCCTTATAAACACCCTCCACAACAAAAAGATGCAATTGAAGCTATGGTAAAAGAGTTATTGGATTCAGGGGTGATTAGAAATACCAAAGTCCTTTTCATCTCCTATAGTTATGGTTAAGAAGGATGGGTCTTGGAGAATGTGTGTGGATTACATGTACTCAATAAATTCACGTTAAAGACAAGTTTCCCAAGGTGGAGGAGTTAATTGATGAATTGTAGGGTCAAAGTTTTTCTCAAAGTTGATCTAAGATCAGGTACCATCAAATTAGAATGCATGAAAATGATGTGTATAAAACAGCATTTAGAACACATGAGGGGCACTATGAGTTTTAGTAATGCCTTTGGTCTCAATTCTAATGCTCCAAGAACCTTCCAAATTTTGATGAATTCAGTGTTCAAGAAGTTCCTCAGAAGTTTGTGTTGGTTTTCATGACATCCTAGTATACAGGATAGCTTGAGTCTCATCTCAACCATTTGAAACAAGTACTGCAAGTCATGAAAGATAATTCTTTGTTTGCTAAGGAGTCTAAGTGTGTTTTTGCTACTTCAAGTGTTGAGTATTTGGGGCACATTATATCCGGAGGGGGTGGGCAACTCGATCCTAGTAAAATAAAAGCTATGCAAGAATGGCCTGCTCCAACAAATGTCAAGCAACTCAGAGGTTTTCTTGGGCTAACTGGTTATTATAGGAAGTTTATCAAGAATTATGCAATTGTGAGCAAACCATTGACCGCATTACTCAAAAGAATGCTTTTCGTGGGATGTAACCGCACAAAGGCCTTTGAAGTATCAGGAAGCAATGGTACAAGCACCAAGTGTTAGCTATGCCTAATTTCAACAAGGTTTTTACCGGAGACTGATGCTTCAGGGTAGGAATTGGGGCGCTTTACAACAAGAAGGGCATCCAATTGCATTTCCAGCAAAACTTTGTCAACCAAACACCAAGCTCTCTCAACCTATGAAAAGGAATTCTAGCAGCCTGATGGCCTTAGAAAAATGGAGAGAGGTTATCTACTTGATAGACATTTCAAAATAAAAACACCATTTTAGCTTGAAATACCTGTTGGGACAAAGATTGACAACTCCTTTTCAAGTTAAATGGCTACCTAAATTGTTGGGATTTGACTATGAAATCTCTTATAAAAGTGGGTCTGAGAATGTGGTGATGCTTGTCAAGGGTATCAAGTGGAGTTGAGCTAAATGGCTTTTGTTCTCACTTCTATTGCTTCTGATCTATTACAACAAGTCAAGAATAGTTGGGAGCAGGATGCTAAAGAATGTTATTCAACAAATACAAAGTAGTACTTATAACAAAAACAAATTTACTATGGTAGATGGCTTGTTGAGAAGGAAGGAGAAGTTAGTGGTAGGAGATGATTTGCGCTAAGGAGAACTATCATCCAAGACTATCATTCAGATAAGTGCTGGAGGACATTCAGGTACTACAGCTGACTCTGCAAGATAGGCTCAAAAGTATGTTCATGGAAGGGTATGGTAAGATGGTCAAACAATTTGTAAGGGAATGTGATGTGTGTCAAAGGGAGAAACCTCGATGAATTAGCAGCTTATCCCCGGTCTTCTACAACCCCTACCTATAAATTTAAAAGATTTGGTCTTCAACCTCTGGATTTCATTGAGAAATTGCCTAGTTCACAGGGTAAAACAGCATATATTGGTGGTGGTAGATAGATTGTCTAAACAGTTCATTTCATTGCTATGCAACACCCTTTTACTGCCAAGTACAGTGGCTCAGCTTGTTCCTTGATCATGTGTACGAATCACATGGACTACCTGAATCAATTGTTAGTGACAGAGACAAAATCTTCTTAAGTCATTTTTGGCAATCAATGTTTAAAACCTTGAAAGTGCAACTTAAACTATCTACAACCCTATCATCCTCAAACTGATGGTCGACCGAGATTGTGAACAAGTGTTTGGAATGTTATCTCAGATGTATGACTGGTGAAAGGCCAAAAGAATGGGCTGCTTGGTTACCTATGGTGAGTTCGGTACAACACTAATTTTCACTCACCATCAACACAACTCCTTATGAGGCGCCTATGGACAAAAGCCACCAACCCATGTTCCTTATGTACCCGAGATAGCACAGTGGAGGCAAGGATAGACCATGCAGAGAGAGAAAGTTCCTTGCAGATGCTTAAGTTTCATTTACAGAGGGCACAAGATAGAATGGTCAATCAAGCTAACAAACATAGAAGTGATAGAGTATTAGAAGTTGGAATGTGGGTGTATCTGAAGCTCCAACCTCATAGACAAGTTACCATAAGAAAAGAACATCAACACAAACTGTCATCAAAGTACTATGGGCCTTTCATGATCATTGAGAAGATTGGTGCAGTTGTTTACAAGTTGGACTCACTACCTGTTACAAGTCAAGTTCATCCACATGTTTCACAAATGAAGTTGTGTAAAGGAAGTGATAATAAAATGGAGCTGCCCCATTGTGGCCCAAATGGTTTATCGGTAAAATTGAACACTGTTCTGTATATATATTGGATAGAAAACTAGCTAAAATCAATAACAAAGCTGTGGTTTATGCCTTGGTCAAGTGGTCGAATCCACACAGTATGAGGATGCTACTTGGGAAAATCTTAATGACTTGCTACACTGTGTATCCAGAGTTTGAAAACCAAGCTTGAGGACAAGCATTGTTGAAGGGACGTGGATTGTTACAAGTCAAAGCTAATAAGGACCAGCAGACAATTACTAAAAGTCGAGGACCGAAGATGGCAACTTTCATAATAGTTTGAGTTGGCGCCCAAAAGTCGCTACTCTTCCTCCCATTACTCCTTCCTCCCATTTTATAAATACCTTTTCCATTTCATTTGTAATGCATTCTTGATTTCGCCATAAAACTTTCTCTCAATTCTGTAATCGCTTTGTGTAAACACATCTTACTAATAACAATCCCATTTCGGATCTTGCATCTTGTGAATAGATTCTTAATGTGTTGTTGCAATTGTTGATCACGTTTTCATTTCTT
>OU343220.1:36035233-36161579 GCA_910596185.1 Chrysanthemum makinoi | reverse complement strand
TCTTACGGTGCCCTTGAGGTACTAAAATGATAACGTATGGTTATAGGGGAAGTTGGTCAAGGGAAGGTGTCCTTCCCGACCATTGTCAAACTTAATAGGCACGCTACGTGCTCTACCAGGGTTCGAATGGTTTCTCTATTTCTGCCATTTGTCTGGAGAGGGTACGCTACAAGCATTTCCAGATCGGTTCTCTCGGTTCTAGGAAGTGATAGATGAAAAATGGGTGTGTGGCGATTTCCAAAATTTAGAAAGGATAGGAATCAGCATTTCCTAAAGCACACGGTTTCCTTTACGTGCGGAGAAGTCCATTTGTATAACTTAAGTTTTCGATCGTGCACTCCTTCCTTAAAGAATATCGAAATGAGTTGAAGGTTGAGGAAGGAGGATCAGGTGTATACTAACCAAATAAATCTCAGATAGGGAAAACGGATCAAGGAAATTTCTCTCTTTTCAATAAAAGTGTCATAGTGGAAAGAAGGTAAGGAGCTAGAGTTCAAAGGTAAGGCTAGCTTATTGGAGCAAGTCACTTTACCAGAGGGAGAGGATTGGGTACCCTCTCACCTCCTTAAAAGAAGTTAGATGGGTTCTCTAGTGTTGCTATATCTATATGCGGAGACACAAGCATTGTCGTCCGTACTTTTCCTTTTTACTAATTCGCGGGAGGTGAATAGGTTGGTAAGACTACCAAAACCACTTAGGTAAAGGCGGAAATCTACTTCCAAGGTTTCGTCTATGGTGTAGCTTATCGTTTGGCGAGAGGTTCAAAAGGTTAGCAGTTGCTTCTCAAAGGATGAGAGAAGGATTATGTGATTGTTCTAGAGAACTTGGTTCCGATTTCTCCTTAGGATTTCAAGATTTCTACTGAGCATGGAATCTCCACTAGGTGGGAATTCTAGAAAGTTCAGAGTATGTCTCTATTAGAAAGTGTTGATTACTACTAGTAATCGGTCGGTTGACTTAGCATGACCTCTAGGTTAGAGACGAAAGTACGGCTCCTAAAAGAGAGTATTGGTTACTAACCACAGTCAGTCGATTGACTCATTGGTCCACTTAACTCTTAACGCAAAAGGTTTCAAGGATCAACTCCAACGTCGTAATCTCCCAAACGAAGTTACTACCAATCGATATCCAAATCATTTTCTTCACACGAGTGAACGTCAACGGCTCTAAGTAGGTATGCTAGAGAATTTCTCATCTATGGTGTGTAAGGTACCATATTGTTAAAATAGGGTAGGTATTACCATTACCGATGGAGTGACGTAGCAGTCTATTGTTGACAAACAATGTTGAGGGTTCAATGTTGCTAGAGTCAACATTGACAGAACAATATCTAAGGATAATCCTCGGTGAACATCTTCACTAAAACAAGTCGTTAGATCGTTATCGATAGGGGTACCTAAATAGAGGGTAAGGTACGACATCAACAGCACGTAAGATATTACCTTACTGAAAGTTGTTAGCAACGTCGACCACAACATTATCGGTTTGAGCAACGTCAATCTAGATGACGTCGCTAAAGGTTTCGAAAGTTTTCTCAACAATCGGTTCAAGACTAGGCTTGAGGTAATAAATGTCAGTAACAGAGTTACCAACGAAACGATGCTAGATGCCAAATCCAACGGTGTTACTACTGAAACAATGTGGAATGATAATTCCAACAAGATTACTATCGAAATACGGTGGAATAATAATTCCAATACGGTTACTATCGTAATGCGACCGAATGTCGTTCCGAAATCGAATACCGCTTAAAGGTCGAAAGATGATTTTTAACAAAGTTTTCAATGAAACGAGGCCGAATAATAATTCAAGACCAAATGATGACTCGAAGTCAAATTACGAAGTTAAAACTCAAGCGAGATCAAAATCTCAAATTCAAAGACCCAAAGACCAAAATCCAAAACCGAATCCAAAATAGTCAACACCAAATCCAAAATATCCCGAAATAATTTCAAACGCTCTAAAGAGATCGACGAGGCTTATGTCGATAAGCAACCGGATGCAAACCAATCGGGTCTTACCCGATTTATGGCGAACTACGCTCAAGTTCTACAACCAAGAATTTCACATAAACGGAAACGTATAACAATGCCAGGAGTGTTACGATTCAAAAGGTGTTACAATGCCATTGTATCGTGTGTGAGTGCGGGTTTTGATGTTTAGCGAATGTGAGTGTGCGAGTCGGCCTTAAGTTCATCGTTCTTAAAACCAATCTCAAATCCGAACACAATTTTGTTATAACAATTCCCAATATTTGCAAAATTCACCTCTGAGACGGACATAGGTGATCACCCATGTCCCGGTGTCTCTGGCTAAATATAGGTGATCAGTCTATATTCAATCGAGGTTCGATATATTCTTATTAAGCAAGGCACAACCAGTTTATAACCAATACTTAATATATATTCCCAACTTCAATGTTATATGCCCAAACTGTATTCATTTCCTCATCTCGAAAATATCTCGTTGTTCCATTTAGTTATTAGCGTTAGGTATCATCGTGTGTGTGTGTGGTATCGACTCAACAATACACCATGAATGCACTCAAATAACCACAATACGACTCATAATGACACAATGAGACGTCTAAATGATAAACTTTATAGTTTAATAAGTTTCGGAATAAATAGTTAGACCTTATCGAATTCGTCAACTCGATAAACTCAACCATTTGTTCATGTCGCTTACTACCCACAAACCAGTCACATCCTAACAAGTCAAAAGGATAATTCACCCATTAATAACGTTATCCTACGTACATAGCGGGCGCCTATTAGGTTCGTCAACCTAATAAGTCCGTTATCCACTTGGATCGACGCTATTAATGTTAGGTAATCCGTAACCCATGCACAACACATGAATGACATTAAATATTCATAAATGACATTCTTAATTCATAAACCGTGTTGAACCTTTTAATTTATAACGAAATACGAATTACACAATATCCATTTATTAATCACATAGTTAGTTATTAACATCTATCGTCCCGCTTTGTAAATAACTCATTCATTATTCATTCGAATCTAACACATTTTATATCCGTTTATATCTAATAGTCCAATTTATCAATCGTTCAATATATTCATCAATGACACCCCTCGATAAACGTGACCTCGAAACATTTAATGACTCATTTATTACAAAACATTTTTATTTTTAAACGTTGGTTCCTGCTTTAAAATGTCGAATAACAAGGCGAGCCTTGTTGTCGAATGCTTAGTACAAAACCATTCACCACCCATATCTTCCAGTACTATTTACTAGTACATATATATATATATATTAAAAAATTCGAAATAAATTTCAATATAAATTTATTCGCTTCAATATAAAGTTCGATAAAATTTTCAATGTAAATTCCAATATAACATTTCGATATAAAATTTTGATATAAAATTTTCGATATAAATTCATTCATCTCACTTATAAATTTCAATATAAATTTCAATATGATTTCAATAAAGATTTCAATATAAATTTCGAGTCATTATTCGTTTCGAGTTCCCAAGTCCGAGTCATAACTCTCAGCTTTTACAAAAATCATATTACCCAAGTAAATACTAAAGACCATGATACGGCGTTGTCGGGGTAGTCGAGACTAGAGAGTCACGATAACACCTGACGTAGCGCAAAGTTTGCATATATACCATTAAATCCAAAATAAACAATTTTCACATCTCCAGTTAATCCTCCAAACAATCACATACCAATATTGCCATCTAAACAGAAAATCAAATATACCCAACACAATAAACATTTCAAATTGACTCTTTAAATTGTCCCAAACACAACCTGATTAATGAGTATCAGTTCCAACGTTTGTCAATAACTTACCAATTACCCATAACACCACAATTAATTTGTTATTCAATTAAGGCTGTTAATTGAAATGTCGTTCGATTCCAAAAATCTGATTCATACCAATGATTCAACATTGACCAAATAATCACACGTTAGCCCAATTTATTATCTGAAAACACTTACTGGTTTCACATATCATTATAACACTTACGGACATGAACTCATTATTAATAACCAAAACCAATTACCACTTTGTTTGACAATTCCATAGAATAAAACAACGGTTTACGAAAGTTCAACTCAAAATCGTGACACGAGACCATCGCCAATCGACATCATCAAAATCGCTATAATCCATCATCTAGTTATGATCAAGGGCACATAAATATGATAAGATGCAAAACACGTGAACATGACACAACACACGATACCAACACACCATTTTACACGTTTTATTAGCTTTAACACGTTTTAGACTCGTGTTCATCAAAACTTAACTGTGGAACTCACGTTCACGAGACAAAAGGTCTCGTTTGTGACTTCCCGACTTAGTTATAATAGTACCATTTCCTTTATATTCCCAAATCATTTCCACAACCACTACTAATGTGCAAGTTTTAAATCAAGTGGTGAGGTTACGCAAGGAAATTGCGTAACCACGATACTTTGAGAGTATCCGCATTATTGATAAATAATGTTGAATTATTGGTGATCACGTTCTGTGTTCACTTGTTCACTTTAATCTTCCAAGTACATTCCAATAGATTCCACGTATTTGTGTATATTCATACAAAGTTTTCTCTTTATTGTTTTGGGATATACCCAAGGCAACTGCTTAATATAAATGAAGTGTTATAGATTTAAGGTTTAGGACTCCACACTCTGTGAAAGGTATAGCGCGTGCGAAAACATGAGGAGATGCTTTCTGTACAAGTATAAGCATGAGGACATGCTTATAGGGCGTGCATAAGCATATAGAAATGCTTATGGGGTATGCGTAAGCATGAGGACATGCTTACTGTGTGTGTATAAGCATGTGAAATGCTTATAGTGAACTACCAAGATAGGCAGACTTAAATCGTCTACTAACTGGGCACACGCTCAATCTAGTGTTCAATCAAACCGCTATCAAATCAGCCCTAACATCTCATCAATCATCTTATCAATCAATTCGTCTAATGTGTTCTCAATCATCTATATCCCATATCAAATCAATCAAGTTCCAAATTCCAAAATCATTATATGCCATTTACTCAATTCACATTCCGTAATATCTCGATAATCACATCTCATTTCCCAAAATCAATAATCATATCTCCAAATCATAATGTTTCCATAATCAGTTCACAATATCCCTAAACAGATAATCTCATAATTCAATTCGCAGTTCATACCATAATCAATGAAGAAGCTTCGGCTTGGCAAGCGGGCGTGCGTCGGTCGAGGATCAATTTTCTCAAAAAGTGGTTATAGTTTAGAGTTTATAAAATACCTAATTCTCTATAACCTTGAGCTCTGATACCAATCTGTAGCACCCCCAAATCTCGGTACAACGGAAGACTTAATCAAGTTTTCGGGGCATTACTATTGGATTGGTATCGCACACAAGTATAGCAAAAAGATAGTCATTTATCATTCCAGCCAATCCTAAAATTGGTTATTCAAAACATTTAGTTCAAAAGTGTAAATATTAGGCCCAAACATAATTTAATAAGATAGGTCCCCAAAGTTTATCAAAGTCAGAGATGATCCTTGAACCCGCCTTCTTGCCAAGCTTCCACCGATCACGTATTCCATACATCTCTCAAATTCCTGAGAAATCATGCTAAAAGGTCAGCTTACGCTGGTGAGTTCATAGGTTTAAGTTCAACAAAATCATAGTGGACCAATAAGAGTTGATTTGCTATGCAAGACCTAGATAGAATAATACCGTTTGCACACGCACAGATCCTACCCGGATCACCAACCATATAATCACTTGCTCGGGCCCCTGCGACTCTAGTCCAAAGACTGTCGTGGCAACCTCTAGAACATTTGCCAACCCTGGGCTAGGTCGGGATAGAAGTCAATTCTTAGTTAGGCACGGTAAACCTAGACTAAGGCAACAACTATCTCACATCTATCTACTCAGTCAAGCATATAAGCAAATCCAAATAGTTTTAACGGTCCAAAAACAGTAGCATGATTCTCACCCAAAAATAGTTCAAAACGTATATAAAAGTGGGGCTATGAAACTCACCTTTGCCACAGCAATGCACGAATAAATACTAGCATAAAATAACAGGTAATCACGGCACAGCAATGCACTATTCAATATTGACACGACTGGCATCTAAATTTAATCTCCATGGCATCCAAAAGATTGTACGATGAGTACAATAGAGTAGTTGTGACGCAACCTAATGCGTATACGATATTCTTAGAATACGGCTCATATGATAAAGAAATCAATAGAAAGTAATGTGTTGTAGTTTTCGTGGATCATTCATGTCGTTACTTTCAAAAGTACATTATTGTTCCCAAAAGTTCATAATTCATATCTCAAAAGTTTAGTTTTAACGTTTCGCGTGGTGGTAAGAAACATAGACGCGATGTACAACTCACGCCAAAGAAAAGAAGACGTTGACATAATCGAGACATACAGACCATAACTCATGCCAAAAAGGGAGAAGACATTGACAAAGTCAAGAAGTACCGACAATACTCAAGCTAGTCAAAAACTAGAAAATGACGACATCTATTTATGTAACATAAATAGGTTAATTACTAAGTTTCGACTATTTACCTAAAAATTCCCAAACATTCAGGTTCAATAATAAAAGGCAAGTTTCCATTTATCAATCAATAAATAAAGGTTTCTCAATCGTTACTCATAATCATATAAGTTTACCCGAAATTACTTCATATAGGGTATAGAAAATAGTGTACTATAACCGACACGTCCACTTATTCCAACGTTTCTAAATCAATACGACTTCAATAAGTTATATTATCAAAATAATATTTCCAAACAAGTTTATAAAAGTTAACTTGTTTGTATACAACACAAGTTATTCTTGTAGTTTATAAAGGTTTTTAATTAAATAAAACCATATTTGACGACTTGTATATAAAAGTAATCACGTACTTTAGAAAACACGAATTATTATCCTGAATCAATATGAGTTTATATAATCGTATCCGACGGATAATGCATAGTTATATATTTCGTTACTAGTAAATAAGTGACAATTAAATGTTATAACGCATACTCAATATTTAATATTACCCGTAGATTGCCTACTTAGTTCCCAATTAGCCCGTTATTATCCGTTTCGATATTCTATTTTATCAACCGTCTACAATTCTCTATCTATCAAATCTTATTCAAGTCATACCCGTAATCTAATTTACTCGTAACTCATTTTTACTTGTTCCATATAACCGATTTATGAATCAAAACAAATCAAACATTAGTTTATCCTTCGGGTTCAAACAAGAGACTAAAGATATGTTGGTCAACCAACAACTTAGGTCCTAACCCGAGCAAAATAAGACACGAGGTCCACCCAACTGGGCCTTAAACCCAACATGCCCAAATGCTTGTCCATGGTCATAAGACCAATCCATCGGTAACCTAAATTTGACTCGTTAACCAAGACCCTTAAGACCCATTTTGTGACTGACCCGTAACTCTTGTCTGACCCGACCCGTGAGGTTTGACTGAGTCAACGCCTGGCATAATCAACTTGCCAATAAGCAACACCATCGAGACACCCATCTCCCTAAATCGATTACAATTTTTTCTTGAGACCCACAAAACACAACCCGTGTTCACCCCACGAATTAAACCCAAGAACCAACAAGAGCAATAACACCACGACACCATAATCAAATCATTACCACAAATCTAGGTTTTATTCCACCACAGCCATACGAAAATAAAAGAGACCCGAGGTCTAACGCTACCATTGTTTCTTAACCACACGGTTCATTTACAAAACTTATAAAATCTGTTTTGGCCCTATCTCGTATTAATGAATTAGTAACGATAATATTGTTATCTCAAATTTCGTTTTTCAGTTTCTATACCACACGACACTTAATTATTTTTAAGACACTTTTATTTGTTATCCCACGAAAACTATAACACAAGCACAATCAGTCAAAATAGCGAGATAATCAAAATATAAGAAAGAGGTTATGTTTTACCGAGATAGAAAAGAGAGACGAGAGGGTTGTTGTGGCGTTACCATACGAGTACAACTCGTATCAACCAAGCATGACCCTTAGAAAATGTTTTTCTTTAAAACCCTAGAAATCCGAACTCCAAATCTTAGATTTGGAGCGCGTGGGATGGTTTGACGGCGCGTGCTACCCATGGTTGGAACCACAAGTTCACGATCTATCTTTTGGTGTTAAGTTTACATTTTCCGATGGCGGCGGCGGCGGTTTCCGGCGACGGCAGTGGTGGCCGGAGGTGGTGGCCGGATTTCTTAGAGAGAGAGAGGAAATTGTGTGTGTGTGTTTTGTAGTGAGAGAAAGGAGAGGTGAAAATGAGGGAGTGGAGAGTTATGTGGGTATTTATATACTCAGGAGGGATCAATCATGTACACACAAAACCACAAGGGCTAAAATGAAACTATCAAAAAGGACCCTAGATGTAACTTTGTAAATCTTTCAATATATTAGATTCGGGGCTCGTTTATCCTTGTAAACGAATGATTCGTGACTCGAGAGTCACACTATTGTTTTTAAAATATTAATTCCAATAAAAACGATATAAAATACGACTCGTGTCTCAACTTAAATCAAACAATGGCTCAGATCGACGTTTCTCCAATTACGACGCATCGAGGAATTTACGAGTTGTCACAGCCTCACCTCCTTAAAAGGAATCGCGTCCTCGCGATTCAATCCAAATTATCCGTTAAAATATAGAAGGGGTGAGTGCAAAAGCACGAGGGCTTATCTTCACGTTCTCTACGTGAATCAAGGTTCTTACTGCGAGTTTCTATTAACTCCGAAGACCGAGAGGCAACTTTACGAAAGTTGCTAGGTTTCATCATCTATGGTTTCGTTAGGTCAACGAAGTTTAAACGTTCAAAAATTAGAATTTCCTAGAAGGATAAAGATTTCATCATTGGCGAGACATTTCTTTCTATTACACACTAAATGTTGGGAACTCTCTACTGAGTCTTGATGGTAGCTTAAGGCTCTAAGCTACTAGTCTCAATCTAGCCAGGATTTTCCCAAAGGATTGTTATAGCGGGGATTAAGTTTTCACATTTACTACTTGCTTCACATAATTTCATGGTGGCTTCGAAAGCTAAATTCTAGGTTACCTCGGAGGGTTCAAGAGATTCACGTTTTCTATGCCCCCAAATGGTTTGTGAGTAACTTACATATCCATCTCAACTTAGATTGGTTTCCTTGGTATCTCCTTAAATAGGTTCAGAGTTTGTAGGTTGGGTATTCTCATTTCTACCCAACGATCCGAATTTATTCTTACATCCATAGAGGATCTCTTACGGTGCCCTTGAGGTACTAAAATGATAACGTATGGTTATAGGGGAAGTTGGTCAAGGGAAGGTGTCCTTCCCGACCATTGTCAAACTTAATAAGCACGCTACGTGCTCTACCAGGGTTCGAATGGTTTCTCTATTTCTGCCATTTGTCTGGAGAGGGTACGCTACAAGCATTTCCAGATCGGTTCTCTCGGTTCTAGGAAGTGATAGATGAAAAATGGGTGTGTGGCGATTTCCAAAATTCGGAAAGGATAGGAATCAGCATTTCCTAAAGCACACGGTTTCCTTTACGTGTGGAGAAGTCCATTTGTATAACTTAAGTTTTTTGATCGCACTCCTTCCTTAAAGAATATCGAAATGAGTTGAAGGTTGAGGAAGGAGGATCAGGTGTATACTAACCAAATAAATCTCAGATAGGGAAAACGGATCAAGGAAATTTCTCTCTTTTCAATAAAAGTGTCATAGTGGAAATAAGGTAAGGAGCTAGAGTTCACAGGTGAGGGCTAGCTTATTGGAGCATGTCACTTTACCAGAGGGAGAGGATTGGGTACCCTCTCACCTCCTTAAAAGAAGTTAGCTGGGTTCTCTAGTGTTGCTATATCTATATGAGGAGAGACGAGCATTGTCGTCCGTACTTTTCCTTTTTACTAATTCGCGGGAGGTGAATAGGTTGGTAAGACTACCAAAACCACTTAGGTAAAGGCGGAAATCTACTTCCAAGGTTTCGTCTATGGTGTAGCTTATCGTTTGGTGAGAGGTTCAAAAGGTTAGCAGCTGCTTCTCAAAGGATGAGAGAAGGATTATGTGATTGTTCTAGAGAACTTGGTTCCGATTTCTCCTTAGGATTTCAAGATTTCTACTGAGCATGAAATCTCCATTAGGTGGGAATTCTAGAAAGTTCAGAGTATGTCTCTATTAGAAATTGTTGATTACTACTAGTAATCGGTCGGTTGACTTAGCATGACCTCTAGGTTAGAGACGAAAGTACGGCTCCTAAAAGAGAGTATTGGTTACTAACCACAGTCAGTCGATTGACTCATTGGTCCACTTAACTCTTAACGCAAAAGGTTTCAAGGTTCAACTTCAACGTCGTAATCTCCCAAACGAAGTTACTACCAATCGATATCCAAATCATTTTCTTCACACGAGTGAACGTCAACGGCTCTAAGTAGGTATGCTAGAGAATTTCTCATCTATGGTGTGTAAGGTACCATATTGTTAAAATAGGGTAGGTATTACCATTACCGGTGGTGTGACGTAGCAGTCTATTGTTGACAAACAATGTTGATGGTTCAATGTTGCTAGAGTCAACATTGACAGAACAATATCTAAGGATAATCCTCGGTGAACATCTTCACTAAAACAAGTCGTTAGATCGTTATCGATAGGGGTACCTAAATAGAGGGTAAGGTACGACATCAACAGCACGTAAGATATTACCTTACTGAAAGTTGTTAGCGAAGCAACGTCGACCACAACATTATCGGTTTGAGCAACGTCAATCTAGATGACGTCGCTAAAGGTTTCGAAAGTTTTCTCAACAATCGGTTCAAGACTAGGCTTGAGGTAATAAATGTCGAATGAGTTACCAAAGCGAAACGATGCTAGATGCCAAATCCAACGGTGTTACTACCGAAACAATGTGGAATGATAATTCCAACAAGATTACTATCGAAATACGGTGGAATAATAATTCCAATACGGTTACTATCGTAATGCGACCGAATGTCGTTCCGAAATCGAATACCGCTTAAAGGTCGAAAGATGATTTTTAACAAAGTTTTCAATGAAACGAGGCCGAATAATAATTCAAGACCAAATGATGACTCGAAGTCAAATTACGAGTTAAAAACTCGGAACGAGATCAAAATCTCAAATTCAAAGACCCAAAGACCAAAATCCAAAACCGAATCCAAAATAGTCAACACCAAATCCAAAATATCCCCAAATAATTTCAAACGCTCTAGAGAGATCGACGAGGCTTATGTCGATAAGCAACTCGGATGCAAACAGTGCCAATCGGGTCTTACCCGATTTATGGCGAACTACGCTCAAGTTCTACAACCAAGAATTTCACATAAACGGAAACGTATAACGATGCCAGGAGTGTTACGATTCAAAAGGTGTTACAATGCCAGTGTATCGTGTGTGAGTGCGGGCTTTCGTGATGTTTAGCGAGTGTGAGTGTGCGAGTCCGCCTTAAGTTCATCGTTCTTAAAACCAATCTCAAATCCGAACACAATTTTGTTATAACAATTCTCAGTATTTGCAAAATTCACCTCTGAGACGGACATAGGTGATCAGTCCATGTCCTGGTGTCTCTGGCTGAATATAGGTGATCAGTCTATATTCAATCGAGGTTCGATATATTCTTATTAATCAAGGCACAACCAGTTTATAATCAATACTTAATATATATTCCCAACTTCAATGTTATATGCCCAAACTGTATTCATTTCCTCATCTCGAAAATATCTCGTTGTTCCATTTAGTTATTAGCGTTAGGTATCATCATGTGTGTGTGTGGTATCGACTCAACAATACACCATGAATGCACTCAAATAACCACAATACGACTCATAATGACACAATGAGACGTCTAAATGATAAACTTTATAGTTTAATAAGTTTCGGAATAAATAGTTAGACCTTATCGAATTCATCAACTTGATAAACTCAACCATTTGTTCATGTCGCTTACTACCCACAAACCAGTCACATCCTAACAAGTCAACAGGATAATTCACCCATTAATAACGTTATCCTACGTACATAGCGGGCGCCTATTAGGTTCGTCAACCTAATAAGTCCGTTATCCACTTGGATCGACGCTATTAATGTTAGGTAATCCGTAACCCATGCACAACACATGAATGACATTAAATATTCATAAATGACATTCTTAATTCATAAACCGTGTTGAACCTTTTAATTTATAACGAAATACGAATTACACAATATCCATTTATTAATCACATAGTTAGTTATTAACATCTATCGTCCCGCTTTGTAAATAACTCGTTCATTATTCATTCGAATCTAACACATTTTATATCCGTTTAAGTCTAATAGTCCAATTTATCAATCGTTCAATATATTCATCAATGACACCCCTCGATAAACGTGACCTCGAAACATTTAATGACTCATTTATTACAAAACATTTTTATTTTTAAACGTTGGTTCCTGCTTTAAAATGTCGAATAACAAGGCGAGCCTTGTTGTCGAATGCTTAGTACAAAACCATTCACCACCCATATCTTCCAGTACTATTTACTAGTACATATATATATATATATATTTATATATATATATATATATATATATATATATATATATATATATATATATATATAAATTAAATAAATTTCAATATAAATTTATTCGTTTCAATATAAGTTTCAATATAATTTTCAATGTAAATTCCAATATTCCATTTCGATATAAAATTTTGATATAAAATTTTCGATATAAATTCATTCATCTCACTTATAAATTTCAATATAAATTTCAATATGATTTCAATAAAGATTTCAATATAAATTTCGAGTCATTATTCGTTTCGAGTTCCCAAGTCCGAGTCATAACTCTCAGCTTTTACAAAAATCATATTACCCAAGTAAATACTAAAGACCATGATACGGCGTTGTCGGGGTAGTCGAGACTAGAGAGTCACGATAACACCTGACGTAGCGCAAAGTTTGCATATATACCATTAAATCCAAAATAAACAATTTTCACATCTCCAGTTAATCCTCCAAACAATCACATACCAATATTGCCATCTAAACAGAAAATCAAATATACCCAACACAATAAACATTTCAAATTGACTCTTTAAATTTTCCCAAACACAACCTGATTAACGAGTATCAGTTCCAACGTTTGTCAATAACTTACCAATTACCCAGAACACCACAATTAATTTGTTATTCAATTAAGGCTGTTAATTGAAATGTCGTTCGATTCCAAAAATCTGATTCATACCAATGATTCAACGTTGACCAAATAATCACACGTTAGCCCAATTTATTATCTGAAAACACTTACTGGTTTCACATATCATTATAACACTTACGGACATGAACTCATTATTAATAACCAAAACCAATTACCACTTTGTTTGACAATTCCATAGAATAAAACAACGGTTTACGAAAGTTCAACTCAAAATCGTGACACGAGACCATCACCAATCGACATCATCAAAATCGCTATAATCCATCATCTAGTTATGATCAAGGGCACATAAATATGATAAGATGCAAAACACGTGAACATGACACAACACACGATACCAACACACCAGTTTACACGTTTTATTAGCTTTAACACGTTTTAGACTCGTGTTCATCAAAACTTAACTGTGGAACTCACGTTCACGAGATAAAAGGTCTCGTTTGTGACTTCCCGACTTAGTTATAATAGTACCATTTCCTTTATATTCCCAAATCATTTCCACAACCACTACTAATGTGCAAGTTTTAAATCAAGTGGTGAGGTTACGCAAGGAAATTGCGTAACCACGATACTTTGAGAGTATCCGCATTATTGATAAATAATGTTGAATTATTGGTGATCACGTTCTGTGTTCACTTGTTCACTTTAATGTGCAAGGAAATTGCGCAAGGAAATTGCGTAACCACGATACTTTGAGAGTATCCGCATTATTGATAAATAATGTTGAATTATTGGTGATCACGTTCTGTGTTCACTTGTTCACTTTAATCTTCCAAGTACATTCCAATAGATTCCACGTATTTGTGTATATTCATACAAAGTTTTCTCTTTATTGTTTTGGGATATACCCAAGGCAACTGCTTAATATAAATGAAGTGTTATAGATTTAAGGTTTAGGACTCCACACTCTGTGATAGGTATAGCTGTAAAACATGAGGACATGCTTTCCGTACATGTATAAGCATGAGGACATGCTTATAGGGCGTGCATAAGCATATAGAAATGCTTATGGGGTATGCGTAAGCATGAGGACATGCTTACTGTGTGTGTATAAGCATGTGAAATGCTTATAGTGAACTACCAAGATAGGCAGACTTAAATCGTCTACTAACAGGGCACACGCTCAATCTAGTGTTCAATCAAACCGCTATCAAATCAGCCCTAACATCTCATCAATCATCTTATCAATCAATTCGTCTAATGTGTTCTCAATCATCTATATCCCATATCAAATCAATCAAGTTCCAAATTCCATAATCATAATATGCCATTTACTCAATTCACATTCCGTAATATCTCGATAATCACATCTCATTTCCCAAAATCAATAATCATATCTCCAAATCATAATGTTTCCATAATCAGTTCACAATATCCCTAAACAGATAATCTCATAATTCAATTCGCAGTTCATACCATAATCAATTAAGAAGCTTCGGCTTGGCAAGCGGGCGTGCGTCGGTCGAGGATCAATTTTCTCAAAAAGTGGTTATAGTTTAGAGTTTATAAAATACCTAATTCTCTATAACCTTGAGCTCTGATACCAATCTGTAACACCCCCAAATCTCGGTACAACGGAAGACTTAATCAAGTTTTTGGGGCATTACTATTGGATTGGTATCGCACACAAGTATAGCAAAAAGATAGTCATTTATCATTCCAGCCAATCCTAAAATTGGTTATTCAAAACATTTAGTTCAAAAGTGTAAATATTAGGCCCAAACATAATTTAATAAGATAGGTCCCCAAAGTTTATCAGAGTCAGATATGATCCTTGAACCCGCCTTCTTGCCAAGCTTCCACCGATCACGTATTCCATACATCTCTCAAATTCTTGAGAAATCATGCTAAAAGGTCAGCTTACGCTAGTGAGTTCATAGGTTTAAGTTCAACAAAATCATAGTGGACCAATAAGAGTTGATTTTCTATGCAAGACCTAGATAGAATAATACCGTTTGCACACGCACAGATCCTACCCGGATCACCAACCATATAATCACTTACTCGGGCCTCTCCGACTCTAGTCCTGCACTGTCGTGGCAACCTCTAGAACAGTTGCCAACCCTGGGCTAGGTCGGGATAGAAGTCTATTCTTAGTTAGGCACGGTAAACCTAGACTAAGGCAACAACTATAGCACATCTATCTACTCAGTCAAGCATATAAGCAAATCCAAATAGTTTTAACGATCCAAAAACAGTAGCATGATTCTCACCCCAAAATAGTTCAAAACGTAGTTAAAACGTATATAAAAGTGGGGCTATGAAACTCACCTTTGCCACAGCAATGCACGAATAAATACTAGCATAAAATAACAGGTAATCACGGCACAACAATGCACTATTCACTATTGACACGACTGGCATCTAAAGTTAATCTCCATGGCATCCAAAAGATTGTACGATGAGTACAATAGAGTAGTTGTGACGCAACCTAATGCGTATACGATATTCTTAGAATACGGCTCATATGATAAAGAAATCAATAGAAAGTAATGTGTTGTAGTTTTCGTGGATCATTCATGTCGTTACTTTCAAAAGTACATTATTGTTCCCAAAAGTTCATAATTCATATCTCAAAAGTTTAGTTTTAACGTTTCGCGTGGTGGTAAGAAACATAGACGCGATGTACAACTCACGCCACAGAAAAGAAGACGTTGACATAATCGAGACATACAGACCATAACTCATGCCAAAAAGGGATAAGACATTGACAAAGTCAAGAAGTACCGACAATACTCAAGCTAGTCAAAAACTAGAAAATGACGACATCTATTTATGTAACATAAATAGGTTAATTGATAAGTTTCGACTATTTACCCAAAAATTCCCAAACATTCAGGTTCAATAATAAAAGGCAAGTTTCCATTTATCACTCAATAAATAAAGGTTTCTCAATCGTTACTCATAATCATATAAGTTTACCCGAAATTACTTCATATAGGGTATAGTAAATACTGTACTATAACCGACACGTCCGCTTATTCCAACGTTTTTAAATCAATACGACTTCAATAAGTTATATTATCAAAATAATATTTTCAAACAAGTTTATAAAAGTTAACTTGTTTGTATACAACACAAGTTATTCTCGTAGTTTATAAAGGTTTTTAATTAAATAAAACCATATTTGATGACTTGTATATAAAAGTAATCACGTACTTTAGAAAACACGAATTATTATCCTGAATCAATATGAGTTTATATAATCGTATCCGACGGATAATGCATAGTTATATATTTCGTTACTAGTAAATAAGTGACAATTAAATGTTATAACGCATACTCAATATTTAATATTACCCGTAGATTGCCTACTTAGTTCCCAATTAGCCCGTTATTATCTGTTTCGATATTCTATTTTATCAACCGTCTACAATTCTCTATCCATCAAATCTTATTCAAGTCATACCCGTAATCTAATTTATCGTAACTCATTTTTACTTGTTCCATATAACCGATTTATGAATCAAAACAAATCAAACATTAGTTTATCCTTCGGGTTCAAACACGAGACTAAAAATATGTTGGTCAACCAACAACTTAGGTCCTAACCCGAGCAAAATAAGATACGAGGTCCACCCAACTGGGCCTTAAACCCAACAGGCCCAAATGCTTGTCCATGGTCATAAGACCAATCCATCGGTAACCTGAATTTGACTCGTTAACCAAGACCCTTAAGACCCATTTTGTAACTGACCCGTAACTCTTGTCTGACCCGACCCGTGAGGTTTGACTGAGTCAACGCCTGGCATACTCAACTTGCCAATAAGCAACACCATCGAGACACCCATCTCCCTAAACCGATTACAATTTTTTCTTGAGACCCACAAAACACAACCCGTGTTCACCCCACGAATTAAACCCAAGAACCAACAAGAGCAATAACACCACGACACCATAATCAAATCATTACCACAAATCCAGGTTTTATTCCACCACGACCATACGAAAACAAAAGAGACCCGAGGTCTAACGCTACCATTGTTTCTTAACCACACGGTTCATTTACAAAACTTATAAAATGTTTTGCCCTATCTCGTATTAATGAATTAGTAACGATAATATTGTTATCTCAAATTTCGTTTTTCAGTTTCTATACCACACGACACTTAATTATTTTTAAGACACTTTTATTTGTTATCCCACGAAAACTATAACACAAGCACAATCAGTCAAAATAGCGAGATAATCAAAATATAAGAAAGAGGTTATGTTTTACAGAGAGAGAAAAGAGAGACGAGAGGGTTGTTGTGGCGTTACCATACGAGTACAACTCGTATCAACCAAGCATGACCCTTAGAAAATGTTTTTCTTTAAAACCCTAGAAATCCGAACTCCAAATCTTAGATTTGGAGCGCGTGGGATGGTTTGACGGCGCGTGCTACCCATGGTTGGAACCACAAGTTCACGATCTATCTTTTGGTGTTAAGTTTACATTTTTCGGTGGCGGCGGCGGAGGTTTCCGGCGACGGCAGTGGTGGCCGGAGGTGGTGGCCGGATTTCTTAGAGAGAGAGAGGAAATTGTGTGTGTGTGTTTTGTAGTGAGAGAAAGAAGAGGTGAAAATGAGGCAATGGAGAGTTATGTGGGTATTTATATACTCAGGAGGGATCAATCATGTACACACAAAACCACAAGGGCTAAAATGAAACTATCAAAAAGGACCCTAGATGTAACTTTGTAAATCTTTCAATATATTAGATTCGGGGCTCGTTTATCCTAGTAAACGAATGATTCGTGACTCGAGAGTCACACCATTGTTTTTAAAATATTAATTCCAATAAAAACGATATAAAATACGACTCGTGTCTCAACTTAAATCAAACAATCGCTCAGATCGACGTTTCTCCAATTACGACGCATCGAGGAATTTACGAGTTGTCACAATTTACTTGCTCACACGAACCAATAAACCCATCCACCACTTTTTCCACACGCACACAATTTCCAATGGAATATTTCCTGATTTTGAATGAACTCATGGAGATTTCTGGTTCATCCAACTTAAATGATCGTATGGCAGTGTTGTTTAGGGAAGAGGCTGCGCAAGAAGGGTTTTTGAAAAAGCTAGTTCGTGAGTGCATTGATCATTTGAAAAGGGGCATCATCAAGCGTAGGGAGCTGATTGAAGAGAACGAAGCTTTGGGAGCTCTGGGAATAGCTCTTGACAGTTTGGATGGGCTGAGGAAGGCCTAGGCTAGGCACACTGACATACTTGTCCGATTAGTAAAGATTTTTGGTGAAACTGATGAAGGTATTCGTATCAACGAAGGTTATGTTAAGAAAATGGTTGAGCATAATGACTTAATTTTGGGTATTTCATGGGGGTAGATAAATGGGGTGTTTTGGGTGCTAGTTTTGGAAATATAGGTTGTTAAAAGGGGTATGTAAATTGGATCTTTTGTTCGGTTGTTGGTCATGGTTTGGTCTAGTTGTTTATGTTCTTGTAACCAATTATATGAATGATGAAATATTATCAAAGTTTTATGTATTTAATCTTTTCTTGTATTGTGATATTGGGTGTATTGTTTCTAATTAGTATCAGCAAAACCAAACATCCCCTTGTATCAGCAAAACCAAACGCCCACTTGTATCAGCAAAACCAAAGGCAGTGGTTTATAAATATGTGTTGAAAATGCAAATACTTTAGCACTAAATCATAATGGATTGACAATGGTGTATTGTTTAGGAAGAAATTGGTATGGTGTTAGTGTTGACAGTGGGACTGAACACGCCCAATGCCTCAAATTGTAATATATTGAATTTTGACTTATCCAAGTCAAATAAATTTATGAAATGCAACAAATTGTATAACAACCTGTAAAATTTTAGATTATTATAATAATATTAATCACGTCAAAAAATTCAAATCGATTATTTTCTGACAGATGTGGATATCTAAAATTTAAAAACGAGAGGTCATCTCGTTTCTTTAAAAAAAAGAAATAAGACACCGCACACACGGTAAATTTCCACTGAGTATTTTTATCGTAATTATGAATTTATCATTCTCTGAGTTAAATTTAAGCATGCCTAAGCTTAAACCATTGTTTCGGGAAGTTATCCTGCACACTGCAGACGCAGTAACACACAAAACTAAAAATAAATATTGAGATAAGTGAAATATACACTTTTAAACACTCACTGATAATTTACGAAAGAAATCGAGAGGTTATCTCGTAAATTCAAAAAAGCACGGCACCACATGCATACCGACACCAACGCAGTAATGGCAAATAGATATAATCAAATTACGACGTAATAATAATAATAATAATAATAATATATTATTACACTTACAAAAACGATTCTAAAAATATAATTTTTATATTTTTCGGGTACGGGAAAGTACGTTTACGCAAATATCGACAGAGCACGGGATACCGTTGGTACTGTGTTATAAAATAAAAATAAAAGAAATACAATACACTCTCTCACCCACGTTCCTCTTATCTGCTCCCTCTCTCTCTCTCTTTTCAAGTCACGCACAGAAGAAACATCAAAATGGAAATCTTCTTCCATATTTTGAAGGTCAACTCTTACACTATCACCTACATCATCCTCCAAGAAGAAAGCTAACCTCTTAGCTATCACAAGAGGAATTAGGCGTGGTTAGGATGAAAGTGACAAGTATCAATAACGGGTGTGAACCATTTCTGGGTTTTAAGATGTCAAGAGGCTCCTTACCCAAACCAACTCTATAAATAGAGGCTCGGTTCACAGGTTAATCATCAATCACACAAAAATTTCACAAAATTTAGGGTTTGTATTAATTAGGAGTTTTTGAGATTAAGTTGGGGTTTTGTTAATTCGGGTTACACTTAACCCGATTCAAGTATAAGTTTAGGTACTAGAGTCGACTTGGTTCAAGATTGATTGGATTAAGTTCTTTTTTGGTTTTCTCTTCATTCGACATCAAGCACACCATTGTAAAGGTCATTTTAATTCTTTTTTTACTGTGTAAATCCTGATGATGTTATGTTATTAAAGTTAATATTCGAATTTATTTTACAAATGGTGATCTCTTGTTGATCGACACATACACGAGTTTTAATTAAGACTATTGTTGTTGTTAAATCCTTGTGTGGCAAAGAATAAATTAAAGAATCAACAAATCTAAAATTTGATTTATCAAGATTAATGTATTGGCTCAAGGTTTATGGTGTTCGAGTTGCAATTAGACCGAGAGAGACACCCATAGGGTCTTGGTTTGCTCGACACCATGGCCAGCAACTCAGTTCAGTTATGGTCTTGGGTCGGGTAGGGTACCCACGTATGGATTGGGTAGAAACTTGTCTGGGGTTGTGTCGAGGACCTGGAATTAGAGCTGGCATAACAGGTCACACGAACCTGTTAAGATACGAACCTGTTAAGGTCAAACACGAACACGACCTGTTAGCTTATCGTGTCATTTTTCTCAAACACGAACACGACACGAAAATAAACAGGTTAACCTGTTAAAGACCTGTTAACAGGTAACATGCATAGAAACATACAATTTCAGAAACATGCAATTTCAGAACATTATCACATCACAATTTCACAAATCTTAAGTCTTAACTAATACATAATGATAATAAACCTTAACATTACAAAAGTTCATAAAACTCTTAATTAATACAAACATATATCAATCATAATATCAATTCCGAGTTTCCGACGCCTTTACTCGTATCTTCCATTTTAAACCTGAAAAGTCAAAAGGGTAAATATTAGAAAACTCATGTTCATCTTACAACTGTGATCATAGGAAACAACAACCAACACATTTAAACCTGTAATTAATCAATATAACAAATGAGATAGGGACATGCCACGACCAAGATCGAATCCATACATAACCCAAGAATCAAACCGATGAAGCAAGAAAAAATCAAATCCAAACGCCATAACAAAGATTTTATACCACATGAAAACTTCAAAACATTTTTAATCACCTTTACCACACGAAAACATTAAAACCCGATTTATTTGTTTTAGTCACGTTTTTATCCACGAAAATAACACATAAACGAATCGTACGAATGGAATATATATTCGGGTAAAACCCGTAACCATCTCACCTTGAATCATCAAACACGTTTTTATTCAAAAACCCTAATATCCGAAATCTAAAAATTAGATTTGGAGCGCGTGTGGATGTTTGAACGTGATTATCATGCATAAACGTGATCACAAGACACCGATCTATCATTTGAGATAGGTGGTGTAAGTATTTGAGGTCGTCGGAATTTGGCCGGAAACGATGACGGTTGCCGGAACCTTAGTTTGGGTCGCCGGAAATTTAGAGAGAGAGAGAGAGAGAGAGGAGAGTTTGGTGTGTGTGTGTTTTGTTGAGAGAGAAAGAAATGGTAAAAATGAGAGGTGGATAAATGAGTAGGATATATATTTTAATTTTAACAGGTCCTAACAGGTCTTAACAGGTCAGACCTGTTAAGACCTGTTATGTTAACAGGTCTTAACAGGTCAGACCTGTTAAGACACGAAACCTGTTAAAGGTCAAACACGAACCTGTTAAGACCAGGTCATATCGTGTCGTGTTAACAGGTTTCGTGTTAAAATTGCCGGCCTTACCTGGAATGGTCGCATGGTTTGTTTGAGCTTTGATAATTGTTGAAGTTTTCATCTGATTTAGGTGCGTTGGTATTCTGCTTGTATGATGAGTTTTGGTTTTACTTTGACTGTTGAACTTACACTTGGTCTCAAATTTGCGATTCTTTAATCCGTAAACTAAATGGTTAAGTGGTTATTTTCTTGTGATTATTTTTGGATAAAGAACTCAAGCACTCAAATGGTGCGTTACTTGGCTCATTTTCTTGTCGTTGTGAGTAATGGTTTCGGGTCAGACCCGGTTGGCCACAGGTCAATCTATGAGGGTGATCGTTATCTTTGATGTTATTGATTTGGTTTTGTCTAGAATCCGATTTTTGTAATGAATAAATCTTGTTCTCGTGATAGTGAATGGTTTCCATTCATTGATCTCGTGTCTATTTTGTTTACCTCGGTGTGGTTAACTAAAACACAACCGAAAGGGTCTCGTTTGTTCGAGTGTATGTTCAAGTTTTTCCTAGTTTTCTTTTGTTATACACTCCCACATTCCAAACTGAGATGGTGTTGAGTTACCTTATGGGCCTCAAACCCATGTCTCAAGAAGGGTGTTTGTGTGTCAATGGGCTACGAGCCCATTGTGCTACTACAAAGGTCCATTCAGTTGATTTTTTAACAAAGAGCCCAAATCCAAATAAATACCATTGGGTTGAAGCCCAGTTCACCTAGGCTGTGTGGTTTTGTCACAGCCCACTCGGGCGTTAAATTCCGTGTTATCTCTAGTTTACACTCGACTCAAATCCTGTCTTATTTAACTTACTATCCATCCCGTATCGACTTATCATGCATATTTTCCCAACATGTACAAATAGACATAACTCATAAAAGATATCTTACAATATCGAAACTATAAAAACTTAAAGGCTTGTCCAATTTATGAAAACGTAAACTTTATATGATTTAAAATCTTGTTCGATTAATAAAATGAGTTTTATTGTGTAAGCAAATTTTTGGACCTCTTACAACTAAAACTTAATATTTTCACATCACTAAAATCAACTAATGGAGGTATAAGTTTTAGTCAAATTTTAAAATCATTAAATTACATATAATATTTCGTTTAAACTTGGTAAAGTTATTTAACAAAACTTAGATATTTGATCACCTCACACAAACAAAAGACTTATACACTGGTCATGCCCGTCTTTTGTCAAAGAAATATGTATATAACTTACATTTTGTTTTACAACCAACAATGTGGAATTTTACTCATAATTTACATCCATCAATTTCGTTTTAAAACGAGGGTGTTAAATAAAGTACTACTTAAATTTTTTTAGGATATTTTTTAAATATATGTACATACACACTTAGTGCAATATATTATGTTTTTCACCGACGCCTTATATGACTACTTTCCGTACATCGTCTTTCGGTCGCCATCAAACAAAAGACTCACTCGTTCTTGATATTCTTCCGATTTCATACTCATGCATTTCCAAGAGCCAATACTTACAAACAATTTAAAAAACTGTTTTAAACTTAAATGCTGCCACACAAGCAACAACAATATAAATATTGAAAATTTTATAAAGTTGGTTAAACTTTATGGAGTCTTAAACATAAATAAAGACTAAATATGCCATACTAAATTAGGTTGCGTGTCGGAGCCGTGCACTACCACTAATTGATTTATTCCACCTCATACTGTACATAGCTAAGGTGAGTTTCATAGCCCCTACTTTTAACTGTTTTATACTTGTTTTGGGGGAAGATACATGCTCGTTTTACTTAAATAAATTTAATTACTGAAATTGTGCATTTCCATGCACACTATGCTTTTTTATTGATATGATATGTTTACCTACTATACTATTGAATGTTTTCTTGTTAAAGTTACATCACACATTGATGTTTTATGGACCATACCAAAATACTTGACTTAGAATATTACGCAGCTTAGCCTAAGTCCTTAGATCCCATAATGCCCTCCTCATGAATCGCCAATTCCTGCTGGGAAGCACGAGTGTTATAAATAGATCTATTGGGCGTGACTCCCCTGTTCGGTTGGCCCCGCATGGGTCAAGGCGAAACATATAGCATGTCGGAATCGAGTGTATTTGGATAAACACTCGTTATGGCCTTATTTGCATGATTACATTTTGCACACAGAAACTGTCGTAGCTTCGGTTGTATGAACTTAGTGCTAGCTTAATGGATATAATATATGACATTATATTCGTTGTAATATACATATACCCTACGTATGGTCCACTAATAAAAATCTTTTATCTAAGGTAAACACAAATTTTTATGACATTATGCAAGACGTAATGATCATCAAAACTAAATGTTAAATGGTATACTGAAATGCCATTTAAATAAACCTATGAACTTACCAACCTTGTGTTGACACTTTTTAGTATGTATCTTCAGGTTTTGAGGTGATAGCTTATCTTTAGAGGCGCAAGGCAAAGGCATGGTCATAAACGATTATGATTTATGTATTGGGACCACATTTTTATAATGGGCCATTTTCCGCACAAATCGATGATGTAAACATTGTTTTAAGAATGAATAAAAGTTTTATTTATGAAAATCAGTTGTTCTATGCTTATGTTGTGGTATCAATTTAGTAGCACCCCAATACTTGTGTGCTTCTGCTGAGCCATTTTGGGGGTGTTACAGATTGGCATCAGAGTCTAGGTTATATAGAACTGGGTATTTTTAAAACCTAGACTATAACCACTTTTACAAAAATTAACCCATGACCGACACGTTACCGCCAAGCTGATGCCTCACTTATGACCCTGCTAAGATCATGCTTGATAAGATACATGTTTTATTACTACTGATCTAATTTCACTATATGTCATAACTATTTTTACTATACGTATATTTACGTAACACAAAGACTACACATTTTCCCTCACATAAATGGAATAATTGTTCTAGTCTTTAAGACAACTTTTAAATGTATTGGGACATATTACTAGCGTAACTAAGCTAAGCATTTCAAAATTCATTGAACCTCGGTTGAATATAGATTGATCACCTATATTCAACCAGGGACAGTGGGACATAGCCTGATCACCTATGTCCGACTCAGAGGTGAATTTTGCAATACTTAGGATAGTTATAATAGTGTTATGTCCAGTGAATTTTGATTAATCTCAGAAAATGGTAATGTTTTTGGTAAATGAGCATGTAACATTTTATAAAGCCACACACTGGCGTTACATTAAAGCCACACACTGGCGTTACACTAAAGCCACACACTGGAGTTATACTAAATCAACACACTGGCGTCACACTATTTCTTATTCATAAGCCACACACTGGCATCACAATATTTCTTAATCATAAGCCACACACTGGCATCACACTATTTCTTAATCATAAGCCACACACTGGTGTCACACTACTTCTTAATCATAAACTTTATATTCTTATATAGAGTATTTCCATATCACAATCGGATTATCTTATAGTCACCCATACCTTAAACCTTACACTCCGTAGACGAACCAAGACATTCTAGGAGCAACCTCTCATAGCACCTATGAGAAAGATCCCCCTAGTGGGAATAGGCAACAAAAAGATTTCGGAAACTTTTACTAGGGGGATCTTTCTCATAGGTGCTATGAAAGGTTGCTCCTAGAGAAAGATCCCACAAAAACTTGAAAAATTTACGCCCTACATTAAGAATTAAATACCTAGAAGCTCTACCCACCTCTTAAGAATAACAATGCCTACCTTGTTACCCTCATACAAACTAAATAAATGAGTTGCCATATAAATTGTTTCCGATTATCTCATAGACCATTATAATCAAAATACTTTATGAATCACTTCATGAAATATTTTACAAACCAAATTACCACCTTACCATTTCACCATGAAGTAAACTACAATTTCACTACTACCTCACAAAGAATAAAGTGTTTCTTAATACTTTAAAAATTATTCTAGAACCACTCTATTGGTTACTTACTCCCTCGAAAAGCGTTTTAAGTTAATACCTCATAAACAAAAATGACCAATGTTCTCCTTGGTAGCTAAGACTAACCTTAGGATGTATTCCACACCTCTACCTAAAACTATAGATAACAATGAGGTTCAAAAAAAATTTAAACCTCTAACCCTACCCAACTTAGACAACTAAACCCATAATAATAGTTTCTGAATTTCTCATTAAAAATGAGACAAAACGCTGGCTAAAATACTAAAAGTTTCGAAATTTTTTTGTTTCCACACCATAATTAAGAACCTGTTTTATAATCTTTTGAAAACATGTCATTTTTTAAAACAAATATTGATTTCAAATGGGGTCTACTTCCTGAAATATTATCTTGATCAAACTTGTATAAACTTTTACTCAAAAGAAGAATTCGGAAACAAATGTTTCTTTATTCCTTTAGGAATAAAATGCACAAACCCGTAGCAAATCTTAAGGATCGACCACCATTCTCTAGTATCATTAAACACCGAAAACAAATGGGTTTTGATCATATGTTGGATAAGACCCCGAGAAATTAGAGGTGCCTGCACTAACATAATAGTGAAATATCATTGAACCATCACCCAATGAATTTACCCTAGAAAAATCATTGCACCTCAGATAGAGGATGTGCTATTGACATAATACTTAGGTACCCATACACTAAAGGAAACCCTAGAACAACCTAGGGAAACTCAAAACCTGTTATAAACACCATCACCTTTCCCGACACCCTATCGGGTAACGTAAACTGAGATCCGGGACGGATCTCTTGTAAGGTGGGTAGACTATAACAACCCGTAAAATTTTGGATTATTATAATAACATTTATCACGTCAGAAAATTCAAATCGATTATTTTCTGACAGATGTCGATATCTAAAATTTAAAAACGAGAGGTCATCTCATTTCTTTAAAAAAAATAATAAGACACCGCACACACGGTAATTTTCCACTGAGTATTTTTATCGTAAATATGAATTTATTATTCTCTGTGTTAAATTTAAGCATGCCTAAGCTTAAACCATTGTTTCGGGAAGTTATCCCACACACTGCATACGCAGTAACACACAGAACTAAAAATAAATACTGAGATAAGTGAAATATACACTTTTAAACACTTACTGATAATTTACGAAAGAAATCGAGAGGTTATCTCATAAATTCAGAAAAGCACGGCACCGCACGCATACCGACACCAACGCAGTAATGACAAACATATATAATCAAATTACGACGTAATAATAATAATATTTCCCTTAAAGTACATTTAGCAATTGCTCCGACCCGCCACCCGCTTTAGATCCGACAGTTTTATCCGTCCGATCTTGATTATATCATCGTGCTTTGTTGATGTCCGCCCGATCAGAGCTGATGAACAGTAGAATGTACAGTGCTCTCCACCTCATGGTTAATCCACCTCCTGCTGTCCTCCTACTTGAGACTGTGTCAAAGTTTCTATGTTTAGTTTAATCTTCATTCGTGGAGGCGGTGCATGAAAGCCACCTGTTACCTGTTATCCATCCTCATTATCTCACTCGGTGTTCAACTCAAAACACACACACAAACCAAATTCAGGTTAACCAAATCTAGGGTTCTTCATATTTTTAATTTCAGTTTTTTTTTTCATAAAAAGTTCGTATTTAATTCAAAGGTTTATGTCTAATTGCAGGTTTGAACATGGATTGCGAAGCGCCGCTGCCATGATTTTTTTTAATCAAGGTATTCATAGGGTTTTAGTTTTGTCATAACCTTTGCGTGTTTTAATTGATTTATGGTTAATTTGTGTTTTTATTGAAATGGTTATTTATTAGATTTTGGTTTGGTGGTCATACGTTTTTAGCAGATATTTATGTGGGTCTTTGAGATTGCTTATTTGTTAAGTTAATACCAAATAATGATTCAAGAATAGAACCTTAAGGTTTATTGGGTACCAAAATCTACTGAATTCTCATCAACTTCTCAACCTACGAGTGTGGTTGTGGCCGTTAAAGTTCGATTCCTAAAACTAGACTGAATATAGCAACTTTCAAGAAAAGCTAATTTTGGTCACCTTATTTTTTTTTTAATTATTTTTTTTTTATATTCAGTTTCAAACTGAGATGTTATAGAAACTTTTTACTACAAGGATTGATGATGTTGTTGTTGGAATATTGTTAACGATATTGATATGGTTGAGAAAACATTTTCCTACGTGCTTGGGGTTCATAGGACAAACGAGCAGTTTTAAAGGTTGTTTAGGATCGTTTATTTGTTACTGAAAAAAGCTTTGATTTACAAAGTCCGAAAAACTTATATCAAAACATAATAAGTAGATATGCCCTTTATGGAATACTTTATTATGTTTGAAAGATAGCTAGGATACAATGATGTACGATAGGATTATGGTTACAGAATTATCTAATATATTGTGTTTGTGGCAGTCTCATATTAGAATGGATTGAATAAGTTTACAAAGTAATTTCTTTGAATACAAATTTCAGGGTTTGTATCGTTTTGTGTCTATATTTGGTTACTTGGTGGTTGATGCATATGTTTTATTTTTAATAGGCTGTGAATGAAGGTGGTGACAAATGGAAAGAATGCATGAGCTTGGAATGATTCCAGGTATACCGCTACACCAGATTGTTCATTTCTTGGGGTCATTAATCTAAGTCAATTAGTGATATTGCGCAGTTTGAGTGGGCGTGGCAACACCGACTGGAATCGTTAGCTATTAGAAAGTAGCTATTGGCAGGTACATATGGTACAGTTTGATATGCTGCCAGTGGAGTGCACTCTACCTGCAATCAACAACCGTTAGTTGTTAGTATCAATAGTCCGTATGAGAAAGGAAAAGAAGGATATATTTTCACGAGTTTGGGACATATTGGTTAGGTTACACGGTGATGATTTTGAGAAGCGACTGCACCTCAGATGTAATTTTTTTAGTAGTTTTATATTTTGTTTTTTTAAATGTAACATTTGAAATATGTAAGTAATGACTATATTTTTTTTTGTTTGATCTTTTTATAGAAGCTGTAAGGAGATTGATGATTTAGACAGATGGGAAAGAAGAAAGGGTCTAGCGGTAACCGGTTCAATGACTTATCCGGATCGAACTGGTCAACCAGTGGCATGTGTGGTTATGGTGATAGTTGTAGGTTTAATCATCCAACCAACGTTGATCCGGTAAAGATAAAAACCCTTTTTGTGAATTATACGGCTCGGGTAAAGAGCCTTTGCCATGGTTGTAACTTTTACGGGGTCGTGTCTGTATTTGTGTGGATACAGATTCCAGAGAGCGCGAGGGTCCACGGAAAAGGCCACAAGAGAAGGACAGCCACCACCCTTTATCGGTTGTTGCCCATTTGTAGTTGTGATTAAATAGACGGGTCAGCATACGTGGGAAACTGGTAACGTATTCCAAACAGTCGCTTTTGGTCAGACCCGGTCCAAAGAGCCCCTTATAACTTCTCAGAAAAATTCTGACCAAACACGCTTCTTACGTTTAAGATAGTGTGGAGATCTTAGTGTTTGCCAATGCAAAGAGTTGTGCACAATTCGTATGATAAAGCGTTTGCAATGATTTCCCGTGTGACCATGGTAAGCCACTAATTAAATTGCTTTGATTCTGATTACTTTTTTGGTATGATTTTTTAGTAATGTTAGGGGATTGTTGGGGACCATGCAGTCATGGCGAATGGCAGAGCCATAGCTCCTGTTGGGTTAAATATGGTAGCACTGGCAGCTCAAAGGCATGTTGTTCCTTTTTTCGTCGATCTTGCAGGCATTAACAAGGTAATTATATATTTGAGGGTCCAATTGTTTTGTAAATTCACAGCAGGGTTAGTGTAGTATGGTTGTACAACTAAATTCACAGCAGGGTTAATGTAGTATGGTTGTACAACTACTAAATACTCTTATTGGTTAGCTTATTTATACAACAAACATACTGAGATAAAAGTTTACCTATCCTACATATGTTGCTTTCTATCATTTGGTTTGACAAATGTATTTCAAGTAAGGTTCACGTATCACCTGTCCCTAATTGCTTAAAACAAATCTTGCAGTTCAATATGAGAATCTTTTAAACTGTACATTTGACACTATTAGCCATAAAGCAAGTCTCAAAGTGCCATTATTTATAAAGTTTATTGAGTTTGTTTTCTAACAACCCGAATACTCGCACATTAGTCCCCAGTTATACTAGAATTGTTATCGTTGTTGTGACATCTGCGTAATATATAGCTTCTAAAGCTTATTATCTTGATTACTTTGAACCTCACTATGTTCTTCAATTGATACTATTAATACTTTCGTACACAAATATCCCGCAGCGAAGCGCGGGCTAAAAACCTCGTATTATTACACTTACAAAAATGTTTCTAAAAATATTATTTTTATATTTTTTGAGTACCGCGAAGGTATGTTTAAGCAGAATATCGACAGAGCACGGGATACCATTGGTACTGTGTTACGTAGTATAAAATAAAAATAAAAGAAATACAATACACTCTCTCACCCACGTTCCTCTTATCTGCTCACTCTCTCTCTCTTCGAGCCACGCATAGAAGAAACATCAAAATGGAAATTTTCTTCCATATTTTAAAGGTCAACTCCTAGACTATCACCTACATCATCCTCCAAGAAGAAAGCTAACCTCTTAGCTATCACAAGAGGAATGAGGCGTGGTTAGGATGAAAGTGACAATTATCAATAATGGGTGTGAACCATTTCTGGGTTTTAAGATGTCAAGAGGCTCCATACCCAAACTAACTCTATAAATAGAGGCTCGGTTCACAGGTTAATCATCAATCACACAAAAATTTCACAAAAATTAGGGTTTGTATTAATTAGGGGTTTTTGAGATTAAGTTGGGGTTTTGTTAATTCGGGTTACACTTAACCCGATTCAAGTATAAGTTTAGGTACTAGAGTCGACTTGGTTCAAGATTGATTGGATTAAGTTCTTGTTTGGTTTTCTCTTCATTCGACATCAAGCACACCATTGTAAAGGTCATTTTAATTCTTTTTTTACTGTGTAAATCCTGATGATGTTATGTTATTAAAGTTAATATTTGAATTTATTTTACAAATGGTGATCTCTTGTTGATCGACACATACACGAGTTTTAATTAAGACTATTGTTGTTGTTAAATCCTTGTGTGGCAAAGAATAAATTAAAGAATCAACAAATATAAAATTTGATTTATCAAGACTAATGTATTGGCTCAAGGTTTATGGTGTTCGAGTTGCAATTAGACCGAGAAAGACACCCATAGGGTCTCGGTTTGCTCGACACCATGGCCAGGAACTCAGTTCGGTTATGGTCTTGGGTAGCGTAGGGTACCCACGTACGGATTGGGTAGAAACTTGTCTGGGGTTGTGTCGAGGACCTGGAATGGTCGCATGGTTTGTTTGAGCTTTGATAATTGTTGAAGTTGTCATCTGATTTAGGTGCGTTGGTATTCTGCTTGTATGATGAGTTTTGGTTTTACTTTGACTGTTGAACTTACGCTTGGTCTCAAATTTGCCAATCTTTAATCCGTAAACTAAATGGTTAAGTGGTTATTTTCTTGTGATTATTTTTGGATAAAGAACTCAAGCACTCAAATGGTGCGTTACTTGGCTCATTTTCTTGTCGTTGTGAGTAATGGTTTCGGGTCAGACCCGGTTGACCACAGGTCAATCTATGAGGGTGATCGTTATCTTTGATGTTACTGATTTGGTTTTGTCTTGAATCAGATTTATGTAATGAATAAATCTTGTTCTCGCGATAGTGAATGGTTTCCGTTCATTGATCTCGTGTCTATCTTGTTTACCTCGGTGTGTTTAACTAAAACACAACCGAGAGGGTCTCGTTTGTTCGAGTGTATGTTCAAGTTTTTCTTAGTTTTCTTTTGTTATACACTCCACATTCCTAACTGAGATGGTGTTAAGTTACCTTATGGGCCTCAAGCCCAAGTCTCAAGAAGGGTGTTTGTATGTCAGTGGGCTACGAGCCCATTGTGCTACCACAAAGGTCCATTCAGTTGATTTTTTAACAAAGAGCCCAAATCCAAATAAATACCATTGGGTCGAAGCCCAGTTCACCTAGGCCGTGTGGTTTTGTCACAGCCCACTCGGGCATTAAATTCCGTGTTATCTCGAGTTTACACTCGACTCAAATCCCGTCTTATTTAACTTACTATCCATCCCGTATCGACTTATCATGCATATTTTTCCAACATGTACAAATAGACATAACTCATAAAAGATATCTTACAATATCAAAACTATAAAAACTTAAAGCATTGACCAATTTATGAAAACGTAAACTTTATATGATTTAAAATCTTGTTCGATTAATAAAACGAGTTCTATTGTGTAAGCAAATTTTTGGACTTTTTACAACTAAAACTTAATATTTTCACATCACTAAAACCAACTAATGGAGGTATAAGTTTTAGTCAAATTTTAAAATCATTAAACTACATATCATATTTCGTTTAAACTTGGTAAAGTTATTTTACAAAACTTAGACATTTGATCACCTCGCACAAACAAAAGACTTATACATTGGTCATGCCCATCCTTTGTCAAAGAAATATGTATATAACTTACATTTTGTTTTACAACCAAGAATGTGGAATTTTACTCATAACTTACATCCATTAATTCGTTTTAAAAACGAGGGTGTTAAATAAAGTACTACTTAAATTTTTTTAGGATATTTTTATAAATATATGTACATACACACTTAGTGCAATATATTATGTTTTCCAGCGACGCCTAATATGGCTACTTTCTGTACATCGTCTTTTCTCGCCATCAAACAAAAGACTCACTCGTTCTTGATATTCTTCCTATTTCTTACTCTTGCACTTCTAAGAGCCAATACTTACAAACAATTAAGAAACTGTTTTAAACTTAAATGCTGCCACACAAGCAACAACAACATAAATATTGAAAAATCTATAAAGTTAGTTAAAATTTATGGAGTCTTAAACATATATAAAGACTAAATATGCCGTACTAAATTAGGTTGCGTGTCGGAGCCGTACACTACCACTAATTGATTTATTCCACCTCATACTGCACATATCTAAGGTGAGTTTCATAGCCCATACTTTTAATTGTTTTATACTTGTTTTGGGGGAAGATACATGCTCGTTTTACTTAAATGAATTTAATTACTGAAATTGTGCATTTCCATGCACACTATGCTTTTTTATTGATATGATATGTTTACCTACTATACCATTGAATGTTTTCTTGTTAAAGTTACATCACACATTGATGTTTTATGGACCATACCAAAATGGTTGACTTAGAATATTACGCAGCTTAGCCTAAGTCCTTAAATCCCATAATGTCATCCTCATGAACCGTCAATTCCTGTTGTGAAGCGCGAGTGTTATAAATAGATCTATTGGGGTGACTCATCTGTTCGGTTGGCCCCGCATGGGTCAAGGCGAAACATATAGCATGTCGGAATCGAGTGTAATGGGATAAACACTCGTCATGGGCCCCTTATTTGTATGATTACATTTTGCATACAGAAACTCTCGTTTATTGCTCCTCTGGTTAAAGAGTATTTCTAAAGTCGTGCTTCAGATGTATCGAATGTTTCCGCTGCACAATCTGATCATATTCTAATTTCGGATACACTCTGAAACTACAACAACTACCGTTGTTATAGATGCACCTCCAATCGAATCTTTGATAACAGAAGATCAAACTGTTTCCAACAATAATGACACAGCTGATGATCAACATAATGAATAGAGAAGTTTTATCAACAGTTGATTCTCTCGAGATATTTATGGTACTTCACACTTGTTTGATTGCTTGGACATACATGGTTTTGTCTCTTATACATGGTTTATTTGTCTCAATTCATTATCAACATACGTGGTGTATGATTCTGATTCATTGAAAACATCGAGGGGGAGAGAGTGTAGGTGGTCCTTGCTTCCTTGCGAAAACCCAATGCCTTCTTGAATTTCTTCAATTAAGGGGAATAAAGAAGACGATATGTGGCTCAAACGTCTCACTTTGGTGTTATCGTCTCGATTTCATGGGTGATCTTGTGTGAAGTTACCCAAATATGATGTTATGATGCCTCACACTCGGTCTTGGTATCGAGTTATTGCATATTCATAGGTGATTAGTATTCCGAAAGACCACAACATTCAGGGAAAAGTCGTTTCATTTCGTCTTTCGTGGTTTGTTTGGCGTGATGCGTCTACATTCGTGAGAAGATCTTGTTGATTTCTGGCATGGTACCCTCAAACGTATTTTCCGCAATTAGTCAGATTTACCTTGTGTGGTTTTCTGCTCTTCTACAAATTCCGCCGCATACTGAAAACTTCAAAAGTTAGAAGAAATGTCTACTACATCAAAGTTTCAAATCGCTAAAGGCAGTTCGGTCATTGGGGAAGGCTGATTCAAAAACTTCGTCAATCTTTGTTTATATTCACAATGGCTTCTGAGCATAACAGCTTGGAACCCGGTCATAACCGTTTAAACTTCCCTCACACCCCATCATCAGCTGAACCTAGTCTAAAACTAACTCGACGTCAAATGGAACAGCTATTTGTTCCTCTGTTTAGTGATGATATTGATGAACGTGCCCGGGTATCAATATTTCATTTGCTCAACCTCGACCAAATTCCAATACGATACACATGCTACAACAACTCTTGTTGAAGAAGCACCACCAATTGACTCTACAACAAAGGTGAACAAAGCTGCATCCAACGGCGTTGAACCGGTGATGATGTTACGAACAATGAAGTACCCCCACCTGCAGATTTTGATCCAAATGCATTCTTTAACCCGTTTGCTAATGAAGCTGCTGCGCGATGTTGCGGAATCATCTACAAGCCATTTGAATCCTCCCAATCTGCATAATGTATATCAACATCAACCTTCCACACATCGTTGGACGAAAGACCATCCTCTTGAGAACATTATTGGTAACCCGAATCAACCAGTCGTAACAAGACAACGTCTTCACACAGACGGTGAACATTGCATTTATGCACTCACTGTCTGCCAATCTGAACCTAAAAACTTTAAAGACGCAATGACCAAAGACAACTGGATTGAATCCATTCAACAAGAACTCAATCAGTTTAAACGTCTTGAAGAATGGGAATTAGTTGAAAGACAAACAGGGGTCTTCGTTATTGGTCTAAAATGGATTTGGAAAAACAAATTGGACGTTGAAGGAACCATAATCAGAAACAAGTCACGTTTGGTGGCTAAGGGTTATAGACAGGAAGAGGGTATTGACTTTGAAGAATCATTCGCTCTGATTGCTCGTCTTGAGGTCGGATTTTTACGGCGCTCGCGGCTCACATGAACATCACGGTCTTTGGATGGATGTCAAAGCGCTTTTCTCAATGGACAACTGAAAGAAACGGTCTATGTTAGCCAGCCAGAAGGATTCGTTGATCCAGAGTTCCCTAATCTTGTATACAAACTGAAGAAGGCTCTCTACGGTCTCAAACAAGCCCCTTGGGCGTAGTACGATAAGTTATCATCCTTCCTTATTGCCAATAATTTCACCAAAGGTTCGGTCGACCCTACACTTTTCATACAATATCACGGGGCACACATTTTAATCATTCAAATCTATGTGGATGATATCATTTTTGGGTCAACACATTTAAAATATTCAAATGCTTTTGCAAAATTAATGACAAAACATTTTGAAATGTCAATGATGGGTGAACTTACATTCTTTCTTGGAATGCAAGTTCATCAATCACCCCGTGGTATTTTTCTAAGTCGATCCAAAATATGCCCTTGAACTTTTAAACAAATTTGGAATGCGAAATTGTGACACCTATGCCACACAAATGGCACATACCAAGAAACTAGACGCTGATTTACATGGGAAAATAGTGGACCCTACCAAATACCGTAGTATCATTGGGTCTCTCATGTATCTAACACTAGCGAGCCTGATATTGTTTTTGCTGTATATCTTTGCTCCCGTTTTCAGTCAAGACCAACTGAAACTCACCTCTCAGAGGCTAAAAGAATCCTCCGATACATCAAGGGAACCATTAACTTGGGGATCTGGTATCCGAATGATTCTGGATTTGAACTAATAGCTTTTTCAGACGCTGATCACGCAGGATGCTTAGATTCACGAAAAGTATTTCAGAGCATTACAATTTTTGGTGATAAAGCGGTGCCATGGCAATCGAAGAAGCGGGACGTACATCGTGTCCTCAACCGAAGCAGAATATGTAGCCATGTCAGCGTGTTGTGCTCAAGTCATTTGGATGAGAACGTAACTCAAAGACTATGGTTCACGTATTTGAGAATCCGAATCTTGCGACAATCGAATGCTATTGCTATATCGTGCAACTCTGTTCAACATTCGAAATCAAAGCACATCGATCTTCGATATCATTTCATCAAGGAGCGTGGAGCAGTGCTTGTTGAATTATACTTTGTGGATCGAATATCAAGCTGGCGATCTTCTCACCAAATCTTTAGCTCCTGCTAGGTTTAATGAGTTGGTCCACCGGATTGATATGCGGTGTTTGACTCCAGAGGAACTGGATGAACTTTTAAAATATTCTTAAAAACCAGTCAAACACCAAAACCTCTTTTTTAAATATTTTTCAAAAATAAAATTCAAAATTATAAAATATGATAAAACAACAAAAATATTCTTCTATCTATATTTCTTTTAACATGGCATGTACAAATCTTCCGTCAACACTTTGTTTTATCAAAACTTTCATTATTTTCCCGAACAAGTGTTGAGGGGGAGAAAGTAAATATTTTTCAGTTTCATAAAACCTTGTACTTGCATGTTACCTAAAATATGTTGTTTCTTCTAAAATGGTGGATACGTTTCTTGTCAATTACTCTCCTCGGACTCAAATGTTTTCAAAATTCATTATTTCAAAAGTCGAGGGGGAGTATCGTTAAGTTTCTTGCCTTACAAGTGTTTTGTCTAACCTAAACGAAAGTTAAAGGATCTTGGTTGGAACCTCTTTAAGGTTGAAGGACTGAATGTGTCTACTTGACAAATTAATTTTAACAAAATCATTCACCTAACACATTCAATGCACCATTTCATGTGCATTTACTCCTAAACCACCAAGATCAAACGACCCAAATCAAATCTTCAAAACCCGTTCAAGCTGTTCATAATCTGTAAATTCTAAATTGTTTTGATCAAGATTCTAAACAAGGATTTCAAAATCTTTCAAATCCAACGGTTAAAACTCTTTAAACTGATTTTTGAAGATAGTTCACTCGAACGAACTGGGTGTTTATGCATAAAAGTGTTTGGATTGAAATGAGTTATGTTAAAACCTTTCTTAGTGTCTATTAAACTTGTTTCAATCGTCCATAACCATCCTGAATCTCAAATTTCTTTAATTTGAATTCTAGGGTTCTTGCGCTCATCTAGGGTTTTCTATTCTGTGATATGTTATTAGGTGGTCAAGAAAGTGTTAGAATAAGTATATATGCATGTTTTGAACCTTTAAATTAGCCCAGAAACATCTAAACTGTAAGAATTTAAGTTTTAGGCTTTTAGGGTTCATATCCCATGAATCTTCTGATTCTGTGGTGGAAATGTGTTATATATTGTTCCATTGCACTCATATGACATCTAGGACACTCCAGAAACATTCTTGTTTGGTTTGTTGTAGCTATAACTCTTATGCGTAGATTAAGGGTTTAGGGCTTAAGTAATTTTATGCCTAAGTCTTTCTGTGTGTATCTGATATGTTCTTATGGTTACTTTGTGATCTAAAAGATGTTTGGAATAAACTGATATTAGGTTTTCATGTTTATAATTAACAAGTTAATTATTCGTAATGTCAGAATCTTTAGGTGCTCATCGTTTCGCTTAAGGAATACCTTATGCGTAAAGGTTACGCCTAAGAGAAATCCTGGCGTAACTCTTACGCATAAGAGTCTCTGAGTGGATTACGCGTATCTTGGAAAGATATCCATAAACAAGGCTTGTTACGCATAAGCTTTACTCTTACGAGTAAACTATACGCGTAACACCTAGCTTATTCCTACGCGTAAGTCTAATGCCTTTGAACTTGTCTTCTGGCGTAGAAACTCATACGCATAAGCTTAGTCTTACGCTTTAGCTTACTCCTACGCATAAGCTCCTTTCTTACGCATAAGGATCCTTGTTTCGCATAACCCACTGTTCACTACATTTTGGCCTATTACGCATATGTCACTTGTTAAATGTTACGCATAAATCACAAATATCTAATGTTTCATATAAGCTTACAAATGTTAATATGTTGTGTGTTAAGTGAATAATTGGACTTTGAAATTTCAAAATTAACATGTTCACGTAACTTTTCACATCAACTTCAAACAATTGGACAAATGTGACTTAGGACTTGTAACTAACATAAACATGTTACCATAAAACAAGTAATTAGATAATAAATCAGACTAAAACAAACACATTGTGTTTCCATATGTCTGTCTCTTTGTCTAATGACTTTTAGATCACAAAATGGCTGCAAATCAAGCAAACTTCAATGCCCCAGCTAAGCTCACGATGGCAAACACATTCCCAGCCGGATACAACAAAACAATTGGCAAGAACAATCTCCGTGTCGTCTTCAACAACTTCATATGCTCAGAATCATCTTGCAGATTTGATGTGGTCATCCTTCTACATCATCCATTCAAATACATGCTCACAAAGTCATCCTCAATCTCTGACTTCTTTCTGATGATGAGTATGACTCAATGGATGAAGAATGAAAATTTCGGAAGACATTAAAGCAGAAAAGGATGGAATATCATGCTTGAACCTTTCCGGTTAATCAACCCGGTGGGGCAGGAGGGTCAAGCAGTAGTCCTCCACTTATGGAAGATCCATTGCAAACAACTCTAACCCCATCTGATCCGGTTAATCAACCCGGTAAGGATCAGGGTGTCACTGTCTCTACAACTGTTGAAATGAAGCAACCACAAAAACAACCTAAACAACCACAAAAATAAAAGCATGGTGAAGATGTGAAAATATATGACGAAGGATATTACTATCATGATAAAGATGAAAGAGTCACTGATGATGATAATTTGGTGACTGAAGAGGAAATGATGCAAAAAGGGATGCTGAAGAAGCTGCTAGAGCTGAATAGGAAAAGTTAAAGAAGGAATCAGACAACTACATAGTTGACAATCCAACACACATACCTCAACAGTCTTCTAAATCGCCTTTTTGACACTTCCACCAAACCCAAATCATCATCTCAATCATCACCTCCATCAACAAAAGAAACAACTAAGTCAACAACGAAATTTGTTAAGAAGGAAACTCCATCCAATGATTCGACAAATGGTTAAGCAGGTTTTCACCACTACACAACATGCCACACAGCCACCACCATCTGATCAACCAAGGGTTTCAGAAACCACACCACCAATGGAAAAAAACCGGTAATCACTCTACATACACGGTAGTGAGGATCATGACATACCGAGCCCCTGACCTAAACCTCAACGAAATTTAGATCAAGTACATTACTACACTCCTTGTTTTCATACGCATCAAATCAAAGAGCGTGTTGAAGATCTCCACCTCGGGGTCGAATCTTACCAAAAAACAACTCAATCTCACCGCCCCACTCCCACACTTCAACGGAATCAATCAAGAACCTCAGTACAAAATCATTTATAAACCAAAGTTTGGGTCTGTCTACCGAAGTGAAAATCATCATACTTGCTTCGTGGCTTTTGATGAAATTCACAAGTTCTATGACGCCACCCTGAAGATGGTTCGAGATGGATTGGTTTATCGATTGAAGGTCATTGAGTTAGGTATAATTCTGTCGGAGAGTTGGAATTCAAAGGATCGCAAGGATGTTCTTAGGTTTATCTCTAGGATTGATGAAAGGATGATTCATCGGGATCAGATGCGACGATTGGAAAGCTATGTGGGAGGAAGACCAAGCTTCCCGATTCAGACATACCAACGTCCTCAGAAAGTAGCTGGTCGTGTGTAATCATTGGGTACTCTCTTAACATTCTTGATTGTGATTTTGTTTGTTTGATATATTCATAATGGCTTGTGCACACATATCAGTGTACAACCCGTTCTTGTAATGAAAGGACCCTGCGGTACGCTTCAGTGCCACAATCCTTATATAAGGAGCGAAAGCTTCTTAATTTTGAGTAAAACCTATCAAACATTTCACTTTTAAATGGTTTTGCTCAAAAGAACAAGTACTTCCCCTTATGATTTTCAAAACCTCAAAAGTTAATATCACTTGTTGAGGGGGAGTATTTGACTAAAAACTTTGTTCACAAAATGTTCTTCGTGGTAATCTTCCCACAAAACTCAAAATGGACATATTCGATATCAAAATTTCATCAAAAATAACATTTATATGCCATTTCTGAGGGGGAGAAAAATTATGTGATAAGAAATATGTTGTGATATTGCAAATGAATCGTCGTACTACAGACTTAACCAATGAATTGACGAGATCTTAAATGTTAATAACTCGAAAAGACTTGTCCGGGATGGGTAATAATTTCAAGCTAGTTCGCTAGTGATGTAAACGTGTCTCGCAAAGGACTTGTCTGAGTAGAATGTACCATTCGAGAAACTCTTGAAATACATGAACTTTGACGGGTTTGGCAACCTTTCGAGGATTGTCCACACCTTCAAGGTAGTTATTAGAGCTAGTTATCACCTAAAAGCTGACAATGTAACTCTTTAACTATGCAACGTAACTGTCTCAAGGGGATTGTCTATCATGAGTTGATCAATTCAAAAGGCTTCTCTCCTCAAGTGATTTCTCAAAATACTTAAGCACGTGTGGAGGGGGAGTATTTCTGCAAAATATAAAACTCTTGAAGTATTACAAAATGTTTCTTACTTATAAAATAATTTGAGAGATTTTCTTGAAAATTGGTTTTGTGGCAACATAGGTTAGTCATGGAGTCATAAGGTGACTAAGGTTAGGAATAATCGTCCTATGATCCGCCAGAGCCGGAGGGATCTACCCAAGGACACCGCCAATAGTTAGAATTAGAAGTCCTTAGGTATGATTATAAAAAGGAGAAAATGAGAATCGGAGAAAGAAGGAGTTGAAGAATTAAAAAGAAAAGTAAAGAAAATGGTGAAAAGAAATAGCCCTCCAGATTATTCAACTTAGGGCAGACACTGGGTTCAATTCATATGCTACTGGTTGTCACTAGATGACACCGGTATTGAAGATTAAAGTCGTCATGGACCCAGTGACGCATGCACTAAACCTCCTTAGCCACTCAAGTTTCTCTCAACAGAAGCTTGTTTCATTCTCACAGGGAACCTTACGTAAACTATCGGCTTTCTCTTAGATATTTCTGGTATTGAAGCAAGGAGACCCTCTCCCTAGTCTCCGCTCAGGAAAACCAAAGTGCACTATTGAGTCTAGAGCACGAGATTCATCAAAAGATCTCTTAGGTACACTTGACATTTCATCACTTGTCGTTCAACAATAAGGACGCAAGTGATACAATATCGAGTCCTTCACAGATCTTAGCAATCTGTCGAGAACATTTATGAGAGGTTCACACATGTGATCCTCGGTGATTGAATGGAAACTCCTACCAGGGTCAACATCAAAAGCCCGACAGCAGGTCACTTGTAACTCCCCGTGGATTACGCTTAGTGTGTCTCAAACGGTCCCTACGTGGGGTGATGCTTCTTGTACCTCAACGACTCATCTGAACCGTAGATGTACTTCGGTACATCATGTTATCTCACTTGTGGGACTCCGGTTCAGAACGGCCTTTGTGAGAATTAGAGTTGTGTTTTCACACTATGCTGTTAACATACTCGAAGTTCAAACTTGTTTGGATTATTTCTAACCCATGTTTTATGTTTTCTTATGGATGCTTGTGAAAAAAGATCGCGCGATTCTCCACATGCTCATACCAACAACAACACTAATTGAAGTTCTCTCAAAAGGCAACACAATGTCAGAATGATTCTTCGTCAAAGTCAAAGAATCTACAAAGTTTAAAGACTAAAGAGAACTACATCAGTATCGAAATCCAACGTTAACGAGTGTGAGCATGTTGGAGAAAGACGTGGAGACACTGGAGCAACGAAGCGGACTTGATGCAGACAACCACAACATACTATCACTACCATCACAAAGAACAAAGATCAAAGAACAAAGAAAATGATGACGTCAAAGCAGAATACTTCAAAGGAAACAATTTCTCTACACTGTGGAGATTGTTCAAATCAAGGCACTTCTTCTCACAAGAAAGAAGAATGTCAGAAGACGTTAGAGCTACTATTACATCAACACCTACATCGTTTATATCATCAATCACTAACACTTAGGGGGAGATTGTTGGAATCACTCCTAAACTAGAATTCAAGTGCTAGTAATTAATATGTAATAGTTAGCTTTAATATGGCTTTTATGTTAGTAATCAAAGTTAGGCTCATGTAGAAAGCCCATGAGCCTATCCAAAGCCCAATAAGTAAAGGATGGGAACTTGATGTGTTGCCCTAGTTCCCACCTATAAATACTCTTGTAACACCCTCACTTGAGGGTTGGTTGTTCACTTTCATTATACACCTACACATAACCTTTCTTCATTTCTTATACGTGTGTTTGTGTTTGTGTTCATCCGATCATTTCTTCCTTAATTCTTCTATTGAAGCTTGTGTTACTAATATGGGAACCTAACAGTCGTAGCTTCGGTTGCATGAACTTAGTGCTAGCGTAATAGATATAATACATTACATTATATTCGTTGTAATGTACATATACCCTACGTATGGTCCACTAATAAAAATCTTTTATCTAAGGTAAACACAAATTTTTATGACATTATGCAAGACGTAATGATCATCAAAACTAAATGTTAAATGGTATACTGAAATGCCATTTAAATAAACCTATGAACTCACCAACCTCGTGTTGACACTTTTTAGCATGTATCTTCAGGTTTTGATGTGATATCTTATCTTTGGAGGCGCAAGGCAAAGGCATGGCATGGTCATAGACGATTCTGATTTATGTATTGGGACCACATTTTTATAATGTGTCATTTTTCGCACAAATCAATAATGTAAACATTGTTTTAAGAGAGAATAAAAGTTTCTTTATGAAAATCAGTTGTTCTATGTTTATGTTGTGGTATCAATTTAGTAGCACCCCAATACTTGTGTGCTTCCGCTGATCCATTTTGGGGGTGTTACAAATTGTAACTTTCTATTGTGGTATGACTTGGGTAAGTCAAACCTATTAAAAAATGCACAACGATTTCAATCAGTAACAATGCACAACCAAACACTATTAATTACAATAAGAACCCATTTTTTTATTGATCGATTTCATGTTCACAACTACTACAAAGTTTCCTATCATCTAAATATACACTTAGCTAGACCCACAACTCTCCCTATCATCCTTTTTCTTCATTTCCTTAAGATATTTAAACAAAATTTTCATATTTTTAATCATTTTTTTCCAAATCGTTAACCTTTGATAACCCGATGTCAGCCTCTTCCTTCTCCTTCTTAACACCCAAACCCTTTTCATTTGGGCAATCTTCTTTCCTCATCGAACTTAACAAAGCCTTCCCGTTATTGTTTTGTGCCATTATTTTTTTTTGCTTTTGGTAGAATGTGTGTTTCTTGTATTTAGGGTTCAATTTGTTCCTGTTATTTTTTTGCTTTTAGTAGAATGTATGTTTCTTGTATTTAGGGTTGGGTTAGATTTAACTAAGGCATGTTATAATTGTGAATTATCTATTATACCCTCAATGTACAAACAAAAAAGTAACGTTGACTTTGGCAATCCTGGTCAAGGGACTTGTTTAGACTATAAAAACCTTGTTTTGGACTACCGACGATGAAACTGCCAAGTTTTGGTTCAACGTGATGTTTGTGGCGGAGTCAGAAAGTTTTCTTCGAGAGCCCACATTTTAATAAATTTCAGAAACTACAATACAAATTGGTTCTTAAAAGGGGCAAATTACAAAAAAAAAAAAGTCAAATATTTTAGAAATTTTACACTATCATTTTTTCGCTAAGGGGCACATGCCCCCTTTGACCCCCTTTATCTCCGCCACTGACATGTTTGCAAACCGATGTGTATTTTTTTTTTCTTTTCTTTTTTAATTTCATAAAACTTTCTGAAACATTACTTTATATTGCTATGTTTAGAAAAAAAAAAGTTTGTATAAATTGCAGTTGATCAAGGTGGTTGAGATGGTTAACACGGTTATCATAAGGTAATAACTAAAACATTGTTTTAACCTCTCAAACATTGGCCTTTTTTATAAAAAAAAAAGTTATGCAGCTGATCAAATTATGTCGTGAGTACATCCCTAGAAAAATACTACGAGCAAAGTTGCAAAAATCACGAATCAGTAGTCGATCGGTCGAGCCCCTTTAGCTTATAATCAGTTTAGGCGAGATTAATCATTGATTAATCGGATTGGAATTTTCGAGAAGTTTTTGGTATTTCCGACAAGTTTGTTGGGTAGGTGAGCCTAGGTATTTACTGCAAAATTTGGCTTATACCAACAACTTTATTAGATATAAACAACTATTAGTGACTAAACCAAGTTTTTGGCGTATTTACGACAAGAGTTGCAGGTTTCGAATAAGTTCGATCGCCGTTGACTGATTTGCATAAATCGAAAAAGTTGGTGGCGCATGAACGATGATTAATCAGCCTTATAGACTTTTTTTGCAACACGGAGTATAAATAATCAATGAAATAAGACAAAGGGGTAAATAGTAATAGATTAAAAGCAGCGGGGGTGAAAAACAATAGTTTCCATAACATACATTCCTCCCCACGAAACAAACAACCTTAATACTAATAATTTCATTTCATTTTAACATAACATACGAACAGATTCTGTCTTGTTTGTGCATAAATCATATATGCAAGTAAAATCATTTATTGAAAGAAAAGAATAATCACGTAGAAATGGAAAGAAGACCTGATCAAGAATCAATCAACACCTTCATGTCCATCACCGGTTCATCTGAACCGGACGCTATTCGCAAACTCACGGTTTATTTTTTATTTTATTTTTTTTACTACACTAGTATAGAGTTGGATATATGATTTTCAAATATAGGACTGGTTTTGGATCATCATGTAATTGTTAGGAAGTAAAATGGTTAGTAAAAAAGCCGAAAAGAAATGCTAGATTACAAGGGCAGGACCAGAAAGTTATGGTCGAGCGGGCAAACTTTGATAATTTTTAGAAATGACATTATAAACTTATAAATCGGTTTGTTAGGGGGGCAAATTACAAAAATAACCAGATATTTTAGAAAATTTACACTACAATTTTTTTGGGAAGGGGGCAGGTGTGCCTACTCCTGTCTCCGCCCATGGCTAGAATGATTGTTTATTTGAAATGTATAGATAGTTAAAATGGTTTAGGCATTGAAATGAATAAGGGGAGTACTGCCGAGCAGTTCGGTTAGCCCAGGCTTACGACATAAATGATCAGTTTTCGAGGGTTCAAAGCCAACAAAATGAATTATTACTTAAAGGGTTTTACCCTATGGGTTGTGTATAAGCATTCCAAAATTATGAAAATCACAATTAATGAACTCAAATAGTCCATAAATATATGATGTTAACTATAAAATGTTTAAAGTTCATTAAATGTTTATTAAATGTTAATTATATATTTATAGAAGGCTTATACACAACCCATAGGGTTGTCTTTAACAAAACCCTTACTTAAATAATCTAAAATCGGATAGGATTAAACGTTTGAAAGGTGAAATGGACCAGGTAAGTTTATCATATTATACATCAGAAGAATGGTATGGACTATAAATATATGCACATTTTTAGCCGTTAGAAGCTTTTCTTTTTGGTGATATATTTTGTTAATCTAAAATGAAGGTTCACCATTTTTGAAACCGTATGCGAAGATTGCACTTACAAAATATAAAAGAGGTCGTCTAGCAATTTGTCCATACTATTTTAATTGAAAGTATTGTTAACGAACAGAACTAGTCGTATTTTTTAATTCGTAGGTGCTGTATTTTGTATTGATTTGAAGTTGCTGCAACGACGTTTTTTATCCTAACTTGATAACATAATCTCCAAGTTATTTTTGTTAACATCACTTTTTATAGTGTAGAATTTAACAACAAAATCTGACCACACCTAAAGATGAAAAGTTAAACATTATCAACCCAATAATTATCAACACATTTCACAAACGCGTCCGTAGATTACATAAACCAAAAAATATCAAATACAAAAATTGTTATAACCTGTATTTTTATTAAAAAAAAAAATTGAGATGATAATTTTAAACTAAATTTGATTATGTCTAAATCTTCATATGCTATTACGTTAATTTTTAAACATATATACTAAACAACTCTTATTTTAGTCCATTTTAGTCCAAACAAGTAAATATCATTTACGACAAGTTATATTATTTGTTTTTAAGTCGAGATTAATACATAATTGAGAATTTGTGTCAAAACCTCGTATGTGCACGGGTTTTATAATTAGTTTTTCTAACTAAAGCAAATAAAATCAAATTTGTGGCAAAATTGATTAAATATCATTATAACCAATCAGGTTTTTTACATGATGTTGTACCAAACACGCTACGATAATAGAAAAAAGAGTAAATTACACCGTTCGTCCTTGTGGTTTGCGTTGACCGCAGGAGTCGTTTTTGACCAAAGCCAGACCGCCCATCCTTAAAACGCGGCCATTAGTCATTCCTTCTAACGGAGCCCACTAACGGTCGTTAAGTCTTGTTAACCTGAGGGCATAATCATCATTTCAACACCATAAGGACGAACGGTGCAAGGACGAACGGTGTAGTTTACACTTTTTGTCCCTTTTTTTACGTTTTCGTCTATTTTCATACGTTTTTGTCCGTTTTCTTACGTTTTACCGTTAAGTCACAAAGTGTCCAATAAGTCCAACGTCTAATATCGCAAATCCAATAACAATCCAAATGTATCGATCAAAATCCGTTACATATCATCCAATTCCAAATCCAAGTATCAAACCCGATAAGTATTTATATCGTCCAAATCCAAATCATAATTTCCAATGTATTCCGAAACTTACCAATGTCAAGAGTCAAACGAACTAGATCACGTTTGTTAAGTATTTTCACATTAGTAAAATTATTATTACCAATCAATTTTACCGAACATGATTAAAACAAGAGAAATTTAAACGCATTCAACCCAAACTAGTTAATAGAAATACAAACAAATACACCAATATGATGTTGCTGCTTGAATAGTATATACTCAAAGTGCTCATTATAGTCACAACAAGATTTAGCTTTAATAGAATAAATCGAAACATAACACTTCAGAAAATTCAAATATGAACGGAAGATAAATGCATTTGATCCGCACCCGAGACACAGATGCACCCTTACATAAGCTTAAGGAAATTATTATTAGGCACAACGAAAATCAAAACAAGCTACGGGATTCAAACAAACACGTTTCCCCAACAGATTCAGCCAATCCAATTGGTCTGAGACCCACAGACTCTCGACACAAAAATAGCACAAGGTCTGACCTGACTCGTTTTAAGAACAACAAATACTCAGACACCATTTTGACACATTCCCACACAAAACGGGATCCAAACACGTTTTAAAAATGAAACGTTTATAAAACTTGCTTTTAACTGTTTTCATTCCACGAGAACTTGCCACATGATTATTATTCGAAACATAAAAAAAATACAAGATTAGATGTGACGGGGTTATGGACATACCACACGACCAAAAAAATACAAGATTAGATGTGGCGGCTGCGACCACAGTGGCGGTGGTGGCTCCCATACGCAACCCAAACAGATTCACAACCCTTAATATAGAAAACCCTAGAAATCCGAACCTTTAACACGAGATCTAAGGAGCGTCGTCATGATTTGTAGCGCGTGTGTTGCAAAAATGGAGTCACAAGGACCCGATCTACCACTTTAGAAGGGTGGTGAGATTTGGTGGTGGCGCGTGGCCGGAATAGTGCCAGAGATGGTGACCGGAGAAAGATTCCGGTGACCGGATATTAAGAGAGAGAGAGAGAGAGAGAGAGAGAGAGAGAGAGAGAGAGAGAGAGAGAGAGAGAGAGAGAGAGAGAAGTAAATTTTTAAGAGAGAGAGTGAATAGGTGAAAAATGAGGGGAAAGGGGAAAAGTGATGCTCTATATATACACCGTTCGTCCTTATGGTGTTGAAATTACGATTATACCCTCAGGTTAACAAGACTTAATGACCGTTAGTGGGCTTCGTTAGAGGGAGGGACTAATAGCGCACAACGTTTGCCACTTAAAGATGGACGGTGCAACTTTTTTGATCAAAAAACGAACTCCTGCGGTCAACGCAAACCACAAGGACGAACGGTGTAATTTACTCTAGAAAAAAAGACACGTTAACCGACATGTTTCATATAGTTGTCTTTGATATGGGAATTTATCTCATAGTTAGGTCAAATCAACACTTTATGTCTTTTATTTTCCAAGTCAAAAAAAGCATGTATAAAGGTTGGCATTGTTAAAAGACATAAATGGAAAGCAAAACATGATACTTATCATCAATTACACACGTTCTTAATTAATAAATTATTGATGAAAAAAAATTAAAAAAGAAAAAAATGAGAGAAGAAAAAACGTAAGCATATATTGTGAAACTCGATAGAAACTACAGATTAAAATCGTCCGTGTCTTTTACTTTTTATTCATTTGTTGTAAAATGATTCCTTGTTATTTGAAGAAAACAAAATTTATTAATGGCCGAAACACATATAAGTGCCTCACTTGATGATATGCGTTGTTTATAATATTCTAGTCTACCTACTGATCTACACATATATTAACAAGCAGTGTATCCGGTCACGTGCAGTGCAGTGCAGTGTTTTGGTGAATTCGAGGTCGTCCCAAGACGATGTGTGATCTCTACCTGCCTAATTGAAATAATGATCTACTTAGGAAAGCAATAAAGTTTGTCACATTTGTGTTTAGATCCACATGACTTGGATTACTTACATGTCATGTCTATGTTCCATGATCTTACATGTCATGTCTAACCTTAATTTTAATGGAGGCGTCTAAGGTCATTAGTGTAACACCCCCAAAATATGAGTTCAGCAGAAGCATTCGGGTCATGGGTGCTACTCAATTGAATCACAACACAAGTATAGAACAACAGGTTTTTCTTAAGAAAACTGATTTATTCAAAATAAATCAAAGTTTACAATAAAAGTTAATGCGGAAATACAGGCCCATAATAAATAAGAGGTCCCCAAATACAAATATCAGAGTAGTCTATGACCATGTCATGCCATTGCCCAAACGCCTCCAAAAGTAAACTATCGCCTCAATACCTGAAAATACATACTAAAAGTCTCAACACGAGATTGGTAAGTTCATAGGTTTGCATAAAATTATAGCGAGTTCAAAAGAGCCTTTCGATCATTGTGGCGCCCACAATGTCGCGAAAACAAAATTTACCTTTAAGCAAAATGGTAAGGTGGACCACAAGGTTTTCAAGTGCAAATCATGTCTCATAAACAAGTCAAATTTAACCGAGGCATACCCTGCCTAATTCACAGTATTAAAATATTTATCCGCAAAAATAGCTCATAAACAACCACTTAGACCATATCAAAATCAATCACTACAATGAATATAGTGTCACGCAAGCTTAACTATTACGCAGGCTAGTAATGAAACCAACGCTAGATAGCATGGGCTGTGACTATCTCTAACACACAAACAATCGGCATGTTATACGTCCCCCACATGAGCCATGTGGGTCGGACGGGATGGCCATTCCTAATAGATCTATTCATAACATTCGTACCATCCTGAACCGGGATGTAACAATTCATAATAATGCTTGGGTTTCTAACCTTAACGTAGCACGTAATAGCTCACAAAAACATTTTCAGATCCAATCAAAACAGTTTTCAAGCACTTGTGTCCACATGAAAACATATTCAAACCAAATCACGCATTTTATCAAACCAAGTAACAATCGCTTATTCAAATCAATCAACCATTTTATTTAGCAAAACGAGCATGTATTGTCCCCCAAAACAGTTTAAAAGCAAGTGAAAGTAGGGGCCATGAACTCACCTCAATATGAAGCAACACAAGAATCACAACTGGCATAAGTGAGCAAAGCACAACGGTCTCACAATTAAGACACAATGATATCAAGAAAGAAATCACATCGATAATCAAACAGCGCGGCACAACAGTACGTCATCGGCACAACCTAATAGCATTATGCTATCTCAGAATACGTCTAGCAAAGCAAAATAATTTCCAAAAGATAACGTGTCTTAGTTTTAGTGGAATACTCGCATTAAAGATTTCAAAATTCCATTATCAAAGTCTTCAAAAGCTTAGTTTTAACGTTTCGTATGGTGGTAAGAAAACATAAACTCGACATACAACTCACGCAAAAAGTATATTATGCATCCAAGTATAACTCACATCAAAACATAATATATATATCCCGATATATTATGAGGAATAGTCAAGAAACATTGACCCAGACTCAACTCGAGTAGAGAACGACCAGAAAGAAGTCGAGGATTCCGGCTTGTAGATCCTAGGAGATTCAAAGGAGATAACTTAATTGTCACTTGTAGATCTGGAGTTTTCTAGGAGAGACTTATACATTCATAGAGTTAGGGAATTTGGCACCACCCTACGATTAATACCTGAATACAACACGCCAATTAAACAAGGACGTGATAATTCAGCTAATTAATAAGAGATAACTAGGGAGTAAAGATATCTAAGTAAACACGTTTTCCCAATTATAGGAGTTCACCAGTTTACTTTCTTGCAAGTAGTTTCAATTAGTTTTAGTTAATTAGTAGTTAAAACAAACCACTCTTCAAACCCCGAGATTTTAATTGCTTTCATAAAACATAAAAAATACAAAAAGAATCATCCTACACCTCTTGACCTAATACATCATACACTTCGACCTTCACAACACTATTCCCCTAGAGAACGATCAATCCCCCGTGTCTTGCCTATACTACACTACAACAGTTAGGTACACTGCCTAGAAGGATTGTAAAACTTCTTGAGGTTTTGCAAATCATCCATCAAGTTTTTGGCGCCGCTGTCGGGGAATAGTTTAGGTTTCGATTTATATTTCGTTAAGGTCTACTCACTAGATTTCTATGAAGTGAGATTTTTCTTTTTTTTATTAGATTTTCGGTAGTCTATCTTTTCTTTGTGGCTTTGTTCGTAAACCCTTCGTTGTCATCATGGAAAACGAAGACCTCAATAACCGTAGGTAACCTAGAACCCGTAGTTCCCTCAAGACACTTGTTAAGCCTGTGGAAAACTAGAAGGGGGGGTTGAATAGTTTTACCAATTAAAACTTCATTTTAATCTATTTAGATCGACTTATGTCAATCTATTTGGATGTGTGTGTTGGATGTTGATAAACAAACATATAAAGGTAAGTAATGAAAAGATAAGAGTAAGAAGCACAAAACCACAACGCAATTATTTATAGTGGTTCACACAAGGTCACCTTCCTTGCCCTACTCCACTCCCCGAGTCACCTACTCGAGAGTTCGTAATCACTACACCAATCTCCTTATGGCGGAGAAGCCTTCACAATGTCCCCTACTCTTTTTCCGGTACTAGGCTAACCACCGGGTTCTTTCACTCCAAGGTGAACCACACCTACACAACGTCGCCTACCCTTTTTAAGGTACTAGGCTAAGTACCTAGTTCTTTCACACCTTAGGTGAACTACACCTTCACAACGTCGCCTACCCTTTATTAGGTACTAGGCTAAGCACCTAGTTCCATTGCAATGGAGGAACTACTACCACACTACACCAAAGACTAATCCCAAAGGAGATCTACTCCTTTACAACATCATCAAGGATATCAATATCCTTGGATCTAATACTAGTCTATCTTGTACATCGAAACACACCATATCGAATGTACATCTAAGGCACCTTTCACTAATGCCTTTGACTAGATCTACAAGACATCTTTCACTAATGTCTTGTGTCTTCACTTCTAAGCACCTTTCACTAATGCTTCTTTGTCTTGACTTCTAAGCACCTTTCACTAATGCTTCTTTGTCTTGACTTCCAAGCACCTACCACAAGTGCTTTATCCTATAGACGGTAGATACCCTTCACTAATATCTTCGTCTTGACTCTTAAGACATCTTTCACTAATGTCTTCAACACTACACTTCTTTGAAGAAAGAAAGGAATCATCAACAAGAAGACTTCAGTAGCCTTGATGATGAGGAAGCATGGCAACTCATGGACTTGAGCTTGCTCGACTTCAAAGGTTGTGATCTTGCCTTTAAGAGGAACCTAAAAGATCACACAAAAACAAAACTACAAACATAGATCTCTTGGATCTAAGGTTAGTGAGATTAAACTCAGGGGAGAAAGTATATTTGAAAGGGGAAAGAAACAATGGAGAAATGGCTCACTATTTATAGAGGAAAAACCTCTACTGTTCCCCGGATCCCACGGATCCTTACCACAAGGGATCCGGCTAGCACAAAGCTAGGGATCCGTGGTCCGCTCCTATTTGCCCATGGGTATTTTTGGTTATGGGTCATGGGTCATGGGTCATGGGTTATGGGTTGATCCATGGTTTTCCTTATAGATACAATGTATCTTAAGGATACAATGAACTTGGTTAAGTGGTATATATAAAACCATGGGTTATGGGTCAAAACCATTTGCTAGTATTTACCCATTTAGTATATACTTGTATTTACCCATTTTAGCATATACTTAGTTTTTACCCATTTTAGTATACTTAGTTTAAGTATATGTTTAACCCAATATGTAAACACTAGTTGTTGTACATATGTATCTAAATCATAAAATCACTTAAGCTTGTTTTAGTGTTTTATGTGAAAACGTAAGTGTGTTAGAAAACTATTAACTCAAACTATTTACATACTCTATTTGTTTCGTTAAAATGATTTTACGTTTGTTATCGACAAAACATTAGAAGATCGTAAAATATAAATAAACGTTTTTACGGCTTATTTGTATTAACAAAGCCGTATAAAGAGCCCGAAATAGAAATGCGTAAGAGATTGAAAACCCTTGGTACACAAGAATCACAAGGCACCTCTATCAACTTTGATGAGGCCATTTTTGATGAAAATGCTGTAATCTATCCCGAATCACAAAGCACTTTTGCTAGTGTTGAATGCACTTCCTATGATGAGAAAATCCCATTGACTACAAGAAATGAACATAATGAGCAACCCAATGGCAATAATGTGCCCAAAAATCTCAAAGAATATTCCTCTCCTACCTCTTCTGAATTTTCAAACACTATTGTTTTTTCTAGCGAACAAACCAACAAATATTGCATGCAACTAACATTTGGCTCGTCCAAAATGTGTGCATATTTCATGGGTTACGCACTGAGAATCCGATCCATTGCATAACAAACTTTTTAAAAATCGTTGATACAATTTCGACGACGGAGCCACACAAGAGACATCTAGGCTTCGATTCTTCCCATTGATCCCATTTGTTTAAATCGATTCAAATTGTTCGCTGGTTTTAAATTGGTTCAAAGTGACAGTTTGTTTATAAATCTAAGGCACAAAAAAAACCAAAGGAAACTAATAATAAAAGTGATACTAGGGTTCATTCCACATTGATCCCGTTTTATGTTTTGAGCTCTATGGTAAATGAGGAGGAAGCAGACAGTCGTAATTCCTCTAGTTTGCATGCATGAAAAGAGCCAAGTGGAATATAATAGGAACAAGGATAAACATGAGAGTGCTCATAGTGATTCATTTGGTAGACCAAGTACTACATCTCTGATTGATAGGATTAATAATATAGAAAGTCAAATTCTTGTTTTGCCTGTAATAGGCTGAGATGTAGGATTCACCATCATCCTATGTACCTTAATATTTTTTTTAAGTAATATGTATGTATCCGGAAATACCTTAGAAAAAAATTAATAAATAAAAAAGATTATGTGTGTGAAACTTCTTTAACAAAAGATGATGTTGAGTGATTGCCAAATGCCAACTGCAAAGAGAGTTATTTCAAGACATTGTGAAACGCCCAGATTTTTTTTTAATCCGTAAACTGTATACGTTGATAAAACTAGCGGAATCGTATTTTCTACATCATACGTGCTTATTCCAAACGTCCCGTTAAAATACTAAACTTTGCAAAATACATAACAATGACTCTTTAAAACTTGGTAAAGAAGCTGGTTCTTGATTTAGGGGCATTCCAAACTGATAAAAAATGACGGAAATGAGAAGCTCATTACCTAACCCACGAGCTACACCATTTTAACCCATTACGCCCCATTTAGCATGTACATGGTCTCATCTTGCATACCTACAAAAATATAACTGAGAACGGTAAGTCTATAAGACTTAGTGAGATAACGGAACTGTATTAAATCATAAATTGAACATAAGTGTGATGCTGAATAAGTATATATAGTACTATTCTGACTACATGAATCATTGACTAACTGCATAAGCATGAAACTGATTGATTAAATACATGATAATACACCATGTTACTGACTGTCACACCCCCAAATTACCTGTTTTGCAGCGGAATGGAATTCCTGGGGGATGACTGTCATAGCATCAAAGTTACAGTTATATCGAACGACCTAAAGTGTCGTTTTGAAAATATCGTTTGATAAAGTAAAATAATCAGAGTTTACAAAACATAGGTCCCAAAATATTTCCAATATACCAAAATGAGTTTGTTACAATCAAACGATAGTTAAGTGCATAAAATATATGTGAGACGCGTCGACACCGCGACTCTATGATAAGTCCACATGCATGCCATGAAGTGAATGCCTTAGATACCTGAGATAAAACATGCTAAAAGTGTCAACACAATGGTTGAGTGAGTTCATAGAGTTTGTTTAACAAGTAAAGCTTTTACAAAAACGTTCATGCAGCAAAGGCAAAGTTTTTGGTCATTTAGAATAGTCCACAAAAGCAAAGGCATTGTAAATCCACTCAGTTCCAAGTTCCGCCCATACAAAACTTGCAACCTGTATGTTCACAACCCACTGCCAAAATATGTCTAGTTTATGTTCAAGCACACGAGGTCAAATGAGTTCTCAAAGCAAAGGCATTGTAAATCCACTCAGTTTCAAGTTTCGCCCATACAAAACTTGCAACCTGTGTGTTCACAACCCATTGCACAAAATATAGTGTGTCTAATAGTCGAGTATAAGTTACCATAACAATTCACAATATTGCACCACGTATATAATAATTCAGGGATGCTCCGAACATGGGAGACTTTGCACTGCTCCAACAAGGGAGACTCCTTTGTCACTCGACCACCTAGGCGAGAATTATTGAGAACACTCCACCAATAAGGCGAGACTTTAGAACACTCCACCAATATGGCGAGACTTTGCACACTCCACCAATAAGGCGAGAATTTTTGAGAACGCTCCGTAACATAGTGAGACGCTCTGCTTCGGACCGGGGAGGCTTTAGGTTGCTCCGAACAAGGGAGAATTTATAGTGATGCTCCGAACATGGGAGACTTTATAGTGATGCTCCGAACATGGGAGACTTTATAGTGATGCTCCGATCATAGGAGACTTTAGGTCAAGGTCATAACACGTACGGTTCAATAAGTTCAAACAAGTGATTAGTTTGTATTTAAGTTCAAGGGTTCCGTTCAAAGTTCGTAATTAAGTTCAAAGATTTAAGTCGAGTTCAAAAGTTCAGAACAGTCAAGGAGCTCGAATAATATCAAAAGGTTCAAGATAGTCGAAGCGTTCAAAATCACGTCAAACAAGTTTAAAATATATCAAAAGGGTCCTTTACAGGTTAAAAGAGTTCAACTATATGTCAAAAAGTTCAAATCAAGTCCAAAGTGTTCACTTATATGTTAAAGGGTCCGAATCAATTTAAAAGAGTTCAAATATACATGTCGAAGGGTTCAAAATCAAGGAAAGTGTTTCAACTAATAGCGTTCATAACATAATGATCAATTTAGTTCGGGCACAATCTACTTACTAGCATAAGTAGTGAAACAAAAGAGTACAAGTTCATGATAGTTCAAACAATATTGTTTAAGTTCATATAAGTGTAAAGTAAAAGCATGAAGTTGAGCATGTATCTCCCCAAGAAGTTTATAAAACAATTAAACGAGTAAAAGTGGGGCTACGAACTCACCTGGTGCAATGTTTATGATGACAAAAGTAGATACACTGAAATGAGGTGCGATCTCTATCCGCAACCTAATATGAATGATGTGCTCTAATATAAGTCATGAAACAATGTCGCGCATGCAAACTCATATGATATCCATACCACTTGTACACTTTTGAAAATAAAGTTTATTGTCGAAAAATAATCTTATAACGTCTTGACAATGTATAAATTACTTTACAAGTATTTACGTTGAAACGATATCCTACGATAATCATTTAGTGATTTATTATGAAATTATAACTTTTCGTCGTAAAATAATGTCATTGAAAATTTCATGAAAGTGAATAAACGGCCTTGAAAAGCTAGTCATACAATGGTGCACATCGAGTGTTAGGAAACAAACTCAACGGTTTTGGGAAGCTTGTATCATTATCTCAAAGTTTTAGCATATAAGTTTTCATCCTAGAGGTCTCGATCATGGAGAAAAATATAGGTTAAGTATGGTACTTGTGTCCAAAATATTGTTTAAGGGTGGTTTTCGGCAAAGTTTAAGTGACCGTATTTTATTCATTACAACTCCGCTTGACGAACGGTTGGACATTTTGAAAAATATGCTTGGCGAACTTACTTTTACTAGAAGACATCACGTTATAAAAAGTACTACATCCTTGTTAAAAACGACCCTCAACATGGTCCCTTGTTGCCGTAAGGTTTGTCTAATAGAAATATATTAGTTTTTCTTATATAATAAAGTTACGGCAACTTTATGTAAACGCGTGTAATTTAATCGTTACAAATCCGTTTTCTACGTTTTATATGTCCTTAGCTTCGTATCAAAGTATACTAATATATTTTTGATAAGTCGACACAATTTATAACGCCTAAGCCTCATTTTTGACTCGTAAAAAGTGGACGTAACATGCTGAATTTTCAGAATTTTATAGTTTTCGTCGTCAAACTTGTAAATAGCATAACTTTTTCGTTATAGCTCCGTTTTAACCCGTTCAAGCGGCCACGTTTTCGTTTTAAAGTATATTTTCTAAATATCTAGGCCAAAATTTTTTACCTACTGTCGAAATTTCCAGATTTCAAAAAATATGGACAGACCCTTAAGAAAACTTGTCGAAATGAGTTTTTCTCGCGCCAAACCTATTCTAACCAATTCAAAACAACTCCGAAGCTATTCTAATCCTACCATAAACCTTCTTAGGGTGTCATGGGTTCCTAGAAATCACCAAAAGTGATATATTACAAGGGATAATTTATAGGATGACATATATATATATATAACACTTAAAAACATTAAAAAGTGGTATAAACATCAATATGACTTGCATGTTTTCCTTAAATATGATAAAATGAATACAAAATAAATATGAAAGATGAAAATGAATATGAGATGCTTACTAGTTAACTTGATGAGGTTAATGAACAAATGTTTAATCCTAAAACACCATAGGTTTTTATTTCAAAACCTATACTAAGAGTGTAACTAGAGTGTGATGAACTTGACTAGCAAAATTTTTATGGTTTCCTTCTTGATCTCCTATGGTGGCCGGTTCTTGCAAGAGGAAGAAGAGAGTGTTTTTGTTTTTACACTTTGAAATATCTAGTTAGTATGTGTATGTTTTAGGAGTATAATACATTATAAGTAGATATTATGTATCCTCATGGTGTGACTCACCCTTGTTGTCGACAAGGGTGTGTTTGTTTTAGCTAGTTTACATTTTTTTTATTTAGTATTTAAGTAGAGTAAAATGTGTAGTTGTTTAAGCATAAGTAATAACTTGTGTAAATATTTGAGCTTGTAGGGTAGCGTTAATTAAAAATAAATTTTAACGGGTCAAAATAAAACATATTGAAGTCATAAAAATGATAAAAATACATTTATTGCAAAATTTGAGTGAAATAATAATTATCGTGTAGTATTTAAGAAAACCGTCGTAATTATATAAATATAACAATTTATATACAAAATAAATTTAAAACACCGGGTAAACTCATAATATTATTTTTATAATCTTAATATGAGTATAAAAATATATCGGAATAAATTTTGGAAGTATCGGATCAAATGTTCAAAATAATTAATTACGTGATAGCGTTTATTTAATAGGAAATAAACGTTTAATGAAAAATGCAAAACCATGCATGAACTAATATGATGATGTTACTAATGATATGTAGACTAATCCTAGTCTATATGAAATGTCCTCGATGATTGTTCATGAATTCGCAGCTAAACCACTAAGGTTACGCGAATTTGATACTTGCAAACCTAGTTTATGATAAACGATGAAATAGTAAATATGAGCAATGACCGGAAATTGAGAATTGTGACACTGACCGAGTACATAAGTATACTGAGTGTATAACTGATTGCATAACTGACTAAGTACATAAGCACATAGTGAGTGCGTAAAGCACATACTGACTGAGCGAATAAGCACATACTGACTTAGTGCATAAGCACATACTGACTGAGTGCATAAGCACATACTGAGTACTTTTAGTACTATACTGGCTGAGTGCATAAGCACATACTGACTAAGTGCATAAGCACATACTGACTAAGTACTTATAGTACTATACTGACTGGATACATAACTGACGAGCCATATAAGAATGTTAATCATCCATATAGGATGTCTGAGTTCTGATTTTGGAACATTCACTATTCTAAGGCTCGATTCTCCACTAAGGAGGTCTAAGTTCTAACTTTGTCTAGAACACATGTGTGATCACATAACTGACTATATACTGATAGTACTAAATATATTGAGTAATGCATAAAGTACCATTCTGACTAATTTAGTGCATAAAGCACTTGGCGAGCCTTAAAACCTGCATAAGCATATACCTAATAGAATTTGACATGCATATATATAAACGCATCGCATGCCAGAAGTGCATAAAGCATTTTGCACACATTACTAAACAAATATAAAATTCATATATAATTTAAGGTTAAGCTAAATACTTAGGCTTAACTACAAGATGATACTAAGCTAAGCTGGAGCTGAAACTAAGCTAAATATAGAAACTAAACAATAATATGGTTACGAGGTCAAACTAAGATATGATACTAAAATCCAATTAATTACTAAAATTGTACAGTAACATAAACGGCTATAACTTGATACTATAGCTTAACTATAATATAAAGCTAAAGTATAATATAAAGCAGAACTACTATAAACATAATGCTGAGACCAATTATAACATATAACTGAGTCTACGCTATAAATAATACTGAGGTTGACCACGACATATTACTTAGTATAAACAATCGAGTCTATTTAATACTGAATATTGCTAAACAGGCCAGCATGACTATGAATATGACCAAACAGGTCAACATGATAATGAATATGACCAAATATGTCAACATGATAGTTAATATAACCAAACGGGTCAACATGATACTTAATATGACAAAACTGGTCAATATGATACTTAATATGACCAAACAGGTCAACATGATAGTTAGTACGACCAAACGGGTCAACTTGATGCTTAATATGACCAAACGGGTCAACTTGGGTTAACTTGATGCTTAATGTGACCAACGGGTCAACTTGATACTTGATATGACCAAATTGGTCAACTGGGGTCAACTTAATGCTTAATATGACCAATGGGTCAACTTGATACTTAATATGACCCAACGGGTCAACTTGATACTTTATATGACCAAAGAGGTCAACATGATACTTAATATGACCAAACATGTCTACATAATACTTAATATGACCCAACGGGTCAACATGATAGTAATATGACCACACGGGTCAACATGATACTAATATGACCAAACATGTCAACATACAACTTAATAAGACTCAATGGGTCAACATGATACTAATATGACCACATGGGTCAACATGATACTAATATGACCAAACATGTCAACATACTACTTAATATGACCCAACGGGTCAACATGATACTAATATGACCACACGGATCAACATGATACTAATATGACCTCATGGGTCAACATGATACTAATATGACCACACGGGTCAACATGATACTTATATGACCACACGGGTCAACATGATACATAACTTGCATAGTACTTGAGATATAGTAAGGCATATATATATATATATATACTATATTATAAAGCATTTGGGACATTCCTAAAAAGGAAGGCTTAAAAAAATTAAGATTCAACACTTGCTAATAATGGCAAATTTTAATAAGTACATCTATAATAGCATTTGTTGCAACATTTTAAAGTACTTTTTTTAGACATGTTTTTAAAAGAATAATAAAAAAATAAAAAGTAATTTAATATAAGAAAAAAAACGTCCGTAACAATAAATACCTAATAAATGTTATTTTTAAAACACCCCTAACATGAAAAATACTTGTTATTATACATATAGTACAAACTAATAAAACACACAAATCTTCATGCAATTTATATGTAAACAAGTTGATGGTACACGTGGTTTTTAAAAACGGACCGGACCAACGGGTTCAACCGGGAACCGGAGTCACCACCCGTTCCCATAAAAGTCGTCCGAAAACCATATTGTTAAATCAATAGATTTTAAAAATGCATACTAGATTACAATGTTTAAAAATATTATTAAACCGCAAGAGTGCCTCGAGAATCAACATATGCGCATTTTTGATTTTTTTAATAAAACTTATCGTAAAAACTAAAAACTTTGTTTTATATGAATCAAACGATTTTTTCACAACAAAGGATGCAAAGGTGCAAAGTGCTAATTATATATATATTATATATGTATATTTATAATTATACTCTTTAAAGTATCCACATGATTTCTTGAATATTTACTTATCTTTATAAGTAATCTTTTACTTATATCATCCATCTATGTGGGACAAATTTAACAAACATTATTTTTGAGGATTAAATTTTCTTAGTATAATGTAAGTGATTTTTAAAATCAGCTATTATGTTATTATTTAATGATAACTTACGACTACGGGCCATTGTCAACTACTTTTACCTCATGCCTTTACAATATACCTACTACCAACTGAGTATTATCACCACATCAAGTGAATAATCTACAATTTTTATATGAAAATTTTTGTTATTGCATAACATTATTTAAAACTAAAAGTGTCGTCATTTGTATATCTATTGTATTGTGAAATATAGAACTAAAAAAAATTTCGCTGAATATTTTAATTATATGGCGCTCCGTCGCTGCAACGCGCGGGTACCGTGCTAGTATGTGTGTGTGTGTATATATATATATATATATATATATATATATATATATATATATATATATATATATATATATATATATACTAAACACGCTTAATCTACTAAACATATTAACTGAAAATCCGTTACTCACCTGGGCCTTATAATGCAAGATGAATGATTCTGAATATGCCTCGAACACCTATATCATGATAGATGTACACGTAACAACTAGGCATGAATATAACATGATGATGCAAATATAAGTGCAACTAAGCACACATAAACTAACTATAATGCATAAACTCATAAACTAGTTATGGCATAAATCTCGCCTAACATGCACTATTATGCTCGCGAACTCGAGCTAAGCTAACCAAGCCTTGTCACATGGTTCTATACTTTCATAACATGAATTATAACCATATGGGCTGATAATATAAGTTATCATAGCATATAATCACACGGGACTTGTAAAAAGATCTTATTATGTCATAATTATCAAAACACTTAAGAAAGTGTTTGCTGATTTTTCTGCAGCAGCATATAAACGCATCTTTTTGTCTCACTTAGCTACTGAAACAGGTCATGAGACTATTTTTCCATGAAAGGATATTATTTTCCCTTTTCGAAAAGGTATGGAACGCTCCAAACGGAGCTACGGTCTATCCGGTATGAATTTTTAAAGTTCGGTTTGCTGCACATTTTAAGATAAGCCCTTGCTGTACCAAATCACGTTTTAGACCAACTTAACTACTAAATGAGCAAAAACTTTATGAATAACAACTGAAGTAGACACCTTAGGCTTTCCAGAAAGTCCGGCCATGATTCAATCCGAGCTTCTATCGGTTTTATATGATTTTTCAAACACGACTAATCATTGCTGAAAATTTCAGCAACTTGTTTAACATCATAAATCACATAAAAGGGTGTTTGGTTCAACTCAATAATGAACATGAACACCTCCTAAACATTATAAATTAATCATTAACATAATCCCATCATAAACCCTAATAATCATATGCATAACCCTTGAATCATAAACCATGAATTCATCACATAATCATGTAAAACAATTATTAATCATAACCTCATAGCTTATATTCATGTTTAACATATAATTCATCACTTACTTGATATTGGAGAAGAACACAATAACCTCTTAAGCTCTTGATTCATCATAATCATATTAACCCTTGATTTCCATTAATTAGTCCTTGCTTCTCTAGAGGGAATTAGCTAGGAATTGGAGGATTCTTCATCTTGAAGAAATATTGATATCCTGCTCTCTTTTTTTGTGTGTATAACGTGGGTATGGAGGGAGTATATACTCCTGAGTCGGTTTTGTAAGATAAGCCAAAAGGTTGTTTAGGTAATTTCCAATAACTTTGGCTACTTGACATAATTAGTCCCCCGTAGTTAGGATGTCTTGCAAACTGGGTCGTATATTATTTACATATCAAGTCCCCACTTGCTATATTATTGATACCGTCAAAGTGGGACTTTTCTATTTATTCCACGAATATAATAGATTTATCCGCTACTATTTTATTTAAAAATCGGGATGTTACACATTGAAACCGTCAACCTAAGATTATGTGTGTGAACACTTCTTTAAAAAGATTATTATATGTGAACATTTAGTAAAAAAGGAATTTTTTTATTTTTATTTTTTATTTTTTATTTTATTATTTTTTTTAGCAATGATATATGGACATAATGATAGGTTTAAAAGGAGGCCCTAACTGAAGTGTCATCATTTGATTGGTGATATTAAAAGTGAGTTTCTTTGATATCACAAACCGGAGGATGACACCTTAGTTTAGCCATCTTTTTAGGCCTCATAATTAGGCCTGTATATCATTTCCCTTTTTTATATTCTATTTTCAAATACTCAGGTAGTGTTTGATAGGCTTAATTGAAAATTATGTAAGTTAATTAACTCATCAAATGATTGTTTGTCTACAAATTAAGTCCATCCATTTTATCTTAATTTTATATATTTACCCTTACACTTCTTAACTTTATTTCAAATAAAAGGGTATAACAGTAATTTTTTCTAATTCAGACACTTTATTCAGCACACAAAACAAATAACCATTTATTAATCTACAAACAAACAACATATATCTAGACAGACACTTTAATTTAACATGACTTAATAAAAAAAATTAAACAAACAGGCCGTCAGTGTCGACTTTTGTTTACTTCTTCCTTGTTTGAGTTTACTACGGTCTACGGAGTAGTTTAAACTTTGTCATTAGGTTGACAATAGCATTACTCTCTTCAATATAAATTACAGCAAGACACTAACATTATATGAAAATTAAAACACGCATTAAAAATGAAGATCAATGGTGTAACATTAATATTAGTTGTTCTCTTAGCATTCGTCCTTATTTCATCGGAAGGAAGAAACCTTCTTCAAGCCACTACACGAGCCCAAAGTCCGCAACAAACAAGTATGATCAATGACTAGCATCTTCTATACGTGCAAATTAATGTGTTTTTCTTTTTCACCGAATGATGCATGTATATATAGTTGTATATTAATTTCTTTTTTGCTGATCATGTAGGACCTTCAACAAACAAGTATGGGCCTGGGAATGAGTGGGGCGGTTGTTATGGTTGCTGGCAAAAACGTCACCTACTTACCACATGGCGGGGCAGGGTGATCGGTATATGTAGATATGTTTGAAGAGAACAAAACAATAACGAAATCAACAACAATACTCAATCCCGTTAAAGAGCAAGTATGGGGATTAGGAGAACACGTTGTCTGATTTTTTTTCTATTTATGCAACTATACTTGTTTGGTTAAAATATTAGGACAAGTATTGTTTGTGATTCTTGTATTGTGTAACAAATCAATTAATTTTCGGTAAGTCGGTGTTGTTGAAGCAAAATACTGTATCTGTGCACTTAGTTTGAGTCTTTCAGACTTGTTCATTCGACAGATGCATGGGCTCAGTTCATGATTTGTTGAATATAAGTAGCTTAAGTCCGGCCCATTTTATTATACTAGCCATGTAAAAACAACATTTTTCAAGGTTTCAACTAGGGGTGTCAAATGGGTCGACCTGACCCGACCCCAACCCGATAAAGCAATATAGGATCGGATTAATTCGGGTCCAACTTAGCTTATCGGGTTTATCGGGTCAACCCGATAAACCCAATAGCCTAATAGGGTTGGGTTAGGGTCTTATTTCGTTATCGGGTTGACCCGATAAACCAGATAAGCTATAATGACCAATTAAAATTTTTATATATTTAACAGCTTATATATGACAACATTATTTCATAAGATATGGCAAAAGGTGTTTGTAAGTATTTATTTATTTATTTATTTTTTCTAACTACAGCAAATAAAATCAAATTTGAACAATATTAATCAAGGTTGCAAAAATCGTGAATCGGTAGTCGGGCGGTCGACTCCCTGTAGCTTGTAATCGGTCAAGGCGGGATTAATCGGTGATTAATCGGATTGGCATTTTCGACAAGTTTTGAGTATTTTCGGCGAGATTTGGGTATTCTAGACAATACTTTCCTTGAAAATCATCTTGTAACAGATATAAACATCAAATATAATTGATTAAAACTTGTTCAAGACAACTTTTGTGTATTTCCGACAAGATTTGAAAGTTTCCGGCAAGTTTGACCAACGTCAACACCATTGACCGTTGTTGACCGATTTGTTTGACCCAGTTACATAAATCGGCAAGGTTGGTGACCCAGTAGCACCTAATCGGTGATTAATCGGCCTTGTAGGCCTTGTTTTGCAACACTGATATTAATTAAACAATATTATATCCAATCAAGTTTTTTACACAATGTTGTACCAAACACGCTAGAGACATGTTAAACGACATGCTTCATGTAGTTGTCTTTGATATGGGAAATTATTCCATAGTTAGGTCAAAATCAACACTTTATGTCTTTAATTTCCCAAGTCAAAAAAGCGTATGCATAAAGGTTGTCGTTGTTAAATAACATGTCAAAAGTTCAATATAGAACCAAAATTTACCATAGATCCAATCAACCAATAATAGCTATTCATTTTTTTATTATGATAAACTTTCACCCTTTTTTAAAAATTAAATATCTCGCAAACCGTTAATCGTTACGCGATAAAAATTATACCATCGTGACGAGAATTAAATTATCTTTCTATAGATATGCACTACTATATATTTTTAACAACTTTTTTTCAAAATTTCGGTCAACAAAAATCATATATGATTTGTGAAAATCATACATGATTCGATTTTTACGAATCACATATGATTTTTGAGAATCATATATGATTGTAAAAATCATATATGATTCGTAAAATCGAATCATACATGATTTTTAAAATCATATATGATTCGTAAAAATCATATATGATTTTTTCGGACGGAAATTTTGAAAAAAAATGTTTGTCGAAAATATGTAAAAGTGCATATCTATAGAAAGATTATTTAATTCTCGTCACGATATGTATTTTTATATTTTGAAGATTTACCGTTTGTAAGATATGTTGTTTTAAAAAAAGGTGGAAAATGATTTTGTATTAATTTAGATAAAAAATGAAGGGTTATGATTGGTTCATTTGTTCTATGACAAATATGAGTTCTATATTGATCTCAACTCTAAATAACATAAATGCAAAGTAAAACATGACATTTATTATCAATTAGACAAGTTCTTAATTAGTAATAAATTATTTTGAGAAATAATAAAAAAAAAATAAAAAAAATAAAATAAAAAAACCTTAAGCATGTTGAAACTTGATGAATTACAAATCAAAATAGACCGTGTCTTTTACTTTCTATTCATTTGTTGTATGATGATTTCTTGTTATGTGATGAAAACAAAACTTACACAAGGGCATGCTTGGTGGAGGATATTAGGGGTGAGAATTAGGAAAAATAATCATTAATTATATTTGGTGGAGGGTAAAAGAATGGATCATTACTTTAAACTAATTAATGACCAATTGCACTACAAATTGAGGGTTAAAATATTCATTACATTTTGCATTCTTTAGTATACCATTTGCATTTCTCTTTCCCATTCTCTTAATTGAACCAAGCTAGCCTTAAGTTTATTAATCGCCGAAACACATGTTAGTACCATCACTTGATAAACTCAATCATTTAGAGCCCGTTTGGTATACGTGTTTTAATGGGTATGAATTGATAGAAGCCTCAAATCACTTGTTTGGTACCTTATTAATTCTCTAGTCCCACCTTCTTTAATGATAGATCAAATCTCACCTCCCCTACCCTCTTTTAATGATATCCTCAAATCAAATTTTAACATTTTCTTTCTTTGAAAATCTCAACCACATATTTGTTTAATGTTAGTTTTATTTTTTATTTTTCAAACTAATATATAATAGGTTAATTTATATATAAAAAATATATAATTTAAATAATTACTAATTTATTCTCTCCTCACTTTCTTTCATACTAAATCCAAATATAAATTCGATTCCAAACCTACCAACAACCCAAATAGGCCCTTAGTATTCTAAACTTTTAACAAAAATAATTGATGCATTAAGCATTTATTTAAATGTCTTCTTTAAGTTTAGAAAAAAAACACATTTTTTACGGCATCCTTTAGTTTAAAATCGATAATAATTTCTTACATTACTAACTCCAAAAACCTGAATGACAACATAAGAGACGAAAATTTTGGAATCTATATGTGACATAATTTCACTTATTATAAGACCGATTCTAATGACAATCGTAACCCTCAGCCGGCCGATTCTCTTCTAACCAAATGAATGTTATGGTTGGCTACCCGATCATAATTTTAATTTGATTTGTGTATGTGATTTTTTTATTTATTTTTGTGGGGTATTTTTTTGTTGTAGTTGCGATCTTCTTACTATTTATTTATGGTTTATGTATAGTTTGAAGAGAAAAAATTAAGTTGACGCTGATATGAAAAAAGTAATCACAAAAAATAGTGATCACCATTAGCACCGGTATCGGTCTAAAAAGTAACAAAACTTTGGGTGTGTTTGGGAGGAGCTTATACGGGGCTTTTGGGGCTTAAATTTCAAAAATAAGCCCAGCCCAAAAATAAGTCTCGTTTGACAAGAGGCTTATATCATTAGCCTCAGACTTTTGAAGTTATAAGCCTCAGCCCCAAAATTAGGGCTAAAATTTTTAGACCATTGCTTGTAGTATGTTAAATTACTTAATTACCTACAAAAATATCTAATATATACATATATTAATTTAATTATATATCATTTTTAATAATTTTACAATAAATAAACCCCTACTTAAACTAATTTTTCAAACAAGTTAATAAAATAAAAATTCTAGTTTCGGCTTATAATATAAGCTTCAGACCAAGCTCTAGCCCCGACCCATTTTCCTAAACGTACCTTTTATTCTATAGTCAAGTTGTAAATACCGGCTAATTTCTTACAATATTATATAAGCATGTTTATAACATAAAATTATAACATAATCAAACCAAAATCTTGAAAAAGATATGCTTAAATTGTTAATTCCTTAGTGGAGATGGAAAAGTATTAATATAATTATTCGTTTTTTATTCGTAGACATTTGGCGTATAATCCAATAAGCAAACAAGAAAATAGTAGAATTATGTCTAGGTTCTCTTCATGTGATCAAAAGCAGGCCCCAGAAATCACTCTTTTTTATATTCTGTTTAGTGCCTTTCGCTTCACCAAAAAGTTTTCTTGTTATGTTTTTGTATTTGAAGTTTGAACAATTTTCTTTCAAAAACTTTATGGTAAAAATGACAAGGAGAAAAAAAGAAGAAAATTAGGAGAAACAAAAACTCATACTTCCATATAAAATTATTTCAATGATTCCTTGGCAAGTTATGAGTTTTGAAATAATTTCTATGAAAGTAGTAGGAAACACACATACTGTAACAAAGAAGAAAATTAGGAAAAACACGCAACGTGTGATTGGAGGTGCCATAATGATGGTTGACGCATTATTATTGACCTGCATAACGCGTGGAAAGACAAACATTACATGCACATAACCAGTGGCGGAACTTGACCATTTATTTTGAGGGGGCCAAAATTATTTTGGGGAGGCCGAATCAGAGATTTGTTTGTAACCTCAACTAAATTACTCCTAAAACCTATAACATTTACACTAGGTGCCGTAAATTTTGGGAGATCGGGACCCTCCCTTGCCCTCATAAAGGTCCGCCATTGCACATAACGGAAATAACTAAGGAAGAAACAAAAACTCGTTTTATTATTGACCTGCATAACGCGTGGAAAGACAAACATTACATGCACATAACCAGTGGCGGAACTTGACCATTTATTTTGGAGGAGACGAATCAGAGATTTGTTTGTAACCTCAACTTAATTACCCCCAAAACCTATAACATTTACACTAGGTGCCGTAAATTTTGGGAGGTCCAGGACCCTCCCCTGCCCTCATAAAGGTCCGCCATTGCACATAACGGAAATAACTAAGGAAGAAACAAAAACTCGTTTGGTTCTCATCTTTTTTAGCTTTAACTTAAGTTTCACCACACAAAATTTACCGATGAAAACTTAAAAACAACACATGAATATCACCTTCATTTTTGTAAATACAAGTTCATTTCAGTTGACAACTTATGCACATATAATAAAAAGAGAAGAAAAGAAAAAAAAAACGCAAATATCTATTTAATTTAGGTGGGAAATGAGTCAAGCCACTGTAAAAAGCTCGAGATCGGTCGGATCGATAAAAGGCTTGAATGAGCCAAGCTTAAACGAGCTCGAGCCTAAGTTTGAGCTCATTTAATAATTGAGCTCGAGCCCGAGCTCTATACGAAAAGATCCGCGAGCCTAAACGAGCCCTAGAAATATATATGTATATATATAAACGAGCTCGAGCCATGTGTGTTAACGAGCCGAGCTCCATTTAAACTTTGTTTTCTTCAAAAATTAGTCGAGCTTGAGCTTGTGAAAATTTTCACAAACCGAGCTCGGACTCAAAATATGAGGCTCGAAATGAGCTCGAGCTTTATATATATAAACGAGCCGAACTCGAGCTCTGGCTAGCTCGGGCTCTACTCGACTCGTTTTCACTCCTAGTTTAATTGCATATAAAATAGGTATTTGAGATTAAGGGTGTGCACGGTCCAAAAACCGGACCGGACCGGACCGAAAACCGATTTCGGCATAAACCTTAGACCAAGACCGGACCGAATGTGGTCGGTCCGGTCTCGGTCCGGACCGGTCCGGTCGGTCCTTCGGTCGGTCCGGTCTAAATTAGCCTAAATTCGTCAGTTTTGGTCCGGACCGGACCGAACCGGACCAGACCGAGGACCGAATTAGCCTAAATGTCAAGACCGCGGACCGGACCGAATGTGGTCGGTCCGGTCCGGTCCAGTCCGGTCTCGGTCGGTCCGACGGTCGGTCCGGTCCGTTCGGGTTGTATGCTCACCCTTATTTGAGATTACTTGGTTTGAAGTACATGAATTCAATAATAAGTACGTATACAAATTTTCTTGTACTTGAGTATCTATTCTACAACAGAATGTTTGTAAGTTTTTAAACACTCCAAATTGTATATATAATACAAAAACACTATAAGCAGACTGCAGACTGCAGACATGCACGTCAATGCACTGGGTATGAAGTGTGGCTGTCGACATGATTGACGAATCACACTAAAGCTACCACATTACAGTAAGTGTGATTGCCAATGTGGCTCGTCTGACTTTGCGATTTATGGTGACTATAATGTTTGTCTTTCCTAATATATGACAAGTCTCGGTATTTGATAAATTGATGTTATCTAAAAAACCTTCAATGAATACTCATCTTACGACATGTTTAGGTATGATACGTAAAGAAGGATTGAAGTAAATCAGTGGTGTGAGATGAGTATAATTGTTTTCTGTTTCCCACGTTCGATAAAGACCTCAAGAAAAGATCGTTTTCTTGAGCCGGGGTAACACTCACATACAATCAGTGTTTAGTGTATGGTCTGTGTGTGAAATGTGAAGATCCCTTTGATCTTTTCATGAAATGCACCAGTATATATAAGGACGGATTTGGGGTTGTGTGGGATCCTTGGATGTGATCCATCGGTCCTAGATTGTCCACGTGGTGGACATCATATGAGGGAGAAAATAATAACACGTGACGTGCCATCCTTTGCTTATGTGGTTATTAGGATCTTTGGCAAGATTTGCATGTATTAACGAAATACCCCGCGACACTACCTCTGCATGAATGAAGTAGCTACACGTGGCGTTAGTGCATAATGGTTTTAAGGATAAGTTTTCAAGCTCATTCTTTCGTTAGAGTTAGTTCTTCAAGCAAGAACTGATTTGTATTTAGTTAATAGTTGTCCAGAACATTGATTTCTCAAACGATGTTTATTAGATTTTAGCCTTATAAGCTAGTTATGGTCGTATAGGCTTTAGCCATTTAGGCTAAGACTCCAATACGCTATCGCAACATTTTTCAGCTTTCTCAATAACTTAATTAAAGTGCTTATACTTTCTAAAATGGGTTTTTCTAACTTGTGCCCCAGGGGCACAAGTTAAGCACACAAAAAGTATATCGAAAGTACACAAAGACTTACATAAAAGTACACTTGTTTGTACTTTATGTAGATCTTTGTGTACTTTTCAGTGGGTCCCTAAATAAATGTCTAGTTTGATTTTTTTTGTGTTATATACTGTAATACTTGATGAAAAACTATACCCATGAAAAGTATATTTAAAACCCAATTCATTCATATATCTTTCATCAAGTATTATATAACACCCGCAAAAATAGATATGGTAAAAGTTGATCGAGACACAGAGGCAATAGCAAATAACTTTCCATTCAAAGCTGATTTTCATCACATGTATATTTAAAGCAAAGCCAACAAGGAGTACTTAAACTAAACAATCATCTTCACTTCATTTTCATTTTACTATAAAAACTGAATCTTGATTAAAGATTTGATATACACAAAAACATAATATTATACTATTTCTGTATAGATATATATATCATTAAATAAAGTGATATTAAATCACAAGAAACTTGCAGCCTTTTGTCCCTTCTTCATTTTCTTCAAATAAATGGAAATTTCAGGTTTTCATGAACTTGATTTTCGTCTTTTTTGAGTTTTTTTTAATTAAGTTTTGTTTTTTGGTTGGTGGGTTTAGTTTTATTTAGTTTTATTTTGCAACTTGTTTAATTTTAAGTTTTTATATGTGTTTTGATGTTTTGTACTATTATTGAAACAGAGTATATAGCTTAGTTTAGGCTTGGTTTGTGAAAAAGATTGAATCTTGATGCTTAGATCTTAAGAAATTTGAGTTTTTTGGGTTAAAGTTTGGGTTTTTATTATTGGTTTTGTGAAAAGATTGAATCTTGATAAGTTTTGTGAGATGGGGTTTTGTTAGATCTTAAGATTATTGCCTTTTTCTTAGGATTGAATCTTTTTGGGGTTTTGAAGGATTTGTGAAAATGGGATTTTGTTAGATCCAAAGATTATTGTGTTTTTTGATGTTATCTTCCATTGGTTGTATCTTTTTGGGGTGTTTCATTTCTACCCTTTTCGGGTTGCAAAATGATGAGAAGATTAGTACTTTGGTTATTGGTTGCTAGTTTGGTTGTTAACGTATCGTTTGGGGAGGATGATAATGATTTCCCGCATTGTCACTGTGATGATGAAGGATCATGGCATGCACATATAATCGAAAGCCAACGAGTGAGTGATTTCTTAATAGCAATCGCTTACTTTTCAATTCCGCTTGAGTTAGTTTACTTTTTATGGTGTTCAAATGTGCCGTTTAAATGGGTTGTTGTGCAATTTGTGCTGTTCATAGTTCTATGTGGTTTAACGCATTTGATTAACGGATGGGGGTATTACGGTCATCAAACGTTTCAGTTAATGATGGCGTTAACCATTTTTAAACTGTTGACTGCTTTAGTTTCTTGTGCAACTGCGATCACCCTTTTGACTTTAATCCCGTTACTGCTTAAGTTTAAAGTTAGGGAGCTTTTCTTGAAACAAAACGTGTTGGAACTTGATCAAGAAGTTGGGATTATGAAAAAGCAAAAAGAAGCAGGGTGGCATGTTCGTATGCTTACACAAGAAATTAGGAAATCGTTAGATAGACATACCATTCTGTACACTACTTTAGTTGAGCTATCCAACACTTTAGTACTTCAAAATTGTGCGGTTTGGATGCTAAATGACCAAAAAACTGAAATGAATTTGACCCATGAGTTAAGACCTAACACCTCACATTACAATCCTTCAATTCCCAAAAACGACCCTGATGTATTAGAGATAATGCAAAAGAAAGGGGTCACAATGTTAAGGGCAGATTCGGCACTTGCAGTTCAAAGTAGAGGCGGGTTAAATGAGTCAGGTCCTGTTGCAGCTATCCGTATGCCTATGCTTCATGTTTCAAATTTTAAAGGTGGGACGCCTGAATTAGTCGATACTTGTTATGCGGTTTTGGTTTTAGTCCTTCCTAATGAAAATGAACGAAATTGGAGTTTTGATGAAATGCAAATAGTGGAAGTAGTAGCGGATCAAGTGGCGGTTGCACTATCACACGCTGCGGTTCTTGAAGAATCACAAACAATGCGTGAACAGTTAGTTGAACAAAACCGTGTTCTACAACAAGCTAAAGAAAACGCAATGATGGCAAGTCAAGCAAGAAACTCATTTCAGAAAGTTATGAGTCACGGAATGAGACGACCGATGCATTCAATAATGGGACTTTTATCCATCCTTCAAGATGAAAAAAATCGAACCTTTAATCAAACGAACATCATCGACACGATAGCAAAAACCAGTAGTGTATTATCAACATTAATAAACGATGTGATGGAAATATCTGCTAAAGATACGGGTCGGTTACCTTTAGAAATAAGACCGTTTCAGTTACATTCAATGGTTAAAGAAGCGTGTTGTTTGGTTAAATGTTTGTGCATTTACCAAGGGTTCGGGTTTACAATGGATGTACCTAATTCGCTACCGAATTTGGTTATGGGTGATGAAATGAGAACGTTTCAGGTTTTATTGTATATGGTTGGTCATTTGCTAGATGTTAGTGAAGTAGGGAGGGTGGTTATGTTTCGGGTTAGTTTAGAGAATGGTAATGATATTAGAAACGATAAAACGTGGGGCCCTGGAAGAGGGACAGTTGAGGAATTCGTAAATGTGAAGTTTGAGATTGGGACCGGTGACGGCGGGGTTCGATCGGAATTGGCAGTTTCAAGTACACATGCGGGAGGTAAGAAGCAGAACGTGAATCGAGCTAAGGATACCTTGAGCTTCAATATGTGCAAAAAACTTGTTCAGGTTAGAATACTATTCTTTTTTCATTTTTTGCAATTGCTATGTTGATTTGATTATTAGGCTTATGGGGTTACAGGTTTGGGTCGAAACAGGTAGTGAGGATGTCATGTTGGGTTGACCCAAAACACTTTTTTTGGCAAAAGATCTGAACTTCTAAAATTATGATCACAAAAGTTTTTACTATTTCTCAAATCTAATTTTGTGAGTTTTTTAATAGATCTTTTGGGAGACTCTATTTTTTTTGGGTTTCCGAACTTTTGGCCGACTAATCCATGGGGCTTGAGCCTACAGCCACACTGATACAAACCGGGTAAAATCCTCTCCTTTTTTGGGAAGGTTGGCGGCACCACATCAGGGTTGTTTGCACCAAACGGAGTTGAACATGAGACCTCTCACATTTTAGTGATAATAGTCACAAGCTTTTTACCACTAGGCCACCCTTGAGTGGTTGGAGAATTTTTGTACACTATGGGCAACTTTCTACCTGTTTTACCCACATTCTTATAAGCTAGATTCTTTTACGCATTTGAGCATTTGGAGGAAATATTTAAATGACACATTCGTAAATTGGACGAACACCATTCGTGACGGTGGTGGAAAAGTGAATTTTAATTATAAAAAGTCAATCCAAATAGGAGAAATGTTAAAGTTTTTGTTAAAAGGAACTGTTGACGCTTACTTTTAGTTCGAGAAATGCTTAAGTTTGTACACAAGCTACATAATTTGATAATTAGGCTCTACGGGTAACCGTTTTGGATCAAAACGTGTAGTGAGAATGTCATGTTTGGCTTACCCAAAAATCTTTCTGCGATAGATGTGCTCATCACGGTGACTACTTACTAAGAAATGGTTTACGGTTATGTTTCATTTCCGATTTAATCGATAGAATATTTTTACATAACTTGTAAACTCAAACTAGAGGTAATGATCACCAAACACCCGTGGACTCTTAAGCTTATGTTTATATTTTATAAGCAACTTATGGCTTATAAATGATAAGCTCGTGCTTTGTGTTTGGGTTACGTTATTATAGTTAATGAGGTAAAGTGACCAAAAAGTACTAAAATTTTTTAATTGTTATGTGAGGGAAAAGTCTTTACATAGAACACTCTCTACATAAACCCACCTCCTTCAAATAAGCCACAAAATTGGAGCTTGTAAAACCCCCTTATATAAGCTCATAAGCCCAACCATATAAGCTCATAAGCCCAACCATATAAGCTTAAACAAACACTTAATTGGGTTTATTTTAGTTATATAAGTTAATTAGCTCATAAGCCCCCTAAATAAGCTTAAACAAACACCCCCATAGTTTGAAATGGCATGCTTTGGCGATGATACCACTTGTGGACCAAAGCATACCATTTCCTGTAGGTCATTCTTTTTCAAATCAAATTTATAAATCGAAAATTTTACCATATACTTTGCATATGTGTTCATTGCCTTATTTTGGTAGCACGCAGACCATTACTTCTTTGACCATGACTCCTTGAGTAATTACGAGTAATGCCATTGAATGAAACCATTCAAAAGAGATAACTCTTTTTACAAATTTTAGGTTTAATACTGGGATATTAAAGTTGCTATGCATCTATAGGAAGGGTATTTTTGACTTTTTGACTGTTGGTCAAGGAAATCAGCTTGCTATGTTCCATGGTGGTTCGCTTTGTTTTGTTTCTTTTGTTTTTTTCATTTGTGTTTTATGTAGGATTCAAAATATATTACTAACTCTTGTTACAAGTTTTAGCTTTATAGTATAATATACTACTTTGAATATTTTAGCGAATAGATTAGGTTTATAATTTCAGTATGTATTCTTCAGGAAAAAAATAAAAAAATAAATAAAAATAAAAATAGTATGAAGTCATAGATTCATAATATAGTGTATATCCTTATACTTTGCTATGCATCTAAAGGAAACGGTATAATTGTCTTTTGACCATTGTCATGCATAAATCAACTTGCTAAAGTCCCTGGTGATTATCTATTTTGCGTTTTTTCCCTGGTGATCAGCTATTTTGCGTTTTTTTATGTATGATAGCTTGAATATACTATTACAGATGATGCAAGGAAAAATATGGATGTCGTCAAACTCACAAGGATACGTACAAAGCACGAGTCTAGTTCTCAGATTTCAAATCCAACAAGCCTTCAAAAGACCAGCATTTGACCTTGGAAACTTTGTTGACCAACCAAAGTCAAACTCCATTTTCCGGGGCCTTCAAGTCATTCTAGCAGACGATGATGGTGTAAACCGTATGGTCACAAAAAGGCTCCTCGAAAAGCTTGGTTGCAATGTCACCACTGTCTCATCCGGTTTCGAGTGTCTGACCTCACTCGGGCCCACAATGACACCATTCCATGTAGTCATTTTGGATCTACATATGCCTGAAATGGACGGTTTTGAAGTGGCAACGAGGATAAGAAAGTTTAGAAGCCGTAACAGACCATTAATAATTGCTTTAACCGCGAGTGCTGAAGAACAAGTGTGGGAAAGATGTTTGCAAGTGGGGATGAATGGAGTGATAAGGAAACCGGTCCTTTTAAGGGGATTAGAAAATGAACTTAGAACTGTTTTGCAACGAGCAGGTGAAAGGTTATCGAATTGATAGATATATTTATTAAAAAAACTAACATTTGTTCGGGTTTTTCATACAACCTCATTGATGCAAAAGTCCAGATTGAAATCCTCTAAAAATATTTGAACTATATAGTTACATGAATACATAGATTTATTTTAGGTTCTTTCAGTTTCTTGCTAATGGTTTGGCCTTGTTTCAAATTTGTTAGATTAATATGCTCTTTTATATATTTATAAGTATGAAGTTGGTCTAATTGTTAGTAGAGGGATGTGCACACTTGGAGTCAATGTTACTAGTTAAGCTACCAATTTATTGTTGAAACTGGATATACCAAACAGTGTATATGCTTGTCTTCTAGCATTAAGTCTAATTTGTTGAAAAAAAGTTGTAAAACAAAAAAGCAATGATATATGGATCTAATAGTTGGCTTAAAAAGAGGCTTAAATTGAGGTGCCATAATCTGATTGGTGAAATTAGAGGTGGTTCTCTTTGATGTTATCAACCGAAAAATGACACCTCAGTTTAGGCCTCGTTTTAGGCCTCCCAATTAGGCCCCTTTATCATTTCCCAAAACAAAAATATCAATCAGTTTTACAAGTTATAGTAGTTTGTTTTCCTTTTATGGTAATGATTAAAGAAATTAAAGAAATTAAGGCGGGGTTTGTTTTTTAAAAGACGTACTTATTTTCACTTTTATCTGCAAGTGGAAAGAGAAAAAAAAAAGTGTGCTTGCTTTTACCTTTTATGTTTGGAGACCGGATGAGGAAATGAACGAAGTGTCTTTGTTTTTTCCTTTTATATCTGCAAGTGGGAAGAGAAAATGAAAGAAGTGTGTTTGTTTGTTTTAGACATAAGAGAAAAAAAATGATTTTTTTCTCTCTTTAATTTTGTAGATTATTTTTGTGTTTGATTATCATTTCTTGTATTTTAAATACTTGAGATCCATCTCTTTTCTCGCAGACATGATTTTACAGATAAAAGATAAAAGGATTTTTCTAACATATGCCCTTAAGTCACATGTTAAGCACACAAAAATACACAGGAAACAGTACCCAAAAAAAAAAAAAAAAAAAAAAAAAAACTTAATAGGAACCCACAAAATTTGTAATTTCTTGAGTACTTTTTTGTACTTTTCAGTGGGTCCCATGAGTATTTTGATGTGCTTAACATATGCTTTTAGGACATATGTTAGAAAAACCCAAAGATAAAACATCTTTAAAAAAAAAAAAAAAAAAAAAAAAAATCAACGTAGATTTGAATGCATGGTCTCAGCTTTTTTTTACTCCGTAGCATATTAGTTTTATATTTGCCGTAAAAGAACACTTTTAAGGTAATTAGGTAAACACAATTTTATATTGAGCAATTTTAAAAAGCAGCCGATTTATTATTATTATTATTATTTTAATTTATTTATTTATTTTTATTATAAAACATCACTTAATTAGAAAATCATAAGGAATTACAAGAAATTAGTGGGGAGTCGATTTATTATTATTATTATTATTATTATTATTATTATTTATTTATTTATTTATTTATTTATTTTACTTTCTAGTAAAAAAATTGTTTTTAAATTTAGTTTTGTGCGACCACTAAATTGTGCGACTTCATAAAATTCTCGACACGTGTCTAAAAGTTGATGGGATGTTTTTTGCTAGACCGGAGTAACGTTTTGGACGATCAATTTTCTTTGTCATTTTAAACCGACATGACATTTTTTTTGTCTTATTAGATAAGTGAGACCCACATTAACATATTTTTCAAAAAATATCAAAGGTGTGACCTATTTTTTAATAAGACAAAACACATTTTTTAAAATATAAAAAAAGTCAAAAGTGGGTCTCACCTTTTTTAATAAAACAAAACCGATTTAACCCAAAAAAAAAGAAAAAAAACTTAATCGCACAAAACGTTATTTCGTTATAGCAAAAATATCCCGCTAACTTTTGAACACGTGTCGAGATTTTTATAGAGTCGCACGATTTAACGATAGCACAAGACTAAATTTGAAAAATAATTTTTTAAAGTGAACCCAAAAGTGAAAATGTGCTAATTTCCCTTAAACTTATTTTGGAATGATTCATATATATGTTACGAAAATAATCCTTTGAGACAATGGCTTTACGAGAGTGAACTTTTGTCATATGTTTTACACAAATGACCAAAATATGTCACAATCATACTTTTCATATATGTACTCGCCCAAACCATTCGCCCAGATAAAAACTATAGGTACAATAAATTCATTTGCTCACTCAAATATATAGCTACGGTGTGCGCACTGTGGAGTGAGATTTTTTTTTTGTTCCGTGTTTAAACTGTACATTCAGAAAAAGTTGTAAGATAGATCTATTTAAAAAAAAAAGTGATTGCATGGGAACTTTTTCTTGTACAAGAGGAAGTATTACTGCACATACAGTAACATGTGCATGCATCAAGTTGTACCCAATTACACACGCAACAAAAGATTCCCATTATATACTCCAAGCTTTTTGCCATAAAGCAATTCATACAAAAATATGCCAAATATCCACCAATCAACAACGCTCCCATGGCCATCTCCTCTGTTCATATCACTCGCCCAGCTTTTTGCTCGCCCACCCAGCTTCCTCGCCCAACCTTGCCCAGCCTCGCCCAACCTCCTCGCCCAGCCTTGCCCAACCTCGCCCACCTCTCGCCCAACCCTCACCCAGCTTCAAGGCTCGCCCAACACTTCGCCTTGCCCTCTCCCCGGCTCAAGACTCGCCCAACACTCGCTCAACATTCGTGTCATACACGTGTAAGGTTAAAAAGTAATCTACTAATCAATCTAATGGATAATATTTAAAGGTTCATTTTAGAAATAACGTATGTGCGAGGTTCAAATTCGTAAAGTGGTATTCTAACCGTTCATTCAAAAATTTGGGGTCATTATTTTGACTTTTATAAAAATGAAAAGACACAATATTTTCAAGGGGCAATTGCATATATACCCACTAAAATTTGCATATTTTCATATATACCCAAAATATGCTTAAGTTGTATTGTATATCATGCATTAAAAACTTGTATTATGAGAAAATATGCAAATTTTTGAGTTTTAATGGGTATATATGCAATTCTTCCTAATTTTCATTTCAATCTTGAAATGCCGAAATATTCTATGGGTGTTTAAATCAAACCATAAGATTTACTGCTTAACTCGAACATAACTAGATTAAAGAATAAATGGGCTTGCGGTAGAGATGGCCAAAACCAACCAAATCAAACAACTACTACCTCCGTCCCTAAATAAATGTCCACGTTTGACTTTCAAAGTCTTACTTATTCAACTTTGACATTAAATATTTGTGTTTATCTTATATAACACTTGATACAAAATATATGAATGAATTGTGTTTTAAATGTACTTTAAGTTGGTATAGTTTTTATCAAGTATTGTATAACACAAACAAAAATATTTAAGGTCAAAGTTGTACAAGAAAGAATTTAAAAGTCAAAAGTGGACATTTATTTAGGGACGGGGGGAGTACTATGTAAAAAATACGTGTTTGTATATTTGGTTGTCAGAATGCATAACAAAACCTATTATGTATGTCCGGCAGGTATGGAAACATGGTGCGTTTCGAATAGATGAAAAGTAAGGGCCCAAAATATGATAGTAACATTTAGAAGCTGTTTGGTTAATGGTGTCGGCGCAGGATTTGTGTATGATGGTAAAAAAAGTTTGTTTGGTGCAAATGTGTGGCACCCAAAATTGGGGTTGAGTCCTTAATATTTGCCATCTTGAATTCCCTGCTAATGTGCCAGCTTTGAAACTTTTAATTGATAAAATTTTGTCTTTTACTTTAAATAATAGGCCTCACATGCATTTCAACCAATCATTTAATGTTATTTTCTTTTATAAATATATATATATATATATTAATTTAAATCTTATTATCAATTTAAAAAATAAATATTTTAAGTAACATTTTTCTCTCTCCTAATCCAAATCTAAATCCAAATCCAAATCCAAATCATAATCCTAATCCAAATTCTAATCCTAAACCTATATACAAACCAAACGGGCCCTTACTTTCTCTATTGTGTTTGCTAAATTTGTAACTTCATTAATCACCTCCACTTTAGCGTTAACTCAACTTTCTCTCTTTACAACCAACTTCACCACCAAGTTAGTGTAATAAAACAACCAACTTCAGCACTAAAACATATTCCACTTAAACACAAATACTCCATAAAAACCATTTAATAAACACACACGCAAAACAAAACTCCCACAACTCGGTCGTCTCCACGACCAAGTCTTCGAATTTTTGGCCTTATACGCGTCTTCATTTGGTGGGCATAATAACATTCGACGCGTCTTGCATGTGCCACATTGGCAATGCACGCATTTTCATTGTGCTATTACGGATGTCTTACATTTTAAAAACTTTGTGTAAATGATCATTTCTAATATGATTCTCGTCTCTGGTCAGATGGGCCGGATGCTTGGATATTCTTTTCTTTCTCTAGTAGGGTGGCATCCGAGTAAGTGTTTTTAACTATCTGATGCCTTTCTAAAAAAAAGTGATGAGCTATCAAAAATATCATTTCTTAAATAGATGTTGAAAGGATTATGTGCAAACAACACAACAGCTTTCACACTTGCCTTCACAGAAATGTCGAATGATCATACCGGGTGCACACTAACAGATAATGCAAGCGGAAGTAAGAAACGAGCTACGAAATAAAATGAAAATGAAGAGGAAATGAAAATATGGTAGTAAGTATTTTAATTGGAAATGAAAATATAGTGTTATTTTCATTTAAGAGTTAAACGGTAATTACCCAAAGTATAATATTTATACGGGATAAATATTAAGGGGTAATTAATGACAAAATAAAAAATATATCTCTAACCCTTTAGGGAAATCGTTCAAACCACCTTAAGGGGTGTGTTTATGTTTTTGTCAAACTTGTAAACTTGTTTTACAAGTTAAAGGGGTTTCCTAATCCCTCTAAAATTCTCTTTGGTATCCTATAAATACAAAGGGAGTTCTAGGGGATTCATTCACTCCTCCTAACCTTAACTTGGGTAGAAATCCTTCCCCCTCTCCTCATTCCTTTACCGGTAGACTTAGGGTTTAATCTCTAAGTCGACTAGATCGACTTCTAGTCGATTTACCCATTCGTGCTCGCCTAACTTGCGTAGGTTCGAAGCCCTAATTCTACCTGTGTAGCACTGGTGGATACCTGATGCCATCCAAGTGGCGATCAACCCTAAAAACCCTAATGGTCGATCGAACCAAGAAGCATCAAGAAGAAGAAGGTAATTTCGTGCGCGCAACTGACAACAGACTACAGTAGAAGCTTACACCAAGAAGGACAAAGGTAAGTCTTCTATAAACACCCTTATTATTTATTTAGCTTTAGGTTATATCCCTGATTATGAGATCTTGATATTAGGTTTTGGTCTGCATGGCGTTTATATGTTTATTTGTTGATCACAGTTGAGCAAACGATCTTATATAGAAGCTGACTAAACATTCACAAACTGTTAAACACTATGCGGAATATAATGCTTAACCTTAAGAAGAATAACAATGATTATCACTAAACACCTCAATATATTATTAATATACTAATACTCTGAATAGTATTAGGGTTTACAACCTTGAAGTGTATCGACTCTAGATAACACAAAACCATATATCTAACTCTAACCTAGGACCTCCTTTTATAGGTTAAGGAGTCCTTTACAATATACAATACGTAACCTACAAGATAAATATATTTTCTATATTTATCTAATACAAAACTTTCTACCCAAGACATTCTAGAACATTACAAACAATTAAACCGACACAATATACTAGCAGTGATTCAATACAATAGCAGTGGTATGCAACTTCTACTAGCAGTGGTATGTCTTGAGCATTGCTTTCTTCCTTCTAGCAGTGGTTTCCAATGTACTGGCAGTGGTTCCATACTTAGAGTAATTCTTGTCATCAGAACCAAAAACCCAACAATCCTCCCCTAAACTTGATATTTACAATCAAAATCATCAAGTTTCTTTTAAGCACATAATACCTTATTTGGAGGATGTGTCCAAACACCTATCAGACTTCAAACTCCTTTGCAGAATTGTATTCTTCATCAAATGCTTTTGATCTATCTGCCATTCTCTTCTTTCTTCCATGAGGATTGTCTTTGATTGCCAAAGGAATTTCAAAAGCAACAATCTGTTCAATCTTCCTTAGCAGTGGATGAACAATTGGATTATCTGATTTTGTACATTGCAGATCAAGCTTGACTTCCAGCATTTGTCTGGCTACAGTCTTCATCAATGGATAATCTCTGTCAACCAGCATATATATTTTCTCCTCAGAAAGCTTAACAACATGTACTCTACAATAAGCATATAGCATCCACTCTTCAACTGCACAATCTTCCCAACATTTATCTTCTGGATTGGACTCAAACATGCATTTTAATGCTAACCACATAGAACGAGACATTCATCCTGTTGGTCCAAGATTTCCATATCTGAATGACATTACCTCCCAAAGCTTCTCCAAATCACTTGTGGTTAAAAAGAACAACATATAACCAAAAGTGTAGTACTGACTTTTTGAGCCATCTCCTCTAGTAAGCTCAATAATATCTCTTCCATCCATTGAGACAATCCTCCAATCTATGATAGGGTGTTTAGATCTTAAAAGTGTAGGAGAAATAGGATCTTCAAGCACTTTATCACTCACCACAATATACTGATCCAATCTCTCTTCATCATCCACCTTCTGTCTTTTTGAACTTGACTCCTCCATCACAGATCCTATTCTCTTTTGATTCTTTAACACCTCAGCTTCTTTATCAGAATTCATGGGGATAAAATTTTTAGACCCTCTTTTTCAAATGTTGTAAAGCTCTTCAATTATTTCATAAGAACAGCTCTTCAAATTCACATTTTTCATTTCACCCATGTGTTTGATAAATTTTATCATTTGACTTCTTTTCTGTTGCTTGGTTGGTGGCTTATTCTTCTTTGCATGATAAGCCTTAAACTCATTTTGTTGTCTCATTTTATTCACCATCTCAACTAGCAGCTTTGATCTTGTATCAATATCATATGATCCCCATTCATCCATAGACATCTCTTCCTTCAGTTTCTCAGATGCTTGAAGAATCCTTTGTTCCTTATTCCATGCTTCTACAGCTTGTTTAGAGGCTTCTTCTTGCTCTGCAATTTCCTTCTCTTTAGCAATTACATCAGCATTCAATTCCATATGTAATCTTTTAGCTTCTTCTTGATCAAAAGCTACCTGCTCTTCTCTACTTTCAAACTCCAATGTTGGCTCTGCAATACCTTTACCCTTTCCAATATCAGATTGAGTAACTATAGTTTTCTGCACAGGCTCACCAATCTTCAAACTCTTAGCAATAGGTTTGGGTGTAGGTTTAGATTGAGATTGCTTATTAAGCAATTGTAAGGCAATCTCATTCTCAGCCTCCTTTGGTTTTGTTGTTGGTGTTATTGTTGTTTAGGTTAAGCAGTGGTTGCCTCTGTAGTGGAAACATCTGAACTGGCAGTGGTTAGAATAATGCCAGCAGTGGTTGCAGCAACATTGGCAGTGGTTGCCTGCACCACTTCCTCCTCCTTATTTACAACTGCAGCCTTTAAAGAATCATCCAACACCGCTTCTTTTCCATCTTTCTCAGCCACCAAATAACCTTCACCATTATCTCCACTGTCCATATCCAGATCAACTAAAACCTCCCCTAAATTTGTACTCTCACTCCTCCCCTGTTTGGATACATCCTCCAAAACTGCATATCCAGAGGAGCTTGCCTTCTTTCCCCTTCTTTTTCACTTTCCTGAATGCATTAACCCTTGTCCTCCTTAGGCTCTCCAGCACCCTGACCTTGTGCTGCAACTTCCTGATTGTACCTGCCTGAGTTGTTGTGAGTTGTTGCAGCCCAGTGATCTTTGATTCCATAGTTTCACATTTAACCGTCAATTCCTGTAAAAGTTCCATAATATCCTCACCACTTCGACCTGTGTTACCTGGTCCGAGAGGTGGATCCTTGGAATTGTCATTTTGTACAAAGGTATCAGCCGTCAATTCAAGTTCAGCTTCCAGTCTATCCTCATCACTTCGAGTCCGGGAGGTGAATCATAGGATGAATGTAACATGGCATCAGACCTAGCCTGAACATCCATGTCCCCCAAATTAGCCAGTTGGCTGGGGATTCCTCCACCTGTGTTGAGTTCTAAAGAACCCTCCACATGTGGTCATGTGTGGAGCTTGGATTGTTGTGGTTGGAGTTTAGGGTTTGTCGTTAACCCTTGTTTGTTTGTTGTTCGTTCTTTCAAGTGGTTAGATTTAATTAATCAAGTTAAGCTTGTAACTTTTTATGGGAATCTGCTGCTGTTCGAATAGTGATGGAAGTTAAGTTGAAAGGTCTTATTCAAAACCCTTATTATCATCTTTCTTAGACTTGGTATTGATACCGTCTGGTTAATCAGTTGGTCTTGTGATCGATTGTGCTGAACTTATGGAAGTTAGGGTTCGTTGAAACCTTAGTTGGCTGCTATGGCACGTGGCTTGTGATTGGGTAAGTTCAAGGTTCTAAGGTCGACGTCATACTTTATGGTTTCGTACTAGGTGGAGATGTCTGGATTGCATGGACTTTGATGTTCAGTTCTATGATGACTACGGATTTGGTGCTGTCTTGTGGGAAACAAGTAGTTACTTTTTCATTTTAATATCCAATTGTATAGTCAGTTATAGGTGTAAGTTTATTATGTAAGTTATAATAATGGCATGTCATTCTTATATAGTGGTTGCATGTAAGTGTCCTAAGGGACTGAGATGAGGGAATCACTCTCATCCGTTGTACTTCAATGTTTTTTTGGTTAATATATTTTACTAGGGCGCATGATTACTCACCTTTACCAAAAAAATAAAAATAAAGAACCCTCCACATTAGGAGTTGCCATAGGTTGGGTCTTACTTATGTTTTCACTGTCCTGCCCAGCTTCTAAGCCTGAGACAGTAGTGAAAGCCCTTCCTACCATGTCACATACATCACCTGTGATAACCTTATGTTCTGCACCACTAGCACTAGCATGAGGAAGCTCAGTGCCCTTCTTCTTCCTACGGGTAACCAAGATTCTTTGTGGTTGTGAAGGTGAAGGTACAGGTTCATCAGTGGTTGTAGGTTGTGTTGTGGTAGTGACAGTAGTGGAATCCTCAGCAGTGGTTTAAGTAATTTGTGGTTCATGCTCCTCTACAGACTCAGGGATGTTTGGAAAATTAAGCATATGTGGGAATTAAGCAGTGACAGTCCCTGAAAAATTTATGTTCTTCCTTTTCATATGAGTAAATACTTTGGGAACCATGAACAACAGATCATACTTTCTTTAATGAGGTATGGGTTCTACAATCTGACCCTCTACAAGCAACTAAATAAATCTGGGATACAAGTAATATTGCCTTGGTCCTTAACATTCTTTTACAAAGCCTCAAATAACATTCTTGACCAATTAAAAACCCTCTGTTGAGCGAGGCAAATAATAGAAGTAGCAATCTTTGAGGGAAACTCATCAAAACCAGTTGTCTTACTACTTAGGCACATAAGAATGGTATGAATTAAGAACTTCCACTGTGGAGAGAACATACCTTTCTGAAACTTAAGACTATCACCTCTTCTCTCATACCCCATTTGCTCCAAACCAGCAAAAATCTCCTCATTCGCCATATTGACCATTCCTTCAGCATCCTGAAACTTCAACACATTTATGATCACCTCCTCTGTAACCAGAATCTCCTGTTCATCAACCACTTCCCTAATAACATCAACACCATTCCTCTCTTTAAGCTCGGCCGTCCACCAAAATTGATGAATATAAGATTTGAGAATAACGGGTGCAGCAATCAATGCATAATGAATGGGGCTGTGTTTGATGAAGTCTATCATATCATGGAAGCCTTCAGAATGTTCATTCTTAACCAAGTAGGCAACCAGGTTGTGGGTAGTGGAAAATTCAGTCGCCATTGTAAGATTTAGGGTTTGTGGGAGTTGGGATTAGTAAAATTAAAGGTTGTGAGTGGTTAGGGTTTGTGTTAAGCGCCAAGTGAGATGTTTGAAAGACCAATTAACTAATCGGCAGTGATTTGGGGAATAAATATGTTATCACCAAAAAGTTTCAAAACAACCCCTATAGTTTCCACAATCATCAAAAACTAACTAGCAGTGTTTTCTGACAACTAGCAGTGTCTTAAAATAAGCTAGCAGTGGAAACATCTTCTCACTCAAATCTTTTGACCAAGTCCTCCTCTTCTCAAATTCGACAATTCAGTGTGATCATGCATTTATTTGAAGAATCCAACAAAGTTTACATAACTTTTTTTTAAACATAAGAAACTGATAAGGTTTTAAAATGTACCTTTTTGAGGAGTCATTTTAGCCCTTATTTGATTACTTTTGTATCCGTTATTACTTAATATCATTCCTTTTCACTTTTTAGGTATCTTGAAGGCAAAATGCTGGAATGACACTTATTCGGACGAAAAGGCGCGAATATACGAAGAAAATGGCCAAAGTCAAGAATCGAGACACTCAAGCTGCTGAAACTGAAGGGGATGGCGTCAGGTGTTATCTGCGACGCCGTCGCATCACTTTTGTGACGGCTCAGTAGCCAAATTGCTTATTTACAAGTGACGGTGTCAGGTTTTAAAAGAGTAGGTCGTCGCAACTCAGACGGCCTAGATTTGATCCAGACGACGTCAAAGACTAAAGGGGACGGCGTCACAAGCATAAGGTGACACCGTCGCAAGACTAACGTGGCCAAGACGAAACCCTAATGACGGCGACACGACGGCGTCACAAATCATAAGGTGACGCCGTCGCATATGTAATCTTATATATAGAATCCGAATTTTTTAGTTTTCAGTGTGTAGTCTTTTGGAGTAAAAACTTAAACCGAACCAAGGCTGTCTTGTACAGTATTTTAGGGTTCCAAACCCTATCTTACATCAAGATAAGTGTTTTACTTCATTAATTTAATTATGTCTTCAATTACTTGTGTGTATGCTTGCATGTTCCCCATGATCGGCTAATTTACTTGTGTGTTTGCTTAGGGAATATGAAACTTAATTATTGAATATTGATTGGTTGTCTCTTATCTTAATTGTTAATGATCTAGTAATGCGATAGGTCATCCGTTGTGTAGTTAATGCTTGATTAATCTTTGTGAACCTTATTTTATAATACCTAGAGTTGTTGTAGGCTAAACCATCCGAAGAGTACCTTAGAGTTAAAGTTTATAAATCCTAGAGATTTTGTAGGCGATACCCTTTGGTAGTTTCAAAGAGTTAGGGATAAACGCATACCCTACGACCTTAGACACACAACGCGATTAAGAATAAGGACGTGACAATTCAACCATCAATAGGAGATAATTAAGGAGTAATAAAACCTAAGTAAACACATCTTTAAATCATCATACGAGCACACAATAATTAGACATAGACTACCCTCACCTTAGTTAATTAGATAATTAGATAGAAGAAGTAATCGGTAGAAATACCAACCCCCAAATCCAAACCCCGAGATTCGTACCTTTCCATTTCCTTAAAAAAACATAAAAAGATAAAAAATAATATTCCTCAACCCCAACCTTAGCGTAGTAGCTTCTCACTAGCATTCCTATTCCCCTAGAGAACGATATCAATACCCGTGGCTTACCCTAATAATACACTACAACGATTAGGTTCACTGCCTAGGGTGTTGAAAAACTTGCTCGACGAAAAGGAAGTTCCTTTGACCCCGAATGACGCGTGTAGCATTATCGGAAACAAACTCCAAATCCTAGAGCTCCAAATGATCCAATATGTACAAAGCTTCTTCAAAACCTGCATGACACAAACACAAACCAACACTATAAACTTTTATTAAGGTTAGCAGGACTTTAAAATAACTAGCAGTGTTTACATATTATACCTTAGCAGTACTTTATAAAAGTTGCTAAGCAATAAGTCAAAGAGTCAACCCAGTTATTTGCTCATCCACCAAAACAACTTATAATAAAACCCCTCATTAACTCCTTCAACAACGCACACCTTCCTTGCATTAAACAGACTGATCTCAATCTTTAAGTCTATTTAAGAGCCTTTCACCCACACACCAAACACATTACTTTCTTTCCAAAATATTTTTCTCCAACAACTACCTCAAAAACCAAATACCATCAAACATGAGCAACTCTCCAATTTCAATCTCTTCAAATTCCTCCAAAAGCCCATCTCCTAATGATGAATGGGAAAACTACTTTCCTCCCAAGAATAACTCACTAACTTTTATGAGCACTAACCCTGCTCCATCATCTGCGCTAGTGGGAACATCTTCTGAAAATACTCCTTCTCAACCATCAGATGAAGAAGACTCCTTTTCGGGACTTAGCTCCATGCCCAGCTATGTGGACGATTATGAAGACACCGATGATGATGCATGTGGACCTTCCAAAGCTTTGACTATTGCTCCTCTTGCTCAAATTCCAGCTTCTCCAATTCCAGCTCCTTCTACTTCAACACCACCAAAGAGGGCACAGGTGCTTGGACTCCCCAACCCACAAGTGTGGTATGTGGTTAGGAGGAGGGGCAAACAAAGTATGCCAGAGTTTGGAAAGGAGAAGGGACCTAGGGAGTAGGTTGTGTTGGTAGTTTTATTTTGTTGTTGTGATGAAAGTGTATGATGTAATGCTGCATCTTTGGATGCAACCATATTAATGAATAAACTTCCATTCTTTCCTTTTATTCATGCTACTTACTGTGTGTGATTGACTTTTTGATCCAAAGTCCAACAATTGATTCTGAATCCAAAGCACTTGACCACAGCAACTTGCAGCAGCCATATACTCAGCTTCAGTGGTAGAATTGGCCACAATAGTCTGCTTCTTACAATGCCATGAAATCAGCCTGCTTCCCAAAAACTGACACCCTCCAGTAGTAGACTTTCTATCCAAGCTAGCCCCAGCATAGTCACTATCAGTATAGGCCACCAAATCAAAAGGTGAATCCTTAGAATACCAAAGGCCCAGTTTAGGATGACCCTTAAGGTATCTAAAAGTTCTCTTTACAACATTCATGTGTGTTGTGTTAGGTGTAACTTGAAATCTGGCACACACACATACTGCAAACATTATATCTGGCCTAGAAGAAGTGAGATACATCAAAGATCCAATCATGGATCTATACAGCTTCACATCAACTTTGGGACTTCCATCATCAGGTAGCAGTGGTTTCTGTGTTTCCATAGGTGTACTTTCACTCTTGACACATCTTGACTGATAAAGATTCCATCAGTCATTTATTGAACCTGTAGCCCCAAAAAGAAAGTAAGTTCACCCATAGCACTCATCTGAAACTTATCATGCATAAGTTTCTCAAAATCCTTGCACATCTCCTTATTTGTTGAGCCAAAGATGATGTCATCTACATATACTTGAACCAGCAAAATATCATCCTTGAGCTTCCTTATGAATAATGTCTTGTCAATCAGTCCCCTCTTGAATCCATTGTCTAACAAATAAGTAGATAGGCAATCATACCATGCCCTAGGAGCTTGATGCAACCCATACATTGCTTTTTTCACCCTGTATACCTTATCAGGATGATCAGGATCTTCAAAACCAGGAGGTTGACAAATATAAACCTCCTCATCAATTGTACCATATAAAAAGGCACTTTTCACATCCATTTGATACACCACAAAATTCTTGAATGAAGCATATACCAAAAACAATGTAATAGCCTCTATTCTGGCAACAGGGGCAAACACTTCATCATAATCCATGCCTTCTATTTGTGTGTATCCTTAAGCAACCAACCTTGATTTATTCCTAACCACAATCCCCCTTTCACCCCTCTTGTTTATGAATACCCATTTAGTTCCAATAGCCCTCTTGCCATTAGGTAGATCAACCAATGTCCAAACCTCTTGAAGTCTGAATTGCAGTAGTTCTTCTTGCATAGACTCAATCCATCCTTCTTCTCCTAATGCTTATTCAACTCTTTTGGGCTCCTTCTATGACAAAAAGCAAGCAAACAGACAATTTTGCAAGTCTAGATGACTGTTTCATTTCTGAAGTGACTTTGCAAAGAAACCTTGTTTAGTGAAGGTTTTAAGGTTTTGAGTCTTGCTTCTTGTTTGTACTAGGGTATTCAAGTTGCCAAGTATCTGTTCTTTGGGATGATTTTTATGAACTCTGGTGGTAGGAATTGGACTTTCTAGAATGACAGTATCCAAATTTGAAACATCAGCCTCCTTGAAAAAGTCATCCATGTTCTCATCATCTGTAGGAGTATCCATTTCTTCCAAATTTGGCATGTTTGGATCATCTGGATAGTCAACAATCCTATCTAGTGGCTTAGAAGTGTTTTCAAAGAAGTACTGCCAGTTAAACTTGTGCCAGCAGGGATTTCAAATGAACTAGCAGTGGTTGCACTTGGCTTAGCAGTGTTTTCAACAACTTTCCTCTGCTTCACAATTTCTTCTAGTGACACTGAGTTATCTTTAGACAACTCTTCCTTATCTTGATGATGATCTCCCTTGTTCCCTAAATCCAAAGCATCATCATCTGAGGGACCCTTCTTGTCAATGATGGGTGAGACAGAACCAGCTTTCCACTTCTCAATCAAATAGAATTCTTTTTGAGATTCAGCTTATTTAGAATTTGTTCCTGCATCATAATTCTTTTGTGTACCTGCATTAACATTAGTGGATGTACCTGCACTGATTGGCTCATAATTCATGGATTTGGTTAGCATATCAATATTAAACAGCCAATCTGGTCCTTTGGTCTCAACACTAGGAGTCTCTTCACTAAACCTAACATGTAGGTTCTCTTCTACTTTTCTAGTCCTCATATTGTATATTCTAAAAGCTTTACTATTGAAAGAGTAGCCAATAAAGTAATCATCATCTGCCTTTTCCTCAAACTTTTCTAGGTGGTCTATGGTATTCAAGATAGTAACAGGACACCCAAAAGGTTTTAGGAAATCTATCATAGGCTTCCTACCATGTAACAACTCATGTGGGGTCTTGTTATGAGGCTTAACTACCTTACTTCTATTCTGCACATAACATGCTGTGCCAATTGCTTCAGCCCAAAAGGTAGTAGGTAACTTAAATTCAGACAACATTGTTCTAGCAGCCTCAATTAGTGTTCTATTTTTCCTTTTAGCTACACCATTTTGCTGAGGTGTCCTAGCAACACTAAACTGTCTTTCTATACCCTTTACCACACAAAACTGATTCATAACATCATTCTTAAACTCAGTTCCATTATCACATCTGATTATTTTAACCTTATGTTTTATTCGATTTTCTATCTTAGTTATGAAACTCTTAAGGATCTTACTAGTTTCACTCTTAGATGCTAAAAAGTAAACCCAAGAAAATCTGCTATAATCATCTGTGATAACTAGGCAATACTGCTTATGATTCAAACTCTTCACAAATGTAGGGCCAAATAAGTCCATATGTAACATAAACAGTGGTTGAGTTATGGTGTTCACAGTCTTGGTCTTACAAGAGGCTCTATGTTGTTTACCTTTTTGAAAAGCCACACAAAGTTCTTTACTTTCAAAAACCTTAGAAGGTAAACCTCTAACTAAGTTTTCCTTCACCAATTTATTGATTGTTTTGAAGTTTAAGTGACCTAGCCTTCTATGCCATAATCTTGACTCATCAACGGATGCCTTTGCAAACAAACATGTTAAGGTTCTATTAGGAATTACATCTTCCATGTTAAAGCAATATATGTTTTCTTTTCTAGGAACCCTAAGCTGCACATACTTATCATCGGGCATTTTAAAATTAGGTGATAACACCACACATTCAGTTTTCCCAAAAAGTACCCAGTTCCTTCTGAACAAATTTTACTTCAGTCCCTGTACCAGATATACATTCTCAAAGTCCAACTTCCCTGTCTTAATTGTTCCTCTGCCAACAATTTTACCTCCCTTTGGATCATTGCCAAAAGCCACATAGCCTCCATCAAAAGCTTCAGAATCCTCAAGGTTGCTCTCATCCCATGTCATGTGCCCAGAGCAACCACTGTCAAATATTCCTTTGTCCTTTAGCTCTTCCTGTAGATTACCCTACACATGAAATTAGAAAAGTTAGTTCCTTTTGGGGACCCAAGTCAATACTGACTTGGGTCTGCCTTGTGCATCAATATAGTAAAATTTCTTTAAGTCCATTGATGCACTATCGACATGTTCTAAGACTTTTGTCTTTGGTTTCCATTGCCAACACGGTGAAGGCTTAACAGAAAAAAATGACTTTCAACCACTGTATCAGTTATTACCTTAGGCACAGTAGGGGAATCTGCTTTTTCCTTAGCAGTGGTAATATTTTTCTTAGCAGTGAAATCTGTTTTTGATCTAGCAGTTGGAAATCCTTTTGGTGCAGCAGTGATGATAGTTTTAGTTGTGCCATTTCTCATTAATACTGCTCTTGGAACCATTTTACTATTAGGATGAGTATAAGTTTGTTTTGAAAATTTTTGATGGTTGATCCTCTTCCATTTGTTCCAAACAGGTTGTTGGTAGTTATTACAATTTCTCAGCAAATGATCAAAACTACCACATTGATAACAAGCCTTTTTAACAAACTTAAACTCACTTCCAATTTTATTTGAGATTAAGGCATTAAAGTTTCTTTGATTTTCCCTAGGTTTGTACCTGTTCATCTGTTCTCTAGGAATCTCACTATGCTCCACAACTTTCCTAGAGATATGTGTTCCAAATCTAGGTTTCACAAACTTAGCTTGTTTTGAATCAACTGTTTTAATGTTTTCCTTTATAGATTGTGTGGACTCAGACTTATCATCCTCACTTTCTGACTCCAAATCTTCAATGATTGGTGCATCAGATGACTTCTCATTAACTTCCTTAGATGACTTAGACTCACTATTCTCACCTACAGGTTTGTTAAAACTAAAGTCACTGCTGAACGATAACTCAGTTCCAGGTGATGCAAAAGCCCTTTTCATGGGGGTGTGCTAATTCAGTGTACCCCATGCCAGAACCCTTTTTCATTAGTTGACATCCAATTAACTTATTCACTAAATCAGAAGCATAAGTTAGTTTCTCAACCCTAACTACATGTTTCTCTTTATCATCAAGGGCTTCTTGTTTTACATCCTCAGCTTCTTCAAGTTTCTGCTTAAGTACCTTGATTTCCCTATCTCTAATATCAACCTCACCACATAGAATGTTTATCTTATCAACATATTCAAACTCACACTTTTTACTAAACTCAAGTTTCTCTTCTATATTCTTAAGTCCAACTTTATAACCTAAGTTATCCAATTCAAGTCTTTCAACTTCTTTTCTAAGACTCTCTATCACAACTTTGAGACCTTCTAAAGTATCCTGACAAGATTTATAAGAACAAACAGAACTATCTAAACTATTGGATACCTCAGAATCAGAACCAGAATATGATGAAGCATATGCCATGAGAGCAATGTTGTACACTTTGGAAGCTTCACTTGCAAGAAAAACAACATTGGGTCCTTCTTCAATCTGGCCACTCCAGTCATAGTCACCAAGTCCATCTTGAGCCACCAATGCTGAAGAAGGCTTTGGATCTTCAGTTGCCTTCTTGTAATTTTCACCAATCCTCTTTGGAGCCCTACACTCCCTTGCAAAGTGCCCATTCTTTTTACAGTTGTAGCACTCCATCTTGCTTTTGTCAAACCCAACTTTTCTTTGACCATTGTACTTGATCTCTCTACCAGTCCTCCTCAAAAATATCATAGCTTGCAAGGTGAGCATCGCCATCTGCCACTAAAGATTGATTTCTTCAAGATCATCAGGATCAATTTGTTCCAAATCCTGATTCAGCACTGTAACACTAGTTGTGAGATCAGCTAGAAAAATACAAATAGCACCATCACTAATGTTATCACTAGTAGTGGAAACATTAGTATTAGCAGTGGAAACTTCATAAGTAGCAGTAGGAGTTTCCTAAGTGCTCTTGTTGTTGTTGGTAGACACAAAAGCAATGTTCTGAGGGGAAGAGGATGAACTAGAAAGATTCTTCTCAGAATCATAGACCTTTAAGTTGTTGTAGAGATTATCCAAGGTCATCTTTTCAAAATCATCTTTGTTTCTCCAAACAACTGTGTGCATTGCCCATTCAGGTGCCAAACTTCTAACAAACTTGAGGTTGATGTCTTCTTGAGGAACTTTATAGTCCACCAATTTCAAGTGACTGATGAGCTTATGTAGTCTATTGTAAGTTCCATCAAGACTTTCTCCACTGAGAGCAGTGAAGTTTTCAAGCTGATGCTTAAACATGTTTTTCCTTGATTTTCTGGTAGCATCATTACCAGCAAATCTTTGCTTGATAGCATCCATCAAATCTTTGGCAGTCTCATACTCTTGAAAGTCCAATGAATACTCATTGGGTATTCCCATACTGAGAATACTATGAGCCTTGATCTATAGCTTCCTTTGAGCTTTATCAGTTTCAGCCACAATAGCGAGTGCTTTACCATCAGCACCAATATTTGGTAAAGTATCACCCTTTTCAATGACATCCCAAATGTTGTAGTCAATCATGCAAATGTATTACCTCATCCTCATCTTCCATACTTCATACTGTCCCTGCTTCAGCATGGGCACCTTAGAGGTAGTAACCATGTGAGTTTTGTCAGACATCTTGAACTTGTTGAATTAGAACAAATCTGAATCAAACACAACTTCTTCTTGATCACAGCTTCTAGATCACAAGCTCTGATACCACTTGTTGATCCCAATTGAGAAAACGATCTTATATAGAAGCTGACTAAACGTTCACAAACTGTTAAACACTATGCGGAATATAATGCTTAACCTTAAGAAGAATAACAATGATTCTCACTAAACACCTCAATATATTATTAATATACGAATACTCTGAATAGTATTAGAGTTTACAATATTGAAGTGTATCGACTCTAGATAACACAAAACCATATATCTATCTCTAACCTAGGACCTCCTTTTATAGGCTAAGGAGTCCTTTACAATATACAATACGTAACCTAAAAGATAAATACATTTTCTATATTTATCTAATACAAAACGTTCTACCCAAGACATTCTAGAATATTACAAACAATTAAACCGACACAATATACTAGCATTGATTCAGTACAATAGTAGTGGTATGCAACTTCTACTAGCAGTGGTATGTCTTGAGCAATGCTTTCTTCCTTCTAGCAGTGGTTTCCAATGTACTGGCAATGGTTCCATACTTAGAGTAATTCTTGTCATCAGAACAAAAAACCCAACATTATTTTCCGTTGTGTTTATTTTATGCGCCATGCGGGTGATCACCAAAACTCTAAAGTGGCATTGATGATATCAAATAACTACTTCTACATGCGCCGTATCACCCTGAATACTTCACCAAGAAATACCAAGATTAGAAGACACATGCGCCGTATCAAGACTGAAGATCTGCCATATCATATGGCGGTGTACGAATATTCCAGAATAAAATATTTTGGACCCCACACAAAGTTACCTAGATACGACGTATCAAGTAAACTGATATGCCGTATCGATGCCGTTTCAAGAAAGTATAAATATCGAAACAACAACCTCATTCAACACACACACAATATATACAAAGATAGAAAAGAGGCGATGACCAGACCACACTAGGCATAACCAGAAGAAGATTCATAGGCATAAGTAGGTCCTGTCAGTGCTTTTTAATTCATAAGTAGACTTCACTTTAATTGTATTAGTACTCTTTAATCCATCAGGATTGTGTGCCTTGTCTCCAACATTTGACTCACATTTAATAAAAGCTTTCCCGTTGATTATAAGTTTATTTGATGTTTATTTGGATGTTCATGTGTATGCTTTGATTACCTCTTGATTATCGTAGCTTGTTTGTGTTGCCATACGCCTCCCACAATTACTTCATTAACATCGTAGGATAGTTGATGTAAGCCCTAACGGGATAACTAATTTAACTAAGTAATCATTAAATTTTCACTTATTACAGATTTGAGATTAGCTGTGACAGAGCTTTTCAGTAATAATACCTAAAACTGTATCTAGGGTATTTAGCTAAGCTAAACGTGTTTATGTGCATGACAATGGTCAAGCTGAAAACCCCCTTGCGTTAGATTAGGTTTAATTAGACTAATAATAGGATTAAAATACTAATAGATATTTAAGTGTTAACGTTCCACTCTTAGTGATCGACACTCTACTTACCAACTAAGCTACACTGATCGGGTATACTGCTCGTTAGTGTTTGTTATAGGTTAAGTCGACTAAATATAAATGTAAAACTTGATAATAATAATTTACCTATACATAACGAAACACATCAGGTATCAAAGCCACCACAATTATATATAACCTAACTAGGGTTCATAATAATTGATTATTGTGTCATAAAAATCAAATCTTTATTTGGTTATGAGGTTGCTTTGGTCAATTCTTGCAATTTAGGGTTTTTAGGGTTTTTGCGTTTTTAACAACTAGGTTAAACTTGGATCTTGATTTCTTGCATGGCAAGAAACCCTGGTCGAAATACAAGGGTTTTTCAACCCTTGATGGCGTCGACATTATTAGGGTTTAGGGTTTTACTTAATCAAAATACATAAGGATTTTATCCTTGAGGGTGTCGACAGAAACCCTAAGTCAAGATTATGTAATTAGGGTTTGTTTGATCAAGAGGCATAGGATCAACCAATTAGAGTTTTCTAAACCCTAATGAAATCGATTCTACTAGGATACTGGGCATCCGAGATCAAACCCGAAAAACCCTAATTGAAGTTGTCATGGGGATTACAAAAAATGGGTTCTTGTAGTCAATCTAGGATTTTTGATTTTAGATCACATAAAGGTCGAATATTTAGGGTTTCTCAAAACCTAATTCGGGTTAATCGCAAAACCGTAATCCACAAAACCTTATTCTTGTTTTGCAAGCTTTTATTTAGCCTTGTATGATTTTGGGTTTTATATATTTTTGGAGTAGTGTAAACTTTACCAAAAATATGCTAAAACTATATTTGGAAACCCGAGGTTACCAAATTAAATCATATGATAAATAAGATAGCTTAGGGAACAAGAAAGTCTGACTAAGGTTTACCCAAACCCTAGATGGGTCTATTTTAGGGATCCTAGTTAGATGAGATCATGAAAATTGATTGGCATAAATCTTGATGACCAAGCAGGTGGTTTCCATAAACTGATAAAAGATTCAAATTTACCTAATTCGTAATATAGGAATCTTGAATATGAAAAATAGGGTTTTAAATCATGATTGGGGATTTAGGAAATACATTTTTTTTATTAAAAGTTCCATAATAAAAAAATTCAAAATTAAAATGGTGACTTAGGATTTCTTGTTACCTAAGGCACAAACTTTAAAAATTTTATGTTTTTTAGAAACCCTAATTAGGGTTTATAAATTTTAAAACTAAAATTTTCTAAAATGAAAGTATGAAGCAATAAGGTAAGAACTGTCATTCCCGAGAAATGACAGGTTGCATTAGTATGCAACAATATAGGTGAATCTCATGATTCACATGTACTATTAGGATGGGCATGCGGTGCATGTGCATGTGTAGTAGCTCCTAGTGAATCAGAGCTTAAGTGTTTCAGCTATACTTTATTAAATAGTATTTTTCCTGCTTAATCTAAAAGCATGCATGACACAAGCCTTAGCCATAGAACAAATTATAAACTGCAGGGTTGTGATGTAGTAGTAGTTTATGTTTATATTTTATTTTGGGTTTAAGGGAGGGTAAATTGTTTGAAAACTTGAATAGAGTAGGTTTTAAATAAATGTAAAAACAAAACGGACATGACACAAGGAAGCCCACACGAGGTAGAACCACCTATGGAGTACGAAGAGAGAGGAAATCAAGTGGAAGCATGGAGGAATGAAGATCAACCAGGAGCGAGTAAAATCACGGGTGATGTTGAGAAGACACGGAGTCCAAAGAGGCCTTCTTCCCTTGTGTCACTGTCATGTTTTTTAACCCTTAGGAAAGGACCCAAGTTGATTCCCTAAATGGATCTCGGGATTGTTGTGCCAACTGTGTTTTATTAAGTCTGATATGCATGCTATATGGTAAATAATATGTCAACCTATATTATTTAGAGACTCAATAAAGCTAGGCATCTCTATTAAAGTCATGGGAAAGGGTGTACTTAAGCACCGAGATCCTGACAGCGAGTTCGCGTAATAAATGGGTACAGTCTATGAATTAGTATGAACCTAACTGAACAGGCTTGGGAGGGGTAACTTGAGTTTAGACACTTTTTATTACAAACTGATTTGTTTTAAAATTTAGCAAATCGTACCATGAATTCATGCATAGTTCATAAATAAAATGAGTTTTTATGAGGAAAATCGTTTTAATAATGGATATAAAAAGAAAAGACTAATGGACTGAGGAGTCTTGAGGTCTTGCCCTATGTAATCTTAGACGTAAATACACCGCCCATATGATGGTGCACTCAAAATAACTAGACCCTGCAGATGAATACCGCCATAGCGTGATATCTGAAGGTGAATAAATGGGGACGTTGTGGTGAGTCCAGAACTAGTTTGGCAATATAGCCATAGCGTGAGATAAACTGATTTCGGAGTCTCAGCCCTAGGAGTTGTCTCTGGAAGAAAATAGGTGTGGTAAAACATCTACCTTAAAAATGTTACAAGGTAGGTTATGCCATAGCGTAGTGCCTTGTAATGGTCTTTCAGGATCCTAGTGTAATGGGAGAAATGATAGGGTTTAGTAGCCAATACGATAAAATGATTGAATTTACTAGTTGTCTATAATTAAAACTGTAGATGCATGATATAACAACAATGCTTTGTTCTTAATTTTATGTTTAATAATATTATTTTTCTTGATTGGTAACTTTTCAACAAAAATATGTGTTAGATAAAACTCGAGATAGTGTATCACGCGCCATCATACCAGTGAGACTGGTAGGTGCAGTTTTGAATAACCAGTGATGGTCACATGACTGGTTCATTATACTTGCAAAGAGAAGCAACATGAATTTCGTGAAAGGAATACCGTAAGGAATATGATCATGAAATAACTTCAACGTGTGTGCTGGATGGCAGCAAACTATTTCATAATATTCATCATGGGATGAAAGGGATTTAATGATCTTAAGTAACAAGGCTATCCCTAACTACTGGATAATAATCTCGTGCGAAGACGTTTTAAACAAGGTGGAATTATGTGATTAAGTGTTATAGTGAATGTGACTAGGGTTAAGACCATATGAAAAAGTAAGATGATTAAAAGCATAAGAACAAAATAAGAGATAAAGCTTGATAATATATAAGTATCAATCCAACACTTGAATGCAAGTGTTTTTCTTATAAGATGCTTAATGTAAATCAAATTGTCTTGAGGGACTGAGAAATCGCATAGACAATGTATGTCTATTCTCGAGAAATCTATAATTATAGATTGTATATGCTGATCACTTCAATTAACAAATGCTCTATTTTAAGAAGAATTAAAGTTAACCAATTAGGCGAGGGCGCATAAGAGTTACTTGAAGTGATAAGGAATGCACTTGAATAAAGTTGTTGAAGCGACTTTTTCGAGAAGTGCAGCCTTGCAGAAGCATGGCATCCTGGGGACGCGCATCAGTTAACAATATGGAACTTTTCATAAAGAATTGTGTCCATGATGTGCATTAAGTTAACTACCTTTTGGGATATAGATTATATAAAATATTTAGATTTCTGATATTAAAATCTTTTTGCTCTACGGAGCTTATCCTTTAGATCACCGCTTTAAGAGTCATCAAAAAAGTAAAGGATATTAAAACCGTTTTTTGAAATTTTAGATCTAGCATAGATGTTTTAAAATCTATGGTTTTGCAAGTTTTTAATAAAACTTAGGGTATTCCCAAAAATTTACGAGCGGTGAACAATCTATCTAGTTTGATCTTGGAGGATCATACTTTATGGATTTTTCTAAAGAACTGAAGAATTAAAAGTAAATGTTTTACATGAGCTTCAAAGCTCAATATGATATACTTTGATGCAATCTATCTGGGATAGAAGTTCAAAGATAATCATGGACTTTGATGCAATCCATCTATGACGGAGGTTTAAAGTAACAAGAATCTTTAGTTATGATTTCTATATGGGATAGATGAATCAAAGAGGATAGTCATGGAATGACTGGAAAAATATTTCTACTAGAATCAAAGTATACATAGAATTCTTAATACTTGTAGATGTTTCCTATCTTGAGTCTTGATGGAATGAAGGCGTATACTCCATGCAATACAATAAAATATCTGAGATATTTAATAAGAAAGATTTATTATAAAAAAGAAATACTTGAGTGATAGTATTTTCAGAAATCTAGAGATTGAGTAAAGACTCATATGTTGTCAGGCAGCATTTCAGATCTATATATCAAACCAAAAAGGGCATGAGTTTATAGATTATGAGTAAAATCTCGCATTGCTTTGGAATGTTCAGATAAAGCTGAAAGACGCTTTACATAATAAAAACTAAGCGGGTTAGAAATAACATTGCTTTGGAATGTTCAGATAAAGCTGAAAGATGCTTTACGTAATAACAACTAAGCGGGGTTAGAAATTGTTAAACAACTGATCGAATTAATGTGCTCAAGCCGAAAGTCCTTAACTAGACCTAATCAAAGGATTTTATATCAGAGTTAAGCAACGAAAGCGAGAGCACAGAAAATTAATTCTTGATAGTTTAACTAAAGAGTATAAAGCATGACAGGAATTGTAGATCTGACATGAACTATGGGAGAATTCCTAATATTGCAAGGCTTAGTGGGAGGATGTTAAGATCATAAACGAAGTGTACATTGATCAATAGATCAAGATAGCTTGGCACGATAGGACATGTTGATCTTGAGTTGTTATGAACAAATAAAGAAGCCATGCGAATTAAAAGATTAGAAGACTGGGATTTTAAATCAGGAAACGCACAACTACATTGCGAATTCAAAGGGCTTGTATTGATGTTCTCAGGGACTTAGGAGAATCAGTAACAAGGAGTCACGACTCTTATTTGTAAGATAATTCAATTCTTCCTGAAGTTAGAATGAAGCACATAGATGAATGCTAAGCTGATTTTGACATGATTTAGCTAAGACTATCATGCCGTAAGACTAAATCATTGGTACACAATAAGACAATATGAAAGGATTGAGAAATGAGGCTCAGTAGTCCTTTTGGGAAGGATCGTGTAACAATTCGTATTTTTGTGTTACTATTCATCCCCGTATTTTACTATTCACTTTTACTATTTATTCTCATATTTTTATTTACCATTTTCTTAAATAAACCTATTTCCATGATGACACTAAAGTTTGACACTTATCTGGTCATTTTCGCAACATATGTCTAAGTTACCGTTTTCACAAAACCGTGTCTCAGTTTTACGTTTTGGTCTAAACAACATTTATACATCCCGATATGTCCATCCAATATTCTAAAAAAGAAAAATATGTGTTTTTAACATCTTACGAGATTTCCACAAGTTTTTTATTTTTACGTTTTACACATTTTAAGCCTACGTTTCCAGTCTTAACAGCGTTTATGCGATCCGTTAAACTTATAAAATATTTAATATACTTAAATAAAGTATATTGAAAAGTTTAAAAATTTCTAAAAGTTTTATATCTTTACGATACCCATTTTTACATTTCGTGATTTAAATACTTACCGTTAGCGATTACCGGGACCAAAACTCACTCCGTAAGGCAAGATAACTTACACAGACATACCAAGCTTCCCACAAAAGCCTCATGAGGCTTCTCAAGGAAGCCACCAAGATACATGGCTTGATAAGAATTGATCTTACCTTAGATGTTAACAAGTGTAAACTTAACCATGGTTAAATATTATCCTAATATATACTTAACTCCTAAATTTTTCCTATAAATACCAAGCTAAAAACTTCATAATACTTACATCACACCTCTTATATCTTTAAAGACCTAAAGCCCAAAGGCAATTCTATTAGATTTTGTAAGAAAAGTTCATGTGTTCCTGAGAAAAGCTAGCATTTGATCTTATTTTCTCGAGGTTTTTAAAGAAGAGTCGTTATAATCTTCAAATAACCTCAAGTATCCACAAAGACTTTGTTATAATCTTCAATTACCTTTGAGTTTTCAAGAAGGCGTTGTTACAATCTTCAAGTAGCCTCGGGTTTACGAAGATTATAAATTTCACGTCGAAGCTCCGCTTATATTCAGTTTTTTTATAATTCTCAAACGTTCGATATAAAGGTAAGTATTTATAAACTCTAAATATTTATGAATTCTTATTAGTTTATTTGGTGTATTATAAACTATTAATATGTCATATAATCAAGTAAGCAAAATATATATGTCACATATTAAGTACTATGTTAGTTGGAGCTTCATGTGAGGGGCCTCTTCGGGGTGAACGTACCGAAGAGTTTTTGGATTTATGAATTAAAGTTTCCTAGCTCCTCGTACGTTTACTACATGACCTCTGGATTGTGACGGCCCGAACAGTAGCACAATATATATAAACTAAACACGTTTTCAAAAGCTAAACCATTTCTATAAACGACGTGCACAAACTACCCCACTTTTATCGTTTAACTGTTTATTAAACTCTTTGGAGGAGATACATGCTTAACTACTTTTATAACAATCCCAACTACTAGAAAAATGTATTATGCACTATATCTATTATATTGATACTTGAAAACACCTGCATTGCATAGGTATTAAATATACCTACATTTTCTGGGTAGCAGTTATACCTACTTTACCTAGGTACGTAACTACCTACACTATTTGCCACGATGCGTAACCACCTGCATTATTTGCTAGGATACGTAACTACCTACTTTATTTGCCAGGGTGCGTAACCACCTACATTATTTGCCAGTGTACGTAACTACCTACTTTATTTTCTAGGGTGCATAACCACCTACATTATTTGCCAGGGTACGTAACTACCCACACTATTTTCCAGGTGCGTAACCACCTACTTATTCTCAGAGTGCGTAACCACCTACTTTATTTGCCAGAGTGCGTAACCACCTACTTTATTTGCCAGGGTGTGTAACCACCTACACTACTTGGGTATTAGATACCTGCATTACTTGGGTACGTAACTACCTACATTACTTGAGTGAGTAACCACCTACACTACTTATGTATTAGATACCTACATTACTTGGTGTAAAAAAAAACGTAACCCACTATTCATTTTATCGGTATTTGTATTTATTGCAATTATCACCCAAGCTTGAAACTATTGTACTCAAATGTTTTACTTAAACTCTATGAACTCGCCAACCTTTGTGTTGACACTTTTAGCATGTTTATCTCAGGTCCATAATAAACGCGGCTGGCACGGAGGAGCACGGATTCATTAACAGGGCTATAAATTTTATTAATCATTCAGAAACTTATTTAATGAAATTTGTAAACCGTGAAACTACTAGGACCTCTGTTGGAATCACTCCTAACTAGTATTTCAAGTGTTAGTCATTAATATGTAATAGGTTGCTTATTTGGGCTTTTATGTTAGTAATTAAGGCTAGGCTCATGTAGAAAGCCCATGAGCCTATGCAAAGGCCCAATAAGGAAAGGAAGGGACTAGATGTGTTGCCCTAGCTCCCTTACCCTATAAATAGTATTGTAACTCTCATTTGAGGGTTGGTTGTTCACTTAATACATTTTCCTACGCATAACTCTTCTATATTCATACGTGTGTATGTATTGTGTGTTCATCCGATCACCTTCATCTATATTTCTTACATAGTCATCCTTGTGTTAACTTATGATGACCTAACAGTGGTATCAATCGCCATCTAGTTGGGTGAAACCTTTTGTTTTTGAAGTTTTGGTCTTGTACGCGTAAGGATAAACGGTTTACACTTTTCATAAGCATAAAAGCTTTGATTTTTACACTTGTAAACTCAAGATTCTTATGGGTTAAGGTTTATTTAGTGTTAAAGTTTCAGTTTTTTGCAAAAAGTTTCAAACTTTACGTGTTTAGATTACTTTTTAAGCTTGTTTTTTGAAACGTGTTCTTGTTTACGCGTAAGGTTGAACGTTTCATTGGATCATCAAGTTTAAAACTTTTGTGTTATTTTGGCGATTTTGAAGCCCTTTCATCATTAAAATCAGGTTTACAAAACGTTTTAGTGCTTAAAAAATTAGTTTGGTGAATTTTGTCATTTTTATGCCTAGCAAAAGCCTAATCCTACGCCTAAGCTCTACGCATAAGTTATGGTTACGCCTAACAGTTTCTTACGCGTAAGGATTTTTCTTCATTGATCTTCGAAGCTGTTGGTTAACTCAGTGTTTTCTTGCTTGGATAAGCCTGAAAACACTTTGACTTGTGGATATCTTTTACACTTGGATAAGTGTAAAGGATTTTTGGGTAAAACCCTAAGTTTACGCCTAAGCATAATTACTTACGAGTAACACTTTACGCCTAAGTCTTATCTTACGCCTAAGATTCTTACTCATAAACATTTAGTTTACGCCTAAGCTTACGTTTAACCTAAAGCTTACGTGTAAGAAGAAATTTCGCCTAAGCTATTGTTTACGAGTAAAAGGTAGTTACGCGTAAGATTGTCTGTCTACGCCTAAGCTGTGTTTTACGCCTAAGTGTACTTCATCAACAAAAATCAAGTCTCATTCGACTATAAGGATCCATCAACAACACAATTTTCAATATGTCTCAACCACTTTACTCCAACTACTTTCCTCATGAGTATCCTCAACAACAACAACAACAACTACAACAATATCCTCAACAACAATTTCAACAACCATCATCAGTTTACTTTCCGCAAGGAGCATAACCTCTTCCACCAAAAATCCCTCAACCAAACCCTCATCAACAATATCAACATGCTAACTACTTTCAATATCAGTTTCCAGCTAAGTATGCTATGAATGTCACAACGCAGAAGGAACCTTCTTGGTTTGCAATGATGTGTTAAGCATTAAGCAGCCAACAATCCATTCATGAAGCTGGATCCCTTGATAGACCTCCAATGCTCACTCCCGGAAACTATGATCAATGGGTGATAAGGTTTTTTAGGTTTTGTGATCTCAAGAAACCACATGGTAAGTTTTTGAAGAAGGTCATCCTTGAAGGTCCTTTTCAGATGCCAACTGTAATTATACCCGGAGATCCAAATGTTGATCCACCAAGAGATGATGTAACCAACATTCTCATAGTAGATCAACTCACTACTGAACAACTTCTTCACTTAGAAGCTGATAAAATTGCAATGCAATATATCCTTTTGGGATTACCCAATCCGATTCTTCATAGTGTTGATGCTCAAAAGACTGCAAAAGCTATGTGGGAACAAATTCATCTTCTAATGGAAGGCACTAAACTCAATCAAAAAGACATGGAATCCAAACTTTACTTATCATATGAGAATTTCATGATTGAACCAAGGGAATCATTAGAGTCATACTATCATCGGTTCTCAGACATCATCAATGACTTAGACAAACACGACATCATTATGCCAAGGATTGCAATCAATACAAAGTTCCTCAGTTGTCTTGGTCCTGATTGTGAAAAGTATGTTACATTCATCCGTCAAGCTAAGAATCTTCATCAAGCAACGTACATATTGTTGTATGACTATCTGAATCACCATCAAAAGGAAGTAGACAACGACAAAAATATCCGTGGAGTCCCTGCATCTCCAACTCTACTGGATAATAAAACTCTCGCTTTGTACATGAAAGCTTGTTATCCTCAATTTCCAACATTGTCAACTGTCTTCACAAATCCACCACAACAAACTGCCAGATTACACCATATGATCCTTTACAACAACAAGAAACTCAACTGGTTCCTTATAACAACAACATTAATTCCGCACTCGACAGTGATACAACAAATGAGGATGTTGAAGCTTTTGATGCGTTGAATCAAGGATTTGTAATGATTGCTAGAGCCTTTGGGAGAGTTGAAGTTCAGAACCGTGGAAATGGTCGTCAGATGGGTAGTGGTCAAGGATTTAATACTAATGGAAGGAATAACATGGGTGCTGCACAACTACGGTTCAAATGGTTGATCAAGGAAATGTTCAGACTGGGGTTAATGGTATTCGATGCTACAACTGCAATGAGAAGGGTCATCTGGCTAATACTTACCCAAAGCCGAGAACAAGAGGTAGCGCTTATCACAAGGAGGCTTTTCTCTTGGCTCTCAAGGATGAAGCTGGTGGAACACTTACCAACAAGGAATAGAGCTTCTTGGCAAATGCAGAATCTGATGATGACATGGAGGACTTGCAAGCTAATGCAGCTGTGATGTTAATGGCAAACATGAAAGAGCTCCACATGACTGGCACAGGCTCAGTGTATGACACTGATGGCTTGTCTCAGGTACCGGATCCTAACATATGTCTTATACATGATATGATATCTCTGCCTACATCTGCATACGACAAGGCACAAATTGTTCAACATGGGCCATCCACATCTGTTACATATTGGATTTCACATACACATCATAACATTAACACATAGGCGTATAGATGATTTAAGAGAGAGAGAAAGTGGGATATTCTAGAAAGAGAAAATCATGTAAGGTTAGATTACCAAAGAACATCCAACCCTCTACCTTGTAAGGTAGAGGGTATTTATAGGTTACAAACTAAACGACCTCCTGACAGCCTATGGATCAGGTATACAGTGGGTAAAGACCCGTCCTTCCTCCACGGTGAAGCACTAAACTAAAAAGCTAACTAAGTAACAAGTAAATAACGTATTGTCTACGAGCTAGCTTATGCTAGATTACATTTGGGGTGACCGATACTTTACTATGGAATTTTCTAATTCCTAACTGTCTCCCCCTAAGGGAGGTCACCCCAAGTTTTACATTTTGAATCCTAGCATTCTATTAAATCTTCAGTCTTGAGCTCGCAGACATTTCTTCATCAAAGTATTCAAACTATGTGCTTCTGTGGTGATTTCATCATTGTTCAACTAAGATGTATGTTTCGTGGAGGTTGTTGAGCTGATCCACCATTATGACCTTTTGAGCATTACAAGAGATCATCAGCCACTGTAAATCTCAGCATCAACCATTATTGTGTTGCCAGCATATGATGTTGTGACATTTGGACCGACATGCTCACATTCTGGATCATGATTCATTCTTATCAGAGTAGCGGAAGCTTTCGTTGATTCATGATATTGGCAGCAGTGTAGCAGAAGCATGGAGTGATAATATCAGAGTCATTGATGCACTAATCATGATTTCTTTAGAAATGAATGTGATGTGTGAGCATGCGGCAATGGATTGACCGCTCCATTCTGATCAGCTGCAAACGTCGGGGCGTACCTGCATACAACAGTTAGCAATAAAGCGCACGAGAGTGTCTTTGTCCACTTTCGTCGAATTGAGGTACACGGCCCACTGTTCCCCGTTGATCAGTACAAGTACTGCCTGTGATCAGGTATAATTCCAAAGAATTTCCTTGACAGGGTTTCGCAGCTGCTCTAGCTGTTCTCAAACTGGAACGTCTCAAAGAAGACAACACGGAGTGAGTGAACCAGCGAATTGAGATTCACTGATTGATGAAAAGATATTTGAAAAACAATCATGTATCGCTTAATAGAAATTGTTTTTGCAATACAACGAAGGTTTTAGTGAAAATCAATTATCAATCATAAACACCTTTTGATTTAAAATATTCGTACACGGTCGATGTGCTAGAGAAAAGAGTTTTTGAGCATAATGACCGGTTTTTCAAAGGTATCCGTCAATCCATAACCTGAACCAGGATTGATTCAAAAGATTAAATCGCCCCATTGTTTCTGTTCAGTTGTCACATGGTTGATCTATAGAATAGATCTCACATGCCACCCACCAGGAGCTCGTTTGATGTTGGCTCCAGAAGGCTTTCCATCTTGATTGTGAATATGATTGCATATCACTCAGATGTTCTGGCAATACCACAAGGATACTGCGAAGGACTCAAGATATAAACTCTCTTTCCACATTGTGTGAAACAGAGAGTCTTCATTGAACGTGTCCTAATGAGATTTATTGATGATCTCGTGGATCTAGACTCAATTTGTGCATATTTGGATCCTATAACGGAGACTAGGGAGAGGGTCTCCTTCTTCAATATCAACAATCTCTAAGAGAAAGTCGATAGATAATGTCAGTTCTCCGTGAGAATGAAACAAGTCCTTTTAAGAGGAACTTGAGTAGTTTGGGAAGTTAAGTTAGGTCGTCCTTTGGGTCCATGACGTCTTGTCTTCAATACCGATGTTGCCATCAGTAGTATATGAATTGAATCCAGTTTCTGCCCTAATGTTGAATAAATGGAGGGCTATTTGTTTTCACCCTTTTTCACATTCAATTCTTTTTCATTCTTCAACCCCTTCAGTGCTTACCGAGACTTCATAGCTAGAACCTTATTGGGTTTATTCCAGTACTAGCTTAGTCTCAGTCCGCACTCTTTCCATATCTCATTTTTCTCCTTTTATCATCATACCTAGGAACTCTACACTAACTAGTGGATAGTCCCTGGGTAGATCCCTCCGGTTCTGGCGGATCATGGGAACAAATACCTAACCTTATCATCCTTATATCGCTATACATAAAGTAAAGTTGGTCGGTCTATTTGGTATTGTTCGTCTGCCATTGGAACCAATTGAAAACCATTTGAAAAATCAATCCAGATGCTTGTGATATTTTATCAAAGAATTTTGCACCTGAATTGTTTTTGATATTTTTAGAAAGAGAGATCCCCCTCAACATGTGCATCATGTATTTGAAATCGTTTAGCACACGGTGGCAAGAGAAAGAATCAACTTCTTTGATTTCCAATTTCAAAAAGATATCATCATCTCTTCCCAATCCATTTGATTAAATACATCATTTTGAGGAAGGATGAGGTTTTCGAAATTTAGCTCCCCCTCAATATGTGCCTTGAAGTTTGAAGGAGTTTTTGCACATACAAGAGGGAAGTTCTTTGAAGTACAACCATGATCACTTTGTATTTAGAAACCATTTAATCATACAATCAAGGTACCTTATATAAAAGCATGGAACACTTTGTACCCTGAAGGTTTGAATTCGTTTTGAAATGCTCCCCCTTAATATATGCCTCGAGATACGAAAATTGTTTAGCATATATTAGAGAGCAGTATGCACTTAAAATGGTCATCTTTTAACATCTTTTATATTTATATCACATTTTCTCCCCCGATCAAAAATTTCAAATCCTTTGAGATTTTGGATCTCTAGTGATTTAAATATGTATGTGACAAAACATTTGTTGGAGAAAAATGTGGCCAATTTTATATGATCAGAAGTGGACAATATTGAGGTTCCCCTTTAGACACAAAGGGAAGCCACAGAACATAACCTAACACTATTACATACTTCATAGTTATTCATAGTTTGTACACCACATTTTACACATAAATAATACAAAACAGAACCAACATCCGGAAAATATCTTCATTCAGTCCTTTGAAGTAGCTTGTAATGACCTGCACGAAGTCTTCCACCCACAAGGCTTTCAAGGTTGCGATAGATCATTCTGGTCTTCAATCTTCGTTTGATTGCAGCAATGAACTCTTCACACCTCTTCACATCTTCATCAGACCAGAATTTCGTTTTGTCCCCCGGCTTCATTTTAATTTTGATGTCCTTCACTCTGGAGTTTAATTCTTCTTCGACAATTTTGAGTGTTCCGTCACTGAATTTGTATAACTCACATATTCTCATTAACATCCTTGAACCATATCTGTCAGTAAAGATGACTGCTCTGGGGGTGTCAATCACTTTATATTCGTGATGAAATTCATGTCCACTGGCATCCCAATTTGGTCTTGTAAGATTGACTAGAGTCTGGTAGCTTTCTATTCCCAATTGAAAATCTCCAACTCTCAGTCGAATGACCAAGCCTCTGATCCATTGATTGACAGCAGCAGAGAGAGCCTTCTTCTCACGGGCAGGAAGATGGTCAAGGTGTCCTTGGAGGTTCAGAAGATAGAGATCTTCAAAGTCATTAGGCATCGGATGTTTGAAGTCGTTTTCTTCTATGATGTGCTCTTTCAAGTCGGCTATTAGAAGAACAATCTTCTTCGGTAATCATACCGTAGATAGGGAAGATCTCTATACCAATAACACTAAGAATATGCAGTCGGATCGAACGCTCTGCGTCTCTTCTTGGCACTATGTCTTTCGATGTAGAATTCCTTCTTCTTGAACCACCAATGTGAGATCCCATATGAAGCGGCAATGTCATATTGATGCTCTTTGTCTGCCCAGAATTGATCTGGAACCATCTGTTCGAGACCTTGATCAGTGTAGGTAGCTGCCTTCATCTTTGAAATTGATAGAGCATGTCTTCTTTCAGAGGTGTGTCCACATAGATAGTCCAAATCATGGTTAAAGAAAATCTACTGAATGGTCATAAATCCAGGTTCACCGCCGAGGGGAAGAGGGTTGTTCACATCAAATCTATTGATCTGTTTAACAACTTGATCATTCAGCATTCTATAGCATTCCTCCATTTGATATTGAAGCTGATTAGCATCCAAGTGGAAGACTTTAACTATTTCATAAGCTGGACCTTCAAGATCTTTAGGGGTGATAGATGTAATTTCCTTCTTCTCACAAAACCACTTTATAAAGCTCCCTATATCCCCTATGAAGTGAAGAAGAGAATCTTCTGCCGGAGCTTCATAGTTGGAAATGATAGTTGAAGCCCAATTATTTGCTGGATTTGTTGACTCAGACTCAGGAATAGACCATGAAGGCTCAGGAGTTTGAGATCTTTCTTCAGAGAGCCAACTTCGAATGGTGTCTTTTGAGGGTGCAGCTCTGGATGGATTAGAAGGTTCACCTGACATATAGGTATCAAACCAATCATCTTCAGATGGGATGGGAACAAACCGGGTAGATGCATCATCTTCATCTGATTCTGATTCTGCTATGACAAGCGATTCCTCATTAACAACTTGATCTTCAGGGATAGAGGAGACTATAGGCGTGAACCTTGAGTCAACCGTGGTCCAAGCTGCAGATTTCTTTTGCGTTCCTTGATTTTCAGATGAACTGGGTTGATTGGCAGGCTTTGGTGGTGATGATGGTGGTTGTGGTGGAGGTGTGGAGGTTGTCTTAGAAGATCCACCAACTCCAGATGTTCCAGCACCCCCAGTTGGAGGTGGAGGTGGAAGAGGATCTTTATGACCTTTACGCAATGTTTCCAACACTACGGTCCTCCTTTTCTTCTTAGCTTCTCTTTCTCCGGCGTCTATCAAGAATGTACATGATTGTCGTACTTGATTGATTCTTCGAGAGCCTCATAAAGCTTCTTATGGACCTCATGCTTATCTTCGCCAACTTCAAACATCTTATCTGAAAGTACAGCTCTCATATCAGCGATAGGAAGATCCTTGAACCGTCTAAGTAGAGGAGCCTCCATTATCCATTCCACAGCATCCTTAACTTCGCCTTCAATGGCGTCTGCCACCCATTCATCAAAGTTGAGGTGCTCCAGCCTATAGACACGATCCACAAGGGAATCTATGGATTTCGGTAGTTGTCTTTCAAGAGCTTCAATTCTTTTCCTGCTTTGTCAAGCGGTTGATCGAAGTAAGAATTTGAGGTGGTGAAGTAGGTGGAGAATCTACATCGACAAGCTGTAACCACTGGTTCAAGGGATAGAGTCTTTGCAGGTCGGGTGGTGAATGTGTGGTTACTTGATCGGGTTTGGGAGGTGGAAGTGCAGTTGAGAGTAAAGATCTTGACATAGGTGGAACAGATGATGTGTCTTGCTTTGAATTTTGACATTAAACATGGATTGTGCATCCTCCTTGTCATTATCTTGCTTGGAAGACTCAGAATCAATGGGTTTGTCATTTAAGAATTGATCGTGAAAGTGAATTCGTATCTAGGTTCTTAAATGACGATAGAAGCTGGTAGAAAGGTTTGGTTCTTCCAAGGGCATGGTCTCATCGGATCTTGACTCCAGATTCTCTTGTGAGACTTGATGTAACTTATCTTCAACATTTTGTTCACACTGGATATCACTTGAAGCAGGATTCTCTTCGGTGCTCTGATGCTTCCTTTTCCAATCCGGATGGTTCTTGAACTGATGACGATTCAACACTTCTCTTTTCGATCAACTTGAGTAGTAGTTCTTGATGGTGAGGAAGAAAAGGTAAGGAGTGTGTGGCGGCTTGTTCTACGCCAACAATTCTTTTTCCCTTGTCTTGTGTGATTGGTGTTGTTTGTTGAGGCACTTGATCAGGATCTCTTAACACTACTCCGCCTACTAGTGCTTTCACATTCTGACTTTCTAGGCTTTGCTGGATTCCAAGTTGCAGAGCAGCATCATCTTCATCAGTTAACCTTGTATTATCCCTTGAAACCTCAGTATCTTCACCAATTTCCTTTTCCACCTTCTTCCTTTTTTCTTTCTGCTTCTTGGATGCGGTGTCTGAATGTTGTGACCTTTCACGTCTCTTTTTAGGAAGAGAGGCATAGGATGCTTGTGAGGCTGAAGTGGACTTGGGAGCATTGGGTTGTGGAGGAGTGGATGTGACATCATCAGAGGATCTGGTAGCTCTTTTCTTGTATTGTTTGAAGTAGTCCTTCTTCTTGATATCGTCCGTGAGTAGAGTATCAGGAATTGTCAATCCAAAGATTTCTTTGGCCATACCTCTAGGAACATATTTAAGATTACCCAGAACGAATTCATCTTCTGCTTTATGTAAAGGTGAGTCAATCCTGGGGTTGAAGTTGTGAGTCTGTTGCAAGAATTGGATAACAAGTTTTGAAAATCGATGCTGGGAATCACAAGCTTGTTCGGTTTCTTTCGACCACGAGATTTATTCGAAAGTTTGTTCTATCAGATATCAATGCGTTCATTGACAACGAAAATTCTTCCCAAATACGTTCTGAGACATTCACATTCACTCCATTGACAATACCCCATAGGATTTGCAAGATGGGAATTCTCACTTTATCGAACCCGAGGTTTTGCCGATAAGCACAAGTTGAGAACTGTTGTCATTGCTCTCCAGGGTTGATACATGTGTCCAGTGATGATGTCGGAAGCCCTTAATATGCTGGTCTGATATCCCAAACCAATCAGAAAGACAATTAGATCGTCAGCACCAGGTGGAGGTTCAGATCGTATGTTGAGGTTACAGGGAGTGATTCCTAGAGCCTTGCTAAGAATGCCAGAGTCTATCACAAATTCCCTATCATCGGTTTGCACGAGTATTTAGCTGTGAATTTGTCCCATTGAATGGTGTTCCAGAATTGTTGTATGTAAATGGTGGAAATTGTGCATTGCTTGGTAATGGCACCGAAGAAGTTAGAGTTCTTAAGGATATCAATAGATACTTTAAGGATAGGATTTTGTTGCAGCTTTTGAAGGTCCACATAACAGTTACTTTTCCAATCTCGCCCATTGACTTTTAGGAAGGATTTCGTCATCTGAACGGACTTTGGGAGGAGCGGGAGATGCAATGTTCTCAGCTGAGGTTGTGAATGCCATTGAAGATCTGAAGATAAATACAATCAACAACAATGATTAGGAACACGTTAGATTATAACAGGTTAGTTAGACAGAATTGAATACACCCTCAAGTCATAAACATGCATACTTAGAAGCTCAGACAGGGTTCCTAAAAGCAAATAGAGAAAGATTGAGTGGCAAAAGCGAGACATTAAGGATAAATACTCCATTTGATACTTTTTCACGAGACGAGTTATTTTGGAATTAAAAAGGTTAAAACGCACATTTGCAAAGAAATAATGTCATGGAACAAGATACTAATGTAGAAATGATATAACAGATTTGTATGAGAAAAGTTGTAACATTAAGTTGCCACAAGGGAATCCAAGTACAACTTGCTCAAACAGAAATGTTATAGCAGGTTACAAAGAGTAAATTGACAATACAAGTCGCTACAGGAAATCCTGAATCAAGATTGTAAGCATGAGATTATCCTAGCAAGTTGCCTTAAAACATTTTAATAACCCTAGTTGCAGTATGAAAAATAAACCAAATAAGTCGCTAATCATAAATGGACAAGTCGCTAAGCAAGGCTAAGTAGCTACCTGAAAACATACTATGTCGCTAACTTGTAAAGACAAGTCGCCATCAACAGTAACTCAGCCAAGTCGCTACAAATCAGTTCACTAAATCGCTACAATTACTAAGTCGCTAACTTGTAAAGACAAGTCGCCATCAACAGTAATATAGCTAAGTCACTACGATATAAAACGCTAAGTCGCTAACTTGAGAGCACTAAGAGTAACAATGATTCTAACTCGCCATGAAGAAATTGAACACTAACTCGCTACCAAGAACATTATCTCAGCAGATAACTCGTCACCAAGAACCCAATCATATCATTCAATTAAAGTTGCAAACCATTCAATCATAATCAGATCATTTAATTTTTTTTGAAACGCAATCCAACCCATTCAGAAAATCCATATACACAAACGATTTTTGAAACACAGCCTAACTCGAATCACAAATAATACGCTCTCAAATTCATTTATACATAAATTCATGAGACTTACAACAACCCTAGTGCATCCAAACTACCCTTAAACCATTAACATATATCCCAATTGTTCCATTCAACAAATCCAACAACAAACTTCTACGAGGGAAGCGAGAGATGATTATCAAGGTCCGTAGAATCTGTTAAGGAATAAGAGTTAAGAAACTCATATATTGTTCATATTTGGAGACAAGAGACAAGTCAATAATGCCTTACCACACGTAAGTCGCTATGAAGAATCGAGAGATAAAGAGATGATTATTTTTGAGTTTTTGAGATATAAAATGGCAAGTCGCTAAGGTATAGGGAGGGTTCAAGCAAGATAACCAAGTTGTCACATTTAGTCCATGTAGTTTTGTGAGTGATTAGTAACTCGCTATCCTAGAATCATAATAAGTTGCTAACCTCAACTTTACCAAACCAAGTTGCTAAGACTTTACAAAGTAAGTTGCTATCTTGTCACATTATGTGTTACAGACTCATTAGTTTCATGAACTTATCAGATTGCATAACTAGCACAGATAGCACACTAACACAATGATCACCATGAAACAAATAAACATTCAATACATGGGTACATAAAGATTACCACAAAGGCAAGACAAGACAACAACCCACTTGGCAACTGAACACACACCATAACCAGCCGAAGCGGATATAAGCAAGATATCTTGAAACAACAAAATCTCCCCTCAATCAATGTCAGCAAAGACCATTGATTGACTTTAACCCACCCGTTTAAAATAGGAATATATCAGTTGTTCGAACTTCATCTATGATCCCATATCATTATTGAATGATATTTCTAGGATCGTAGATGTTATTGATTCCAAAGAATATATCCTTTATTAGATGGATAAAAATAACAAAAAAATATGAACTAAAAAGAATGAAATATTAAAACAGTATTAATTAATTTTAATAATTTAAAAAAAAACTTGATTTGTACACAGATATAGAAGAGCGAGTCCTGATTCAAGATGAATAGGAGTCAAAGTAAGAGGTACATCAATTCTGGCAAGCTATAGCTCCTGAATGAGCTATATTCATTTTTGATGGGAACCAAGTCATGAAGTTCGATTGAATTGAGCATTGTACACGAAAAAAGGCGAGAGCACATTGTACTAGAAGCACATGTAGAATTGCAGCTGGATGGGTTAGTAACATGAATAATCTCACTATTTGATGTAACACGGTTATCTGACGTATCAATATTACAGATCTTATTAGGCTCAATATACTTGAAGAGTTTTTCTGTGGGCATCCACTTAAGGCAAGATCTAGGTATGTAAGTCCGTTTGGATTCTGTGAACTTAAATAATCCGATGGGAATCCATTTGAAGCAGCTACTAGTAGATTTGTATGTGTGCACTTTCCTGTTTTGACTATTGGTCCTTTTGTGTTTTGTTGGTTTCTTAGGGGATTGATCAGCCAAATGATGTTTCTTATGAGAACTAGTCATACTTCTAGTATTTCTGAACTTTGAGCTTTGAACATTTCCCTGGAGTTTGAGATTCATCATATCGGAACGAAGTAATGAAGTGACTGGTTTTGACAAAACAACATTCTCATCAATTTGGGAGGCAAGCCTAGATTTCGATGATTTAACTCTTTCAGTTCTTGTTGGATATTGGATTTCACATACACATCAAACCATTAACACAAGTGGGCGTATAAGTGGAATTCTAGAGAGAGAAAGTTAGAGGTTTAGGGAACTTAGTGAGAGAAAGTGAAAGATATTATTATGAGCTCCAACTCTCTACCTTGGGAGGTAGAGAGTATTTATAGTCTTACAATTTAACGCCACACAACGGGAACGTGGATCAGGCATCACGGGGTAAAGACCGTCCGTCCTCCACGGTGTTACTTAACTAAATACTACTTAACTAAATAGTACTATGACTACGAGCTTTCTAACGATTACATATACTTGAGGTGACCGACTCTTTAATACCTGGAATTTCTAATTCCTAACAATCTCCCCCTAAGGGAGGTCACCTTAAACATATACTAAAATGACATTGAATACAATTAGATATTACATTAACAATGGATCTTGCATTCTTGATGTAGTACTTTGCTCCGAAGCTCGTAGTCATTGATTCCACTCATTGCATGTTTGGTTAATCCAAGTCGAGGTCTTTTACTGATCCACGTGATAATAATGTTGAGCCAGCTTTTGAGATCATCAGCTAGTAGAAAATCTCCGATACATCCATTGTGGTGTTGGTATTATGTGATGTTGTGACATTCGGACCGACATGCTCACATTCTGGATCATGATATATTCTCATCAGATTAGCGGAAGCATTTGTTGATTCATGATATTGGCAGCCAGCGTAGCGAAGCATGGAGTAAAATATCGTGAGTCATTGATGCACTAATCATGATTTCTTTTGAGATGAATGTGTTAGGTGAGCATGCGGCTATGGATTGACCGCTTCATTCTGATCAGCTGCAAGCGTCGGGTGTACCGCATAAGACAGTTAGCAATAAAGCATTCGAAAGTGTCTTTGATCACTTTCGATGAATTGAGGTACACGGCCCACGGTTCCCGTTGATCAGTACAAGTACTGCTCGTGATCAGGTATAATTCCGAGAATTTCCTTGGGGGTTTCGAAAGCTTCTAGCCGTTCTCAAACCGGAACGTCTCAAAGAAGACAACACGGAGTGAGTGAACCAGCGAAATTTACGTCCACTGATTGATTAAAAGAAATTTGAAAAACAATCGTGTATTGCTCAATAGAAATTGTTTTTGCAATATAATGAAGGTTTTAATGAAAATCAATTATCAATCATAAAACACCTTTTGATTTGAAAAATTAGTACACGGTCGACATGCTAATGAAAAGAGTTTTAAAGCACAAAGATCGGTTTTTCAAAGGTATCCATCAATCCATAACCTGAACCAGGATTGATTCAAAAGATTGAATCGCCCCATTGTTTCTGTTCAGTTGTCACATGGTTGATTTGTATAATAGATCTCTCATGCCACCTACCAGGAGCTTGTTAGATGTTGGCTCCAGAAGGCTTTCCATCTTCATTGTGAGTATGTTTGCATATCACTCAGATGTTCTGGCAATACCACAAGGATAATGCGTAGGACTCAAGATATAATCTCTCTTTCCACATTGTGTGAAACAGAGAGTCTTCATTGAAAGTGTCCTAATGAGATTTATTGATGATCTCGTGGCTCTAGACTCAATTTGTGCATATTTGGATCCTATATCGGAGACTAGGGAGAGGGTCTCCTCCTTCAATATCAATAATCTCTAAGAGAAAGTAGATAGATAATGTCGGTTCCCCGTGAGAATGAAACAAGTCCTTTTAAGAGGAACTTGAGTGGTTTGGAAAGTTGAAGTGCAGTGCGTCACTGGGTCCATGACGTCTTGTCTTCATTACCGATGTTACCATCGAGTATATGAATTGAACCCGGTTTCGCCTCTAAGGTTGAATAAATGGAGGGCTATTTGTTTTCACCCTTTCTCATTCAATTATTTTTAATTCTTCAACCCCTGCTTAACGAGACTTCATACTAGAACCTTGTTGGGTTTATTCAAGTACTAGCTCAGTCTTAGTCCGCACTCTTCCCATATCTCATTTTTCTCCTTTTATCATCATGCCTAAGGACTTCTACACTAACTAGTGGATTGTCCCAGGGTAGATCCCTCCGTCTACGGCGGATCATGGGAACAATACCTAACCTTATCATCCTTATATCACCGTACATAAAGTAAAGTTGGTCGGTCTATTTGGTATTGTTCATCTGCCATTGGAACCAATTGAAAACCATTTGAAAGTCAATTCAGATACTTGTGATATATTATCAAAGCATTTTGTACATGAATTATTTTTGATATTTTAGAACGAACTCCCCTCAACATGTGCATCAAGTATTTGAAAATGTTTTGCACACGGAGGCAAAAGAAAGAATTAACTTCTTTGATTACCATTTTCTAAAAGATATCAACATCACTTCCCTAATCGAATCAAGTAGATAAAGCATTTTGGGGAAGGATGAGGTTTTCATGATTTTGCTCCCCTCAATATGTGCCTCGAGATTTGAAAAGAGTTTTGCACATACTAGAGGGAACTGCACATACTGAGATAAGTGATCACGTTTCAAATCATTGTGGTTTAATATAGATGCTCCCCTCAATGTGTGCATGGAAAATTTGAAATCGTTTGTCACTTACGGGAGGCAAACATGCTAATCACTTAAGAAACCATTTATCGAATTATCAGTTTAAATCCTATTTAAATCACAACTTCTTCCCCGATCACAATTATTAAAACATTTGAGATTTGTGATCTCTGTAGATTTAAATTGATTTTGAAAGCTTTTAAGGAGAATTGTGACTTGATTATGAAAGCGTTTTAACTGATAAGGATCCGATGTTGAGATTTTAAACTCCATTGGTTAAACATGCATGTACATCTTTTGAAAACAATTTAATGCCAAATAACTTTTAATTTAATTGAAATCATTCTCCCCTCAATCAATGACATAGGTTGTTGATTGAGCGATAGAGATTTTGACAAATAAGTCCCTGATGATTATCAAAAATAGAGACCGAGTTATTTTTCAAAGCATTTAGTTTTCATCAGATAAATGTTATAGAATCAGAGCATGGAATTTGAAAACATGGTAAAACATGGCTATGTTCTTTCTTTTAAAACCGGGTTATTGCCTGAAAATGACAATAAACCATAGTTTTTCTTTCTCCCAAAAATATTTTTTGATTTTTTGATTTTTTGATTTTTTTTTTATAAATTCGAACAACATCTAAAGTCCCGTGTCATTCTTTGAATGACAGCACAAGACCGTAGAGTAGATATAATCGAACCGAAAAACATGACAAATTGACAATATTTTTGAAAATTTTTTCGATTTTTCAGATTTTTATGGATTTTTGAAAGTTTTATATTTTTCTATTTGGTTTTATAGGTTTTTATAATTTTGTATTTTGCTTTTTGGATAAATATATATAAAGATATAGATGAAGGAAAGACCTTTACTCCTCATAATTTTGTATTATAATAAATATGTATAAGTTCGTCAAATGGAGCATCTTCAAAGGAGTAGCAAAGGATTAACTTCATTATTGATACGAACATAGTTCCATGATGTACCACCGAAGTTTGATGATTTGTTGATGAGGAGTTGAGTGTCGCGTGATGAAACTAACTTGACTTAATGATATTGAGATTGAAGGATTGGCGTCATTCACAGGGGAATATGGCGGCCTACGGAAGTAGGAATTGTGGGTTCATTAGCACTTGGCTCACAATGTTCATCAAACATGGGATCAAACAAGTTCTTTAAATCATCTTGAGATGGGTACATATATGGAGTTTCGAAGAAGAATTTGGTATAAGGGATGAACTAATGGGACTGTCTTGAAGTGCGGGTCTGAACTGGGTGTCGGAGCCATAGGACCATCGCGATAGAAACTCTCGACTATCTTTATCAACCCATATGTAGACAATTTGAAGTGACCAGCGATAAAAACTGATATACCAAACTTGGCTGAAGAAAATTCCATGCATTTGCATCTTAAGCTCGCCTTTGTGAATTTAACTTCAATCTCAAATAAGTGATAATTGATTAACTCACGTAATGTCGGCTTGTGTCAAATGCCCAACCGTGAATAGGCGATACAACGGGATGTACATCGATCCGCGAATGAACGGAACAAATGATTTCGACATTAATGCATTCTTCCTAAAAGGTATACATGTAGAGATGATACGGAAGATTCACACAAATACTTCGGCGAATGAGGTAGTCATTTTCCTTAATGTTCATGTGGTTGATTTATAGCGTGCACAATGGGAGGAACAATAATCCGTAAAGATTTGGCAAAGGAATACCAAAGAGCGGATCATTATTCAATAATGCAACTACAATATCATGATAGTCATTATGAGCGCCTTGTGAAATATTTGGAGATAAGGTTTCTTGAGAATTCCAAAAGTACTTCTTAGATGGTGAACAGTTGAGTCAATAATGCGGGCATGAGCTTGACTTGGTGGATGATCAACATTCGTCGAAGGTTGAAGGTACTCATCAAACATATCTTTGAAAATCAATGAATCCCAAACATTGATTCCTAATTATCCTTAGTAAGTGAAGCATTAGGCGTTGGAGGAGAGGCATCAAAAATCAAAACAATGAATCGGTTATCCTTAGTATATTCACTCATAATCCAAAAGAATATACACTCATCATCATCAAAAATAAAGTCGTATAACCATTATTTAAACATCCATCATCATATGTTATATTCAACTCCCCCTCAAAAATTGCATCCGAAGTTGCCATTTTGATTTATGAAATGAATAAGAGTATACATTAATGAACATAGATCCACTTGATGATTGAATAAGCGTGGAAAAACATGAAGCTTGTTGATGAAGAATGTAGATGAGTATCGCCATTCATGAGAGATTTCTCTTTAGGCGAAGATAAGCGCATAAGCGTACACTTTTTCTTTTCTTTGAAGAGCGGGGCACGAGTGTTATGCCGAGGCATCATAATGATGAAATCGAGCTGGCTGATGTGAGCGAGGCGTCATTGTTTAGAGCCCGGTTATATATTTTTAGAGCCGCCCGAATCCAAATACCAAGGGACGACTTGTACGACCTGCTTTGGATAACTGACGAAGACATAGAATTGGAAACATTGGATCCCCACGTGCTCATAGGGTCCTTTTGGTTACATAAACAATCTTTGAATCGTGAAACCCTAGGTGCAATGTCATTGTCACTAGGAGCTAAACTAGTAGAAGCATCAGGCTTAGTCGAGGGACATTTTGTACTTAATGGGATTGTTCTGCCGTTGGCTTCCAAACCTTAACAGGCACTACTCTAGGCATAGTGGATCTAGTTAAGTGGCAAGGTTTGCCATTCGTGAATATTCGACACATTGGCTTCCTTGAAATCCTACATTGGTAAAACCTTCCACTGTAGGTTTCGAGATTGCTTATCTGTTTAGCTCTCCAAACTTTCTTAAGCTGGGTTATGAATCTTAGACCTCGAAATAACACATCACATTTATCATGATTACCAGAAATTAAACATTTTTTGCATGTTTTGCAGACAGCATAAGGACTCGAATTAATTTTAGTAAGCTTAGAGCTAATACTAGAACTAACACGATTCTTTTTGTTCAAATCAAACTTCTTGTCCCTATGGTGTTCTTTCACTTCCTTATAATGAACACTTTTAGTTTGCGTAATCCTATCCTTCTTTGCATAGCTTCTAGGTTTTGACCCGCTAACCTTAGTGTCAATCTTAACATCTGTAGAAGTAACGATGGGAACATTACATGGTTCACTACTTCTGCATTCCTGGTCTAGAAGTGCTGGGATCTGAAATTCTAGGAGGCCACATCATAGGTGGCTTGCTTGAATTTAGATATGGAACAAGGCATATCAAGGGTCACATGCTTGGCTTTAGGCATAGAACGGATTTTCTGTTTGGCACTAGGCATAGAACAAGGCTTCACAGCTTTGCCTTTTTCACCTAAGGGTTTGGGACATGTTGCAATTACACATTCAAGCAGCTCTTGAGATCGTTTGGCCTGGAGGCAAGCAAACCTAATTTCACTATCAAGAGGGTTGTTAATGAAATCCTCTTCGACAATCTCACGGAGACATTCTAGACTATCCTTAAGGTGAGCACAGTAGTCATGAAAAGCATGTTCATTATTCCTAAGATGAGGAGGAATATATTTAACTGTCACAGTGTAATTGCAATCTAAGGGTGATTTTGAGACAACATTCTTATTGAAAACAAGTGGCAGTTTACCATTTCCCTGACTTCTCAGATTCTCAATTTCCTTTTGTAAAGACGTTATTTTTCGTTGTTTTGGTCACGGGTGACGTTTATTGAATCATATAACTCTTTAAAGTGTCGTTTAACCTTTTAATTTTCTTCTAGAAAACTTTCGTTTTCCTTTTGTAAAGCATTTACTAGGTTTTGAAGATAAAACGTTTGAGAATTCTGAGAATCTAAAGGAGGAGGCATTTGGGAGCCTGTCATATTGTTCGTTTGACCCTTTAATTGAGAGATTTGGGCTTTCAACTTTCTGATCGTGTTGCACTGAGCTTGAATTTGTTCATCACGTTTGTGTAATTGAAAACTGCATCAAACTCTGGAGCATCTGAAGATGTCTTGATATTTGAAGTTTGACATTTTCTTTGAGATGTTGATATTTTAGTTGTAAATTAAAATGCTCAACTTCCAGTTTAGAAAAATGTTTAACAAAATTGTCGTGATCATCCAGTTCAATTTTCTCGTTTAGTTTAGAATTAGTTTTTTCAAGCTCAATGACACGATCATGGGAGACTTTCAGGGCCACAGATAGTTCATGAAATTTGGAAGCATTAATAGAGCAATTTGAAGCAGTGAAAAAGATATCTTGAGCAACACATTCAGTAATAAGAGTCTCATTTAAGGTATGCAAGTTCTTCCTCTCAATCTCATTATATTTTAGTGCACGCTCATAATCACTAACTTCAACTACCATTGCATCAAATTCCTTTTCCATTTCTTTAATATCTGATTTTATCCCCTTTTTAAGACTCTCAAAAATGATCTTTTAGTTGTTTAAAGAAAGGCATGACCTCAGTTAAATAACATTCTTTCATTTGCTCAAAACCCCTTTCCACTTCAGTTATCCCAGTGGGTGTGATCCTTTTCTTACAAGTTTTCTCAAAAATCGGTAAATAGTTGAAGAATAACATATTGACTGATTAAGGTCTTGCTCTTAGTGGCAATAGTTCTAGGAACTAAATGCATTGGTGTATTTGGAGGATACACAGTCGCTTTAGGGAATTTCTACAAGGGGGATTCTTTTCAACAAGATTTTCAGCTTTTTGCAAGTCCATATCCTTTTTTCAGAACACTTGTTCAGGGGTCAATAGAGTCTGAGGCTTAAACATGTTTAAGGATATCCAATTTTCCTTAGTGTAATCATGGGGTTTATCGTTATCTTGTTCTTTTTACACTCAGGATCTTCTAGCTTCTTATTCATTTTCTCCCTAGTGACTTCATCTGATTTCTTATCTTCCTCAGTGCACTCAGCGCAACTAGGTTTCTGTCTAGGCTTAAGGATCTCATTACCATCATACAGTACCTTATGAGCATTTCTAGCCTTTTAATTACCTCTGGATTAGGTTCCTCAACAAGGGGAATGCTATGCTTATCGCTTAAGACTCTATGCTTAGTGATCATGTGAGCAGTCTGAATGGTATTCCCTTGTACGTACAACTTATTTTCAAGGTTGTTTTTCAAAGTTTTTAGATTGGAAAAATCATTCAAAAGTTTTGATTCCTTAGCCTTGAATTCTTGCTTAAGCATTTTAACATTTTCTTGAAGTTCGTGTTTTTGCTTAGCAGTTTTAGAAAGCTTTTCTTGTAAGGGGTTTAACTCTTGTTTTAATACTTCTTCTCTAAACCTACTTTTTCTAATAGTTGTACGTATTTGGACATCCATTTCCTGCTCACGGGGGTCAACTCAAACTTAGCACGCTGGTCATAAATAGCAACTGATCCTTATATATGTTAAGCTCAGTGGTAAGGGAATCATCAGGCACAAATGCAGCGTACTCATGCAGTTCATAATAATCATTTTGAGTAGAAGATGCAAAACTAGGTACAGCAGAAACATCCATGCAACTTACCTGAGCATTGACATGCACAGGCTTTGACGGGTGCATCTCTATCTTGGGTACATCCGAAGATTCCATGGAGCGTTCCTTTGCCTTAACTTGCACAGGTTGTGTCTGGTGCACCTCTCTCTCTTGTGAATTTGAGCACGAAGATTCCATTTTTCCATTATCCGACTCATCATTTTTTGTTGTAACTGACATTCTGCATTCAGCAACACCCGATTCTTCAACATATACATTACCCAACCTATCACAACAATCTTTCAACTGCACCTGACACTCATTCACGTCTTCATTCTTTTGAGCAGATTCTTCAATGTACTTTTTCACATTATCCATGAGTGGGATATAAAGTGTCGGAAATTAATGTGAATAAATTTCTAATTCCTGAATTCCATTCCAGTATGTTTTTTGAAGGAAATGCCAGTCAAGTGTTGATCGTAATCTGCTGAATATTCCCCACTGATGAATCTGAAATTGTTTGTAGATTACTTGAAGAGCTGCACTGGAACCATCCTTTTGAACCTCTTTATTGGTACGTTGCAGCTTTAAGTGTTCTAAGTTCAACAGCAAGCTTCTTGTCAATGTAGGTAAGTCCTGGCGGAAAAGAGCACTACATGTTCGATCCCTAGCTATGGATAACAGTTGTATGAGGTGCAGATGAAGTAGCTGATAGGGCTCAATGACTGCATTCCATTGCAGGGCATCTGTAGCATGTGCAATTCATTCTCATTGTACTCAGAACATGAAGATCTCACATCCTCATTGTTCAATTCAAACATCTTTAATCGTTCAGTGGTAGCATCATTAAAATTATTGTCCACATCATCATACAATTTAAGCACTTCTGAAATCACTGGGTCAGTGAGTAGTAGAGTAAGACATGATGTGGTGGAAATGCACGGGATTTTACAAGTCTATGATTTAACCGAGAAATAGAATCTTTCGCGGGATTTTACTAAAATCAAGACCAAACCGTTAAGCAATGACCAATGGAAGTGTTTAAGAAGATGACTGATGGATCGACACAATGATAGACAATTGTGTGTTAGGACTTATGATTGTTTGTGGGATAAGCAGAGATGTTGTTTGGTTGTGATTTGGGTTAGTTGTTGCACGATTTCCCGAGAATTTAGGTCTAAAAAATAAAAACCTCAATAACTTCTGTTCAGAGCGGATTTAGCCCTCGAAGGTGGCGTTCATTCGGGCTGAAATCTCCTCGTTCTCACGGTCGTTTTGATGGGTAGAACGCTGAAAACGTAGTTACGGATCTAAAGTTATGGCCGTTTGAAGTTTTGTCGGGAAAAAGTCAAAACAAGTCGCTAAGAATTCTTGAAACCAAGTCGCTAAGGACAAAGTCGCTAGGATAATTCGCTACACCACTAAGCGCTAGAGTCCCAAGTCGCCAGAAAAAATGCAAGTCGCTAAGTAGTATCGCTAACCTCAAGTCGCTAACGAAAATTTTGGCAGCAATTCGCTATCAAAGTCGTTTGCTCGGATACAAGTCGCTAAAGAGCAACTCGCTACAGACCAAGTCGCTAACACCAAGTCGCTACCCGTAGTGGAGAGTCCACTACTTGTACTGTAAATCGCTAGGTAAGTCGCTAGCTCCAAACCTGTAACTCGCTACAAAAATATGAAGCAAGTCGCTAACGAGAAAATTTCCGTGGCTCAAGTCGCTAGCATGAAAAACACCATAAAACACCACTTTTCAATACAAAAACAACCCACCACTATGATTCAAACCTTCCTAGATCAAAACCTAACACTTGTGATGATCTAAACAAAAAGTACAACCAAATCGAAACTTTAACACTAGAAATCAACCAAATGATGCAAAAACCACTAAACTTTTTCAAACTCAAAAAACACCTAAAAACCCTAGAAATCCAAAGATGTGCAAGATATGATCTAACCATGGCTCTTGATACCAATTGTTGGATATTGGATTTCACATACACATCAAACCATTAACACAAGGAGGGCGTAAAGTGGAATTCTAG
>OU343220.1:35931961-36035133 GCA_910596185.1 Chrysanthemum makinoi | reverse complement strand
ATAAAATGAAATAAAAATGATTAAGAGATGAGAAGAATATAGAGATGCAAGAAATAAATAAAACATTTATAAAACTAAAAGAGCATATAAAATAAAATACAAGAGTTTGGGTACAAATATAAAAGATTATAAAATGAGGTGAGGGAGGTGGGTATTTATAGTCCACTAGTTACAATTTGACCCCTAATAATTTTCATAAAGCTCTAAACTATTTAGATCTTGGCACAAATAAATCCCTCAAAACTTGGTCCCCAAGTTGAATTTTTCTTTCTTGCTTCTTCTATTTTTCTTTTCTTCTCTTTCTTTTCTTCTTAATTAATTAATTCTTTGTTTGGTCTTTAAATTTTTCTTCTCTTGTCTCGATGCTTCAAATAAAATTATCATTGGTCAAGTAATTCGTGCTCTTCTTCCGTGTCGTTTTTGTCCACTTGTCTTCTTTTTGTCCATTTTACAATATCCGTTAACTGCACATACATAAACACAAAAACACAAATATTTATGGCTTTAGGGGTTAGTTTTTGGTCTTTTTGGTCAGTTTTGATACTTGAAAAGGTATATGTTTTTACATTACCAAAATCCCAGCGAGAAGATTGCCGTGTCCTCAGCAATGTAATCAACTCAACAGCTTCTAAAAACAAAAAATTCAATCTCTTTCTACTAAACCTATGAAAAGTAGCAAAGATTCCTCAAAAGAGATTAAGAAACCCTTACTTCTAAAAACGCCCCGTTTACCTTTTAATTCACATATAGATATTACGGTGCCAAAAATTGATTCGCTAAAAACCAATAATATAGAAGTTTAGTATTACGGGTAACTCAAACGTGTTAGGTTTGAGCACCGAGATCGTTCCGAACGAGGGTTGAATGGAATTTCCAACTCACGTCGCGATAATCGGGATTTGAATGTGTTTAAAAAGGATTTTTGGGATTTCTACACTACGGGGCAAGCAATAATAATAAAAGGCATATAAATCTACTAATCCTAAGGTGCAAACAAGTAATCTCAATTAAGTACGTAATGAACTAAAAGACGCAAATTACTATGCCAAACACAACGTATTCTAAAATGCAAATTAAATCTTTAACCCCTAAAGTGATCTAAATTTTTTTACAACTAAAAATGTGATCTAAAAATTATCTAAAATTTAAAACTATTTTTTTTTGGTTTTTTGATTTTTGATTTTTTTTTAAAATAGCGAAATATATTTTTTTTGACTTTTTAATTTTTTTAAGAGATTTTTAAAAACTAAGTTAACTAATTAAAGTTTAAACTAAGATTCAAATAGCAAACTACAATAGGACGATGAAATTAAGCTACAATATGACAATAAAAGACTTAACAAACATAAGACGAATAATTAAACTTAACGTTAAACTAAGATTCTAAGCTAAAAATGATAAAAAGTTAAGAGAATAAACCCGGGATGAAAAGAGAGGAATAAAACACCCGATTTATAAGCAACAAATTAATACCAAACGTTTACAACTTTATTTCATATCCACAATAGTAAGTAAAGTTTAAAACTTTATTCACAACAAGCTTTATAAAAAGTTACTAAAGCTTCAAACTTTATGTATTAAAAATGCTTTTTAAAGACCCTTAAGCTCCACGCTTAGGAGGTAGGAGGGGAGTACACAAAAAAAATCAAAACTTTAAGGGTTAGCACAATTATATAAATATAAACTTTTATAATAAAAACTAAACTTAAAGAACTAATCTTAATAAAGCAAATCTTAACCACCAAAACTCTCTCAAGGAGATATGTTTCCAAAGAAACTAATTGGTTATTCAGGTAAAGATTTAAAAATATAGATTTTTTTTTTTTTTTTCTTTAAATATATAATTAAAAGGATCTAATCAAGAAAATAGCAAATGAATCCGAAATTCAAAATATTTTTTGAAACATCAGAAAATTGATAGAAGCTCACAGAAAAGTTTTTAGAATTTTTCGGATTAAATAAGTATTTGTTTCGATTTTTTATTTTAAAAATGAAATAAATCAAAAATAAAGAGTAAACTAGTTCCAAAAAATATTTAAAAATTCACCCTTCTTAAGAAAATATGAGAAGCACCAGAAAATCTAAAAATATTTTTTAGTTTTTTTACTATTTTTAAAAATAAAATTCGAAACAGGTTTTTTTTTAGAGAAAAGGCCAGGAGAAACAGTTTTTGATTTTTAAAAATATTCTAAAACAGCTCGAAATACGAAAATTTTATGACGAAAATAAATATATTTGGGATTTTGTGTGAAAGGACAAGAGATTTTAGAACCTTACTATTTTTAAGCTAAATAAAACCATAAAAACGTGAGCTTTAATAAAAAAAACAAAAAAAACTAAAACTTTTAAAAAATATAAAATATGATATGTTGAGTGTGTGCACGGAGCGTATAAAATACACTCACACAATCTTACTATAACTCACTCTTCAGCATATTTTTCTAAAAAGTTTTATAAAAATAAAATGAAATAAAAATGATTAAGAGATGAGAAGAATATAGAGATGCAAGAAATAAATAAAACATTTATAAAACTAAAGAGCATAAAAATAAAATACAGAGTTTGGGTAAATATAAATAAAGATTATAAAATGAGGTGAGGGAGGTGGGTATTTATAGACCCACTAGTTACAATTTGACCCCTAAATAATTTTCATTAAATAGCCCAAACTATTTAGATCTTGGCACAAATAAAACCTCAAAACGGTCCCCAAGTTGAATTTTTCTCTTTCTTTTCTTTCTTGCTTTTCTTTTTTTCTCTTTCTTTTTCTTCTTAAATAATAATGCTTAGTTTGGTCTTTAATTTTTCTTCTCTTGTCTCGATGCTTCAAATAAAATTATCATGGTCCGTAACTTCGTGCTCCTTACTTCTCGTGCTCGTTTTTGTCCCACTTGTCTTCTTTTTGTCCATTTTACATATCCGTTCACCTGCATACACATAAACACAAAACACAAAATATTTATGGCTTTAGGGGTTAGTTTTGGTCTTTTTGGTCCAGTTTGATAACGAAAAGGTATAGTTTTTACATTACCAAAATACCCCAGCCGAGAAGATTGCGTGTCCTCACGCAAGTTAATCAACTCACGCTTCTAAAAAAAAGATTTCAATCTCTTTCTACTAAACCTATGAAAAGTAGCAAAGATTCTTCAAAAGAGATTAAGAAACCCTTACTTCTAAAAACGCCCCGTTTACCTTTTAATTCACATATAGATATTACGGTGCCAAAAATTGATTCGCTAAAAACCAATAATATAGAAGTTTAGTATTACGGGTAACTCAAACGTGTTAGGTTTGAGCACCGAGATCGTTCCGAACGAGGGTTGAATGGAATTTCCAACTCACGTCGCGATAATCGGGATTTGAATGTGTTTAAAAAGGATTTTTGGGATTTCTACACTACGGGGCAAGCAATAATAATAAAAGGCATATAAATCTACTAATCCTAAGGTGCAAACAAGTAATCTCAATTAAGTACGTAAATAGAACTAAAGACGCAAATTACTTTATGCCAAAAAAAACGTATTCTAAAATGAAAATTAATCTATTTTAACCCCTAAAAGTGATCTAATATTTTTTTACAACTAAAAATGTGATCTAAAAATTATCTAAAATTTAAAACTATTTTTTTTGGTTTTGATTTGATTTTTTTTTAAAATAGCGAAATATATTTTTTGACTTTTTAATTGTTTTAAGAGATTTTTAAAAACTAAGTTAACTAATTAAAGTTTAAACTAAGATTCAAATAGCAAACTACAACTAGTGACGATGAATATTAAGCTACAATATGACAATAAAAGACTTAACAAACATAAGACGAATAATTAAACATAACGTTAAACTAAGATTCTAAGCTAAAAATGATAAAAAGTTAAGAGAATAAAACCCGGTGATGAAACGAGAGGAATAAAACCACCCGATCTTATAAGCACAAATTAATACAAAAGTTTACAACTTTATTAATCATATCCACTAATTAGTAAGTAAAGTTTAAAACTTTATTCACAAACAAGCTTAAAAATTACTAAAGCTTCAAACTTTATGTATTAAAAATGCTTAAAGACCTTAAGCTCCCAAGCTTATGAGGTAGGATCGAATTACACAAACAAAATCAAAACTTTAAAGGTTAGCACAATTATATAAATATAAACTTTTATAATAAAAAACTAAAATAAAAGATAAACTAATCTTAATAAATCAAATCTTAACCACCAAACTCTCTCAAGGAGATATGTTTCCACAAAAACTAATTTGGTTATTAAGGTAAAGATTTAAAATATAAGATTTTTTTTTTTTTTTTATATATAATAAAAAGGAAATAAATCAAGGAAAAATAACAAATGAACTCCGAAAATTCCAAATATTTTTTAGAAACATCAGAAAATTGATAGAAGCTCACAGAAAAGTTTTTAGAATTTTCGGAATTAAATAAGTATTTGTTTCGATTTTTATGTTTAAAATAGCAAATAAATCAAAATAAATAGTAAACTAGTTCAAAAAAATATTAAAAATTCACACTATCTTAAGAAAACTATGAGAAGCTACCAGAAAATCTAAAAATATTTTTTTACGTTTTTTTACTATTTTTTAAAAATAAAATTCGAAACAGTTTTTTTAGAGAAAAAGGACAGAAACAGTTTTTGATTTTTTAAAAATACTAAAACAGCTCAGAAAATTACGAAAGTTTTATGACGAAAATAAAATATATTTTTGGATTTTTTGTAAAAAGGACAAGATTTTTAGAGACTTTTTACTATTTTTAAGCTAAATAAAACAATAAAAACGTGAGCTTTAATAAAAAAAACAAAAAAAAAACTAAACTTTTATAAAAATATAAATATGATATGTTGAGCGTGTGCACGGAGCGTATAAAATACACTCACACAATCTTACTATAACTCAACTCTTCATTGCATATTTTTATAAAAAGTTTTATAAAAATAAAATGAAATAAAAAGGATTAAGAGATGAGAAGAATATAGAGATGCAAGAAATAAATAAAACTTTATAAAACTAAGACATAAAAATAAAATACAAGAGTTTGGGTACAAAATACAAATAAAGATTATAAAATGAGGTGAGGGAGGTGGGTATTTATAGACCACTAGTACATTTGACCCCTAATAATTTTTCATAAAAGCCTCTAAACTATTTAGATCTTGGCACAAATAAAACCCTCAAAACTTGGTCCCAAGTTGAATTTTTTCTTTTCTTTTCTTTCTTCTATTTTTCTTTTTCTTCTCTTTCATTTTCTTCTTAATTAATTAATTCTTCGTTTGGTCTTTAAATTTTTCTTCTCTTGTCTCGATGCTTCAAATAAAATTATCATTGGTCCTGTAACTTCGTGCTCCTTCCCTTCTCGTGCTCGTTTTTGTCCACTTGTCTTCTTTTTGTCCATTTTACAATATCCGTACCTTACTGACATACATAAACACAATAACACAAATATTTATGGCTTTAGGGGTTAGTTTTTGGTCTTTTTGGTCCGGTTGATAACGAAAAGGTATATGTTTTTACATATACCAAAATACCCCAGACGAGAAGATTGCCGTGTCCTCACGCAATGTAATCAACTCACGCTTCTAAAACAAAGATTGCAATCTCTTTCTACTAAACCTATGAAAAGTAGTAAAGATTCCTCAAAAGAGATTAAGAAACCCTTATTTCTAAAAACGCCCGTTTACCTTTTAATTCACATATAGATATTACGGTTAAGCACATTCCAATTATGAGTGACGGTTTGTTGAACTTTCATGTCGATCAATAACTCAACATTTTCAAACGACACGTTAGGATCACGGAGTAAGAAACACAACACAGCGTGAAGTGACTATACGGATAGAATACATCGTCCCTGATTTTCACAAGTCCCCAAACTAAGCGTAAAATCGAAATCATTGTTAAATATGACTTTAGATGCTAACACTACCCATGGAAGTTACTTGTGTAATTACCGTTTCTCCCATTTCCTATTTTCCTCTATTTATTTTATTTTTGTGAGAACTGAATTTCTTCAAGTTTCTCGTTTCGATAGGTATTAATCCGATAAAGATATGAAGCCAAGTCGATAATTAGTTATCCATCTTCCCTCGAAAACCGTTGCACACAAGAATGAGGTCCACATCAAGGTCCTAATTTCACACGATTTAGGGAGAATATCCTTTTTATGGCGACCGAGACAACTCATCTACGAGTCCAGAGACAGAAGCTTTATTTAGACATCTCCCGGATCCAAAGTTTGGCTTAACACTATTTCAGCACATTTTCATTTTTGCAATTTAGGCCCTTGGTCTTTTCAACCACTAACTCAACGGGATTACCGTTTAATCAGAAGTCTTATTACGACTTTGGATTTTCCTCTGCCTTTAATCAGAAGTCTATGACAACTTTTATGGCTTTGGATTTTTCAACTTTAATACATTTGGGCTTTATTTCATGTTAATTTTTGTGCCAAACTCCGAATCCTACGGCTTTTATAACAATAGAAACAATAGCAAAAACTATCGGGAATCGCTTGTCTATTACACCGCAACACTGAAAGTACCTTGATGTGTACCCAACTCTCATGGGCAAGGATTCTCTAAAGAAGAATAAAGAACTAACTATCGTCAAAAACTCAACATCTTTAATTATTATATCACATATATGGGGTGAAACAATCTTGTGGGAACAAAAAGCCATAAGTACTTTCGATGGGCTCTAAAGAGAACCATCTACTCCACGCTTAGCATCTAAACTCATAATTAACTCTATCATTCCTCGATCTCCGCAAATTTAAAATCCCAAATAATAAGATCCGCGGATGCTTAGCCGATAATTTTTAGATTATCTATGGTTAAGGGAACAAGCTAGGCTCAACACGCGTCAAGTCGAAATTCTATTCCTACTCTCACCAGCAGAAAGTCAACAAGGTGTCAAAACATATATTAATTTAGCAAATGCTTCGTCTAATGAAATTAAGTCATACATATTTAAAGTCACTCAGGGAAACTTGCAAATTCTTGGCCTTGTGAGCTAGAATTCGTATTTTATAGCTTCTTGTCTAAGAGACTAGCAAACTTTTCAATCAAAAAGACTTAACAAAAGCTTCAAAATTTTTAATTTTTCACAATTTTGCACAATTTTTTCAATTTCTAAGGAAAACGGGTTGCGAGAGTACACGGAAAAACAAGCGCGGTCAAATCAAATTGAAGATTACCCACCCCAGACTAAAATCAAACATTGTCCTCAATGTTTAAAGGTAAGGGTTCTCAACGTAAATCTAAAGCCATTGGTTAGTTATGCTAATAGATAAACGATAATCGATAAAGATTTGGATATCGGATTTCCATAAAGAGCCGATCATGAAACTCGAAGTGAGAAAAGACAAAGCTTCGAGCACGAGTCTTCATTTTCAAGAAAATCCTGGACATAAACAACAACAACACGAAACACGAGAAACGGAAGAGGCGAACCTCCTCACGTCACTTATTAGAAAACATAAATAAGATAAAAGGATAAGCATGGGGTGCCTCCCACGGCGGCTGTTTTTGGTCACCGAGTCGCTAGCCTGACTCGTCCCCGAATTCATTTGTCCTTAGGGAAACAAGCGGAAGGGATACCCGGATCAAAGATGGTATCCTCACTCCGGAGGGAAAGAGAATAGGTGGGTTGGGAGGGAAATAAATGTCGGGCTCAAGCACATAAGTGATAACTTCTCCCAAACTCACATAAGGTATATCAAGAAAGAATGATCCATCATCCGTTGGTTTTGCGGGTGGACGTCAGAATGACGGATCAAAGAGAAACGACTCCATAGAAGAAGGGAGTCCATGGTATAGAGAAATGTAGTTTGAAGGTTTAACAATGAAGGCATCCAAGATAGGATCCTTTTTCCGGTTAACTTTTGTTTTAAGAATGTCCTCTTCGATGAGTATCCCAGGGTTAAAAATCTTGTCCTCGGAAAGGAACGAAATCAAAGTATCATCTACGTGAAAATCCTCACGAGAAGAGGAATCACTCGGATAAAAATAGTGACCACTCGAATCAACAAGCTCATCACGAAATCTTCACTTTTCTTTCTTTAGGTAAAATGGATCATCGTATTCGTTTTCTTCATTCTCGGAAAGAATCGAGTCGGTGGGAGCAAGTTCATCGGTGAACTTCTCGAGAAGTGAATCGATATAAGAAGGCTTGACTTCTTTACTTCCTTTTTCTTCCGGAGGGATATAAGAGTCCCCGTAAAGCATTTTCTCAATCAAACGAATATCTCCATCGATGTCAATATCGGCATAATCAATTCTCGGTGAAATCAATCGGAGTTTCAATAAGCTTCACTGCCATGATAGAATCATCGGTCATGAGACGGTTTAGGTTCAAAAATCATCATGAGGGGGTAAGAAGACGGTTCATTATATATCAATTTTTCAAGTAAAAGGATGTCCCCTTCCGGGTCAAAAGTTGCATCATCAATCTCAATGAGAATCGAATCATCATTAATATAAGCATCGATCTCTTCCCAAATGGAGTCACTTTCCCAGTGAGAGACGGGAAGAGTCGAAAAGTTCCAAAATTTTAGAGGAAGGAGTGGGATTGCTACTCAAAGAAAACTCGACGTTCTTAAGTTCAACACAACAAACAGAAAGCGGAGGTGGGACAAGTGGTGTGCTCTTAGAGCTAGCATTTTCCACCACAACCGTTGTAGTCTCCTTTTCTAATTTCTTCCTTTGCTCAGAACGTATCGTTGATAAACTCTTAACCGTAAACGCGGAAAGGCTCGGATCAATTCTTGATGTCTTAGGCCCAACTTTTTGAACCACCGGAGGTTGGACGTTTTTGGTACTTCCATTATTAGTAGGAAATCCCGGTCCTTTCTCACCCTGTCGTTAATTTTGGCCACATCATATTGGTAGGTTAAAGATTTAGAAGTATGGTTAACGTTAAATGTGACGGCTTCTTTTCCAACTCTTAAAGTGATATCTCCTTCATATACATCAATCAACGCATGGCCCGTCCTTAAGAAGCATCTTCCGAGAATGATGGGCACTCGGGGGTCGGCATCAAAATCAACGACAACAAAACTGCGGGAAATCGAACGTCCCCACTTTAACAAAAACATCCCTGCTATACCGATTGGTTTTGTCGTAGTACGGTCGGCTAGCTCGAGGGTCATACACGCTAGTAAGGGGGGCAATGAAAGCTTTTCATAGATTGATTTCGCATCAAATTAATACTGCCAAGATCGCCAAGGCGGAGCAATCAATAATTCCATGAAATCGCATCGGAATGAGAAACTTGCCGGTCACCTAACTTTTCGGGAAGTTTCGAGAATAACGAACAATTCTCATTCAAAGACGTTTTTGCCAAATCCACAATTTACTCTTTGTTACTTAATAATCCCTTTAGTGTCGAAACAAACTTAGGCATGAGAAGAAGAGCATCCAAGGGCTAATTTTGAAGTGAAGATCTTGAAATATTTGAAAGAATTTTTCCATTTGAAGATTTGCTTGTTCGCGTTGCTTTTGATCATTCATCCTTGACGGTACCGGGTGTTGTTTTTGGGTTAGTCTTTTCAAAGACTAACCGAGCATCCTTAGCTGTGACGTCGACAACCGTAGGTTGGAAATTCTCGGTACTCCCCTTATTAGTAGGAAGCACCGGGTCCTTTGTCACCCCGGTCTCACGGTCTACCACACGAGAAGGAAAAGAATAAATAGTGGTAGGAGCCGTGGGTCCATCGTAAGCAACACCACTCGGTAGTGATCGCTTCATGTCACCTCGGTTAGGAATCATATTACTCGGAAGAGTACTAGAACCCGATGGTTGAGAATAAGAAGTAGAAGCTTGATTGGCTTGAAAGAAACTAGCCATCATATTCTTCATTTCACTCATCCGCTTGTTACTCGTAGCTTCCATTTCCCTTTTGAAATCATTCCTCATACTGGTGATTTGAGTTTGCAAACTTTTAATGGTATTATCGGAGTTCTTCATGTATGTTAGAAACTCGTTGTTCGGAGCAACTTGATGAGGTGCTTGATATTGTTGTTGAGGAGGTTGTTGATAAACTTGAGGTGGAGGAGCTTGGTAGTTTTGATTACCATGATTAACATTAGCTCCTCGGTTTTGATTGTAAGATTGGTTTTGATAACGGTTTTGGTTTTGTTGAGGAACGGGTGCAAAACCGGTTGGTCCCATTTGGTTGGCACGCAGATCCTTGGTTCTCGATGTTGAACCGATTAGCTGATGCTACTAAGCATTTCTGAGATCGCCATCGGTGGCTTGACAATTATAGTATGGATGAGGACCACCGAAAATAACACATGTTTCGGTAACTTTGACTGGTTCGATTTCAAATTCTTAAAATCTCTCATCATCGAATTAATAGCATGAGTAAGGTCAGTCAGCCCACTTAACTCACTCCTCTTAACGTAGTTATCATTAGTAGCGATCTTAGAAACAACCGGACGGTTTCTAGACGAGAAAACTTTTGACTTATTTTCGATTATCGTTCTAATATCGGCGGGCATATGACTCAAGATGTTACCACCGGCGGCTACGCTAAGTTTAATCTTGATCGGACGGAGTAAGAGCATTATAGAACGTCAATCGATGAAGATCGGTAAAACCGTGATTTGGGCATTTTCGCAAAAGTTCTATAAATCTATCCCATGCTTCTCCAAAACTTTCATCGAATTTTGGTTGAAAATTAATGATTTGATTTCGTAACATTGTAATTTTCGAAGGAGGAAAGAATTGATTCACAAACTTCTTAGAAAGATCGGCCCATGTTGTAATTGATTGAGGGGTTCTTTTCGAGCCAAGTCCGGCTGCCCCTCAAGAGAAAAACGAAACAATCTAAATTTAACCGACTCATGAGTGACGCCCCGAAAGCTTATCGTAGAAGCAACTTGATTAAACCAACGGAGGTGTGCATGGGGCTCCTCATGGTCTAAACCACAAAAAGGTTTATTTGAAACCAATTGAATTAAGTTCGTTTTTAGTTCAAAATTTCGGTATCAAGTGGTGGAATAACGATAGCATCACCGTAGCCGTCTATGGGAGCTTGAAGTAACTCGATCATCGTTCGAGTATCTGCCATGACGACGGGTTCTTCAACGATAGTACGTAACTCGGGTACGTCTATTCTACTGATTACGATTACGTTGTGATCGAGAACGAAAAGCATGCACAAAACTCAAAATCAAAAAGTAAAAAGGAAAAATAATTTTGAAAAAGGAAAATCTTTTTGGTTTTTATATTTAGGAAAACTTTTGAAAACACAATCTTTTGTAACCTTTACGCCAACCGTGCTCGGTAGCTCCCAAAAGTATGCTTGGAGCGGAACGTAAGAGTGATCGCTCTTCACTGCAATTTAATGTCAAGACTTTCCTTATACCCCGTGTATAGGTTGTACTTCCGAGGTGAGCCGACGTAACAATTGACGTTTCAGTTTCTTTTGTTGGTTTTTAATTTTTTATGGTTTTGTAAACACTCTAGGAAGAATGTTTTGGTGTTTTTAGATGTTTTGGGTTTTGAAAAATATATATATGCAAAAACGACGTAACTTCACTCGGGAAGGATCTTCAAATGCACGCGATTCGAGACGGAATCTAAAACTCACTACAAGCCCTCCCCGCCAAGCGGCAAAAAAATTGATTCGCTAAAAACCAATAATATAGAAGTTTAGTATTACGGGTAACTCAAACGTGTTAGGTTTGAGCACCGAGATCGTTCCGAACGAGGGTTGAATAAAATTTCCAACTCACGTCCGCGATAATCGATTTGAATGTGTTTAAAAGGATTTTGGGATTTCTACACTACGGGGCAAGCAATAATAATAAAAGGCATATAAATCTACTAATCCTAAGGTGCAAACAAGTAATGCGAATAGAACTAAAGAGACTAAATTACTTTATGCCAAATAAACGTATTCTAAAATGCAAATTAATCTATTTTAACCCCTAAAAGTGATCTAATATTTTTTTACAACTAAAAATGTGATCTAAAAATTATCTAAAATTTAAAACTATTTTTTTTTGGTTTTTTGATTTTTTATTTTATTTTGAAAATAGCGAAATATATTTTTTTGACTTTTAATTTTTTAAGAGATTTTTAAAAACTAAGTTAACTAATTAAAGTTTAAACTAAGATTCAAATAGCAAACTACAACTAGTGACGATGAATATTAAGCTACAATATGACAATAAAAGACTTAACAAACATAAGACGAATAATTAAACATAACGTTAAACTAAGATTCTAAGCTAAAATGATAAAAGTTAAGAGAATAAAACCCAGTGATGAAACGAGAGGAATAAAACCACCCGATCTTATAAGCACAAATTAATACAAAAGTTTACAACTTTATTAATCTTATCCACTAATTAGTAAGTAAAGTTTAAAACTTTATTCACCAACAAGCTTAAAATTACTAAAGCTTCAAACTTTATGTATTAGAAATGCTTAAAGACCCTTAAGCTCCACGCCTTATGAGGTAGGATGGGATTACACAAACAAAATCAAAACTTTAAGGGTTAGCACAATTATATAAATATAAACTTTTATAATAAAAAACTAAAATAAAAGATAAACTAATCTTAATAAATCAAATCTTAACCACCAAACTCTCTCAAGGAGATATGTTTCCACAAAAACTAATTTGGTTATTAAGGTAAAGATTTAAAATATAAGATTTTTTTTTATATAATAAAAAGGAAATAAATCAAGGAAAAATAACAAATGAACTCCGAAAATTCCAAATATTTTTAGAAACATCATAAAACTGATAGAAGCTCACAGAAAAGTTTTTAGAATTTTCGGAATTAAATAAGTATTTTTTCGATTTTTATGTTTAAAATAGCAAATAAATCAAAATAAATAGTAAACTAGTTCAAAAAAATATTAAAAATTCACACTATCTTAAGAAAACTATGAGAAGCTACCAGAAAATCTAAAAATATTTTTTTACATTTTTTTACTATTTTTTAAAAATAAAATTTGAAACAGTTTTTTTTAGAGAAAAGGACAAATGCTTTTGATTTTTAAAAAAATACTAAAACAGCTCAGAAAATTACGAAAATTTTATGACGAAAATAAAATATATTTTGGATTTTTTGTGAAAAGGACAAGATTTTTAGAGACTTTTACTATTTTTAAGCTAAATAAAACAATAAAAACGTGAGCTTTAATAACAAAACAAAAAAAAACTAAACTTTTATAAAAATATAAATATGATATGTTGAGTTGTGTCACGGAGCGTATAAAATACACTCACACAATCTTACTATAACTCAACTCTTCATGGCATATTTTGATAAAAAGTTTTATAAAAATAAAATGAAATAAAAAGGATTAAGAGATGAGAAGAATATAGAGATGCAAGAAATAAATAAACCTTTTATAAAACTAAAGAGCATAAAAATAAAATACAAGAGTTTGGGTACAAAATACAAATAAAGATTATAAAATGAGGTGAGGGAGGTGGGTATTTATAGACCCACTAGTTACACTTTGACCCCTAATAATTTTTCATAAAAGCCTCTAAACTATTTAGATCTTGCACAAATAAAACCCTAAAAACTTGGTCCCCAAGTTGAATTTTTCTCTTTCTTTTCTTTCTTCTATTTTTCTTTTTCTTCTTTTTCTTTTTCTTCTTAATTAATTAATTCTTCGTTTGGTCTTTAAATTTTTCTTCTCTTGTCTCGATGCTTCAAATAAAATTATCATTGGTCCCGTAACTTCGTGCTCCTTCCCTTCTCGGGCTCGTTTTTGTCCACTTGTCTTCTTTTTGTCCATTTTACAATATCCACCGCATACACATAAACACAAAAAACACAAATATTTATGGCTTTAGGGGTTAGTTTTTGGTCTTTTTGGTCCGGTTTTGATAACGAAAAGGTATATGTTTTTACATATACCAGGCTCTCTGGACATGAGTATTACTGCTTTCTCGATGGATTCTCAGATACTTTCAAATCTTCTATTGTCTTGAGGATCAAGAAAGACAACTTTCACCTGCCCTTACGGAACATTCGCCTACCGAAGGATGCCTTTTGGACTATGTAACGCTCCCGCCATATTTCAACGGTGCATGACTGCAATATTCTCGGATATGTGTCAAGAATTTATGGACGTCTTCATGGACGAATTCTCGGTTTTTGGTAACTCTTTCTCATCTTGTCTTAATAATCTATCTAAAATGCTTGCGTGTGTGAATAAACCAACCTTGTCCTTAATGGGAGAAATGTCATTTATGGTAAAGAAGGGATTGTTCTGGGACATAAGATTTCCCAAAGAGGATCGAAGTTGATAAAGCTAAGGTTGACGTTATTTCGACCGCCTTATCCAACCAACCTAAAAGGCATTAGGAGTTTTCTTAGGCATGCGGGATTTTATAGAAGATTTATAAAAGATTTTTCCAAAACTGCCAAACCTATGACCCAACTCCTCATGAAAGATGCAAAATTTGATTTTAAAGATGATTGCAAAAAAGCTTTTGATATTTTAAAATAAAAATTGACCACGCCTGTTATTATTGTTCCCTGATTGGGGAACGATTTTGAACTTATGTGCGCTAGTGATTATGCTGAGGCGGGTTTTAGGACAAAGAGTGGATAAGAAATTTAAACCCATTTATTACGCTAGTAAAACCTTAAATGAGGCGCAAGAGCATTACACTACCATCAAAAGGAACTCCTGCTGTAGTCTATGCCTTTGATAAATTCAGATCTTATTTAGTAATGTCAAAAACTACGTTGCTGACTGACCATTCTGCTTTGAAGTACTTATTCAATAAACATGATGCCAAACCAAGATTGATAGATGGTGTCTGCTGCAAGAATTTAAAATTGAAATCAGGATAAGAAAGGGCGAAAACTTACAGTTGATCACCTCTCACGATTAGAAAACCTCGAGCTTGAAGAGCTTGACAAAGAAACTATTCGACTCCTTCCCGACGAGCATCTCATGGTAGTTAGAATTAAGGATTCTAGTTCCGAACCATGGTACGCAGATTTCGATAATTACCTCGCGACGAGTATATTACCGAGCAACAAAACCTACGATCAAAAGAAAAAGTTCTTCTCAGATCTTAAATATTAGTTATGGGATGATCCATTTTGTTGGGAATAATCCGTTACCACAGATAGTAGTGATTTACACTGCTTGGTTTAACACTAGCAGTGGAAACGTATTCCCACTGCAAGTTCTTTATTACCACTGCTATCAGTTTATGATAAGGTTTAACGGCCTTGATAAGTATAGAATCGATCTTGTGTATATTCTATTATGTTAGCTTTATACTTATCTTGTAAAGGACTCCTTGTTGTATAAAAGGAGATCCTAGGTCATTGTCTTAGGTATGTATTACATTACAATATTACCTACGAAAGCTTCAAGGTGTAACCCTAGTGATAAGTTAAGATCACTCGTATTATTCATTTATAATATTGGAGCTTGAGTTTTGTGTTAACTTGTGTTTATTCTCATACATCATATAATTCGTCTTCTAAGTATTACTTAAGTAAATTCCGCTTGCTTGATAATATCATACAAAATATCATTGACACAAGGAGAGTGTCCTAGATCCATCAAGTGGTATCAGAGCAGTGTTCGATATTTTGTTTTAGAAGATCCAAAGAATTAGCTTGACTCACTCACTCAAGACAATGGAGATGGAAAACAACCAATCAAACTCTTCTTCTACACCCAGACTCCTTAAGCTTAAGCTTAATGAGTTTGAGATGTGGAGGATATTGATTGAGCAATACTTCCTCATACAGGACTATGCTCTATGGGAGATTATTCAACTTGGTGATTCTTTCAAGTTTGTGACCACTACTTCCAAGTAGGTGACAGAGATGTTGTGAAAGTTTCGTGCTGAATCAAATGCTGAAAAAGCTCAAAAGAAGAATGATCTTAAAGCTAGAAGTCTGTCGATGACTCTTACTAGAGACCAGATTATTGCATTCAGCAAATTCAAGACTGCTAAAGAACTGTTTGAAGAGATTTGCTCAGTGTTTGGTGGTAATGATGCAACAAAGAAGACTCGGAAGACATTGTTAAAGCAAAGTTATGAAAACTTCTCTACTTCAAGCAATGACTCACTTGATAGCATTTTACCAAACTTCAGAAGATTGTTACACGCTACTGTGTTTGGAATTGAGGTAGAAAAGGAAGACCTCAATTTGAAGTTTCTAAGAAGTTTGCCTTGAGTTTCAAACCAATGTTACTGTCTGGGAAAACAAAACAGACATTGAAATAATGAAGCTCAATGATCTTTACAACAACTTCAAACTTATTGAGCAAAGGTTGAAGAAGGCAGGGAAACTTGGTACAAGCTCTAGTAGCTTAGCATTGTTGTCAAATTACGTTGGACAGTGATGATTCTTAAGATGAAAGTGATGATGATATTGCCACTGTAGGTTCTAAAGTTTCCACTGGTAATGTTAATGTTACCACTGCAGGTTCCAAAAAGAAGGTTGCTAGTATTGGAGATCCTACCTTTTATGCTTTTATCTCCACACAAGTTGATGGCTCTGTCTTAACTCATGAAGACATAGAGCAAATTGAAGAAGATGACTTGGAGGAGATGGATATAAAATGGCAGATAGCTCTTCTTAGCATGAGGGCTAAGAAATTCTACAAGAAGACTGGCAAGCCTATCCACATTAATGGTTATGATACTGCAGGTTTTGATAAGAATAAAGTGGAGTGCTTTTACTGCCACAAGTTTGGACATTTTGCTAGAGAATGTAGAAGACCAAAGACCAAGGACAACAGGTCTACATGGTACAAGCAAAAGAAGGGACCAACTGTGGAAGAACCAAAGGCAATGTTGGCTATTGATGGTGTAAGCTATGATTGGAGTTTCATGGCTGATGAACAAGAAGAAGAACATTCAGATTCTGCTCTTGTTGCTACTGAATTTGCTCTCATGGCTTTCTCTGATTCTGAGGTACAAACCTTTGATAGTTGTTCTAAAACATGTAGGGGTGCTAAAGAAGTTGAAAGACTTAATGATTTGTACTCTAATGAAAAGCAAGAATTATATACTGCTAATTATACTGTGGCTAATCTTAAGAGAGCTATGGCAGTATTAGAAAAGCAAATAGAGCACTATCAGGCAAATGAGTCAAATTATAATGATGATATGATTCTTCTTAGGAGAGAGGTAGAACATACAACTGCTGTGAATTAAGCATACCAAAAGGAGCTTGAAAAACTCCAAAAGAAAATTGAAAATGTCAATTTAACTGTAGACACATGTTATCATCAGTCTAAGTCAATTGATAAAATTTGGAATGCTCAAGTAATTAATAAAGCTAAGTCTGGTATGGGTTATAATACAGTGCCACCACCACTAAGAGGTGTTCCATCACCTCCAGGTGTAGATTTAGCTCATACAGGTTTAGAAGACTTTAAGGAACTTGAAAGAGAATATGGTCCTTTAAAGGACACAGTGGTGAAAAGTGAGGAAGAGAGTAAGCTTAATAATGATGTTTTTGAGAGTGCTAGTGACTCATCAGTTGTTGATGAGGATGTTAAAAAGAATGTAGAGACTACTATCCCAAAAGTTGTTAATACTGTTACAGAGGAACCTAGGAAACCAGTTAATAAACCTAGACCAACTGTAAGGATGCTGAGATGTATAGGAACAAGAACCAGAGGAGTTGGAATCGTGTTAAATCTCAACAACTAGGTCGTGATTTTGTAATGAACAATAAGGTATGCTATACCTGTGGTAGTTTTGATCATTTACATGCTTATTGTGACTATCATGTTGGGAGAAGGGAAGTCTATGGGTATAAAAGGGTGGAGACTAACAAGTATCAACATAATGTACACCCTAATTCCCATTGCAAAATGGTCCCAAGAGCAGTTCAACTTAGAAGTGGCCTCAAAACACTTGCCACTGCAAAACTGTTAACACTGCTCACCCTAAGTCACTGTTAAAGTGCAAACACCAAAACAAGTTTTAATAAATCTGCACAAACAGGAAAAATAACCTTCAAGCTAAAAGGTTAATAATAACCAACAGTGGGTACCTGAAAAGAAACCAGCAGTTACCACTGCTCATTCAAAAGTTACCACTGCAAGGGTTTTTAATAAGAAAAGGGGGACATGGGCAATGCTGTGAAGGCCTCAACACGTTGGGAATGGAAACATAAAGGAAATACCTCTACAACCAATCCAATGGTGTATCAATGACCTTTGATAGATTTAACTATATTGATACACGAGACAGATCCAAGTCAATCATGGCTTGGGTCCCCAAAAGAAACTAACTCTTTACTTATTTGTGCAGGAACATCCAAGGACAAAAAGGTCAGATCAAGGATATACAGATAGTGGGTGTTCAAGGCACATTACTGGCAACAAGTCCTATCTTTCTGATTTTGTGCATTATGATGGACAATATGTCAGTTTTGATAATGAATTTAGTAGAACAAGATGTGTGATGTAGGAACACTAAAGACAAAGGAAAACATGGATTTTATTATTACAAAACTGCACTGTGAGTGCAGTAAAATTACATCCATGAGGAACAGAGTACAAACATCACTGCATCAACTGATTACAACTATCATTAACCAACCCCAAACACATGATTCCTAACCCATCCTCTTCCTACCCATCATTCATCCTTTATGGCTTTTTGGGAAAGCCCCAGCTTGGCATCACCTTAGGAGCACCACGCATGTTAATCCAGTCATACACCCTAGGGCTTGCTAAACCCATCACCACTATACCTGTAGGTGGTGAGGATGATGAAGGAACTGCTGATGGTGGTGCTGATTGAAATGGTAGAGAAGGTGATGATTGCAGTTCTTCAGGAGGAGCTACTGCTGCAAGAGGAGGAACACTCAGGACTCTTCCGGAGGTCTCATCATCTGTCACATATGGAGAAACATAGGAGCTGATCTCTGAGCTATCTTCTTTGATTGTTGCATCTTGAGGCTCTGGTTGTAGTGATGAAGGTCCAGCTGAAAAAGGATTTGAAAGAGCATGTGAATGCTTTCTCTTCCTGGATACAACCTTCTCATACTCTTCTTTTTCAACTCTCCCAGGGTTTTTCAAAACAAAGTCATCCCATGAACTATCAGATGAACAGCTAGAAGAAAGATTGATTGGACTAGATTGACTCATGGTGTTGCTGAAGTGATGATCTTTGAGGGTAAAAGTTTTGGAGTATGTGATTTGAGTGGTTTGTGTTAAATAATCTATTTAATATATATTAAGTTGGATTCAAGAAGTTAATGAGGGGAAGGTGCAGGTAGTTGAGGAGTAAATTGGAGTCCTGTATTCTTGGAAAATGTATCAATGCTTAAGTGTTGACTTTATTGAGTATATCCACTGCTATGCTTAATTCTTTCAATATATTAACCATTTCCAGTGAAATTATGATTCCAGTGTTTGGTTTATGTTAGTAAATTGCAGTCTGAAGGATTTTTTTGTTCAATAGTTACTCTCTGGTGAATCGATGCTCTAGGTTTATTAGACCTTATCTAAGTTGTTCACTGATGATTCTGTTTTACAGTGGGAACTATATTGAAACCAGTGGTAACATACTTTCATTGGAAAAAGGAGAAACAAAGGAACTTCATTACTAACACATAATTCATTACAACCAAAAGTACTCCTAGTCAAAACACAAAAACTGAAACCTAGCACATCCTATACCTATCTTCAGCTATTCCATTGGCATCTTGCCCTTGCCCACATAGTCATGTTTATTCTTCTGGGCTCTCTTTCTCTTGTTCTCAAAAGTGGATTGCATCCTTGGACATGGAAGCCCAAGAATCTGTGGAGGAGGTCTTGGTAGCATTGCAGGCCTTGTTGGATTGGATATCTGCTTCATATTGGAAATAGCTGTTTCTAGTGCTATTGAAAAAGCTTTTGGCAACTCTTTAGCAAGAGAATAGGTTTCATCATTTGCATCATCATCATCTGATGAATCGGAGTAGAACTCAAGGGATTTTGCAGGCTTAGCTACAGGCTTTCGCTTAGCTGTTTCTTTGGTATATCTTTTGGACGAAGAGCCAGCCCCTGATGGGATATATTCAAACCATCCTGATGCTTCTGAAGATGATTCTGATTCAATTACATACTCTTCTTCTGAGTCAGAAGAGATGTTGATGGTGTTGGAGGGATTGCTCATGCTTATGGTTTTGAGGATATTGTGTTTGAATGATAATTGATGAAGTTTATCTTAAGCCAAGCCTCTTTATATAGCCAAGGTCGGTTGAAGGGTTATTTAATGAAGATATTTACCTTTTTCTTATTTTGGTAGGTCAAGGAGTAAATATAGATATTATTGAGTTGACTTTGGAAGATATTTTGCTTGGGTAAAAGTTTGGTTAAAGGTAATTTTGGTTGATCACAAAATTGGTTATTCTCATCTTTTACTAATGCATATATCAAGTTTTGATGAGAAGTTAGAGTTAAAAGGTGTATATCTGAGATACACATCAAATGGTTATTGATTCACCATGTCTAATACACATAAGAATCAACTAGTCCAGAGCAAACGACTACTGGTAAAGACTTGACAAATCCGTTTATGGTTGATAGTTTACCAAAAACTATATGGTTATCAACTCACCATATTCTTTATGATTAAGAGTTGGCTAGTCCATAGCAAACGGCTCATGGTAAAGACATATCAAATCCGTTGATAGCTGATAGTTTGCTAAAAACTATAATGGGAGCAGTATTGTTTTCTAATGATTTTATCTTCCACTGCTCTTTGAAATTTTTTGTGAAAAAAGTTACCACTGCTAGTTCACAGTTTCCACTGACAGTGTTATTTTACCACTGTTGTTCTAGCTGTTACAACTGATTATGTCAGTAATTAATTTTTCACTAGCCGTTGAAAGTAACCACTGATAGTCATATATATAGGGTTAATATTTTAAGTAAATTATCTTCTTTCTATATTATAACTAATTTCTAAAGATAATTTTACTTGTGCATCAATTCTAAACCCTAACCCTATATATCTTTTTCTCTTAATTGGCTAGTCATTACTTCAATTCTTACTGACATAATCATATTTTTTCATCAAAAGTTTCTATGGCTTCTTTGAAATTTGCAGATGAGCACAACCTTGTGGCCTACTTACAAAAGAATAAAGAGAAGAGTGGCCCTGTTTTTCATGATATTGTGGACTTTCTTCATACCACTCATATAAGGTATGCTTTGCTTTTAAAACCCACAATTTATATCTCTCAAATCAATCAGTTTTGGACTTCGCCAGTCCATAACACTTGAGAATAGAGATACACATGAAACAGTGGATGCTCTCAGAGCCACTGTAGATGGGGTAACTATTGATGTTACCGAGGCATCCCTGAGGAGAGTACTTCACTTGGATGATCTTAATGGTCTCATCACATTACCTATGTCTGACATTCATGATACTTTATCATCCATGGGGTATGATACCACCGACAAAAGGCTACTTTCAAAAGAGTGGTTTTGTCCCCACTGGAGATTTTTGATTCATACTTTGTTACATTGCCTTAGTCCTAAGAAAACATCTTATGAGCAATTTAGTTCAACCATGGCTTATCCTTTGGTTTGTCTAGTCACTGATAAGATTTTCAATTGGTCCAACTATATTTTTACAAGTATGAAAGGCAATGTAAAAAGTAAAACCAAAATTTTAATGTATCCCAGGTTTGTGCAAGCCGTGCTTAATGAATTTCAACTGCAACCTCACACTACTGTTTATCAAATCAGTTGCCTAAAGCCTAAAGTTTTTCAAAGTTTGAATAAAGATGGCAATATGATTTTTACACCTCTCCTACCTCACATGCTTGCTAAAATTTCATCTGAACAAAATACACCTATAATTGATGTTCCCAACATTGATTACACACCACCAGTTTCAAGAACCTATGAGAGAAGGTCAAAACAGTCAACTCCTCTCATGACAACACAGCAAGTTTCTACACCTTTTGGTCTAGGAACAAGCAATGGTGGTTCTAGACTTCCACCTAGTCCTACTATGGAGGAATCTGGACCTTTGCCCCATGATTCACCTCTCCCAACAGGTAACACAGTTGGAAGTGCTAAGGGCAGTGGAAACCAAATGGAATTGATGGTTCTGTGTACCAAATTAGCAAAGAAAATTGAGTCTCTACAAAAGGACTTGGTTACTGTTAAGAAGAAGCATGCCAAGGATGTTCAACTGTTAAAGACAGAGATTCAGACCTTAAAGGAAGGGATGCAGAGGTTGAAAAAGCACAAGCAGACTGCAAAGATGGTGATTTCATCTTCATCCTCACCTTCTAATGGTGATTCAGCTGATCAAGATTTGGGAAATTCCTCCAAACAGGGGAGGAAAACAGGTTTGACACGGGGGAGGAAAATTGATTTTGAAGATGAAGGAGATACAAGTAAAGGAGCAAAAGAAGCTGAAACTCATGGAGAGCAACTTGAAGATCAAGACATTTTCCAAACTGCAACTGATTTTACCACTGATTTTATTTCCACTGCAGAGCCAAATATTGCCACTGCAAGTGAAGAATTTGATAAATTGAAGACAAACAAGGGTAAAGCAGTTATGGAAGATGTACAACAACCTGAAGGTAAAATTTCAAAGAAAAGAAAAGTTCAGATTGATCTTGATAGAGAATTTGCTCAGAAGATAGCAGAAGATCAAATTGCTGAGAAAGTTGCTGAAAAGAAAAGATTGAAAGAAATGGAAGTTCTAAGCTTTTTGGAAGCTAAAAGATTGGATAGAATGGAAGATACTGAAGATTCAATTTCCACTGTTCAACCTACAATTATGAAAGAAAAAGCTCCAGAGTTTAGCTATGTTCCTACTGAAGAAGATATTCAGTTTCGGTAGCTAATAATCCAGAAATCAAGAAAAAGGCAATTGACCTTGTTGCGATGCATCCTTAACTAAGAAACAAAGAACTGCTCAGTTAAAGGATTTTATTAAAATGAAGAACAATCAAGCACTTGAAGATGTAATTAATTCAGTAAAAAAGGGTCAGAAGAAACCAAGAAAACCAACCAAGGTAAAAATACTTGCATACATGAAGACTTATTGTTGTCATGTTGGTAACTGGAAAATGCATCAATTTAAAGGAATGTCTGATGATCAAGTTGAAAAGGCTTACTACAGAACTGTGAAACAAGATAAATCTTTTATTCCAATGGGTTCTGAAGAAGAAGAAAGAGAGATTCCTAGATTGAAGAGAAAGGCTAAAGTAAGTGATTCTCAAACTATTAAGAAGACTAAGGTTGATGAAGATCATACAAAGTCTACTGAGAAGGAGATTCCTACTAAGAAATTCACTGAAGATCAAATGACTGAAATGATTATGATTGAAGACATAGATTTTTATCCAGAACCACTCCAAATTCGACATCCTATCATTGATTGGGAAGTTTACACTGCTAGCAATCTTGCTTCAACATGGAAGATTACAAGGCTGGGAGGAGAAACTTCATCTTTCATGACATTTGAAGATCTTATTAAAGCTTTTGACAGAGATGACCTTAATATACTATGGAAATTAGTTCAAGAAAGGTTTAATGCTCAAGATCTCAAAGATGCAAAGGAGATGCAGTTATGGGTAAATCTTAGAAGGCTTTTTGAACCAAATGCTGATGATGACTACTGGAAAACCTTGTTCACATGTTTTGGTACTAAATGGTTTTACTATGATTCATGTGAAGTTCATCATGTCGCTACAGCTAATGGAGAAGACTTTTTCATGCTTGCTGAGAAAGAATATCCACTTAGAGCTGGAGCTCTTACAGTAATGTTAAGCTTACACATAAGAGTTAATGAAGACAATGAGAAGGTCAGATCATTATTACAAAGGCTTCAAGATCAGTGTTCAAGAGCTATACAAAAGTTAAGAGAAAAGAAGTAAGTGTTTGATTGAATTCCCCAAATCCTTGAAGTTAATGCATATTGGAGAAACTTATTGATTTGCAGAGAAATCATAAGTTTAGGGGAGGATTGTTGGGAATAATCCGTTACCACGGATAGTAGTGATTTACACTGATTGGTTTAACACTAGCAGTGGAAACGTATTCCCACTGCAAGTTCTTTATTACCACTGCTATCAGTTTATGATAAGGTTAAACGCGTCTTGATAAGTATAGAATAGATCTTGTGTATATTCTATTATGTTAGCTTTATACTTATCTTGTAAAGGACTCCTTGTTGTATAAAAGGAGATCCTAGGTCATTGTCTTAGGTATGTATTACATTACAATATTACCTACGAAAGCTTCAAGGTGTAACCCTAGTGATAAGTTAAGATCACTCGTATTATTCATTAATAATATTGGAGCTTGAGTTTTGTGTTAACTTGTGTTTATTCTCATACATCATATAATTCGTCTTCTAAGTATTACTTAAGTAAATTCCGCTTGCTTGATAATATCATACAAAATATCATTGACACAAGGAGAGTGTCCTAGATCCATCACGTTTCTTTTTAAATCATGCCCTGATGGTATTATTCGGAGATGCGTATTTGGAAATGAGCAAAAACAGATTCTGGAACATTGTCACAACGGACCTGCAGGAGGACACTATGGGGCCGACAATACTGCTCTCAAGGTTTATGAGGCCGGATTCTTTTGGCCTAGCATTTTCAAAGACGCCGCAAAACATGTTAGGAATTGTGACGCTTGTCAGAGGGCAGGGACATCTCTTCTCGAAAGCAGATGCCGCTCAACAACATTATGGTATGTGAGATTTTTGATGTTTGGGGGATCGATTTTATGGGACCTTTCACTCCATTGAAGAATAAAAGTTATATCCTTGTAGCTGTCGATTACGTTTCAAAGTGGGTCGAAGCTGAAGCTCTGTAAACATGTGATGCTAGAAGTGTCATTCGTTTTTTGAAAAGATTATTCTCCAGGTTTGGGATCCCTAAGACCATCATTAGTGATCGAGGGACACACTTTTGTAATGCCATTATGGAGAAAGTTCTAAATAGATATGGGGTACTCCACCGAATGTCTACACCTTATCACCTACAAACCAATAGGAAAACTGAAAACACCAACAGGGCACTCAAGCAAATTTTAGAGAAATCAGTCAGCAGTAACAGAAAAGATTGGTCCGACACACTCGACGAAGCATTATGGGCATTCAGAACAGCTTTCAAAACTCCTATTGGAAGCACACCTTTTAAGATTGTTTACGGGAAAGCATGTCATCTTCCCGTAGAGTTGGAACATAAAGCATATTGGGCTCTCAAGAATGCTAACTGAAAACACCAACAGGGCACTCAAGGAACACCGATTTTCCCATATAAACCGTTTAGCTGAATTACGAGACGAAGCATATGACCATGCCAAAGCATACAAAGACAGGAGCAAAAGATGGCACGATAAGCGAATTAAGGATAAAAGATTTAAAGTAGGACAAGAGGTTCTCGTTTTTAACTCAAGACTCAAATTATTCCCTGGAAAAATGAGATCTCGTTGTGTGGCCCATACACAGTAAGTAAAGTGTTTCCTTATGGGACTATTGAGGTTCATAACAAGGAAGGAGTATATTTCAAGGTAAATGGACACCGCGCAAAAATTTATTATGGGCAGGATGTTAGCAAGCTTTCAGGAAATGAGTTCTTCGCACCTGCCTAGAGTCTCGCTGCTCTGAGTCTAACTTAAAGACTCGTAAATAAAGAAAAGTTCTCTTTCGGGAGACAACCCGAATTTTCCATTTCATTTGTTTTATTTCCATTTCTGTAGGGTTTTGTGTTTTCTAACCATTTTTGCAGGAAACGAGGAAGTAATTACTGCTGCAGTTTGCTGATTTGACCAGAGTTACGGCGTAACTCATGTATGTGATTACGCCGTAACCAACCTTTTAGCAGCAGAATTCTTGACGCATTAATCATTACGGCGTAATACCATCTCGTGGGTTACGCGTAACCACTCGCTTTACAGCTTATGTAAGGTTTTGCCAGTTACGGCGTAACTCCCTCAAAAGAGTTACGACGTAACCTTCCACTGCTTTAATTCTTTCATTTTAAAACACAATAACCTTGTATTAGTATTTTAAATGAACTTTGTGGATGTGTTCCCTGTAAACCCTCACGAGACTTCACTCGTCCACTTGGGACACCAAGTGGCTTAAAAGGCTTGTTGCATTCGCTAAATGCAACCGTGATTACTACGAAAGTGAGTTAGATTTCTTTTTCATTTTTCATTTTTTTATTTTTTTTCTTTTTTAGAATTATGCTTGTCGGTATTGTGATTTCAGGGATTGAAGTTTTCTCATGATGCTTATATGAAGGCACGTCTCTTTTTTGTGAGCCTTCTTTCTTTATGGAGCAAATTTCAGGGAAGTTCTCGCTCTAATTCTACTTTTCTCTTCACCTTTATTTAATGCTTAGTACAAAAGGGACTTTGTACAATTTAAGTAGGGGGACGGAAGTAGAATTATCTCTTGAACATTATTTTGCCCTCGTTTTCTAGTTTATTTTGAAAAATTATGCCATTTTTAAAATTTGACATGTTTTTCTTAACCTAACTAGATTAGACCTTAGCCGAGCACATACAACCTTTGATATTATATGGTGAGATTAGCCTTATCCGTTTCCTATATTTTACCCCAAATCCACCAAATTATGAGTGTGCCGGTAGCTTGTAAACTTTAGAACTTGGCCTTTGCATCAATTCGAGACCATAGACGAGGTATGTTGAGTTAGCTCGATGTATTTGGACTTTTCAGTTTTAGAAGGCAATATTATAGGATTATCACCCAAACAGCCTACCATTATGTGTCTATCGATTAGTCACCTCGACTTATCGACCCCAATGTGAAACCCTTTTGTTGCACTCACCTTTAGTGCAAGATACCCCTAGATACACCCCTCTGAGCCATTCCTTTCATCTTATCAACCCAATATATTGTTTCGTTACACCTATACACCTTAGCCTACCCAGTAGTCTTTATTTGTGATTGGGAAGTCATCATTTGCCTAAGTTCAAGTTTCGAGTGGAAAGGTTCGGAAATCACGTTTTCATCGACAACATTCCTGAAGATCATTGACACATCTAACTTATATTTCATGATCCGGTTTCTTGACTTCAAATCTTGAACTTTGGGCGGACGGTAAGTGGTGATGACTTGGTTATAGATTTAGACTACATGCTTGTTTTTTATTTTACACCATTTATATATCCTATGTCTTATCCTACCCTTTAGTCATGAACCGTGTCTAGGTGATGCAGCGAGAAATATTTGGTGTCTTGGCCATGGATTTGGTCATGTATCATTGATTTTGTCCACTTCGCCGTGACATGTTAGTAATTACGAGTCACCCCTTAACCTTTGTCGTGTCTACCCATATTGCCTTCAAAAATTGTTTAGCCCTTAACTCTAGTGGCGGAGATTTGTGTAACCGCCAAGCTTAGGATAGAATACATGCTATGACTGTGCGATTGAGTGATCACCCCGAAATTGACACTTAGAATAGTTGAGAGATTTGAGTGTTTTGTTCCCCTTTCATGAGGTGTTCGGCTTTGTTTTATTCTAGCAGAAGGGATTTGTAAACTTATATTTTCCAGGTTATGGGAGATATCTTTTTAGGAATATTTCTAATAAGGTCTACTTGAGGGCAAGTAGAGTTCAAGTGGGGGATATTTGATAACATCAAATAGTCCTGAATATTAAGTGTCAATTTTCCCCGATAATGCTTGTAATTTATATCATTTATATGGATTTACGCTTGTTTTCCATTGTTTTCCACTTTCGGGTAAATTACGAGCATTGGAGCTAAAGAGACGCGAAACTGGAGAAATATCTAAAGATTTATCACAATATGCTACTTTGAAGAAGTTACGGCGTAACTAATCTCTCACATTACGTAGTAACTATTGCGTGACTCGAAAACTAACTTATCGAAGGTTACGCGTAACTCTTCCCAAAGGTTACGACGTAACTATATTAGGTCAAATGAGGTTCCACACCGCTGATACTTACGCCATATTTACTACATCAACTATGGCGTAACCAAGTTTATCGAAGACTACGGCGTAACCACTCATAAGGTTACGGCGTAACCAGCAGATCTAGTGCAAAATACGATGAAATAGAAGGTTACGTCGTAACCCAGATCTGGCCTATAAATACCCCACGAATTCCAGCATTTCTAATCATCCCATCCAACACACATAGCTCTTGGGACGACCTCGGATTTACCGATTACTACACTACACACGACCGGGTACATTGCCCGTTAGTGCACAAGGGTAGACCATAGGTATAACGAGACTTTATAAATATTAAAACCTGGTCAGTAAAACCTGCATCAATCCACCAAATCTGCACAATGTATACCAACATCAACCTTCCACACATCGTTGGACTAAAGACCATCCTCTTGTTAATATTAAACATTAAAGACGCAATGACTTATGAAAACTGGATTGAATCCATGCAAGAAGAATTGAACCAGTTTAAACGCTTAGAAGTATGGGAATTGGTTGAAAGACCAACACGGGTCTACATCATTGGTCTCAAATGGATTTAGAAAAACAAGTTAGATGCTGAGGGTACGGTTATCCGAAATAAGTCACGATTGGTGGCTAATGGTTATAGACAGGAAGAAGGGATTGACTTCGAAGAATCATTCGCACCAGTAGCTAGACTTGAGGCTGTATAGATTTTTCTGGCATTCGCGGCTCATATGAACATCACGGTCTATCAGATGGATGTCAAAACTGCTTTTCTGAATGGTAAACTGAAGGAAACAATATATGTTAGTCAGCCAGAAGGATTTGTTGATCCAGAGTTCCCTAATCACGTCTACAAACTGAACAAGGCTCTTTAAGGTCTTAAACAAGCCCTTTGGGCGTGGTATGATCGGCTATCATCCTTTCTCCTTGAACATAATTTTATCAAAGGATCGGTCGACCCAACACTGTTTATTCAATATCATGGGGCACACATTTTAATTGTTCAGATTTATGTGGATGACATCATTTTTGGTTCTACCCACAAAAAGTACTCAAACGCTTTTTTAAAACTGAACAAAACAAATTTTGAAATGTCAATGATGGGTGAACTTACGTTCTTCCTAGGACTACAAGTTCATCAATCACCCCGTGGTATTTTCCTAATTCAGTCCAAATATGCTCTAGAAATAATGAATAAACATGGAATGCAAAGTTGTGAGACCTATGGCACACCAATGGCACATACCAACAAACTGGATGCTGATTTACATGGGAAATTGGTTGATCCTACCAAATACCAAAGTATTATTGGGTCTCTCATGTATCTAACAGCCAGTAGACCTGAAATAGTATTTGATGTTTATCTTTGCTCCCGTTATCAGTCGCGACCAACTGAGAAGCACCTCTCTGAGGCTAAAAGAATCCTCTGATACGTAAAGGGATCCATTAATTTGGGGATCTGGTATCCGAAGGATTCTGGTTTTGAACTAATAGCTTTTTAAGATGTTGATCACGCAGGTTACTTAGATTCACGGAAAAGTACTTCAGGAGGTTTGCAATTTCTTGGTGATAAATTGGTGTCATGGCAGTCGAAGAAACAAGATTGTACATCGCTGTCTTCAACTGAAGCAGAATATGTATCCATGTCTGCGTGTTATGCTCAAGTCATTTGGATGAGAACACAACTCAAAGACTATGGTTATATATTTGACAGAATCCCGGTGTACTGTGACAACCGAAGTGCTATTGCGATCTCATGTAACACCGTTCAACACTCGAAGTCAAAGCACATCGATCTTCGATATCATTTCATCAAAGAGCATGTGAAAAAGGGTACCGCTGAATTATACCTTGTAGGTACTGAAAACCAATTAGCGGATCTTCTCACTAAAGCCTTGCCTCCCGCAAGATTTACTGATTTGATCCACCGGATTGGTATAGGTGTTTGACTCCAGAAGAACTGGATGAACTTTTAACACATTCTTGAAAACAGTCAAACACCAAAACCTCTTTTGTAAATAAATTTTTCAAAAAACAAAATATAAAAATATAAAATCTGATAAAATCCAAAAATATTCTTCTATCTAAATTTCTTTCAAACATTGCAAGTACAAATCTTCCGTCAACACTTAGTTCAATCAAACCTTTCACCATTTTTCCCAAACACGTGTTGAGGGGGAGAATGTAAATACTTTTTCAGCTTCATAAAACCTTGTACTTGCATGTTACCAAAATTATGTTGTTTCTTCAGAAATGGTGGATACGTTTCTTGTTAAATACTCTCCTCGGACTCAAATGTTTTAAAATTTTATCATTTCAAAAGTCGAGGGGGAGTATTGTTAAAGTTTCTTTCCAAAATATGTTTTGTCTAACCAAAGTGGAAGATATTGGGTCTTGGTTGAAAATGATTGAGGTGGAGGGACTAATATTGTCACTTTTGTAAAGTCATTTTAACAAAAATCTCCACCTAACTAAACTTAAATCATTTACTTCTAACATTTATTACCTCAACAACCAAGATCCACGCCTAAGATTCAATCTTCTAATCAATGTTTCAAAATCACAATCTGTAAGCTGGAAAAGCTTTTAATCATGATTACAAACAATGGTTTTTAATTTCATTCAAATCCAACGGTTAAATCGTTACATATGGTTGATTTTGTGTTTACGCATACGTGTATGAACAAGGGATTTGATGAAATGTGTTTTTGAAGAAATGGGCAGTGTCAAAACGTTCAAAAATCAGTGCTATACCTTTTTCAATAAAGAAATTAAGCCCAGAAACGTGTTTTAATGATTCTTGAATTATTAGGGTTTATAGTCGAAATTGAGGGTTTACGCATAAGAAGGTTTTGGCTTGATTAGATGATTAAGATAGGTTTAGAACTATGTTAATTTCACTAAAACATTCTTGAATCCTACCCAGAAACAACAGAAATGTAGAATTGAAATTTTAGGGTTCTTTGGTCGAAGAACACAATTTTTTTGATTCGTTGGTCATTTAGTATTAAAACCTGTTTAAACTTGTTTCTTTATCATCTAAGATAGTGCAGAAAAACTCTTGATTGATTTTCCATGGTTAGATTTACTACGCGTAAGGTTAGGTTTAGGGTTTAAGACATCTTTCGCCTAAGCTTTTCTACGCGTATCTGTTCTTGTCTTTGACATGTTTTGTGATCTTGAAAGTGTTAGGATTGAATTGTAATCAAATTGTTATGTTTAAATTGTTACATGTTTTCTATGCGTAAAGATCAGAAATAAGGTGTAAATGGATTTCACATATGGAATACCTTATGCGTAAAGGTTACGCATAAGAGAAATCATACGCGTAACACTTACACATAAGGGTTTACAGGGGGACTACGCGTATCCTGGAAGGATATGCGTAAACTTGGATGTTTACGTCTAAGGGCTACTCTTACGAGTAAACCTTACGCGTAACTCCTTTGCCTAAGCTTACGCGTAAGCACATAAGCTGCGGGTAAGCTTTTACACATAAGAAATTTCTTACGCCTGAGGTCTACCCTTACGCTTAAACTTACGCCTACGCATAAAGACCATTGTTTACGCATAAGCTAACAAGTTTACGCCTAAGCCAACTTTCCACTTTAATTTGTAATGTTACGCGTAATGAAGTTGTAACAAGTTACTTATAAGTCACAATAACCAAAATGTCACTCATAAGCTATAAAAGGATAAAATTTTGTGTGAATAAGTAAAATTTGGACATTAAAATTCAAAATTAACATAGTTACGTAACTTATCACTTTAACTTCGGACTATTGGACTAAATGTGACTTTGGAATCATAACATTCATAAACATGATAACTTCCATCAATAATTGGACAATAAAATCAATCTTAGACTAACATAATGTCTTTCGATATGTTGGTTCTTTTGTCTCAATACCTTTCAGATCGCGAAATGGACGTCAACATGGAAAATCTCAATGCCTCCAATGAACTCACAATGGAAGATATCTTCCCAACAGATTATCACAAAACAATTGGAAAGAACAACCTCAGAGTAGACTTTGAAAACTTCACCTGCTCAGAATCCTCGTGCAGAGTAGTTGTGGACATTCTCAAGGAACATCCCTACCGTCTTATGCTGTCTAACTTGGCTTCAGTACTAGAGATATACATCCATCAGTTCTGGCACACAATGGAGAAAATCAATGGTCAAGATGAAGTCAAAGTGATCCTTGGCACCAAGGAAGTTACAGTCACAGTATCGGATCTCCGAACTATTCTTCTTTTTCCAGTCATTCAGTCTACCGATTACGTTCCAACTCATACTGAAGAGGCAGTAATGCAATTTATGGTTGACATCAGTTATGACGAATCTGCTGGCATCATCACCAAACACTCCAGTGTTGATCTCAAGAACATCCCTTAGCCCTGGAGGACTCTCGACATCATGATCGCCAAGTCTGTATCTGGAAGAGATAGCGGTCATTAACATCCTAAACTGATGCACCTTCAAGCCTTTTGGGGAATGGTCAACAAGCAACACATTGACTATGCAAGCTTGATATGGGAAGATATGATGCAACATCATAAGAAACTTAGGTGAAAGATTCCCTTTATCAGATATACTAAGTTGCTGATTGATAACATCAAATAGTCCTGAGTTTCTAAGCGTTAATTTCCCCCTATATCATAACATTTTGAGTGAATTATTAGTAAAAACATCCTTATTTCTTATTATTTCATTTCAGGATGCATTCGAAGTAAGGAAGCTGCAATTGGATGTTTTCAAAGCCCTATTGATTCGACTGTCTCTTAATTACGGCGTAACCAAGTGATGAAGTTATGACGCAACTAAAGATTACGAAAGCTACGGCATAACCCTCATCTCAGGTTACGACGAAACTACTGATAAGCACTAAATTAACAAATACCATGGCGTAGCCCTCAGCTTAGGCTACGCCGTAATGAAGAAATACACTGGATTACAGAAGCTACGGCGTAACCCCAGCTAAGGTTACGCCGTAACCAATGGATAAGCACAGAAGATTGAAAGAAGTTATGGCGTAACTACCTAATAAGGTTACGCCTTAACTAGTTTGAAGCCTATAAATAGTCGATGGTTTCACCAGTTTTAAGTATCTCTCCTTTCCCAAACCTTCTAGGGTTTGGGGAGATCAAAACACAGAAGAAGAAGCAAAGTTTAGGAGCACTGAATAACGAAGTCCTCGTCTATGATTTCCTTTGTATTCGAGTTTGGATTTCTTTTATATTTTTCTAGAACTTATACTATGAATTCATATCATTAATTAAAGTTTGCATTTATGTTATTGTTATTCTATATAATTCTTTATAGACATTTACTAGTCTTTTCATAGATCGCTAGCCTTGGTAGTATTATAAGCTTGGTAGTATCTAAAGGGCTGGGAGATATGACCAACTGACTCTAGTCTGATAGATAGCGAAGTATGGGAGGAATTGGCCATAGTACGACCACTCTTCGTGGGAGGAATTAGGTTGCCGAATGATCCCGGGTGACATGCTCATCTTGGTGAGGAACCTAAGAACCATAGGCCATGACTAATCGACCAAAGGAGTCTGGTGATAATTAACCACTATATTGAATCTTGGTATCGGGAATCAATTCATATTTTTATTCTTTATTAAGCTTCGTTTACCTATCTCTTTTTCCTAAATTTCTGGTGTCTGTGTAAGCAAGTGAATAGCATAGCTATGGATTATATCAACTTTGTCATAACCATATATTATCAATATCTTTTCTAATCATCTTAGTTCTTTCAAGGTCACAGCTCTCTTGGGACGATACTCGAATTTACCTAAGGCTTTACTACATTTGATAGGGTACTCTACCCGTTAGTATGTGTCTATCATAAGTTATCTAAGTTTTATAAATATTAAAAGCAGGATGAAATAGCACATCACTGATCCATAATATTCTCGGGAAGTACCAGGACATCCCAATGAGAATAAACGACCCCAAGACTCACTAAATGCTATATGAGTCAACCTTAAACACTGTTAGATTCAAAGACTCTTCTACACGTAAACAAGGTGTGGAGTTGCTTGACTGCTTGATCACTGATACAATCAAGGTTCTTCCCTCGTACCTTCGCTACAAAGAAGCTGTGAGTGCTGGTAAGGTAGGGTTTATGGATGAGAAGTCTACTTCAGTGGCTACTACTAGGGCTAGAAGATCAGGAAGCACTGGAAGCATTGGGAGCACCACCAAGTACAAGAAAAGGCACCCTAGCTCTAAGAAAAGAGTCCCAGCTCAGATCGTTCATCCTCAAGTTAAACCAGAACCAATTCCACAAGACGACGATTCTAAAACTGAATCAGATGAGGTGACTGTTTACTCTAAAGAACAACAGGATACCACATCGTTCCAGAAGTTTGAGGACAAGCCTGCCAGTCCCTCATCAGACAAAGGGAAAAAGCCAGTAGACGAAGAAGAAGAAGAGTCAGATGATGAGTAAGATCCTAAAGATGAAGACAGAGAATACCAGAAGACTCTGAAACGACTCAGGCTACAACATGCTGCCAAAGAATTTGAACGTCAACAAATGAAAGGCCCTGGAGGTTCCAGCGGTGGTGATCCTCTTACATCAGTTCTTGATACGGTTAATCAACCCGTTAAGGGAACTGGTGCCACCACCAAGGAATATACAGAGCAGAAGCAGCAGGAGTACGAAGTTAAGTTTAATTTTGAAGAAGATGAACAAGAAACTACTGAGATGATTACTGATAAAGATGTGGAAAAGGCTGAAAAAGAAAGGGCTGCTGAAGAAGCACGTGCTAAAGAGGAACTTGCTAAGAAGAAAGAAGAAGAAAGGATAAGAATTGAAACAGATAGCTACATCCAAGAAAATCCTGAACACAATCCTGAGCAACCCTCAGAGCAACCCCATGACTCCTCCACAACTGAATCATCATCCCACTCATCACCACCACCATCAAAAGAAACAACAACAAAATCATCAACCAAGTCAATCAAGAAAACTGTTGACACATGGGCGTCTCGTACCAAAGCTAAGATCCAAAAAGCCGTGTAACAAGCAAGAAAATGTAAAAAACGTCTAGTAGACCGAAAATTGAACTTGCTAGCTGACAGAGTCAATGCACTTGGTCAAGAGATGAACACGTTCATAGAGGAGAGAGATCAGATCAAGTTATTCCTCAACAGAGACGTTCAAGGAGAAATGGACGAGAAGGTTAAGGAATAAACACATCAGTTCTTTCTCAAATATGTCCCTGGAGTAGCTAAAGATATGTTCTTAAAACAATTCTACCCAACATTGAGAACACTGGTCAGGCAAACTATCACTACTACATCGGTGACAATGCAAACTAGACCAGTCCCGCCTCCTCATGTTACTGAAACGGATCTTCTATCACAGTTTATAACACAGATGTCTGCTCGATCTTCCACACTTACATCTGATGAATTGAAGTTTCTTGAGGTACTCCTTGCTCTTCAACTGAAGATAACATGCAAGGAAGCAACTGGTCTGGAAAAGCGTCTAAGAGATGATGATGACACGTACAAAGACCCGAATGTGAAACGTCCAAAAAAAACTGGTGAGTCATCATCATCCATGCCACCATCACCACATCAACTACTTAAGCTTCTCAACAACCTCATTCATCTAAGAAACCTCGGGATACTGAGTCTCCACCACCACTGGAGAAAACCGGTGACTACTTTACCTACACCGGTGGTGAAGATGAAGAACATCCTGACCACAACAACATCCATCACCTCCACCATCATCCAAGCAACAACCGGAATCATCCTCCAAACCGAAAAAGAAGAAAACAAGTCTTGTCGTCTCATGGCTAGACGAAGATGACACAGAGGAATACGACTGGTTTAGTAAGTTGGTTGATGCAACGCCAAGATTACCGGAAGGTCAAGAACCGGTAGATGGTCGTACTATGGAGCAAGTTAAGATTATCCAGGATCAGTTCAAAATCAAGAATATGACGAAAGGGGAATTACACAGGATCAAAAATGAAGCGTTCCAATTGTTGAAAGACAGATCCAGCAGTGCTATTGAAGTCGAATATCATCTCGACAACATCGCACGAGCCATTTCCAATAACATCAACTGGCTAAATCCCGAGTCAAACATCGACTTCACAAGGAATTCTAACACTCCATACTACACAGACTGGACAAAATCGCTACCAACCATTGGCCGACCCGAGCAACCTAAGATTCCATACCGCTACTTCTTCAACAATGCCCTCGAATTTCTCCAACACGGCAGTAGCGTCAGCAAAAAGTATGCTACATCACTCACCTTTAACATACCAGCGACAGTCTTCTCAACAAACATAGCCATTGAAGAAGAAGCCACCAAGTTGTTCGTTGACAAAGTGGTGGACTATGATCTTGATGCAAATTACAGAATTTACCATTGGCCACCAAGGAGAAGACTGTATTATAGAAGCTGCCAAGTTCAAAGGTCAAACAAGGAGGTTTATAGTGATAAGAAGATCGTTGCTATCATGAAGGTCACTTTGGCTACGAAATGGGGTTATTCATTCTTGAAGGAAATCAAGGTCAAACGTCAGGATGAACAAGAATATGACTACGCTAGGGTTGATTTCTCAAGATTGTCGCTCAACGACATCGAAGATATGTATCTGGCTAAGGTAAAAGGACGCATGTGACAATTCTCTACAGATGTTCAGCTTCAGTACATCACAGCCCTACTGATCTTCATTCGAAGCAAGGTGATCCAAGAACGTGTTGAAGATCTCCAACTTGCGGTCAAATCATACCAGAAGCAGATCAGCCTTACACAACCGTTGTTACACTTTCCCTACATCAACCAACTATCTCAGTACATCATCTTAAAGAAACCAAAGTTTGGGGTCGTTTACCACAGTGAACTTCACCACAATTGCTTCATGGTGTACGACGAGATTCATAAGTTCTGCGATCGCACGTTGAAAATAGTTCGTGATGGGTTAGTGTACCGGTTAAAGGACATTCAGGCAGGTATTGGGTCAAAGAAGAGGTGGAATTCGGAAGAAAGGAAGGAAGCTCGCATGATAATCAAGAGGCTGGATGAAAGGATGTTTCATCGGGATCAGATGAGGAGATTAGAGAGTTATGTGGGTGGAAGACAGGATTTCCATATTGCAACGTATCAACGTAAAGAAATAGTCCCTGGTCTAATTATCTAAGTGTTGGGTACTCCTTAAACTCTTGATTTTTTTTATGATTGATTAATTTATTCATAATGGCTTGTAAACACATATCAGTGTACAACCCGTTCTTGTAATGAAAGGACCCTGTGGTACGCATTAGTGCCACAATCCTTATAAAAGGAGCGAAAGCTTCTTACTTTTGAGTAAAACTTATCAAAACTTTCATCATTTTCAAAGTTTTACTTCCCCTTATGTTTTCAAAACCTTAAAAGTTAGTATTACTTATTGAGGGGGAGTATTTGCTAAAATTTCTTTGTTCACAAAATGTTCTTCGTGGAAATCTTCCCACAAAACTCGAAATGGTCATATTCGATATCAAATTTCATCAAAAATAATATTTATATGCCATTTTTTAGGGGGAGAAAAAATATGTGATACAAATATGTTGGATTTTGATTGAATCTTCGTGTGCTAATACTTAACCCATGAATTGACGAGCTCTGAACTGTCAAAAATTGAAAAGATTTGTCTTCCAAGACTTATTCGAGTATGTCATACCTATTCGAAAACTATTGATAGACATGAACTTTGACGGGTTTAACAACCTCTTCGAGGTTTGTGCACATCTTCAAGGTAGTTATTAGAGCTAGTTGTCACCTAAAAGCTGACAATGTATCTCTTTAACTATGCAACCTAACTGCGTCTCGCGGGGAACTGTCTATCTTGAGTCTATCAATTCAAAAGTGCGCGCTCTACCCTCACTGTGCAGATTTCTGTCAAAACACTTAATCAGATGTGGAGGGGGAGTATTTACGAAAATGCAAAACTCTCGAAGTTAAAAACATGTTTTTCATTCATAAAAACTTTGAGAGATTTTCAAGAAAATGGTTTTATAAGGTGACTAAGTTTAGGAATAAACGTCCTATGATCCGCCAGAGCCGGAGGAATGTACCCAAGGACACCCCCAATAGTTAGTACTTAGAAGTCCTTAGGCATGATAAAAGGAGAAAATGAGAATCGGAGAAAGAAGGAGTTGAAAAATTAAAAAGAAAAGTAAAGAAAAGGGTGAAAAGAAATAGCCCTCCAAATTATTCAACTTAGGGCAGACACCGGGTTCAATTCATACGCTACTGACTATCACTAGATGATGCTGGTATTGAAGATTAAAGTCGTCATGGACCCAGTGACACACTGCACTAAACCTTCTTAGCCACTCAAGTTTCTCTCAACAGAAGCTTGTTTCATTCTCATTGGGAAACCAACATAATCTATCGACTTTCTCTTAGAGATTGTTGGTATTGAAGAACGTGACCCTCTCCCTAGTCTCCGGTTAGGAAAACCAAAAGTGCACTATTGAGTCTAGAGCCACGATATTCATCAAAAGATCTCTTAGGAACACTTGAACTTTCATCACTTGTCGTTCAACATTAAGGACGCAAGTGATACATTCTAGAGTCCTTCGCAGATCCTAGCAATCTACCGAGAACATTTATGAGGGGATTCACATTTGTATTCCTTAGCGATTGAATGAAAACTCCTGCCAGGGTCAACATCAAACAGCCCTAACAGCAGTTCACTTCGGTAACTCCTCATGAGTTACGCTTAGTGTTGTCTCAAACAGTCTATAGTCGTGAGGTGATGCTTCGGTGTACCTCAGCAACTCACCTGAACTGTAGATGTACTTCGGTACATCGTGTTATCCTACTTGAGAGACTCCAGTTCAGGAACAACCTTTGCTAGAATTAGAGATGTGTTTTCACACTATGCTGTTAACACCCTCGTAGTTCGAACTTGTAAGTGCTGGAAATCTCACTAAGGAGATTCCTTTCAAGAATTGAGTCCTGAAGATGTGGGTCATTACTTGAACTTGTTTAATGTAATGCCAACTGTCCCTCCAGTGGATTCGGACGGCTGATTCGCCTGACCAATGTGAATGGAATCAAGACATTCATCAGTAAAGCAATCGTAGTGGTCAATTCTTTCAAAAAAGACCACCGTGATCGATTGGTGTTTTTCACTAACCCATTTCTATGTTTTTTCTGATGGATGCTCCTGGGAGGAAAGATCGTGCTTACTCTCCTCATGCTCATACCAACAACAACACAAATGAAATTCTCTCAAAAGGCAACTCAAAGTCAAAATGATTCTTCATCAAGCCAAAGAATCTTCAAAGTTTAAAGACTAGAGAACTACATCACATCTGAAATTCAAAGCCGAAGGGCGTGTGATCATGTTGGAGAGAGATGTGGAGACACCTGAGCAACAGAGCTGACCAGATGCAGACAACAACGTACAATCACCTCATCCACACCAAAACAAAGAACAAAGAACAAAGAATACAAAGACGTCAAAGCTGAAAACTTCAAAAGAAACAAGATCCTCACTTTGGGGAGATTGTTGGAATTAAAGCATCTCTACTCACAAGAAAGAAGAATGCTAGAAGACGTCAAGCAACCGCTATTACATCATCACTAACAACTCAATGAAGATTGCTGGATTCATCACTAACACTTAGGGGGAGATTGTTGGAATCACTCATAACTAGTATTTCAAGTGTTAGTCATTAATATGTAATAGGTTGCTTATTTAGGCTTTTATGTTAGTAATTAAGGCTAGGATCATGTAGAAAGCCCATGAGCATATGATAAAGCTCAATAAGGAAAGGAAGGGACTAGGTGTGTTGCTCTAGCTCCCTTCCCCTATAAATAGTATTGTAAACTCTTATTTGAGGTTTGGTTGTTCACTTAATACATTTTCCTACGGATAACTCTTCTATATTCATACGTGTGTGGGTATTGTGTGTTCATCCGATCACCTTCATCTATATTTCTTACATATTGATCCTTGTGTTAACTTATGGTGACCTAACAACCACGTTATGTGAACTCTGATATTTATATAATTTAAGTGATAAATCTTTTAAAATGACTCAATTAGAGCTCATTTTTTATTATTATAACTGTCATGCCATGAAGTAACACCTAGTTTGAATTCCGCTGTGTTCACAAAATTGGGGGTGTTAAAGATCGTCAGAAAGATATTGAATAGTAGTGATTACTAGCTCCTAACACATTCTGGTACGAACTAAATCAATCGCCGAGGATCAAAGTAATGTCGCAGACTCGCAAATTGATGATACAATACTGAGGTTCTACTTAGCATATTTTGAATCCATGAATGAAAGATATTTCATGCTAAAGGTGTCCTTAGTTGATTATCATGGTGGGAGACAAGGATAAATTTGACAGCTATTGTGAGATAAAAACATTCTGAGAAATGTTGAATTTCACATGCATTTACGGGGCAAATTTTGGACGTGATCGCGATCGAGAAGCGACCACACGGACCAATTGAATGGCGTTCTTTGATCGTAATTGACTATCCCAATGATCTGATGTAACAATTTACATTTTCAAGATTTCTATCAATTCTCGAAATTTTACTATTCAATTTTTACTATTCACTTTTACTATTCATCACCTAAATTTTTTTATTTTACTATCATGACAAGATATTTGATACTCGACGAGTCGTCCGGACGACGTACGTTAAATCCACCCATAACCAATTTCACAAAACCGTGTCCCATATTTACTTTTAAGTTTAAACGTTATTCAGGCATCCAGATATGTCCAGTTAACCTTATAAACAATAGAAATATTTATTTTTCACATCATACAACAATTCTACAAGTTTTGGAGTTTTAAGTTTTCTAGTTTTGCGTTTTACGTGAATTACGCGTTTTAAACCTACGTTTCAAGTTTTAACAACATTTAAGCAACCCGATAGAACTTACCACTCATTTTATATTATAATATGAATTATAATAATGAGTTTAATAATTTCTACAAGTTTCATATTTTTAGGATACCCGATTTTAAGTTTTATGACTTTACGACTTACAGTTAGCGATTAATGGAACCAAAACTCACTCTATAAAAGCAAGATAATTATTTGAAACTCTAAACCTCCTCAAAATAACCATATGTGGAATTTTTGGTGACTAAGTAGGGCACATAGCAGGTTAGGATTGATCTTGGATGGATTGGTTATATACTTCAACCTTAAGACTTAAGTTTTCTTCATCTTATGACACATATAAAGACTTAGCTAGTAAGTATGATGAATCACCACCCTTGGCACCTCCTTTGACTAACTAAAAATCATATAAATACCCCATCCCCTTCTTCTTGTTATTTCATACCATTACCACACACAAAACACACTTCATTTTGCTAGTTTCCTTCAAGAATTATTCAAGAGAACAAGCTCCATATGAATTTCAAAGCTCTTGTTAAGCTTTGTTTGATCCAAAGTTCTAGTTTTTCCTTCCATTGGTCTCCAAGCCACACAAGAAGTATTTCTAGTAGAGGAATCCAAGTGCTTTCCCAAGTAATCCTAAGTTTGTGTCAAAATATTGAAGAAGTTGGAAAGTAGGGTTCCTTGTTCTTGGTCTAGTTCTTAATCCTTAAATTTCCTTTCTTTAGAAAGATAAAAGTTGTAAGGAACCCTAACAAGATCTCTTGCTCAACATCATTAGCATGTTTCTCATACTTCATTTATGCTATATATGGTCTCTATGTTATGATCATGATGTACAAAAATCTTTAAAACAAGTTATGAGAACTATATGTTAACTTAAAATAGGTAAACAAGAAAACTAGTGACATATGTTGTGAAATATGACCAAAATAGTATAACCATGATATTAGAAACTTACCTACTGTTAAAAAGGATTTTCCAAGGAAAACATGTCAATTTAAATCACCCAAAATGAGTACTGGAGTCAAAAGATACGGCCAAAAGAAGTTAGCAAAACCAAAACACCGAAACTGCCAAATTGAAACTGTTAAGGGTCTGCTCGTTTCTTTTCAAGGCCTTCTGGTCCGTTTCATCAAAACGTTAAAGCACGAAAGTTTTCCAGAACAACATATTCCTTTATTTCAAACAACCTCGGGCCATGAAAACACATAAAACAGACCATTATCTTTCAAAAACTGAAACTGCCCTATATATAGTCTCACGACTATACTTTTCTCACAAACTAAAGGCAAACCAAGAGGCCTAATGGCCTTAAGCCGAGACCACAGACATGGCTAAGGCCAAGGCTGAGTCTTAAGACCATGGTTGCTGAGACCAAAGTCACGGCAAGGCCATGGCTAAAGCCTCAAGGCTTATTTATCCAAGGCTGTTAACTAAGGTCTTAACCTTGGCAAATCAACACCAACACAAACCAAACGACATAAATTTATATACTTACATTAAGAAATGATCATATTTATGAAATGATGTGAACATATAAACCGCCATTATATTTTCTAATAATCAAACAACCTAAGAATTTCATAACTTTCATTTTACTTTGAAAATGGCAAGAACCTAATTACGGAAAACAACTAAACCTACTTTACAAACTGTATAACTATTTTGACACTTATGATATATAAGCAAAACATATGTTTTACATACTCAAGTACTACAATAGTATGGAACTTCATGTGAGGGGCCTCTTCGAGGTGAACTTATTGACGAGTTGTTGGATTTACGAATTAAAGTGTCCTAGCTCCTCGTACGTTTACTACATGACCTCTGGATTATGATGGCCCGAACGGTAGTGCAAGATAAACTATAATTGTTTCATAAACCATTTCAACAAAAATACACTGAACCAATAAGTACTACATCATGATCAATATAATGACGTATATAGGCTCATTTATGTTTTCCTAGACATTATTCCAAAACTATGTCGCAACATTCTATTTTAGGTTATGCGTAGAGGTTTCCCGGCTTATCCATAGAATTCGTTAAGCATTAATCGTTATTAACTCACGGTTAGTTCATAGCCCTACTTCTATTACTTAATTGTTTTACAAACCTTTGGGGGGAGATACATGCTATTTTTAACATGAACACACTAACATTTGAAATGTATGCTTATTTGATTGTTTTATTGTCACTAAGTAACCATCATTGCCAAACATAATGCCCCAGTTAATCACTATGGGTAGTGAGCACGAATATTGTAAATAGGCCTATTGGGATTGATGAATCCTGTTTGTGTTGACCAAGTACGTTCAAACAAACGCACTATATTTGAGAACAATAGGTATAACGGCAAATTACCTACAGGGGTGACAAACACGCCAATTTAGTTGGTACACATTAACGCTTTGGTTGCATGAGCTTAGTGAAATAATAACTTTTTTGTTTCCAAACTATGAGTGTGAGTCTATAGCTCATACTAAGAATATATTGTGTTCAACAATCAAACTAAACTCTTTGAATTCACTCAACCTTTGTGTTGACGATATAAGCATGTTTATCTCAGGTCCATAATGTACGAGGCTGGCACGGAGGAGCACGGATACTCAAGGAGGCTATAAATTTTATTATCATTCAAAAACTCATTTAATGTAATTTGAAAACCGTGAAACTACTGGGACCTCATTTTTGTAAACTCTGATATTTATATAATTCGAATGATAAATGTTTTAAAATGACTCCATTATAGTTCATTTTCTATTGTTATAAATGTTGTGCCATGAAGTAACACCCAGTTTGAATTCCGCTGCGTATCACGAAATTGAGGGTGTTACAGATTGGTATCAGAGCTATAATTATAGAGAAACGGGTCTAATTGTGACCTAAACTATAACTATTTTACAAGAAAAACATTTTATAGCCTTACGTGCTCCGTGCCTTCTATCCTCCAAACGATTATGGACTTCAAAAAGATAATTATGCTACACTAACATATTCGTATATTAATTTCTACACTCGACACACTATCAACTACGTTATAACTACCCGAATTGTTGTTAACATCATAATCCTTATTGTCGATATCATGTCTTCTTCCACTTACCCCATTATCATTCCGTGAAACTCAGATACTAAGGACACTTTTTCATCTACCAATGTGCATGTACCACTAATCTTACCTACCTATACCCCGACATCCCCGAACTACTCTTCATCATTAGAAGATAATTTCTATTTGATTGAAGTGTTGATCTCGTCTCAAGAAAGAGCTCATATTTTTCCGGTACCACCACCATCATTTCCATTCTCCATCCCTACATATGATGAGTTAGATCACTCCTTATTGATAGTGCAACGACCACCACTAATCCAACAACAAATTCAATATAGACACTATAGCATCTCAGATATTATCGATGCAGTCCTACATGATACGCTAAACCAAGAAATTTCCAATCAGCCATAACTGCAAGAACCTTCGATAGACTAGTGTGATAATACTAGTTCTCTTTTGTACTACTAAACTGATTAGACTTAGTTAGTAAACTCTAGGAAATCAATGTAACAGTTAGCAGTAGTAAAACGTTGTAATTACTAAACTAAAAGCATCATTTTGTAAATTTTGAAGAAGCTTGTAATAAGTTTTGATTTTGTAAATCAATCAATGTTATAGGAATAAAGCTCTTGCTTTGTTCTATCATATGTTATGGTTTAAACCTTCAACGTTATTATTCTATCATTTCTCAAATATAGTGAGTTACACAATGATCTAATTTACTTCCCAGACATTATGAGTTGCACAATCGTCTCTCACATTTCTCAGACATTGTAAATGATTACAATGATCTCTAAACTTTTCACGATCTTACATAATTTTATTTTACATAAAACCCGTCACAATCTATCGATTTCTCTAATAGAAATGCAAGATATGAGATTACTAAGGAACAAACTGATTCATCATCTATAAAAGGGTGAAGTTCAGTAAACTTTCTCTACATTCATCAAAGTTCTATTCTAATACTTTCATTGTTAAAAGTTCATGATCCAGGCCAAGTATGGACTATTTTAGAATTACTTAAAATTTCCTTTCCTCACATATCTACTTTATCAGCTCATGCTACACACTCATACTACGTAATTATAATTAATTATTATGTAGGTACAAACTTATATTACCTTTATAAATAAGATACATATATAAATGCCATACTCGTCATAACAACAAGCATATCACAAGTGTACCTATATTAGGTATTTGAAAATTTTATCGAACCTCGGCTAAATATAGTCTAGTCACCTATATTTAACCTAGGGACAGTGGAACATAGTCTGACTAACTATGTTCAACTTAACTTTTTTCAAATACTGAGAATAGTTGTACTAGGGTTATGACCGGATTAATTTCCTACTTGAACTCGATAAACCACCAAAGTTCATTAAAAAGATCTAGAGACACGAAAGAATCTTACCACTCAGCGAAATCTTAACATCTTATTTATACTACCTAATTTTATTCTTGAAATTTTCATACATGAAATAATCCGAACTACTGTCTTGGAATAGTTATCAATTCTTCTCTTTATTCCTTAAAAATACTAGCCTGTCTAGGTCCTAAGGATATCATTCCGTCAAAAAACCTTAAAATCTTCTTAAGATTTTTTAAAAAAACTTGTAATCTATACCAAAGAATAATTATAAGCGTACACTATACTTTTCTATTCATCAATATACCACATCATTATCTAAACCCATTATAAGATTTCATGGATGATAGAGAAATACCAGAACAAGATAAGTTAGTATATAAAATTTTACAGTATCACGTTTCTTTCAAACTCTAGTTGACTTAGATACTATACGATACATCCTTTATCCCGAAACTACCCAAACCTTTCCTAGACTTCTCACAACTAGATAACACACACTGAATTCCAGGACGGAATTCCCGTTAAGGTGGTAAGACTATAACAATTCGCATTTTCAGGATTTCTATCCATTCTCGAACTTTTACTATTCACTTTTACTATTCATCCCATAAAAAAATTTATTTTACTATCATGACAAGATAATTGATACTCGACGAGTCGTCTTGATGACGTACGTTGAATCCACCCAGAACCAATTTCACAAAACCGTGTCTGAGATTTTCTTTTAGGTTTTAACTTCATTCAGGCATCCCGATATGTCATGTTAACCTTATAAACAATAGACATATGTATTTCTCACATCATACGACAATTCCACAAGTTTTGGAATTTTACGTTTTCTAGTTCTGCGTTTTACGCGAATTACGCGTTTTAAACCTACGTTTCTAGTTTTAACAGCATTTAAGCAACCCGATGGAACTTACCACTCATTTTATATTATATTATGAAGTATAATAATGAGTTTAATCATTTCTACAATTTTCATATTTTTAGGATACCCGATTTTAAGTTTTATGACTTTACGACTTACAATTAGCGATTAATAGAACCAAAACTCACTCTGTAAAAGCAAGATGATTATTTGAAACTCTTAAACTCCTTAAAATAACCATATGTGGCGTTTTTGGTGACTAAGTAGGGCACATGGCATGGTTAGGATTGATCTTGGATGGATTGGTTACACATTTCAACCTTAAGACTTAAGTTTTCTTCATCTTATGACACATATCAAGACTTAGCTAGTATGTATGATGAATCATCACCCTTGGCACCTCCTTTGACTAACTAAAACTCATATAAATACCCCTTCCCCTTCCTCTTGGTCTTTCATACCATTACCACACACAAAACACACTTCATTTTGCTAGTTTCCTTCAAGAATTATTCAAGAGAACAAGCTCCATATGAATTCCAAAGCTCTTGTTAAGCTTTGTTTGATCCAAAGTTCTAGTTCTTCCTTCCATTGGTCTCCAAGCCACACAAGAAGTATTTCTAGTAGAAGACTTCATGTGCTTTCCCAAGTAATCCTAAATTGGTGTCAAAAAATTGAAGAAGTTGGAAACTGGGGTTCCTAGTTCTTGGTCTAGTTCTTAATCCTTAAATTTACTTTCTTTAGAAAGACAAAAGTTGTAAGAAACCCTAACACACTCTATTTCTCAACATCATTAGCATGTTTCTCATACTTCATTTATGCTATATATGGTCTCTATGCTATGATCATGATGTACAAAAATCTTTAAAACAAGTTATGAGAACTATATGTCAACTTAAAATAGGTAAACAAGAAAACTAGTGACATATGTTGTGAAATACGACCAAAATAGTATAACCATGATATTAGACACTTACCTACTGTTAAAAAGGAGTTTCCAAGGAAAACATATCAATTTGAATCACCCAAAACGAGTACACGAGTTAAAAGATACGGCCAAAAGAAGTTACCAAAACCAAAACGCCGAAACTGCCAAATTGAAACAGTTAAGGGTCTGCTCGTTTTTTTTTCAAGGCATTCTGGTCCATTTTATCAAAACGCTAAAGCACAAAAGTTTTCCGGAACGACGTTTTCCTTTGAATGAAAGAAGCTCGGGCCATGAAAACACATAAGATACACCATTATCCATCAAAAACTGAAACTGCCCTAAATATATAGTCTCACGACTATACTTTTCTCACAAGCTAAAGGCAAACCAAGAGGCCTAATGGCCTTAAGCCGATACCACAGCCACGGCTAAAGCCAAGGCTGAGTCTCAAGACCATGGTTGCCGAGATCAAAGTCACGGCAAGGCCATGGCTAAAGCCTCAAGGCTTATTTACCCAAGACCGTTAACTAAGGTCTTAACCTTGGCAAATCACACCAACACAAACCAAACGATATAACTTTATATATTTACATTATGAACTAATCATATTTATGAAATGACGAGAACTTATAAACCACCATTATATTTTCTAATAATAAAACAACCTAAGGATTTCATAACTTTCATTTTAATTTGAAAATAGCAAGAACCGAATTACGGAAAACAACTAAACCTACTTTACAAACCGTATTTGACACTAATGATATAAAAGCAAAACATATGCTTTACATACTAAATTACTACTCCCTCCGTCCCATATTAACTGTCCACTTTGAATTTTTGTCACACCCCCAAAATATCACAGCGGAATGATAGTGTCTTTGGGGTATGACGTCATAGCACAAAGTATGGATACAGAAAACGACCTCTAAAATGAGACGTTTTGGAAAGTTTACCATTCGATTAAATAAAGTTTAAGTTTACAAAACATGAGATCCCAAAGTTTGATAATTCATAAAGGGTTACAAAACATGTCGAATGGTAATAGATAAAAACACAAGACTCCAATGTATGCCATGTGACCCAAAAGCTCCATGAAATGCTATCGCCTTACGACCTAAGATAAACATGCTAAAAAGTGTCAACACAATGGTTGGTGAGTTCATAAGTTTGTTGAAAATGATTTGTAAAAGTCTATTAAGAATGTTGATTCAGCAAAGGCATTGTAAATCCATTCAGTTCCGAGTTCCGCCCAAACAAAACTCACAACCTATGTGTTCACAACCCATTGCCTAAAATAGAATTGTCAATCTTGTTTGTAAGTAGGACATATGTGCATACGATATATACAAGTACTTAATGCAAAGAATCACAGCCAACTGAACCTGTTGACAAGTCTAAATTGTTTGTTGTGTTTCATTGAATAACATATTATATTGTGACAATCCGTACTTTCAGGTCATTTCTCGACACCGTTCATGTCTCGTTATTTCAACATTTATAGTAAACTTGGTTTACTTGTTTCAAATTCGCGTAACCTTGGAGGTTTAGCGGCGAATTCATGATCATGACATCACGTACATTTCATATGGACTATGATTAGTCTACACTTCATTGACATCATGTGCATATCATTCATTCATTCACGACATTTCATTTCCTATTTTACGTGTAATTTTTATGTTTAATAAATCTTTATCGCGTGAGTTATTATTTTGAATATTTAACCCGTTACTTTCAAAAATGATCCCGAGGTATTTTTAAACTCACATTTAGTTTATAAAAACTATATTTTTAGTTTTCCTAGTGTTTCAAATTTATTTGGTATTTTAATCGTTAACGTTTAATTATTACGTCGTTTTTCTTAAAAGCTTACGATAATTATTTTATCACCCGATTTTCACAAGGAAAGTATTTTTACAATTTTTATCATCCCTTTACATTCTATTTTGGCCTAATAAAAACTTACTTGCACCAAGTATTACCATTTACTCTACAAGTTAATAATATCTACTCTATTACTTACATTTTGTCAAAAGTTTATACAAAATATATACAAGTAATAGATTTAAAAAAAAAAAAATAATATATCTTGGAAAACAATCCTCCCCTAAATCCGGCCATAGGGGAGGGATGCATTTAATTGTGTATGGTTTCTTGATTTGGTTTGAAATACACTCAATAATAAAGTCTACCTCAAATTATTTCATTCACTTCACTTCTCATTTACAAAGTGTTTGAACAAAATTTTTCTCTCTTCTTTGGGGCTCTCCAAAACCGGCCAAGCATCAAGTTCCCAAGGGATCAAGTTTTTGCAAGTTCAAGTGTTACTTCAACCTAGATTATATCCTTTTTATGGTTTTGAAATAAAAACCAAGGATATTTAAGTGTAATCCTTGTTACCTACACCTCTTCATTTCTCTAGTAAGCATATTCTTGTCATTTTTATGTTTCCTCTTCATTTTCATATGCTTCTTATCATTTTTGGAACTTATATGCATGTTATGTAGTTTATACCATTTATTTCTTGATTTTTAAGTTATATATATACCTAAGGTCATCCTATAATTATTCCCATGGTTTGGTTGGTCTTGATGGTGATTAGGAACCCATGACACCCTAAGAAGGTGTATGGTAGGATTAGATTAGTTTTGGAGTTGATTTGAAGGGATTAGAATAGGTTTTGTCCGAGAAAAACTATTTTCGATAACTATATATTATGTTCTGTCCTTGTTTCATTTTTCTGGAAAATCCGACAGTTGGTACTAAATTTTGGCCTTGATTTTTAGAAAATATACTTTAAAACGAATCCGTGGCCGCTTGAACGGATAAAAACGGACTTATAACGAAGAAGTTATGGATTTTACAAGTTTGACGACGGAAAATATTATTTTCAGAAATTTCAGCAACATGTTTTTAGTTTGTTCGGGTCAAAAACGAGCCTTAAGCTTCACAAATTATTTCGACTTCTCAAAAATATATTAGTATACTTTGATACGAAGCTAAGGACATATTAAACGTAGAAAACGGATTTGAAACGACAAAGATATGCACTTTTTCTTAAACTTGCCGTAACTAATTTTCTGCACACTATTGGCCAAAAATCACCAACTTTAACCCTTAATATCTTTATGATCGAGACCTTTTGGACGAAAACTCCTGAACTGAAACTTTTAGATATGGATGCAAACTTTCCAAAACCGTCGATTTCGTTCTCTAACGATCAACGTGTACTGTTTTGCGATTGTTTTTCCGGAGCCATTTTTGGCAATTTCACGATTTTTCCGACGACATTGTTTTGCGACGAAAAGTGGTAATTTCACCAAAAATCATTTTAAAACCATTGTAGGATGACATTTTTACGCAAAAACATGTAAAGTGATTTTTGGTTGGTCAAGACGTCAAAAGAGTATTTTTCGACGTCGAGTAATATTTTCAAAAGGTCGTAAATGGTATAAATAACATATCAAGTGCATGCATAACATTACATTGCAATTCATGACATATCATATCATTGATAATAGGTCCCGGTTGACGCATTACATTAAACCTCAGTGTACTCACTTTTGCCGTTATTCCAGTTTATCCAAGTGAGTTTTCATAGCCCCGTTTTTACATGCTTTCGATTATTTCAAACCCACGGGGGAGAATACATTGCACTACATTTTTCTTTGTACGATACCAAGTATGTTAAATTCATTACATTGCTTAAGTTACCACATATGCCAAGTTGAAAGTCCCCATTTCCTGAACATGAACCGTTAATCATTGAAGCGAGGATGAGTGGGTAGATCTATCGAGGGTGACGCCTCCATCCGGGTTGGTGAATCCCAACCATGAAAACGGATGCATTTCATTTGATTTCATTACGGAGTTGTCTGGCAAACATTCCGTGGAGGGGCATACATAATTGATCAGTCTAGTTTCGGGGTCATGGGCTTAAGGCAATTGTAACATTATTTTTACGTGACTGGATTGTCATGCATGCTAGATACTTGTGTAGTCGTATAAAACATTTACATAAACCTATGATTTCTCACCAACATTATTGTTGACCGTTTTAGCAATGTATTTTCGGTAACTGAGGCACGCTTCATCATGACATGGTTTGGGGACCTATATTTTGAGTCGCGGCGTCGACTTACATTATGTACATTATGGCTCTTTATTTCAAAACATCGTTTGGATTTGTAACATATTTGTATTTCCTTAAACTTGTCAAACCTTTTGGGACCGATGTTGTACTCTGATTATGTTTTTATGAAATATCCAACGATGTGTTTTTAAAACGACACTTTAGGTCGTTCAATATAACTGTGATGTGGTGCTATGACAGTCAATGCCCCCAGGAATTCCATTCCGCTGCAAAACAGGTAAATTGGGGGTGTGACATATATTCACCCCAGGTCACGTCATCAAGGACCCAAGGGTGGGGGCGTCAGCCCGATAGTACTATCAATACCTCTCCGCCGGCTCCCGCAGGAGTTAACCAGTTGCTAAAGTATGTATGTTGAAGCATAATTGAAAACAAGTTTAGCACATTAAGGCACATATCGCAATAAACCACACGTAATGTCCAAAGAGTATAAGAAGTATAGTGTAACACAATTGTATAAATGGTTTGAGTATTCGCAAGAGTAAAAACAAGTATTTAAGCATGTATCTCCCCCAAAGAGTTTGTAAGAATTTAAACGAGTAAAAGCGGGGTATGAACTCACCTGGTATGATTGATATGCTAACAAAATGAAGTGCACGAAAACGAGGCTCGGAAAATATCCGCAACCTAAAATGAATGATATGTTCTAATGTAAATCATGAAACAATGTCGTGCATGCAAATCCATATGTAATCTATACCACTTGTACGTTTTTAAAAATAGAATTTATCGTCGAAATATATGTTTATGACATCTCGTCATGTTTATAAAATACTTTACAAGTATATACGTCGAATCGACATCCTACGATAATCGTTTTGTGATTTATTGTGAAATTATAACTTTTCGTCGTAAAATAATGTTACTTGACAATTTCATGAAAGTGAATAAACGGCCTCGAAAAGCTAGTCGTAAAATGGTGCACGTTGAGTGTCAGGAAACAAACTCAACGGTTTTGGGAAGCTTGTATCATTATCTCAAAGTTTTAGCATTTAAGTTTTCATCCTAGAGGTCTCTATCATGGAGAAAAATATAGGTAAAGTATGGTACTTGTGTCCAAAAATATTGTTTAAGGGTGGTTTCCGGCAAAGTTTAAGTGACTATATTTTATTCGTTACAACTCCGCTTGACAAACGGTTGGACATTTTGGAAAATAGGCTAGGCGAACTTACTTTTACTAGAAGACATCACGTTATAAAAAGTATTACATCCTTGTTAAAAACGACCCTCAACATGGTCACTTGTTGTCGTAAAGTTTGTCTAATAGAAATATATTAGTTTTTCTTATATAATAAAGTTACGGCAACTTTGTGTAAACGTGTATAATTTAATCATTACAAGTCCATTTTCTACGTTTTCTACATCCTTAGACTCGTATTAAAGTATACTAATATATTTTTGATAAGTCGACACATTTAATAACGCTTAAGCCTCATTTTTGCCTCGTAAAGAGTGACATTTTCATGCTGAAATTTCTGAAATTAATAGTTTTCATCGTCAAACTTCAAAATAGCATAACTTTTTCGTTATAGCTCCGTTTTAACCCGTTCAAGCGGCCACGTTTTCGTTTTAAAGTATATTTTCCAAATATCTAGACCAAAATATTTTACCAACTGTCGAATTTTCCCATATTTAAAAATATGGACAGACCCTTAATTAAACTTGTAGAAATGAGTTTTTCACGCGCAAAACCTATTCTAACCAATTCAAAACAACTCCGAAGCTATTCTAATCCTACCATACACCTTCTTAGGGTGTCATGGGTTCCTAGGCATCACCAAAAGTGATATGTTACAAGGAGTAATTATAGGATGACAAATATATATATAACTCTTAAAAACAATGAAAAAGTGGTATAAACATCCATAAGACTTGCATGTTTTTCTCAAATATGATGCAATGAACATAACATGAATATGAAAGATGATGATGAGTATGAAATGCTTACTAGTTAACTTGATGAGGTTAATGAACAAAGGTTTTTCCTAATCACCCAAGGTTTTTATTTCAAAACCTTAATCAAGAGTGTAACTAGAGTGAAATATACTTGTCTTGAAAATAGTTTGGTGATCACCTTCTTGGTCCTATGGTGGTCGGTTTGTGTAGAGAAGAGAGAAGAGGAAACTTGATTTTTCACCTTGAAGATATTTGATCTATGTGTTGGTATAGAGTATAATATGATATACATGTATAAGATATTTGATGCAATTTAAAGTGAGTCATCCCCCCTTGTGTCGACAAGGGGGTTTTTGTTTTAGCTTGTGATATATATATATATATATTTTTTAATAATGTATTAGTATAAGTAGATGTAAAATTTAGTAAAGATAAGTAGTAACTTGTATACATATTTGAGTATTTAGGGTAGCGTTAGCTAAAAATAAATTTTAACGGGTCAAGATAAAATATATTGAGGTCATAAAAATTATAAAAATACATTTCTTGAAAGATTTGAGCGAATAAATATTTATCGGTTTGAATTTACGAAAACCGCCGTAATTATATAAACTTAACAATTTATATACGAAATAAATTAAAAACATCGGGTAAACTCATAATATTATTTTTATAATCTTAATATGAGTATAAAAATATATCGGAATAATTTTTGGAAGTGTCGGAATCAAATGTTCAAAATAATTAATTACGCGATAGCGTTTATTTAATAAGAAATTATGCGTTTAATGTGAAATGCAAAACTATGCATGAGCTAATATGACGAATATAGAGTTTGAGAAATGACCGGAAATTGAGAATTGTGACATTGTTCCCATGTCAGAGGAATCACGTCCTCGTGATTCAATCGATGATACTTAAAGGTCTACCCCTTAGGTTTCGCGAAATCAGGGTGTATGGTCAAAGTGCTTATGCCAAAACTTACGCGTCTAGGTTTCTTATCTAATGAGGCTCATTGAATCTGAATAATACTGTGGATCACTTAATGGTCTAGGGAAAACGTACCAGTTACGCATTGCGGGCTGCCTCGGTCCCTACGTAGAATGCTCGATCTCGGGGTGGACTGATATTGAGTACAGGGTTTGGATTGTTTCCGTCAATTGCTAAAGCTAGGTGTTGGTTACCCCAGAAGTTGCCTCTGCGTTCCATTCAACTTAGGACAATTATTCCGGAAGTGATTCGGGATGTTACATTCAAAGCAAGTCCTTTGGTTATTCCTCATGTTGCCCACATTAGCCGATGTTACCTGTGTTTTACACTGCTCCTTAAGATGGCTGATGAGTGCGTATTCACTCATCATTTTTGGTCAAATCTGAGCTGCAAAACATTCAAAAACACTCCGAAATGCATCAAAATACTAAAAATATCTCAAAATTGTGTTTTATATGTTTCAGATGCAAAATGTTTAAAATCGATGAAAACGAACAAAGTTTGCATAATTGGCAGTTTCAGTCCCCCGTCTTTCAAAAATTTGACAGAAACAGTCCCTGAGCACGTATTTTAAAAGAAAAGTCACCAAAGGTCCTTTTGAAATCATAAGTTGTCATAATTAGTCCTTTGGTGAAAAATTTCAAAAGTTTGAGAAATTACAGTTTTGATCCCTGGATTTTTAAAATTGTCAAGTTTAATCCTTGGAATTTCAAAAATGGCAGATTTGGTCCTTTGGTTTATTTAAGATTCACAAGATTGGTCCTTGGATTACATTTTCAGAAATTACTTGATTGGTCCCCTAAGTTTCAGTTTTGGCAGAATTGGTCCCTATGTTTGCCATGGATTCTATATCTATATCCTAAGTCCAATTGTTACCAAACTGCCAAGGCCCAACCCAAACCCAATCCATTAATCCTGACCCGGTCAAGTAATAACCCAACCCTACCCGTGTTTATTAATAAACAAAACACACCCAACCTTTCTTCCCCATCTCTTTCCCGCCCAAGCTCCCCTGCTCCCAAGAACCCTAGCTTTTCCCAGTACCCTAGATACCCTTTCTATCCTCCCCAAGAACACTCCACCCCCATTTACCCTTTTACCCAGTTTCATCAACTCCCAAACTTACCTTCACCCTCTTTGTCCGGATACACCCAAATCCCAAACCCACTACCCAAGTTTCCCCCCTCATCCCAATATCCACCTCACCAATCCCAGCTCATAAGAACCCCATCAATGGCTCAGATGTAATCTTTTGCATACCTAATTGATCAATGGCCAAGAATGAAGGGAAGAAAGCTCACATGTGATTTTTGCTTGCCTGCTCTCACAAAAGAAACACACAGGAGAAGCACAAGCTCAGGAGTTGAAGACATAGTTTAAGTAGTATAAATAGGAGCTCTTGTAAGCCTAAGAAGGCACCCCCTAGTTTTTAGAAAAAATTAGCTTTAATGTTCTTTAAGATTCTGTTGTAATTTTCCTTTGAATTAATGAAAAGTTTCTTTAAATGTTATGTTAAGCTTAATCTCAGTTGAAAGTTGTTAATATTTTTGAGTTCAAAGATCAAGGAAAAAGGGGGTCACAAACTCTTCATATAAGGGTGTTTGGGTCAGTTTCAAAACTAGTCAAAGGTTTGATTTTAACCCGTTTGACTTTTACAGTCAAACTCATTTTGAGTTCACAAGTCATAGTTACAAGCTTGCAAGTTGATTGAAAAGTTGAACAAGTATTAAGTAAAAAAGGTGTTACCTGTTTTTTTTTAAAACTGCACAGAACAGTAGCCTTGAGCTGCTGTTCATGTGCGAATTTCATAGCTTAATGAGTGCTCAAAACTTGTAAATTTGGTTTTTCATGAATCTTCATAAGCTCAACTTAATCCTAGTCCAATGTATGTGCATCTTGGGTCTCTTAAGCTCAGTTTAAAGTGATTTCCAAAACTGTCCATTTGCAATTTTTTTTCTCAGCAAACAGGTTCCAAAAGACCACTGTGTACAGCTTATTTATAAGTTGTACAAATTGTGAAACCTCCCCAATGTTTTTTGTGAATCTCTACTAGCCTAACATTGTTTTGCAGCTGATACCTTTCTTGGAAGCTCATTAATAAGCTCAGAAATAAGCTCTAAACAGACCCCCTTGGTACAATGCACACAGGTCACCACTTTTGCTTATTAGTGCTTATCAAGTACTTAACTAGATTTGTTGTAGTGTATTTAAGTTGCTAGGATAGGTTAGTTCATATTATAGCCTATTAAACTTCCCATAGTGCTTATTAGTAGCTTTTGATTGCTTATTTCCTCACTTATTTTTAGACTTAGGATTCCACCTAGAGTAGATATTCAATTGCTTTTTGCCTTGTTAATTTAGCTCATCTCAGTTTAATTTAGTTGATATTGATTATTCAAGTGTTGCTTTGCACTGTTACTGCTTATTTGACTCAACTTTGGTCCATTTTATGCTCAAAAAGTGCTTAAGGGATGTTTGGTCTTTAGCTTGAAAAGGTGTTTGTTTGTATACTGTCCAAAACAGTGAATAAAAAGCAGTCCTAACTGCTTATTGCCATCTTTTCAAAAGTTTCATCTTTACAAAAAGTGTTTAACTTGGTCTCGTTTACAAGTTTCAAAAAGGAAGTCAAATAAAAAAGGTGTGTTTGGTTTGAAATCTGTCAAAAAGAAGTAGAAGAGTTGTTTTGATCATTTGGTTTACTGTTGGAAACAAGCAGTTTAAACTGCTTATTCTGAGGTTATTTCACCAGTTTTTTTTACAAAATTTGCTTATTACCTTGTACTTCACAAGTTCCAAAAGAGAAAATTAAAAAAAAAAAAAATGTTTGCAAACTGACGTGGGTGGGACTTGAACCCACGCCACTCAGCTCACAACCAACACTCTTACCAGCAACCTTGGGACTTGTCTCATTCAAACTTTGCATCATTTAATACATAAGGTACTTGGGCAGTTTTCACTTTAAGCTCTTTTGAGCTTATTTCGAGCTTATTTTGAATAGTAACCTCTAGCTTTCTTATTTTTCCCATAATCAGCATAACTTAAAATATTTTTAGTGAAATTTTCAGATTTTTCTTAATTAGTTTAGTATTTTTAATAATTTAATTAGTGTTTAATGGTTTTTAATTCATAGAAATTAATTTAAAAGTCAAAAAAATATTCCGCTTTTTCCTAAAATTATTTTTAGTCGAATAGATCGTAGGAAAATTGGTTTCACACCCGTAGCCCTTAAATTGCAAAATTTTTACGTTTATGGCTCGGGTTGTTTTACCGTTTTTACGTTTTTACGTTTTTGCACCCTAGGACTTAGTGTAACTTAGTTTTATCATTCCTTAGGTTTAGTGGTAGTTTAATTTTAGTTTATTAGGGTTCCCTTGCCTTAATTACCTTCCCGTTCATTAATTTGTAGAATTCGTAACCAAATCCAAATCTTTAAAATCCAATTCAAGTTCAAATCACGAAACTCAACGAATCCTTCCATTCACACCTCGTTGGGACACGACCCGGGGAAATCACTTTCCCGGTATCACTTTTATCACACCCGTGAGGTTTGGCACGTTAACCTTTTTCCTAAAAGGTTGATTTGTCGGATTTTACGGTTATTTTGATATACGTTGATATTTGTGTTTTCACACACTCACTTCACAACGAATCAAATTTTATACGCCGGGAGGTGTGTTGCGACAATATCGTGATTTTTGCTATTAGTGACTTGAAGAACCTTCCTCGTGAAGTTATTGTTTTTATAAAAATACAAAAATACAAAAATATTTTTCTTTTCTTTGTATATATATGTAAAAGATTAAAAATACAAAAAGATTTTTGCTTGTTGTTTTAAATAAATAGAAGACACAATCAATATAACATTCTCAACTGAGGTGTTATCATTATAAGTTCCCGAACAAAAGATTTAAAACTTGCCTTTGTGTCGCCGTGTTTTGGTTTGCTTCTATCGGTTTAACAAACCGTGTGAGGGTATAAGGACGGCCGACATTAAATTGCGGCTGTAAAGAGACGGGTTTTAATAAGCTTGCGACCTACAAAGTCTCTACGCTCCTTTGTGCGTTTTACTTATAGAAGTGATCATTTCACGTGGGATTATTGGTTTAAGTTCACTATTGTTTTGCCTCGGTCTTGTTTTAATTGAAAGTGTTGTTTTTGGAAGTGCATGCGACTCGCCAAGCTCGTAGACGTAACCGTAACCAAGCAAACGTACGAGATACGCACGTCGAACAAATCACAATGACACATAACCAAGGAACGGACCTCGAGTCCCGTACATGAACCACAAGATCCAGCTCCCGATCTCCGAACGATGGAGGAGCTTTGTCAACCCACGATGGATGGACGGGGCGGTCCAATTGCCCCGGTCAACATCGAGGCCACGGATTTTGGACTTAAGCATCACATGATTCAACAAGTCCAAAGTTTTTGTCAATTTCACGGATCACCGGGTGACGATGCCAACAAGCATCTCGACAAATTTCTCACCGTCACCCAAAGTATGAAGCAAAATGGGGTCACCGATGACGCCTTTCGCTTATACCTCTTTCCATATTCCTTGACGCTTCATGCCACCGCATGGTTTGATCGTCTTCCCAAGAACTCAATCCATAGTTTCGATGAAATGGTCTCCAAATTCTTGGCAAAATATTTTCCACCGTCGATGGTGACGAAACTACGGAATGAAATCAGTAATTTTCTGGCAAAGATCCCGATGAGTCCTTATGTGAGGCATGGGAACGCTATAAGCTTTCGATTGATCGATGTCCGAACCACAATATGTTGCTTGTCACCCAAATAGATACATTCTATAACGGGTTAACATTGAGACATCGTGACACGATTAATGCTTTACTGCCGGTGGTACCTTTATGAAAAGGCGACCAAGAGTGTTATGATCTCATTGAAAACATGACTGCCCACCACAATTATTGGGATTCCTCAGCCAAGAGGAGTGAGTCAAGGAGATCTACCACCCTTCCATCTTCGGAATTCACGACTCTAACCAAAAAGATTGAAGAAATATCCACGCCGCACTTAAAATGAGTCAAAATACCAACAATCAACAAGTGAATGTCGTAAACAAGAGTTGTGAAACTTGTGGTGGTCCACACCCTTATTTTGAGTGTCCAGCCTCAGGTGGCTTCACTCAAGAGAGCGCTTATGCCGCTTCGGTTCCTACAATACGGGAGGTAATTCCTACCAACCGCAAGGGGACCGAAACCTTCTCAGCTATCGCTCTAACAATTTCCTTGGACCACCCGGGTTTAATCAAAATCAGAACAATCAAAATGTGCAAAATAGAAATAATCAGTTCAATCAAAATCGAGTCGAATCGAATTTTCAAAATCAACATCAAGGTTTTCAAAATCAAGGAAATTTCAATCAAAACCGATTCCAAGCTCCTCAACAAAATGTGCATGCCCCGCCTCCTCAAGCTTCCATTGACATTGCAAATTACATCAAAAGCAATGAAGCTAAGATGGCATCCATGCAAAATCAAATTACCACTTTGAAGAATGATTTCACTTCCGAGCTTAGAGCTACTAGCAACAAAATTGATCAATCTCAAAGCAAGATTGAAAGCATGTTTGCTAGTCTCATGAGTCAAAAGAATCAAGCTTCAACTTCGGGTGCTCTTCCAAGTAATACCATTCCCAACCCAAAAGGTGAATTGAATGCTATTGCTACCCGAAGTGGTAAATCTTATGATGGACCTTCGACTCCAATGCCTCCTCCACCAGGGGCAATGAGTCAAGTTACCGAGGTATCAAAGGACAAGGTGCATAACTCAAGCCCACGGCACCGCACAAGTCCAATCTACGGAGGTCTTACCTCCAATTCCGGAACCCGTTGTTCCGATGACCACTCCTAAGCCTTCACTTCCTTATCCTTCAAGGCTTAATGACCAAAGACTCCGTGATAAAACTAGTCAACAAATGGAGAAGCTTGTCCAAATCTTTCAAGATTTGCACTTCGAGATTAGTTTCATGGACGCTTCTTCTTATGCCAAAGTTCGGTCCAACAATCAAGAATTTGTTGAATAACAAAGAAAAGATTTCCGAGATGGCTAAAACTTCTTTGAACGAAAATTGTTCGGCGGTTATCCTCAAAAAGCTTCCCGAAAAGTTAGGATACCCCGGAAAATTTCTCATCCCATGTGATTTTCAAGGCATAGTTCAATGCTCCGCCTTGGCCGATCTTGGCGCTAGCATTAACTTGATGCCACACTCCATGTGGAAAAATCTTTCGTTACCTCCGCTTACACCTACATGTATGATCCTCGAGCTTGCGGACCGTACAAGCTCTCGTCCGCTAGGTATAGCCGAGGATGTATTTGTGAAAGTAGGCAAGTTTCATTTCCCACGGCTTTGTTGTTGTCGAATTTGATGCCGATCCCCAAGTACCCCTCATCCTTGGGAGGTGCTTCTTAAAAACGGGTCGTGCATTGATCGACGTTGACGAAGGGGAAATCACTTTGAGGGTAAACAAGGAAGCCATTACTTTCAATCTCAATCAAGTTACGAAATACTCCCCCAATTATGAAGACAATTCCGTCAACAAAATTGATGTCCTTGACATTGTGTCGGAGGAGTATTCTCAAGAAATTCTTGGATTCTCGAGTGGCAATCCCACTTCGGTTGATCCTATTGTTGCTCTCTCTTCCCTTCCCCTCACTCCGTTTGAGGGAAGTGACTTCATTTTGGAAGAGATTGAAGCATACTTGGCTAGTGATTCTGTTCCATGGGAAATTGATCACGCCCCAATCGATATTGAGGGAGATATACTTCTCATCGAGAAGTTACTCAATGAAGATCCTTCATCACTCCCTCCTCAAAAACTTCATAAAGAGGAAATCAAAACGATTGAAAAATCTAATGATCCTCCCGAGGTCGAACTTAAGGACTTACCACCTCATCTCGAGTATGCATTTTGGAGGGTGACAATAAATCACCCGTCATTATTGCTAAATACTTGAGTGAGGATGAAAAATCCGCTCTCATAAAGGTTTTGAAGTCACACAAGCGAGCCATCGCTGGAACCTTCCGACATCAAGGGTACTGACCCGAGATTTTGTACGCACAAAATTCTCATGGAAGATGACTTCAAACCGGCGGTTCAACACCAAAGAAGGGTGAATCCTAAAATTCATGAGGTTATCAAAGCGAAAGTCATAAAACTTCTCGATGCCGGATTGATTTACCCTATCTCGGATAGTCCTTGGTTAGCCCCGTTCATTGTGTGCCCAAAAAAGGTGGCATTACCGTTGTTGAAAATGATGAAAACGAAGTTGATTCCTACCGATTGGTTACGGATGGCGTGTTTGCAGTGACTATCGAAAGTTAAATGAAGCCACCCGTAAAGACCACTTTCCATTACCTTTCATGGACCAAATGCTTGAGAGATTAGCGGGAAACTAATACTATTGTTTTCTCGATGGTTTCTCGGGTTACTTCCAAATACCCATTGACCCACAAGATCAAGAAAAGACCACATTCACGTGTCCTTATGGAACATTTGCTTACCGACGCATGCCTTTTGGCTTGTGTAATGCTCCCGGTACATTCCAAAGGTGCATGATGGCCATTTTCCATGATATGATCGAAAAGACTATGGAAGTCTTTATGGATGATTTTTCGGTCTTTGGGGATTCTTTCAAAACATGTCTATCCCATTTGGACAAGATGCTTGAACGCTAGAAAACACTAATCTTAGTCTAAATTGGGAGAAATGTCACTTTATGGTCAAAGAGGGCATTGTCCTTGGCCATAAAATTTCTAAGAGCGGGATTGAGGTTGACAAAGCTAAAGTCGATGTCATTTCGAAATTACCTCCTCCCACAACCGTCAAAGGAGTTAGAAGTTTCCTTGGTCATGCCGGTTTCTATCGTCGTTTCATTCAAGATTTTTCGAAGATATCCCGGCCTATGACCCGACTTCTTGAAAAGGACACTCCTTTCATCTTCTCTAGTGAGTGCGTTGAAGCTTTTCAAATTCTTAAGAAGAAGCTCACGGAAGCACCAATTCTAGTTGCCCCCGATTGGGAATTACCATTTGAGCTTATGTGCGACGCAAGTGATTTCGCCATAGGTGCCGTTTTGGGGCAACGAAAGTCAAAACATTTCCAGCCTATACATTATGCTAGCAAAACTTTGACCAAAGCTCAAGCACATTACACTACGACGGAGAAAGAATTACTAGCCGTGGTGTATGCTTTCGAGAAGTTTCGGCCATACTTGATCTTGTCCAAAAGCATAGTGTATACGGATCACTCGCTCTTAAATATCTTCTTGCTAAGCAAGATGCAAAGCCGAGATTGCTCCGATGGGTTCTCCTCCTGCAAGAATTTGATATCATCATCCGTGATAAAAAAGGAGCGGAGAACCTAGGCGGCGATCATCTCTCTCGTCTGGAAAATCCACATCAAGGTGTGCTCGAGAAAAAGGAAATAAATGAAACGTTCCCTCTCGAGACTCTTAATGTGGTATCTCATCATGAAAATTCGAGTACCCCATGGTTTGCCGACTTTGCAAACTATCATGCGGGTAACTTTGTTATGAAAGGGATGTCGTCCCAACAAAAGAACAAATTTTTCAAAGATGTTAAGCATTATTTCGGGGACGACCCCTACTTGTTTAAGGTTTGTGCGGATCAAGTCATCCGACGGTGTGTTCACGCGCATGAAGCCAATGAAATTCTCAAGGCTTGTCATCATGGACCCACGGGGGGACATCATGGCCCTAACTACACCGCTAAAAAGGTGTTTGATTCCGGTTTCTATTGGCCCACGATCTACAAAGATGCCCATGACCTCGTCAAATCTTGCGACTCTTGCCAACGTCATAGCAACATCTCTAAAAGAGATGAAATGCCTCAAAATGCCATTCAAGTGTGCGAGATCTTTGACGTATGGGGCATTGACTTTATGGGTCCGTTCCCGTCTTCTCGAGGAAACAAGTATATACCGTGGCGGTCGATTTGTCCAAATGGGTGGAAGCGAAAGCGCCCCACTAACGACGCCGAGTAGTTGTGAAATTCTTGAAGTCTCTCTTACCCGCTTCGAACTCCCCGTGCCATAATTAGTGATCGCGGTACGCACTTTTGCAACGACCAATTCGCAAAAGTCATGCTTAAGTACGGTGTCACTCACCGTCTTTCTACCGCGTATCACCCCAAACTAGTGGGCAAGTGGAAGTTTCGAATCGTGGTTTGAAAAGAATTTTGGAGAGGACCGTAGGTGAAAACCGTGCCTCTTGGTCGGACAAACTTGAAGATGCACTTTGGGCCTTCCGCATCGCTTACAAAACACCCATCGGGTGTACTCCTTACAAGCTTGTGTATGGAAAGGCGTGTCATCTCCCGATCGAGCTCGAGCACAAAGCCTATTGGGCCTTGAAGCATGCCAATTTTGACCTTAAGTCCGCGGGTGATCACCGGAAAGTTCAACTCAATGAATTAAATGAATTCCGTGATCAAGCCTACGAGAACTCGTTGATTTACAAGGAAAAGACAAAGAAGATCCATGACTCAAAGATTAAGAACCGCTTTTAACGCCGGTGACCGAGTCCTTCTTTTCAATTCTAGATTGAAAATCTTCTGGGAAACTTAAGACCGTTGGACCGTCCATTCACCATTGCCAAAGTTTTTCCATATGGCACCGCCGAAGTTATCTCAAACCGACAGACCAAACTTCAAGGTGAATGGACATAGATTGAAACATTATTTTGGAGGGGACATACCATCCTTGGTTGTCCCGGATCTCCAAACCTTCCCCATGAACCAATGAATGCGGGGATCGAGTCAAGCTAGCGATTTCGGTAATCAAAACAGTAGCACTATATATGGGTTTTCACCCGTATTTCTGACTTCTTTCTACTTTCTACCACCCTAGTGTGGGGGAGTTGCCCCCCGCTATTGTATAAAGGTTTTCAAAAAAAAAAAAAAAAAAAAAATCTTCGAATAATGGCCGTAGTATTTCCCTTTACGTTCTATGTTTCGGCATAACCGCCGGTACTTTGAATATTGAGGGCAATATTCATTTCTAGTATGGGGGAGAATTCTCGCGAATTTTATCATATGTTTTACCACCCAATTCCCCGTTTTGGCCAAAAAATTTTTTTTTTGGAGTAAGTGTTTTACACTTTCTCATTTGGTTATCAGTCCGCCATGTCTGTAAGACTAAAGGATTGGCTAATCCAGAAGCAAACGGCTCTTGGTAAAGATTTATCAAATCCGTTGACGGCTTGCAATTTGCCCAAAATTGTATGGTGTTCAAATTTCACCATATCTTTAATAAGTGAAGAGTTGGCTAGCCCGCAAGTTTATGGCTTGTGGTAAAGGCAATGGAAAATCCATAATTGGTAATCAGCTCACCAAAGATAATATTGATAATTTATCTAAGAGTTGGCTAGTCCGTATGGTACGGCTTCCGTAAAGACAAATCAAAACCGTTGAAAGTTGGTGGTTTGCTCAAAATCACATGGTTATCAGTGTACCATAGTTCTCACTTGAACTAAAACATTTGGCTACTCCATAAGTAATGGCTTTTGGTAAAGAGACTCAAATCCATTATGTTTTCTCAAAAGATTGCTAGGGACTAGCAATGTTTTAGTGTGGGGGATTTGATGAGTGCGTATTCACTCATCATTTTAGGTCAAATCTGAACTGCAAAACATTCAAAAACACTCCGAAATGCATCAAAATACTAAAAATATCTCAAAATTGTGTTTTATATGTTTCAGATGCAAAATGTTTAAAATCAGATGAAAAACGAACAAAGTTTGCATAATTGGCAGTTTCAGTCCCCCGTCTTTCAAAAATTTGACAGAAACAGTCCCTGAGCACGTATTTTAAAAGAAAATTCACCAAAGGGCCTTTTGAAATCATAAGTTGTCATAATTAGTCCTTTGGTGAAAAATTTCAAAAGTTTGAGAAATTACAGTTTTGATCCCTGGATTTTTAAAATTGTCAAGTTTAATCCTTGGAATTTCAAAAATGGCAGATTTGGTCCTTTGGTTTATTTAAGATTCACAAGATTGGTCCTTGGATTACATTTTCAGAAATTACTTGATTGGCCCCTAAGTTTCAGTTTGGCGTAATTGGTCCCTATGTTTGCCATGGATTCTATATCTATATCCTAAGTCCAATTGTTACCAAACTGCCAAGGCCCAACCCAAACCCAATCCATTAATCCCGACCCGTCAAGTAATAACCCAACCCTACCCGTGTTTATTAATAAACAAAACACACCCAACCTTTCTTCCCCATCTCTTTCCCAAGCTCCCCGCTCCCAAGAACCCTAGCTTTTCCCAAGACCTAGATACCCTTTCTATCCTCCCCAAGAACACTCCACCCCCATTTACCCTTTTACCCAGTTTCATCAACTCCCAAACTTACCTTCACCCTCTTTGTCCGGATACACCCAAATCCCAAACCCACTACCCAAGTTTCCCCCCTCATCCCAATATCCACCTCACCAATCCCAGCTTATAAGAACCCCATCAATGGCTCAGATGTAATCTTTTGCATACCTAATTGATCAATGGTCAGGATTGAAGGGAAGAAAGCTCACATGTGATTTTTGCTTGCCTGCTCTCACAAAAGAAACACACAGGAGAAGCACAAGCTCAGGAGTTGAAGACATAGTTTAAGTAGTATAAATAGGAGCTCTTGTAAGCCTAAGAAGGCACCCCTAGTTTTTAGAAAAAATTAGCTTTAATGTTTTTTAAGATTCTTGTAATTTTCCTTTGAATTAATGAAAAGTTTCTTTAAATGTTATGTTAAGCTTAATCTCAGTTGAAAGTTGTTAATATTTTTGAGTTCAAAGATCAAGGAAAAAGGGGGTCACAAACTCTTCATATAAGGGTGTTTGGGTCAGTTTCAAAACTAGTCAAAGGTTTGATTTTAACCCGTTTGACTTTTACAGTCAAACTCATTTTGAGTTCACAAGTCATAGTTACAAGCTTGCAAGTTGATTGAAAAGTTGAACAAGTATTAAGTAAAAAAGGTGTTACCTGTTTTAAAATCAAGATGCACGTAACGAGCCTTGAGCTGCTGTTCATGTGCGAATTTCATAGCTTAATGAGTGCTCAAAACTTGTAAATTTGGTTTTTCATGAATCTTCATAAGCTCAACTTAATCCTAGTCCAATGTATGTGCATCTTGGGTCTCTTAAGCTCAGTTTAAAGTGATTTCCAAAACTGTCCATTTGCAATTTTTTTTTTCTCAGCAAACAGGTTCCAAAAGATCACTGTGTACAGCTTATTTATAAGTTGTACAGTGTGAAACTGCCCTCCCAATCTGTTTTTTGTGAATCTCTACTAGCCTAACATTGTTTTGCAGCTGATACCTTTCTTGGAAGCTCATTAATAAGCTCAGAAATAAGCTCTAAACAGATTCCCCTTAAGTGCTACCAATGCCGCACACTGTCACCACTTTTGCTTATTAGTGCTTATCAAGTACTTAACTAGATTTGTTGTAGTGTATTTAAGTTGCTAGGATAGGTTAGTTCATATTATAGCCTATTAAACTTCCCATAGTGCTTATTAGTAGCTTTTGATAGCTTATTTCCTCACTTATTTTTAGACTTAGGATTCCACCTAGAGTAGATATTCAATTGCTTTTTGCCTTGTTAATTTAGCTCATCTCGCTTTAATTTAGTTGATATTGATTATTCAAGTGTTGCTTTGCAATCAGTATCGCTTATTTGACTCAACTTTGGTCCATTTTATGCTCAAAAAGTGCTTAAGGGATGTTTGGTCTTTAGCTTGAAAAGGTGTTTGTTTGTATACGTCCAAAACAAGGAATAAAAAGCAGTCCTAATCGCTATTGCCATCTTTTCAAAAGTTTCATCTTTACAAAAAGTGTTTAACTTGGTCTCGCACAAGTTTCAAAAAGGAAGTCAAATAAAAAGGTGTGTTTGGTTTGAAATCACAAAAAGAAGTAGAAGAGTTGTTTTGATCATTTGGTTTACTGTTGGAAACAAGCAGTTTAAACTGCTTATTCTGAGGTTATTTCACCGCTTTTTTACAAAATTTGCTTATTACCTTGTACTTCACAAGTTCCAAAAGAGAAAATTAAAATGTTTGCAAACCGACGCGGGTGGGACTTGAACCCACGCCACTCACCACAACCAACACTCTACCAAATTGGGACTTGTCTCATTCAAACTTTGCATCATTTAATACATAAGGTACTTGGGCAGTTTTCACTTTAAGCTCTTTTGAGCTTATTTCGAGCTTATTTTGAATAGTAACCTCTAGCTTTCTTATTTTTCCCATAATCAGCATAACTTAAAATATTTTTAGTGAAATTTTCAGATTTTTCTTAATTAGTTTAGTATTTTTAATAATTTAATTAGTGTTTAATGGTTTTTAATTCATAGAAATTAATTTAAAAGTCAAAAAAATATTCCGCTTTTTCCTAAAATTATTTTTAGTCGAATAGATCGTAGGAAAATTGGTTTCACACCCGTAGCCCTTAAATTGCAAAATTTTTACGTTTATGGCTCTAAGTTGTTTTACCGCTTTTACGCTTTTACGTTTTTGCACCCTAGGACTTAGTGTAACTTAGTTTTATCATTCCTTAGGTTTAGTGGTAGTTTAATTTTAGTTTATTAGGGTTCCCTTGCCTTAATTACCTTCCCGTTCATTAATTTGTAGAATTCGTAACCAAATCCAAATCTTTAAAATCCAATTCAAGTTCAAATCACGAAACTCAACGAATCCTTCCATTCACACCTCGTTGGGACACGACCCGGGGAAATCACTTTCCCGGTATCACTTTTATCACACCCGTGAGGTTTGGCACGTTAACCTTTTTCCTAAAAGGTTGATTTGTCGGATTTTACGGTTATTTTGATATACGTTGATATTTGTGTTTTCACACACTCACTTCACAACGAATCAATGGCCATATCGATTGCAATTTGTACACAAGCGACAGGGCTTGGTCTTCGGATGATGATAAGCACATTTGACACATTTGGGATGTGTACCCGCATACTCTCTTTGTTCAAGTACAGTTGCCACAAAAACTCTTGCCCTTTTGTTGTCTACTACCACGCCCATCCCATTTATTCGACCCACTCGCTTCCTTCCTCTTGTCACTGATCTTCAAAGTACCATTTCTAACCATCTCGTCTGTCAGGGTTCCTGCCCTCAGTATTGCACTTTGTATTGTAGACGGCTCACGTTTCACGCTTCCACGGATTTCAGTGCACAAGACCATATATGTACCTCGCGATTCTCTTGATTCAGGGGGTAACCATATGAGGAACTAGTCGGCTAACTCATGAAATCGGTCTGTAGGTGCGTGACCAGCTCCTATCATAGAGTGATGATAAAGTTCATGTTCTAGTTTCGCATTTCATTGTCCGCAGTACTCTTCTTGCAATAACGCCTTTAAATTGCGTCCCATGTCATACCTATAGGTGCTTTGCCCCTATCCCAGTAGCTGTGTGTTCCACCATGTCAATGCCTTCCCTGATAGCAAGCAAGCTGCATACTTCACCCTTTGATGTACGACACAATTTCTGATGTCGATCACTGACTCTGTCTTCTCTACCCATCAAGTATACGCCAAAGCACCTCCTATACCATCAAACTCCACGGGTTTGCATACTGAAAATTCCTTATACGTACATCCAGTTCTGTTGTTGTTGTGGTTGTTGTTGTTGTTGTTGTTGGTGGTGGTGGTGTTGTTATTGTTGCCACTGCCAACTACATTGTTGGTGTCGCCATTCCCGTTCCCGTGGTTTCCCGAGTTATTCATATGGTTTCCAACTTGTGTGACAATAGTGGGAAGCAAGATTTGAAGTTGTTGAGCGATGATGGCGGCAAAATCGTGGTTTCCGCCGCGTTGTTGACATTGTTACCCATGTCGCGACCGTATTCTCTACCTCCATGCTCACCTGTCCTTCCACCCCTTTGCGCCGCACCACCTCGGTTAGTGCTGCGTGTTACCCTCTTTGGTGCCATGATCTCTGCAAGGAAAGGACCGTTGAGTTCCCAATGTCTATACTTAACGCCCTCAAACATAATACCACGCCACAAATTGGTTCCTAAGGTGTCCACATCTACGTTATACGTGGTCGCATATGTCAACGTGGGTTGTGACGCATTTATAATTATGTTGGCCACCATAATTATAATTGCCTCATTTCACACGTGTACATACCACCAAGCATACATGTCTCGGCTGACATGGTTACTGAAATAGTTAGCCATTCTATCATCCGATTCTAAACAGTGGAGGAGGAATTTAGGGTAGGTATCTAGGAAGAGTCGCACTTGGTGTATAGGAAATTCCTTTAGGTGCTAAAGTCACTATGAGGTTTAGTCGCCAAGTAGTTCCCAAAGTATCCTCAAGAGAACTCCCATCCTCGGGCAAAATCAGCAAATCTATACAGCTTTATAGTAACACTTATTTAGCTCGATCTCGTGTCTCATCAAACAAGAACGTCCACGAGATCAAGTTAGATAAGTGCTCATTACTGAGCTCCATATTTTTGATGACTTGACTAGATTTTGGGACACCCCTATCGGTACAAGGAAACCACGTTATCCAATGAGGTGGTTCTAGAAGAAATTTTAAGAAAACATATGCGCATCTAAAAAGTGTGTAAGGCAATAGGAAAAGAAAGGATCGACGTGAAAGCGGTTATAGTCTAGGAACTAAAATGCAACCTAGTTCTCTATAACCAAGTCTCTGATACCAATCTGTCACACCCCAAAATATCGCAGCGGAACGATAGTGTCTTTGGGGTATGACGTCATAGCACAAAGTATGGATACAGAAAACGACCTCTAAAATGAGACGTTTTGGAAAGTTTACCATTCGATTAAATAAAGTTTAAGTTTACAAAACATGAGATCCCAAAGTTTGATAATACATAAAGGGTTACAAAACATGTCGAATGGTAATAGATAAAAACACAAGACTCCAATGTATGCCATGTGACCCAAAATCTCCATGAAATGCTATCGCCTTACGACCTAAGATAAACATGCTAAAAAGTGTCAACACAATGGTTGGTGAGTTCATAAGTTTGTTGAAAATGATTTGTAAAAGTCTATTAAGAATGTTGATGCAGCAAAGGCATTGTAAATCCATTCAGTTCCGAGTTCCGCCCAAACAAAACTCACAACCTATGTGTTCACAACCCATTGCCTAAAATAGAATTGTCAATCTTGTTTGTAAGTAGGACATATGTGCATACGATATATACAAGTACTTAATGCAAAGAATCACAGCCAACTGAACCTCTTGACAAGTCTAAATTGTTTGTTGTGTTTCATTGAATAACATATTATATTCACCCCGTGTCACGCCATCAAGGACCCAAGGGTGGGGCGCCACCGATAGTACTATCAAACCTCTCCGCCGGCTCCCGCAGGAGTTAACCAGTTGCTAAAGTATGTATGTTGAAGCATAATTGAAAACAAGTTTAGCACATTAAGGCACATATCGCAATAAACCACACGTAATGTCCAAAGAGTATAAGAAGTATAGTGTAACACAATTGTATAAATGGTTTGAGTATTCGCAAGAGTAAAAACAAGTATTTAAGCATGTATCTCCCCAAAGAGTTTGTAAGAATTTAAACGAGTAAAAGCGGGGTATGAACTCACCTGGTATGATTGATATGCTAACAAAATGAAGTGCACGAAAACGAGGATCGGAAAATATCCGCAACCTAAAATGAATGATATGTTCTAATGTAAATCATGAAACAATGTCGTGCATGCAAATCCATATGTAATCTATACCACTTGTAATGCTTTTTAAAAATAGAATTTATCGTCGAAATATATGTTTATGACATCTCGTCATGTTTATAAAATACTTTACAAGTATATACGTCGAATCGACATCCTACGATAATCGTTTTGTGATTTATTGTGAAATTATAACTTTTCGTCGTAAAATAATGTTACTTGACAATTTCATGAAAGTGACTAAACGGCCTCGAAAAGCTAGTCGTAAAATGGTGCACGTCGAGTGTCAGGAAACAAACTCAACGGTTTTGGGAAGCTTGTATCATTATCTCAAAGTTTTAGCATTTAAGTTTTCATCCTAGAGGTCTCTATCATGGAGAAAAATATAGGTAAAGTATGGTACTTGTGTCCAAAAATATTGTTTAAGGGTGGTTTCCGGCAAAGTTTAAGTGACTATATTTTATTCGTTACAACTCCGCTTGACAAACGGTTGGACATTTTGGAAAATAGGCTAGGTGAACTTACTTTTACTAGAAGACATCACGTTATAAAAAGTATTACATCCTTGTTAAAAACGACCCTCAACATGGTCACTTGTTGTCGTAAAGTTTGTCTAATAGAAATATATTAGTTTTTCTTATATAATAAAGTTACGGCAACTTTGTGTAAACGTGTATAATTTAATCATTACAAGTCCATTTTCTACGTTTTCTACATCCTTAGACTCGTATTAAAGTATACTAATATATTTTTGATAAGTCGACACATTTAATAACGCTTAAGCCTCATTTTTGCCTCGTAAAGAGTGACATTTTCATGCTGAAATTTCTGAAATTAATAGTTTTCATCGTCAAACTTCAAAATAGCATAACTTTTTCGTTATAGCTCCGTTTTAACCCGTCAAGCGCCACGTTTTCGTTTTAAAGTTTATTTTCTAAATATCCAGACCAAAATATTTCACCAACTGTCGAATTTTCCCAGATTTAAAAATATGGACAGACCCTTAATTAAACTTGCCGAAATGAGTTTTTCACGCGCAAAACCTATTCTAACCAATTCAAAACAACTCCGAAGCTATTCTAATCCTACCATACACCTTCTTAGGGTGTCATGGGTTCCTAGGCATCACCAAAAGTGATATGTTACAAGGAGTAATTATAGGATGACAAATATATATATAACTCTTAAAAACAATGAAAAGTGGTATAAACATCCATAAGACTTGCATGTTTTTCTCAAATATGATGCAATGAACATAACATGAATATGAAAGATGATGATGAGTATGAAATGCTTACTAGTTAACTTGATGAGGTTAATGAACAAAGGTTTTTCCTAATCACCCAAGGTTTTTATTTCAAAACCTTAATCAAGAGTGTAACTAGAGTGAAATATACTTGTCTTGAAAATAGTTTGGTGATCACCTTCTTGGTCCTATGGTGGTCGGTTTGTGTAGAGAAGAGAGAAGAGGAAACTTGATTTTTCACCTTGAAGATATTTGATCTATGTGTTGGTATAGAGTATAATATGATATACATGTATAAGATATTTGATGCAATTTAAAGTGAGTCATCCCCCCTTGTGTCGACAAGGGGGTTTTTGTTTTAGCTTGTGATATTTTTTTTTTCTTTTATAATGTATTAGTATAAGTAGATGTAAAATTTAGTAAAGATAAGTAGTAACTTGTATACATATTTGAGTATTTAGGGTAGCGTTAGCTAAAAATAAATTTTAACGGGTCAAGATAAAATATATTGAGGTCATAAAAATTATAAAAATACATTTCTTGAAAGATTTGAGCGAATAAATATTTATCGGTTTGAATTTACGAAAACCGTCGTAATTATATAAACTTAACAATTTATATACGAAATAAATTAAAAACATCGGGTAAACTCATAATATTATTTTTATAATCTTAATATGAGTATAAAAATATATCGGAATAATTTTGGAAGTGTCGAATCAAATGTTCAAAATAATTAATTACGCTGATAGCTTTATTTAATAAGAAATTATGCGCTTAATGTGAAATGCAAAACTATGCATGAGCTAATATGATGAATATAGAGTTTGAGAAATGACCGAAAATTGAGAATTGTGACATTGTTCCCATGTCGAGGAATCACGCCCTCGTGATTCAATCGATGATACTTAAAGGTCTACCCTTAGGTTTCAAAATCGGGTGTATGGTCAAAAATGCTTATGCCAAAACTTACGCGTCTAGGTTTCTTATCTAATGAGGCTCATTGAATCAATAATACGTGGATCACTTAATGGTCTAGGAAAACGTACATTACGCATTGCGGGCTGCCTCGGTCCCTACAATAGAATGCTCGATCCGGGGTGGACTGATATTGAGTACGTGTGGTTTGATTGTTTCCGTCAATTGCTAAAGCTAGGTGTTGGTTACCCCAGAGTTGCCTCTGCGTTCCATTCAACTTAGGACAATTATTCCGAAGTGATTCGATGTTACATTCAAAGCAAGTCCTTTGGTTATTCCTCATGTTGCCCACATTAGCCGATGTTACCTGTGTTTTACATCGCCCCTTAAGATGGCCATATCGATTGCAATTTGTACACAGTTTACATGGCTTGGTCTTCGGATGATGATAAGCACATTTGACACATTTGGGATGTGTACCCGCATACTCTCTTTGTTCAAGCATCAGTTGGCCAAGCCAAAACTCTTGCCCTTTTGTTGTCTACTACCACGCCCATCTGCCTATTCAATTCCACACTCGCTTCCTTCCTCTTGTCACCGATCTTCAAAGTACCATTTCTAACCATCTCGTCTGCGTGTTCCCGCCTCAAGATTGCACTTTGTATTGTAGGCGCTCGGCCGTTTTCAAGCCCACGGATTTCGTGCACAAGACCATATATCTACCTCGCGATTCTCTTGGATTCAGGGGTAACCATATGAGGAACTAGTCAAGCTAACTTCATGAAATCGGTCTGTGTAGGCCGCTGTGACCAGCTCCTATCATAGAGTGATGATAAAGTTCATGTTCCAGTCTTCTGATTTCATTGTCCGGGCAGTACTCTTCTTGCAATAACGCCTTAAATTCCTCCCATGTCATACCTATAGGTGCTTCTTGCCCTATCCTGTAGCTGTGTGTTCCACCATGTCAATGCCTTCCCTGATAGCAAGCAAGCTGCATACTTCACCCTTTGATGTACGACACAATTTCTGATGTCGATCATCGACTGTCTTCTCTACCCATCTAGTATACGCCAAAGCACCTCCTATACCATCAAACTCCACGGGTTTGCATACTGAAAATTCCTTATACGCATGCATCCGCTTCCGTTGTTGTTGTGGTTGTTGTTGTTGTTGTTGTTGGTGGTGGTGGTGTTGTTATTGTTGCCACCGCCAACTACATTGTTGGTGTCGCCATTCCCGTTCCCGTGGTTTCCCGAGTTATTCATATGGTTTCCAACTTGTGTGACAATAGTGGGAAGCAAGATTTGAAGTTGTTGAGCGATGATGGCGGCAAAATCGGGTTTCCGCCAGCTTGTTGACATTGTTACCCATGTCGCGACCGCCTTCTCTACCTCCATGCTCACCTGTCCTTCCACCCTTTGCGCACCACCTCGGTTAGTACTGCGTGTTACCCTCTTTGGTGCCATGATCTCTGCAAGGAAAGGACCGTTGAGTTCCCAATGTCTATACTTAACGTCCTCAAACATAATACCACGCCACAAATTGGTTCCTAGGTGTCCACACCGATCTACGTGATGTGGTCGCATATGTCTACGTGGGTTGTGACGCATTTATAATTATGTTGGCCACCATAATTATAATTGCCTCATTTCACACGCGTACATACCACCAAGCATACATGTCTCGGCGATTGGTGTTAACAAATAGTTAGCCATTCTATCATCCGATTCTAAACGGTGGAGGAGGAATTTAGGGTAGGTATCTAGGGAAAGTCGCACTTGGTGTATAGGAAATTCCTTTAGGTGCTAAAGTCACTATGAGGTTTAGTCGCCAGAAGTTCCCAAAGTATCCTCAAGAGAACTCCCATCCTCGGGCAAAATCAGAAATCTATACAGACTTTATAGTAACACTTATTTAGCTCGATCTCGTGTCTCATCAAACAAGAACTGCCACGAGATCAAGTTAGATAAGTGCTCATTCATGAGCTCCATATTTTTGATGACTTGACTAGATTTTGGGACACCCCTATCGGTACAAGGAAACCACGTTATCCAATGAGGTGGTTCTAGAAGAAATTTTAAGAAAACATATGCGCACTAAAAGTGTGTAAGGCGATAGGAAAAGAAAGGATCGACGTGAAAGCGGTTATAGTCTAGGAACTAAAATGCAACCTAGTTCTCTATAACCAAGTCTCTCGATACCAATGTCACACCCCAAAATATCGCAATGAACGATAGTGTCTTTGGGGTATGACGTCATAGCACAAAGTATGGATACTGAAAAACGACCTCTAAAATGAGACGTTTTGGAAAGTTTACCATTCGATTAAATAAAGTTTAAGTTTACAAAACATGAGATCCCAAAGTTTGATAATACATAAAGGGTTACAAAACATGTCGAATGGTAATAGATAAAACACAAGACTCCAATGTATGCCATGTGACCCAAAAGCTCCATGAAATGCTATCGCCTTACCACCTGAGATAAACATGCTAAAAAGTGTCAACACAATGGTTGGTGAGTTCATAAGTTTGTTGAAAATGATTTGTAAAAGTCTATTAAGAATGTTGATGCAAAGAAAGGCATTGTAAATCCATTCAGCCCGAGTTCCCAAACAAAACTCACAACCTATGTGTTCACAACCCATTGCCTAAAATAGAATTGTCAATCTTGTTTGTAAGTAGGACATATGTGCATACGATATATACAAGTACTTAATGCAAAGAATCACAGCCAACCTGAACCTCGTTGACAAGTCTAAATTGTTTGTTGTGTTTCATTGAATAACATATTATATTCACCCTGGTCACGTCATCAAGGACCCAAGGGTGGGGGCCACCGATAGTACTATCAATACCTCTCCGCCGGCTCTCGCAGGAGTTAACCAGTTGCTAAAGTATGTATGTTGAAGCATAATTGAAAACAAGTTTAGCACATTAAGGCACATATCGCAATAAACCACACGTAATGTCCAAAGAGTATAAGAAGTATAGTGTAACACAATTGTATAAATGGTTTGAGTATTCGCAAGAGTAAAAACAAGTATTTAAGCATGTATCTCCCCCAAAGAGTTTGTAAGAATTTAAACGAGTAAAAGCGGGTATGAACTCACCTGTATGATTGATATGCTAACAAAATGAAGTGCACGAAAACGAGGCTCGAAAATATCCGAACCTAAAATGAATGATATGTTCTAATGTAAATCATGAAACAATGTCGTGCATGCAAATCCATATGTAATCTATACCACTTGTACGCTTTTAAAAATAGAATTTATCGTCGAAATATATGTTTATGACATCTCGTCATGTTTATAAAATACTTTACAAGTATATACGTCGAATCGACATCCTACGATAATCGTTTTGTGATTTATTGTGAAATTATAACTTTTCGTCATAAAATAATGTTACTTGACAATTTCATGAAAGTGAATAAACGGCCTCGAAAAGCTAGTCGTAAAATGGTGCACGCCGAAGTGTCGGAAACAAACTCAACGGTTTTGGGAAGCTTGTATCATTATCTCAAAGTTTTAGCATTTAAGTTTTCATCCTAGAGGTCTCTATCATGGAGAAAAATATAGGTAAAGTATGGTACTTGTGTCCAAAAATATTGTTTAAGGGTGGTTTCCGGCAAAGTTTAAGTGACTATATTTTATTCGTTACAACTCCGCTTGACAAACGGTTGGACATTTTGGAAAATAGGCTAGGCGAACTTACTTTTACTAGAAGACATCACGTTATAAAAAGTATTACATCCTTGTTAAAAACGACCCTCAACATGGTCACTTGTTGTCGTAAAGTTTGTCTAATAGAAATATATTAGTTTTTCTTATATAATAAAGTTACGGCAACTTTGTGTAAACGTGTATAATTTAATCATTACAAGTCCATTTTCTACGTTTTCTACATCCTTAGACTCGTATTAAAGTATACTAATATATTTTGATAAGTCGACACATTTAATAACGCTTAAGCCTCATTTTTGCCTCGTAAAGAGTGACATTTTCATGCTGAAATTTCTGAAATTAATAGTTTTCATCGTCAAACTTCAAAATAGCATAACTTTTTCGTTATAGCTCCGTTTTAACCCGTTCAAGCGGCCACGTTTTCGTTTTAAAGTATATTTTCCAAATATCTAGACCAAAATATTTTACCAACTGTCGAATTTTCCCAGATTTAAAAATATGGACAGACCCTTAATTAAACTTGTCGAAATGAGTTTTTCACGCGAAAAACCTATTCTAACCAATTCAAAACAACTCCGAAGCTATTCTAATCCTACCATACACCTTCTTAGGGTGTCATGGGTTCCTAGGCATCACCAAAAGTGATATGTTACAAGGAGTAATTATAGGATGACAAATATATATATAACTCTTAAAAACAATGAAAAGTGGTATAAACATCCATAAGACTTGCATGTTTTTCTCAAATATGATGCAATGAACATAACATGAATATGAAAGATGATGATGAGTATGAAATGCTTACTAGTTAACTTGATGAGGTTAATGAACAAAGGTTTTTCCTAATCACCCAAGTTTTTTATTTCAAAACCTTAATCAAGAGTGTAACTAGAGTGAAATATACTTGTCTTGAAAATAGTTTGGTGATCACCTTCTTGGTCCTATGGTGGTCGGTTTGTGTAGAGAAGAGAGAAGAGGAAACTTGATTTTTCACCTTGAAGATATTTGATCTATGTGTTGGTATAGAGTATAATATGATATACATGTATAAGATATTTGATGCAATTTAAAGTGAGTCATCCCCCCTTGTGTCGACAAGGGGGCTTAAGTTAGCTAGTTTATTTTTTTTTTCTTTTATAATGTATTAGTATAAGTAGATGTAAAATTTAGTAAAGATAAGTAGTAACTTGTATACATATTTGAGTATTTAGGGTAGCGTTAGCTAAAAATAAATTTTAACGGGTCAAGATAAAATATATTGAGGTCATAAAATTATAAAAATACATTTCTTGAAAGATTTGAGCGAATAAATATTTATCGGTTTGAATTTACGAAAACCGCCGTAATTATATAAACTTAACAATTTATATACGAAATAAATTAAAAACATCGGGTAAACTCATAATATTATTTTTATAATCTTAATATGAGTATAAAAATATATCGAAATAATTTTTGGAAGTGTCGGATCAAATGTTCAAAATAATTAATTACGCGATAGCGTTTATTTAATAAGAAATTATGCGTTTAATGTGAAATGCAAAACTATGCATGAGCTAATATGATGAATATAGAGTTTGAGAAATGACCGGAAATTGAGAATTGTGACAATGTTTTAGGTCTTTCATTTCCAACTTTGACCTTAAATTTTTTTAATTGTGTTATATAATACTTGATGCAAAATATATGAATAGATTGAGTTTTTAAATGTATTTTTCATTGGTATATATTTTATTAAATATTATATAACACAAATAAAAATATTTAAAGTCAAATTTGAGAAAGAAAGATTTAAAAAGTCAAAACAGGACAATTAATATGGAACGGAGGTGATACAATAGTATGGAACTTCATGTGAGGGGCCTCTCTAAGGTGAACTTACTGACGAGTTGTTGAATTTACGAGTTAAAGTGTCCTAGCTCCTCGTACGTTTACTACATGACCTCTGGATTATGATGGCTCGAACGGTAGTGCAAGATAAACTATAATTGTTTCATAAACCATTTCAACAAACATAGACTAAACCACTAAGTACTACATCATGATCAATATAATGACGTATATACGCTCATTTATGTTTTCCTAGACATTATTCCCAACCTAAGTCGCAACATTCTATTTTAGGTTGCGCGTAGAGGTTTCCCAGCTTATCCATCGAATTCGTTAAGCACTGAACGTTATTAACTCACGGTGAGTTCAAAGCCCCACTTTCTATTACTTAATTGTTTTACAAACCCTTGGGAGAGATACATGCTATTTTTAACATGAACACATAAACATTTGAAATGTATGCTTATTTGATTGTTTTATTGTCACTAAGTAACCATCATTGCCAAACATAAGGCCCCATATCATGAACCAGTTAATCACTATGGGTAGTGAACACGAATATTGTGAATAGGCCTATTGGGATTGACGAATCCCGTTTGTGTTGACCATGTACGTTCAAACAAACGCACTATATTTGAGAACAATAGGTATTACGGAAAATTACGTACAGGGGCAACAAACATGCAAGTTTAGTTGGTACACATTAATGCTTTGGTTGCATGAGCTTAGTGAAATAATAACTGTTTTATTTTCAAACTATGAGTGTGAGTCTATAGCTCACACTACGAATATATTGTGTTCAATAATCAAACTAAACTCTATGAATTCACTCAACCTTTGTGTTGACGGTTTAAGCATGTTTATCTCAGGTCCATAATGTACGAGGCTGGCACGGAGGAGCACGAATACTCAAGGAGGCTATAAATTTTATTATCATTCAAAAACTCATTTAATGTAATTTGAAAATCGTGAAACTACTGGGACCTCATTTTTGTAAACTTTGATATTTATATAATTCGAATGATAAATGTTTTAAAACGACACCATTAGAGTTCGTTTTCTATTGTTATAAATGTTGTGCCATGAAGTAACACCCAGTTCAAATTCCACTGCATATCACAAAATTGGGGGTGTTACATCTGAGGCGTTAGGTCATTTGACTTGAGAGAAGGATATTTTTCCTAAGCCCCTTATGTGAAATGATTTTTCAAACGTTTGGCCAAACGACAATGTGTCAGGGACACTATGAGAGGCAAATTATTCACGAGAACAAGAGAAGACTAAAGTATTATGTTAGGAATTGGAAATTCCATGAGGAAGTGTCGGTCACCCCAAGTATAGTCTAGCACATGTTAGCTCATAGACATATCGTTATTTACTTGTTTATTAGTTAGTTATTAGCATAGTTTAGTTTAGAGAAACACCGTGGAGGAAGGACGGGTCTTTACCCATGTGATACACGATCCACGTACCAAAGAGGAGGGCTATTGTCTGTAACTATAAATACCCCTTCCATCTTTGGAAGGGGTGGAACTTCTGAATCTAACCTTGCATTTTCTTGTTTATCTCTCTAGAATTCCCTCTCTACTCTCTTCATCTCTCTAAACATGGATTACTTGTATCATCACCATCCTAGACCACCTGAATCATCAAACAACATAATATGTATGATCCTACAATTGGCATCAGAGCCAGACTGTGTTGTTTGGGTGATTCGAATGGTTCTTATAAGGTTTTTGATTATGCAGTTTGGATGCGGTTTGTTATTTCATTGATTTTGTGTGGTTCGTGTATCATTTTTATGCTTTGTTTACCAACATTTGCATTCAGAAATTTTTCTTCCTACTATTGTGGTAAACTGTTTTCATACTGATTTTGGTATCAAAGATATGGTCAAAAGTCTTGTGCTTTATTTCTTGTTTACTAGATAAACTATTTTTGTGTCCTTATGTTCAAATATTAGTTTCATGTGAACTATTATATCATATTATTGACTTTTGCACCATACCTGTGGAAAGTGGTCAGAAAAATACATGGTCAGTCTCAATAAGGTCTGAATGGTCAAACAGGGACCTTGAAGCAGTTTTATGGGTTTGGTCAAAACTTTCTTGAATGCGGTTTGTCACACTTCTTGCATGCGGTTTGTGTTAAACTAAGATGCATTTTGACTCATCTTGAATGCGATTTGAGATTGATAAGACATGCGATTTGACAAAAATCTTTGCGGTTTGATTCTCTATGTGATTTGGTCATGACCAATCACTCTATACGTTTTGTCAAAACTCATGGGGGCGATTTGTTAAAAAGTTGCGTTTTGACACAACTTGTGCGGTTTGTCAAACCCTTAAAGTGATTTGTCCAAAATGGTAAAAGCTGCTCATGCGACTTGTTGACCCAATAAACTTACCAAATACCATTACCTCTCAAGACGTCAGACATATATCATCTTCATCAGTCAATAGTCACCAAAACCAAAATAAAAAAATTTAATGCCGACTGTTTGAAGAAAGGCATCACAGCCAGTCCACAACAAGGTCAAAACCATCAACAAAAATTAATCCTAATCTAGACTCAACATCAACTCTCACAATCACGAAACAAGACTCAATTAACGTCATCAAGAATCAATCTCAGAAAGGTTTCAACTTTTCTTTAATCTTTAAAAGATTTTTGTTGCAACCTCATCATCACTGATCTATAAGTGTGAAGCCAAGCTTCATGTTACTATCCGAATGTCTTGAGAAAGAACAACAAGAATTCGTGTCATTCTTTCTCTTGTTCGTTTAAGTAAACACAAGGACGAAATGTACAAAAAAAAAAAAAAAAACCCTACTAGATCTTAATGTTATCACACGGTCCTATCCATCCCTGTGGCTTTTTCTGAGTTCGTCTCTCCCAAACTCAAAGGGTTAATTAGATTTGAACACCTTCCCATTTCCTTGGTTCAATATCAAAGCCGGTCACTCAACCTTATGCCATCCCTGTGGCATGGTTATTACGTGACTGAGATATAGTAGGAGATTGGGGGCGAATTATTTTGTTGAATGATTAGGGTTTGTGGTGAGGTGAGAGAGATCAGGGAGGTGATGGTTAGTGAGAGTTTTTAGGGTTTGATCGTGTAAAATTATTAGTGTAACATGTGTGTGAGTGTGATGTGTTTTATACTCCTCGATTTTTAGAGTTGAAGGATGTGGGCCGAATGTTTTATGTTAATAGTCTTCATGGGCCTTGGATATCTCTTTTGGACTTAGGACCATAACTTTGACATTGGTCTTGGATGTAATGTATCTATCGTGGGCCAAGGTTATTGTGTAACGAATTTGAGATGGATACATGAATTAAAATTATGGATACATGAGTGTTGATATGTTTCAAGAATTAGTGGTATTTTAATCATCAACTTTCATGAATATTGGAGGACGAGTATCTCATCTCATTTGGACCGGCTTGGAATTTATTGGGGGATACCTAGTCTTGAAATTATCATGGGCTTCCTTATGCATTTTGTGATTATATAAGACTTGGATTAAATGAGCCGTGAGATTATTGGATTGTAGATATAGGATTTGGATTGGACTGGGCTCAATGGATTACAGATTGGGTCTCACGGGTTTAAAAAAATGGAACGGGCTTAAGAAATGTGGAAATTGGGCTTAACCTTATTATTATGGACCCGGTCATTTCGTGCTAAATTGAAAATGGTAGCATTTATTTGGTGATATGTGATATTGGATAAATTTTTGGTCCGGACCCTCGTTGGATATTGTTTCATGCTCGTGAATTTGAATTTATGATTCATGATAATTTATGGGCTGAGAGTTTTATTTTGAATTTGAGATTTGATGATGACATGAGATTTAACGATGAGATTTGACGATGATTTTTTATGAGAGTTGATGAAATGATGAGACTTGTTGCTATATGGTTTGATACTTTGGTGTATACTTTTTCACGAAGAATATTTTGTCACGACTTGAAGTGTTTATTTAAAAATGTTGACTACAAGGTTGTTTATACGGTATTTCGTATTTGGATTTGCAGTGAGATTTTCCCGGCGAGTCTTGTTATTTCGTCTTCTTTCTTTCTACCCTTCCGCGAAGATGACTTGTTTGGGCATTTATAGAGTGTGATAAAGACTTGGCTATTTAGTTATTGTCGTGATTCTTTCTCACTTAACCCACAACGTAGCTATCACTTCGGTGTCTCACGAATTTGAGGATACGTCAAGAGGTTTTGTACATTGGGTACACCGTTTCTTTTTCACGAGAATTAGTACAAGTTTAAGTAGCAAATCTGGAGAATTATTCCTCATGTTCAAGTTTGGTATATCGGGTTTACTTCACCAAATGGTCACAGCAATAGCCGACAGAATATGTGGAAGATGTGTTTACTAAAGTAGTTAAAGGATGAGATGTGATCAGCAATTCCCATGAGATATTCAAAATGTTTAAGATACCTCACAGTCTAAGCAAATTTTCTCAAGAATCCTCAGTGTCTTTCATGATTTCTCAAGATGTTTGATTATGTTGGGAATAATACTAACAGTTACCACGGATAGTATTGTGGTTGACACTGTTGAAGAAAACACTAGCAGTGGAAACGTATTACCACTTCTAGTACAAATATTACCACTGCTATTGGATAATTGTTTAGTATTCGTATAATGATAAGTATAGAATAGATTGTGTGTATATTCTATATTGATAGGTTTATTCTTATCTTGTAAAGGACTCCTTGTGCTATAAAAGGGGGTCCTAGGTCATTGTCTTAGGTACTTAGTTTATTATCTACGTACTTATAGCTTCAAGGTGTAACCCTAGTGATAATCAAGATCACTCGTATTATTCATTAATAATATTGGAGCTTAAGTTTTGTGTTTAATCTGTGTTTACTTACAATACATCATATAATCCGTCTTCTAAGTATTACTAAGTAAATTCCGCGTGCTTAATAATATTATACAAAATATCATTGACACAAGGTGTGTGTCCAGATCCATCAAGTGGTATCAGAGCAAAGGTTCTGATATTTTGTTTTAGAAGATTCAAGGAATAAGCTTAATGAGTTTGAGATGTGGAGGATACTGATTGAGCAATACTTCCTCATACAGGACTATGCTCTATGGGAGATCATTCAAACTGGTGATTCTTTCAAGCCTGTGTCGAAGACTGTGAAGGTTGGTAACACAGATGTTGTGACAGTTTCTGTGCCTGAATCTAGTGTTGAAAATACACTAAGGAAGAATGATCTTAAGGCTAGAAGTTCGTTGCTGATGACTCTTCCTAGAGACCAGATCATAGCATTTAGCAAGTTCAAGACTGCTAAAGAACTGTTTGAAGAGATCGCCGTGTTTGGTGATAATGATGCTACAAAGAAGACACAAAAGACATTGTTGAAGCAAAGTTATGAAAACTTCTCTGCTTCAAGCAATGACTCACTTGATAGCATCTTCACCAAACTTCTAAAGATTGTTACACAACCGATGATTTGGCATTGAGGCAGAAAAGGAAGACCTCAATTTGAAGTTTCTAAGAAGTTTGCCTTCAGAGTTTCAAACTAATGTTAGTGTCTGGGAAAACAAATCAGACATTGAAACAATGAAGCTCAATGATCTTTACAATAACTTCAAACTTATTAAGCAAAGGTTGAAGAAGGCAGGGAAACTTGGTACAAGCTCTAGTAGCTTGGCATTGTTGTCAACCTCTGTTGTGATGATTCAAGATGATAGTGATGATGATATTGCCACTGCTGGTTCTATAGTTTCCACTGGTAATGTTAGTGTTACCACTGCAGGTTCAAAGAAGAAGGTTGCTGGTATTGGAGATCCTACTTTTTATGCTTTTATCTCCACTCAAGTAAATGGCTCTGTCTTAACTCATGAAGACATAGAGAAAATTATTGAAGATGACTTGGAGGAGATGAACATAAAATGGCAAATAGCTCTGCTTAGCATGAGAGCTAGGAAATTCTACAAGAAGATTGGCAAGCCTATACACATCAATGGTAGTGAAACTGCAGGCTTTGATAAGAAGAAAGTGGAATGTTTTAACTGCCACAAGTTGGGACACTTTGCTAGAGAATGTAGAAGACCAAAGACCAAGGTGTTGGAATCACTCCTAAACCTTAATTCAAGTGTTAGTAATTTATATGTAATAGTTAGCTTAATATGGCCTTTATGTTAGTTATTAGCCTTAGGCTTATGTAGAAGGCCCATAAGCCTAGGCCTAGTCCAATAAGGAAAAGGATGGGAACTAGGAGTGTTGCCCTAGCTTCCCTCCTATAAATACCTTGTAATAACCCTCACTTGAGGGTTGGTTGTTCAATTTATCTCACATTCACTCTATACGCATAACCTTTCTCTATTCATACGTGTGTGTTTGTTTGGTTCGTTTTTCAACCGATCACTCTCCTCTCTATTTCTTCTATTGTTACTTGTGTTGCATATTTGGGAACCTAACAGTGGTATCAATCGCCTACTAGTTGGGTGAATCGTATTGCTTCTGAAGTGGGTTTTGGTCCTACGCGTAAAGAATACAAGATACTTTGGTTCACTTAAAAACACGTTTTTTTACACTTTTTAATCCAAGATTCTTGTCCTTTCAACGTTTTAAGGTGTTAAAATAACTGTTTTTGGCAAAAAGTTTCAAACTTTACGCGTGGATAAACGTTTTTGAGAACGAGGTAGCTGTTCTACGCATAACTGTTTTAGACACTTTGGATCATCAAGTTTCACACTTTTGTATTATCTTGGTGATATTGAAACTATTTCATCACAAAAACTTGGTTTAGAAACATCTTTGGGCAACAATCATTTTTACGAGTAGTTCTACGCGTAGTAAAACCCTAAAACTACGCGTAACTCACTCCTTGGTTTGATCTTCAGTTTCGTGGTTTACTCCGTGTTTTCTTGCTTGGATAAGCCTGAAAATACGTCGACTTGGGATATCTTTTGCACTGTGATAGTGTAAAAGTTCACTTAGGCTAAAAACCCTAAACTTACGCATAAGTATAAGCTTACGCGTAGAACATCCTACGCATAAGATTCATCTTACGCCTAAGCCTAGTCTTACGAATAAGGTAATCCTACGCCAAGTTTTCTACCTAATTTACATCGCTTACGCATAACTTTAGTGCTTTTTCCCTGCTTACGCGTAACTTTTGCTGTTACGCGTAACTTTGGTGTTTTTTACGCATAAGTGCTACTTGGCTTTATTGTGATTTCTACGCCTAAGGACTCTTCATCAACGACGTTTCATTCGACTACAAAGATCCATCAACACAAGTTATCAAAAAAAAAATCAAATTTGAGTAAAATTTAATTTTTCGGGGAGACTAAACGTTCAATTTTAACGCGAGATTCAAATTTTGGTTTAACTGTGAACATTTTGGTCAAAAATTCAAATTTTTGGGCCCAAATTCAACTTTTCGTAAAATTTGGCGCCAAAATTGTCATAACTCAAAATTTTTCTTCAACCTTAGAATTGAATTTTATAGTGAATTTCAAATTTTGAGAATCAAAATTTTTCAAAATTATTTTTGGAGGGAAATTGAAATTCACTATATCGACCCTCTGTGTGCTATATTGACTTCGCACCTTTTCTTCTCTTTGATTCTTCCAGGGAGTGAAATGGATTCTGAAGATGATGTTGCATTTGTGGCATTGAAAGAAGGATACATGGCTCTGGCTCTGGCATTGAAGCGTCAAAAATCATCAAATTCCCGATATCCCGCATTAGTGCATGGTGAAAGAGTTGATCTACATGAAAGGAATGCTCAAATGGACGTTGAGAATGTTATGATTACTGCAATTGTCGGTAATGCGGACAATAAGGTTGTAGCATTGGAAAAGCAGGATGACAGCAGCAGATCTGGAGAAGATATCATACTTAACTACGACACCGAGCCTAACTGTGACGAAGAACAAATGGTTGAGGAAGATATTTTACCCACCTATGACACCGCACGAACGTGATGGTCGAGGTACAATCTATCGTTGATCATATTCTGACGAATGCGACACAACATACTAAGCAACCTGAATTTAGTAATGAAGGAGAGGTTGACCAGTGTGTTGCACAATGTCCGGACAACTATCTCATGTCTGAGCCCTTACTTGTTAACAATTCAACTGAAACGTCAAATCAAACTCTTGAATCAAAACATTCTTCTCAATAAGACCATTGCTCAGTTTCATAAAGATTTTTCAAAACTAGAGGCACATTGCATCTCTCTGGAACTTAAACTACAAAACAAATCTTTTTCTTCAGAACACAATTGTCAGTATTCAAATGAACAAAGTAATTGTGTGGATACATTAGTAAAAGAAAAAGAGCATTCAAAGGCTCAAATTCAAGCAAAGGGGCTTGCACATGTTGCTTTACAAAACAAACTGAGAAGATTAACTGACAAGAGTGTGGATACTAATTTTGCTAAACCAACAATCTTGGGGAAATCGTCTCTACAACCTTTCGGAAAACAATCAGTAGTTAGACAACCAACCGCATTTAAATCAACGTTCAAAATCTTCAAAACCACGGTTTCCCTCCCAAGTTGTTGAGAATAATCATTTGATAAAACCAGGCACTCCACATTCTGGCGTAAGAATAATGCTTCTGCTTCATTAAACATGTTTCGTGGAAATCTGCTTCTTAAACCTCAACATGTGGCTGCTCCTGGCAAATCTAGGATTAGTTCGAACAGTGTCTAAACCGAGCATTAAAATTAAAAATTCATATGATTCAAATGACGCATACAAGAACTATGATCTAGAAAAGGCTAGAAAAAGGGCACTTCTTGAAAAGGACGGAATCTTAGGTTCACGACCTAGTGTATCACCTTCGAGTGTATTACTGAACACTACCCGTAGTAGCAAACCAAAACCTAAGTTAACTCAACAAACAGTAAGAAATAAACCCGTTGATCTAAATGTAAACTGTCAGAAACCTAATAGGTGGATCCATATATGACGCAGACTCTTCCCAAAAGAAGTTTCAACATCCCCTAGATCTAACCTTAGATGGATACCAACGGTAGGATTTTCAAAATGGTTAGTCTTAGGTGGATTCCTACAGGCAAGATACTAAGTAGTTGCACCAAAACAAGTGGGATACCAACAACATCCATCCCCGAGGCAGGAAAGGAAATCATCAAAATAGCATGTTCAAGTGTCAAGAAGATAATTGACACTACATCTTTATGCTTCTAACATCCGAACCCGTTACACTTGGGGATCCATGTTTTTCTCTTTCTTGCCCCCTTCTATTTTTCTATGCAGTACAAACATGTTATGGCTCCTACTGCAAAACAGCGTAGGACCCGTTTCTCACCGTCAATAATATCATGATCCTTCAAATTGTCCACCATTGTACTTAATCGTCATGAATTGGAAACATTTCTTGCTCCTCTGGCTAAAGATTCTGCCAAAAGTCGTGCTTCGTGTGTATCAATGTTTCCGCAAGACAACCGATAATACTCTAATTTCAGATACACCGAATCTACAACAACAACCGAATCTTCTATAACGAAGATCAAACCGCTTCCACAACAATGACACAACTGATGATCAACATAATGAACAGAGATGTTTTATCAGCAGTTGATTCTCACTAGATATTTATGGGACTTCACACTTGTTCTATCAATGGGACATACATGGTTTCTCACGCTTGCCCTTATACATGGTTTCGCTATTTTCAATTCATCATCAACATACGTGGTGTATGATTCTGAATCATTAAAAACATCGAGGGGGAGAGAGTGTGTAGGTGGTCATTGCTTCCTTGTTCTTCTACATGCTTCTTTGCGAAAACCCAATGCCTTCTTGAATTTCTTCAATTAGAGGGAAGAAATAAGACGATCTGTGGCTCAAACGTCTCACTTTGGTGTTATCATCTCAATTTCACGGGTGATCTTGTGTGAAGTTACCCAAATTTGATGTTATGATGCCTCACACTCGGTCTTGGTATCGAGTTATTGCATAATCACAGTGATTAGTATTCCGAAAGACCACAACATTCAGGGGAAAGTCTTTCGTCTTTCATGGTTTGTTTGGTGTGATGCGTCTACATACGTGAGAAGATCTTGTTGATTTCTGGCATGTTACCCTCGAACGGATTTTCCGCTATTAGTCAGATTCACCTTGTGTGGTTCACAGCTTTTCTACAAATTCTGCTGCATACTGAAAACTTCAAAAGTTAGAAGAAATGTCTACTACATCAAAGTTTCAAATCTGCTAAAGACAGTTGTCAGTTTGGTGGGAAGCTGATTCTGAAACTTCTTCACAATGGCTTCTGAGTATAACAGCTTGGAACCCGGTCACAACCGCTTAAACTTTCCCCAAACCCCATCATCAGCTGAAACAAGCCCTCACCTTACTCGTCAACAAATGGAAAGACTATTTGCTCCTCTGTTCAGTGACGATATTGATGAACGTGCTCGTGTGTATCCTTTGTTTCTGCCGCTTCAACCCGATAATACTCTTATACCTGATACACCTGCTACAACAACTACTGTTGAAGATGCACCACCAATTGACTCCAACACAACAGTTGAACAAACCGCTTCCAACAATGATGAACCTGCTGATGATGTTCTTAATGAAGTACCCCACTTGCAGATTTTGATCCAAATCGCTTCTTCAACCCGTTTGCTCATGAAACTGTTGCATCTGATGTTGCGGAATCATCTACAAGCCATTTGAATCCTCGAATCGCATAATGTATACCAACATCAACCCTCTACACATAGATGGACAAAATACCATCCTCTGGAAAATATTATTGGCAACCCGAATCAACCATAAGTTATGAGACAACGTCTTCACACAGACGGTGAACATTGCATTTATGCACTCACTGTCCGCCAAACTGAACCCAAAAACATTAAGGATGCAATGACAAAAGATAACTGGATTGAATCCATGCAAGAAGAACTCAACCAATTCAAACGTCTTGAAGTATGGGAACTGGTTGAAAGACCAACAGGGGTCTACGTCATTGGTCTAAAATTGATTTGGAAGAACAAATTGGATGCTGAAGGGAATGTGTTGGGAATTATGTGAAGTACGAATTATGCTGAAGATTATGCTGAATGGATTCTACTGAAGTGTATGGATTCTGCCGAAGACATAGTTCTACTGAAGTTATATTGTTATTAGTTTGATTCTGCGGATATAGTTATTCCAGATTTTCTATAGTTAGTTAGGATATGCATAAGCTTTATTAGGAAGTGATTATGTATATCTTATTTAGTTTTATGTTTCTTAGAAAACAAGTTAGGGTTCCTTGTCTATAAAAGGAACACAATAGAATGAAGTATGTACTAGACGTTTACAAGTTATTAATATAACGATCCATAGAGGATCAAAGAGTTCTTAGTTATCTGTGATTTATACTTGTGTTTATATTCCGCTTAAGAATACAAGTTGTAGAGATTTTCTTTTAGTTTGTTTGTGATTACATAAGCAATACTAACGATCTACGAAGCTCAAGATCTATCAAGGTCTGCTAGTTTTCAACAAGTGGTATTAGAGCCTCGTGAGAGTCTCTACGATACTAAGAACAGGTTTTTCTAAACACCCATACAACCAAAACAAAACTCACCATGCCTGGATCAGACGTTGATGTCGAAATCACCAACAGCCAAAACTCCACCCATTTGCAACAACTAAGTCTCTCTAAGAGCAATGCTATGTTTCCTTACCTAAAAAGGGAGGAGTATGATCTTTGGGCGATGAAGATGCAGAACTGGATCTCCAACATTGATTGGAATCTATGGGAGATAGTGAAGAAGGGAAACAGTTTGAAGAAAACTACCGTAGATGCTGAGGGTAAGATGACTTATGTTCCTCCCAAATCTGCTGAAGAGTTACTGGCGGTTCAGAGAGAAACCAAGGTTAAAACAATTCTTCTTCAAGCTATTCCTGAGGATCACTTGAGTGATTTTCACTTCATGCAAGATGCTAGGGACATATGGTTAGCAATTAAGGCAAAGTTCGGTGGGAATGAGGAGTCTAGGAGAATGAGAAAGTCCATGTTGAGACAACAGTTTTAAGATTTTCAAATCTCTGAAGAGGAAGGAATTCACAAGGACTATGAAAAGTTTCACAAGATTTTAAGTCATTAAATCACAGCAAAGCCAGATAATGATGATTGTAATTCTAAGTTTTGAGGTCTTTACCTCAATCCTGGCTACAAGTGAGCATTGCTTTAAAAGCTAAAGGTGGTTTGAATATGCTGACTTTTGATGAGCTGTACAACAAACTTAAAGCTCTTGAACATGATGTAAGAAGTCCTTTTAGATCATCATCTACTGCAAGTCACACAAAGATTCGTTGGAGCCTCTACCCTAAAGATGAGTTATGGTCCAAGTCCAACTTACTCATCATCATCTTACACTACCACTCCATCAAGTTCTTAATCTAGAGGTATAATGAAAGATGTGTTTGGATCCTTCTTTGCTGATTATGATCCTCAGCAGGAACTTGCCTATGAGGATTTCGATCAGGTGGATCCACTGGAGATGGAAGAGATGAAGCTGAAGTGGCAGGTGGCTATGTTGTCCATGGATATCAAGAGGTTTAAGCGCAAAGCTGGCAGAAGGTTTGGGTTCCAAGGAAGAGATCCAGCGAGGTTTGACAAAAGGAAGGTCAAGTGCTTCACATGTCAACAGATGGGTCATTTCTCCAGAGAGTGCAAAGATAGGAAAGCTGGTGATGAGACGAGATACTCTACTTATCGGCAGAATCAGAGGGACGCTGGAACTTCAAAGGGATCAGCAGCTTTGGTCACTCTTGACACCAATGTGGACTGGAAGCAACATGAGCAGGAAAATAATGATGGTCCTGTTATTGATAATGTTGGTTTGATTGCAAGATGTACTTCAGAGGATAGGCATGATCAGATTGCCTTGATGGGCATCTCTCAGGTACAAAACTGTTTGTTTGGTTGTAGTGAGCGTTATAATGAACTCAAAGAAGCTTATGATATTTTGAAACCTAAATATAATGAATGCTTTGTAGAAGTTGAAGCTTATAAACAGGCTTTAAAAACACTAGAAAGACAAAAGGTTTGGTTTCGGAAGAATCAAATAGCTTATGATGAGAAGATAAGTGTGTTAGAAAGGGATCTCGAATGTGCTAAAATGAATTAAAAATATCCGGTGAAATTAAGAGCAGATGTAATATCAGAAAACCTAGAGCTAAAAGAGAAACTAGATGAAGAAATTGCTAGGCATAAAGAATGGTTATTAAATGGAAACAAGTTAGCTAGTCACATCTATGCTAGTCAAACTCCAAATACTTCTATAGGTTTAGGCTTTATGAAGTATGTAGGATTTGAAGCTAGGGATGACACACGCAAATCTACACCAGCAGGCCTAGCTATTTTTGTGAAAGAAGGTGCCCTACATGTTGTACGTGGACCTATTAGAGGTGAGCACATGCCCATTGACCTTTCCATTACTGTTGACTTTGATGGATCACATCATCTCTATGGCAAAAAGTCAAATAACTTGCCAGACCCTGATACTTCTTCTAATGACTTTGTCTCTTGTGTTAACAGTGACAAGTCCTCCGAGCAAGGGTCTACAGAGTGTGATTCAAATGACAAGTCTGACCTTCCCAAGTCTTCACCCCTTCCTGCACCCAAGACTACCAATAAGCATGTCATAGTTGCTGCCAAGGAATCCTCTTCCAAGACAGTTGCCTCTGAAGACTTGCCTTTTAATTCTTTGCATAATAATACTGTTAAAAACAATTCTTTTCATGGTTTTGGTTTGAATACTTCGGCTTGTAATAGAACATCTTTTGGTTTGAATAAATCTTCTAAACAGAAGACATGTTTTGTGTGTGGAAGTAAATTTCATTTAATTAAGGATTGTGATTATCATGAGCAAAGGATGGGTAGGTGTGGTGATTCTAGGACATCTAGACCAATGTGGACCAATGTTAAGGCTATACCACCTTATGTTCCACAAGCAACTTATACTAACTCTCCTTTTTCTTGGAGAAGACCAGTTGCAAGACCATATGTACAACCAACAAGTTCATATTTTAAGAATGGTTATTGGCCTGGATATGTTGACTCTATGACTGATGGGAAAGGGTACTGGGATACTGCTGTCAAGTCCTTAGCATGTTGTTCTTGGAATAAAAAGGGACCTAAATTTCAATGGAAACCCAAGAAAAATAGTGGATCTTATACATCTGCATGGCATAACTCATATGATCCACAAGGCAGGTTCAAGTCAGAAATGACTTGAGCCTCCATAGTGTTCTAATATTTTGTATAATTTTTGTTGTTGTAGAATCATCCTCTTAAGAATAAAGATGTTGGCATTGTTGATAGTGGTTGTTCAAGAAGTATCTCAAGAAGCAGGGATATGATGCATAACTTTGTACCTATTGAAGGAGGAGGCAATGTAACCTTTGGAGGAAGTGATGGTAGAATTACTGGGAAAGGGACCATCAAAACACCTCAACTGGACTTTGAGAATGTATATTATGTCAAGGAACTCCAACACTTCAATTTGTTCTCAGTCTCACAAATCTGTGACACCAAGAACAAAGTACTCTTCACAGAGGATGAATGTCTTGTGCTATCTAAAGACTTCAAACTCCCAGAAGAAACTTCAATTCTGCTGAAAGTTCCTCGAAATCACAATCTTTATACATTCAACTTAACTGATGTTAAACTAGAAGGTGACTTAACTTGTTTGGTGGCTAAAGCATCCTTGGATGAGTCTACCAAATGGCATAGGAGGATGGCCCATGTCAACTTCAAGACCATAAACAAGCTCTCTAAACTAGGTCTTGTTGAAGGTCTTCCTTCCAAATTCTTCACAAATGATCATAATTGTGTTGCCTGCAACAAAGGAAAGCAACATAGAGCCTCATACAAAGTTGTTACTGCTGTGAGCATTATTTCTGAACCTCTTCAGCTGCTTCATATGGATCTGTTTGGTCCAACTCAAGTAAGAAGCATTGATCAAAAGTATTTTTGTTTGGTTATCACGGATGGTTATAGCAAATTTTGTTGGGTATTCTTTTTAAGGACCAAAGATGAAACATCTCTAGTGTTGAAAGACTTCATTACCCTTATTGAAAATCAGTTGAACAAAAAGGTTAAAGGAATTCGGTGTGATAATGGGACGGAGTTCAAGAATGCTATACTTATTGAACTCTGTAGGTCAAAAGGGATAAAAGGGACTATAGCACTCCAAGAACCCCACAACAAAATGGGGTGGCTGAAAGAAAAAAATAGGACCCTGAATAGAAGTGCAGGCAGATCAATGCTGGCAGACTCTAAGCTACCCACCATGTTTTAGACTGAAGCTGTTGGCACAACTTGTTATGTACTGAATAGAGTGTCCATTACTTGACCACACTTCAAAACACCATATGAACTTCTCTATGGGAAAGTTCCTACTATTCATTACCTTAAACCTTTTGGCTGTCAAGTGACCATTCTGAATACAAGTGATCCATTGGGTAAATTTGATGAAAAAGCTGATGATGGTTATATTGTGGGATATTCTGCTCATAGTAAGGTGTACAGGGTTTACAATTTATCTGCTAAGAAGATTGAGGAGACATTGAACCTAAGGTTTCTAGAAGACAAGCCTAATGTTCAAGGACAGGGTCATGTTTGGTCTTTTGACCTTGATTACTTAACTGATTATTTGGGTTATTCTAGACATATGGCTAACCAACATGCAGGTACTCAAGAGTCTCCAACTAACAGTGCAGGTACTATGGATATTGATTCTGACAGTGAGTTTGAAGATGATGAACAACCCATTATAGTGCCTTCTTTCTCCTAACATCACCAATTCTGCTGAAAGACATGTTGTTTCTACTCCTATTTCCATTAGAGTGTCAACAGACTTTGGAGAATCTTATACACGTTTTCCCAAACCTTCAGATCTTGGTCATCATCAACCTAAAGCTGGAATCTTCACCTCACCTTCCTATGACACTGATTTTGAACCTACTGTGACTAATCTTGATTCCTCCATTGAAGTCAACACCATTGCTACGAAAAGGATTCACAATACTCATCCACAGTCAAATATTATTGGTGATCCTAATTCACCTGTTAGAACAAGGGGTACTGTGGCAAGTTCTAAATATGGTTAAGTGGCTTTTATCTCTTATGTCTCAAATCAGCAAAGAGACAATCACACGGACTATGAACATTGTCTGTTTACTTGTTTTCTTTCTCAAGTGGAACCAACCAGTGTTACTCATGCTCTTGAAGACTCAAGTTGGCTTGAGGAAATGCAGGAAGAGATGCAACAATTTCAAAATCAGCAAGTTTGGATATTGGTACCACTACCGGATGGCAAGTATGCAATTGGTACTAAATGGATTCTGAAGAATAAGAGAGATGCACGAGGTGTGGTCATTAAAAACAAAGCAAGATTGGTTGCTCAGGGGTATAGACAAGAGGAGGGATTGATTATGATGCGTGTTTGCACCGTGGCTAGAGTTGAGGTCATACGGATATTCTTGGCTTATGCATCTTACATGGGATTTATGGTGTATCAAATGGATGTTAAAGGTGCTTTTCTGTATGGTGAAATAGAAGAGGAGGTTTATGTCACTCAACCTAAAGGATTTGAAGACCCAGATCATCCTAATCATGTTTACAAGGTAGTCAAAGCTCTCTATGGACTACATCAGGCACCCAGAGCTTGGTATGCTAGGCTTTCAACATTTCTGCGAAGCATGGTTATAGAAGAGGTGCTATTGATAAGACTCTTTTCCTTAAGAAGAATTCCACAGACATTATTCTTGTGCAAGTGTATGTGGATGACATTATTTTTGGATCCACAAAGGAAGCTTGGTGCGGGGAGTTTGAGGAGCTTATGAAGGGAGAGTTTTAGATGAGTGCTATGGGGGAGTTGACTTTCTTTTTGGGTCTCCAGTTCAGAAAAACCTGATGGTATCTTTATCACAGACATATGTGAGGACATCTTGAAAAGTTTGGTATGGAATGTGTAAGGACTGCCACTACACCTTATGAAGCTCCAAAGACAAAGACCAACAATGAAGTAGATCCACCAGTGAATGTTCATCTATACATCTATGGTTGGTTCTTTGATGTATCTAACAGCTTCAAGGCCCGATATTACTTTTGCTGTGAGTGTTTGTTCTCGACATCAAGTTACTCCACTTACTTCCCATCTCAATGCTGTCAAGAAGATCTTTAAGTACCTCAAAGGCCAACCTCAATTAGGCCTTTGGTACCCAAAAGAATCTCTATTTAAGCGGAAGCGATAGTGATAGTGACTATGATGGTGCAAATCTGGATAGGAGGTCCACCACTGGAGGTTGCCAATTCCTTGGAAAAGATTGATTTCTTGGCAATGCAAGAAAATATTGTGGCTACCTCATCAATGAAGCGAGTACGTTGTCTGCAAATTGCTGTGGACAAATTCTTTGGATACAAAATCAATTGTTGGATTATGGGTATAACTTCATGAACACAACAATTTTTATTGATAATCAAAGTACCATATGCATTGTTAAAAATCCAGTTTTTCAGTATAGAACGAAACATATTGAAATCAGGCACCACTTTATAAGAGATGCATATGACAAACATTTGATAAAAGTGGTTAAAATTCACACTGATGATAATGTGGCAGATTTGTTAACTAAGGCGTTTGATGGACCAAGGTTTCAACACCTTGTGGTCCATATTGGTATGCTTAACCCTTAACTGCAAAGTTTAAGGGGAGGCATAGGCCTCAGGGGAGGCATATGCCTCAGGGGAGGAGTTTTGTACACTTTGCATATTTTTATGTAATTTTGTAGCTTTTTGTGTATTCTTGGATATTCTGTTTTCTAACACTAACCAGCTAATGTAATGATAGTTTGTTTGTCTTTGTTTGGTTTGTGTGTTGCTCTGTTTGTTTTGTTTTGCAGTTTGCCTTATAAAGTTGAAGTTCATCATGATTGGTCTAATGGAAAATGGTCAAGTAAGCTTTAAAGCTTGTTTCTTCTGAAATCAAAGTACTGAAGTGAGCAATTTGTTTCCACTGAAGAGAAAGTACTGAAGTTAAAGTGTTCATTCAAGAGAAGCACTGAAGGTCATTTTTCATTCATTAGAGAAACAGCCATTTACCTTATAGCTTACGAGTACAATCAACTTCAAATGGAAATACAAGGACTACTAAACCTATTCTAAACACTAGTTCATATCATCTATTCCAACAAATTTGTTGGATATGCATGATCTCTCATATCTTCTATTCCAGCTGTTGGATATGCGTTTGTGATGTCTTGCATTACCACCCATTCCTTCTATCTCGATGGCTGGATATGCATGACCGGTACAACGAAGAAGCTAAGGATCAAAATGGGGAGAATGGATTGATGAAAACGATGATGATGAAGATGACCACACGTGTCTTATGTGCTTCATCTACATGGTTTCACCAAAAAGCAATCCATCCACCTTCCTTAAGCCCTTCCCTTATACGATATGTGATGAAGCACCAAAACATGGTGCAGGGAGAGTAAGCATAACCTCTATTTCGGCACGAGGCCTTTGTTGAGGTTGAGGTGCTGGAGGTTGGGAGTAAGATGTTTCCTTCTTAGTGGACCCATTAGAGTCACCAGAAGATTCATTTGGATTCACTACACTATCATCATCTGAAGAAATGAGAAATAGGGATTTCAATGGTCGTGGGTCATATGGATATGGAAAGAATTGAAGGAAATCACTGGATGATGAAGAAGAGGTTGGATTTACAATCTCTGGTTTAGTATTCATGGTTAACTGTGGTTGATTGTGGCTTGTGATGAATTTAGGGTTTGTGATGAAAATTGGGGGTAATTGATGAGAGTTAAGAGTGCATTGGGGTTTGTTTTATAGACGGGTTCAAGGCTTAATGAGAATTAATGCGAGTTGGGTGAAACAGTAAAAAGATATTTACTGAAGCTTCTTAATACATGAATTGCTTCTGCTGATTGTATCACTTCAGCAGATTGACTATTGTTTCTGCGGAAGTTGGAATTTGAATTGTAAAATGTTGCATTACGTCACGCTGGTCAACAACTTAATATATTTGACCACAATTTGGGAAATTTCTACATATAACCTATTCGCATATATTTGTCTAATCATAATGATTCTCTTTATTCGATTCTAACACACCTTCAGTTGATTGAATCGTAACTCTTTATCTAAAGTTCTCATGGCGCTTCAATTCAAGCACGATCATAATAAAGTTGCTTTTTCCGAATGGCTAAGGGTGATGATTTGTATAAACCAATGGTGGAGTTCTTAAAGAGGTCCAAGATTCATTATGCTTTAACACATTCTCCTAATGCTATATATGAATCGTTGGTTACTCAATTTTGGGCGACTGCTTCAAAACGGAGTGAAACAGAGATTGTGGCTCGGATTGATGATGGAGAGTATGTTGTGACAGAGGAGTTGATCAGAAGTCGACTTCGATTGGATGATGAGAATGGGGTTTATCATTCTAATGCTGCAGTGGTACTTAATGGGCTAAGAGCGATTGGATATCAAGGAACAAGGACTGACATGTGGTTAAAGAATCAGCTTTGTCCTATGTGGAGGTTTTTGGTTCATACATTGCTTCAGTGTTTAAGCAATAAATCAGGAGGATGGGACCAATTTTCTACTCAATTGGGATGTGGTATTATATGTCTATCTCAGGGTTTAACTTATAATTTTTCTAGGTTTATTTTTGAGAATATAACTAAGAAAAAGAACAAGTTTTTAATGTACCCTAGGTTTTTGCAAATAATTTTAGACACTACTACCCAAACCCAAGCCTTTTATCCCATAGGAGCTTTATCTGCTAAATTATTTGCTTCTATGAAAACTAACTTTGAGGGGACACATTATCCTTTACTAGTAGCTATGTTGCCTCAGGGAATGAGGTCAGCGATGAGGATAATGTTGTTAATAATATACCTTCTACCAATGTTACTGCTGATGGTAATCCTTTAGTTTCCATTGATGAGGGCCCTTCTACAACTGCTGAAGCATCTAATGTTTCTCCTGACCTACCTTCATCTATACCTTCACCTAGACCTAGTCCTAGTCCACCATCTACTAAAGTTACACTTACTGGAGTTGAGCATGAAACTGATAGAATGCCCACACCTAGTCCTATTAGGAACCAATTTGATGAAGGATCTCCTTATTTAGAGCATGTTCATATTTCTCCTGAAAGGTCCAATGAAGTTCCCATTACCACCGAGCAATCAGGTTGGAACGAGGACCCAAGTTACACTTACATATGTATTTGCTCTAGTGAACGGTATGCGTGAGGTTGCCGAGCTCAAAAAGGAACTTTCTGAGACTAAATCTTCTCTTGGCAATGAGATTGTGGAGCTAAGGAATAAAGTTAAAAGTTTGGAAGATCAAATTGGGCATCATTCCAAAAGGAGACTAGTGGTTTCTTCTGATGAAGAGCAAGAGGATAATCCTCTTAAGATTTTGGCTGATGTTGCTCAAAAGACTCCTGTTTCTCCTCCTGTTGCTGCTGCATCTTCAAAGAAAAAGGAACTTATTCGATTTGCTAGAAAAAGGAGAAGACAATATCTGAATAAGGTATCCACTGAAACTTCAAAAGAGCCAAATGTTGATGATGTAACTGCTGATGTTTCAATGGAGGATGTTGTTTCTATACATGGTCAAGCTTCAGTTGTACAAGATCAACCAAGTTCTCTACCTTCAGCAGATAATCCTGTAGTATTTGTTGCTGGAAGAAGTTTTCATTTGGATCCTAATGCTGAAGTATTTTCAACACCTGTTGAAGAATTGTCTCAACCTGTTTTTTCTGTTGCTAAGTTGGGAGTTTCTTCTGAAGTTCCTCCTATGGATATTCCTCAAACTAGTTCTGCTGCAAAGTCTATTGCTCCAGAGAAAGAAATATTGATTGATGCAGAGCTTGGTACAGGTCTAGTAAGTGAGGAAGAGTTGAAAGAGCAAGAAAGAATGTTAGATGAATGTGCACAAAGAAAGAAAAGCGAGGATTTGGCTAAACAGCTTGCAGCTGAGTCTACTTCAAATTTGCCTCCTGAGAGACGCAAAGAATTGGATGATTTAGCTACTCAGATTCCTGATGCTAAATGGGATGAATGTATTAGTCAAGTTTGCATCGATCCTACTCTTGCTCAAAGTATTTTGGGAGCAGATTTTGATAGTGATGATTTTGTGGCTCAAATGATGGCTCTTGGAGAACAAAAGAAGAAAGCAGCTGTGGCAAAAAGGAAAGCTATTCAAGCTCAAAAGAATAAAGCTAAGCGAGAGAGACCACAAACTGCAGCTCAGAAGAAAGATTATATGAGGAAAGTAGTGAAAATCGAGTTGCACTCTATATAACTCTGGTATGACTATGAAGCAGGTTAAGGCTTTACCTGATGCTGAGTTCTCAGTCGTTATAATAAGATTATGAAGTTTACTTCATCTAGTCTTGCTTCTGCATCTAGTTTGAAAAGAATTGCTGATGATTCAGATTCTCCTAAATCCAAAAGACCAAGGATAGTTGAAATTGTAGATTCTTTTGAGGCTCATGTTCCAAAGTCAAGTACTTGTTGTTCAAGTATCTACTGAAGCTATTCCTTCAGTTGCTCAAGTTCAATCAGCTGATCCTTATGTTGTTTCATCTGGACCATCATCTTCTGAAGCAGTACCTAAGATTGCTCCTATTGACAAAGTTGGAAAAGAGTTAAGTTGTCAAGCTGAAATAAAGGTAGCTAAAGCTAAAAGGCCGAGAGCAGAGACGAGAAGATGTATGCCTTACGTGGTGTTGCTCCAATGCAGGCTGATTCTATTTCTTCCACACATATTAAAGATGTTACTGAAGAACCTATACCATCTTCAGACATTTATATACCAGGTAGGAGGAAGAAAAGAATGGCTAAAAGATGACCTGGTTCTCTATGGAGATCTGTGAAATCAGTTGGGACACATACATCTAAGGTTAAGGAATCTTCAAGGGTTAGTTCTTTGGATCTCAAAGCTGCTGCATCAACATTTATTAAAGAGGGATCTTCTGATGTTTTTCCTGAAGGATCTCATGATGTTTTGGTTAATTGGTCATTGCAAGAAGATAAACTTAATATGATTCATCGTTTGGATCAAACCACTATGCAGTTCAACTTTTTGAAGGAGATATTGCATTTGGTAGACAGGGCAGATTTGGTTACTTTGTATACCCTTGTCAATAAGTATTACCATTATAATACACCACAGGGTTCTGGATTATATTTATTGGGAGATCTTCATGTTCTGTTTGATTCTCAATCTCCTGATGGTAAAGGATATTTTATTTGGAAGAACTCTCACTTGTGGCAGGTTGCTTCTTGGAGATTTTATCCTCTACCTCGTGTGCATGTGGTTGAGACAAAGGGTGGTATTACTGTATGTATGTTTTCTGAGAGAACTTATCCATTATTGACTAACCGTAAGAAACTTAAAACAGTTCAGACAAACCAATTAGAGAAGTAGTCAAGGTTCCTCAAAAGAGATTAAGAAAGCCTTAATTCTAAAAACGCCCCGTTTACCTTTTTAATTCACATATAGATATAACGGTTAAGCACATTCCGATTATGAATGACGGTTTGCTGAACTTTCATGTCGATCAATAACTCCAACATTTTTCAAACGACACATTAGGATCATGGAGTAGAAAACACAACACAGCGTGAAGTGACCATACGGATAGAATACATCGTTCCTGATTTTTCACAAGTCCCAAACTAAGCGTAAAATCGAAATCATTGTTAAGTATGATTCTAGATGCTAACACTACCCATGGAAGTTACTTGTGTACTTACCTTTCGTTCCCATTTTCCTATTTTCCTCTAGAATTTTTTATTTTTGTGAGAAATGAATTTCTTCAAATTCTCGTTTCGATAAGAATTAATCTGATAAAGATACAAAGCTAAGTCGATAATTAGTTATCCGCCTTCTCTCAAGAACCATTGTCGTAAAAATGAGGTCCATATCAAGGAATTTTTATTCACTTACATTTTTGACTTTTTTCATTTTTCAACATTTTTTTTTTTTTGCACTTATACTTTTACTTATACGTGTATGAGCTATGAACTACGGAGCTTCATGGGGTAATTCCAAGACTATAGGCTTCATGAAATGAGGATCCCGGCTGGCTAGGCTAAGACCTCACTCAATCCCGGCTAAAGATCCAAGGGTCCGATCTCGACACCGCAGCTCACAACTTTACTTATTACATTATCACTTATCACTGATTACTCATTTATTTATTACGGATCCTTGATGTGTACCCAATTTTTAAAACAAAGAGTCTTTTAAGAAGATAAAGAACTAACTATCGCCAAAAACTCGACATCTCTAATTATTATTAGACAGATATGGGGTGAAACAATTTTGTGGGAACAAAAAGCCATAAGTACCTTCGATGGGCTCTAAAGAGAACCAACTACTCCACGTTTAGCATCTAAATTCATAAGTAACTCTATCATTTCTAGATCTCTGCAAATTTAAAATCCCAAATAATGAGATCCGCAGATGCTTAGCCGATAATTTTTAGATTATCTATGGTTAAGGGAACAAGCTAGGGCTCAACACGCCCTAAGTCAATTCTATTCCTACTCCCACCAACGGAAAGTCAACAAGGTGTCAAAACATATATTAACTTAGCAAATGCTTCGTCTAATGAAATAAAGTTATGCATATTTAAAGTCACTAAGGGAAACTTGCAAAATCTTGGCCTTGTGAGCTAGAATTCGCATTTTATAGCTTCTTATCTAAGAGACTAGCAAAAAATTTCAATCAAAAAGACTTAACAAAAGCTTGAAATTTTTTTAAATTTTGCTCATTTTTGCACAATTTTTCATTTTCTAAGGAAAAACGGGGTTGCAAGAGAAACACGACAGAAAATAAGCAAGTGCGGTCAAATCAAATCGAAGATTACCCTACCCCAGACTAGAACGAAACATTGTCCTCAATGTTTAAAGCAAGGGTATCACGAAAATCTAAAAGCCGTTTATTAAGTATGCTCAAAGATAAACGTTAGTCGATAAGATTAGGATATCGGATTTCCATCAGCATCGATCATGAAACTCGAGTAGAGAAAATACAAACTTCGAGCACGAGAGTCTTCATATCGGGAACATCCTAAACACAACACAAACAACCAAGCACGAGAAATCGAAGAGGCAGACCCCTTCGCGTCACTTATTAGAAAATAGAAAGAAGATAGAAGGATAAGCATGGGGTGCCTCCCACGAAGCGCTACTGTTTTTCTTAAACAAGTCGCTAGCCTGACTCGTCCCAATTCATTTGTCCTGGGGAAGAAAATGGTAGAGATACCAGTGGTCAAAACGGTGTCCTCATTCCGAAAGAATGAGACTGGGTGGTTGGGAGGAAAAGAAAATGTCGGCTCCAAATACGGGATAATCCTCCCAAACTCACATAAGGCATATGAAAGATCGATCCATCATCCTACGGTTTTGGTGATCGAAAGGATGAAGGATCGACAAGAGAATACTCCAAAGAAGAACTGGAGTCATGGTATATAGAAAAGATGTTAGCCTAAAGGTTTATCAAAGGGGCATCCAAGAGAGGATCCCTATCTCAATGAAATTTAGCATGAAACTCATATATGTCGAATATACCGGGTTGAAAATCTGGT
>OU343220.1:35808483-35931861 GCA_910596185.1 Chrysanthemum makinoi | reverse complement strand
AATTGAATGGCGGCTAGTTCTTCCACGAAGATTGGTATTTTCAAGGAAGGATGAGTGAATGGTTCTACCCTCATGGAAATACCTTGATTCTAGACCCTTAAATATTTCTACTTGTTCCTTGGTAAGTCCTTTGGTTTTGTGGTGTTTGGGAATGTAGTTAAGGGTGTCTTTGTGATCATAGAATCTTGCGGCTACCATGGTTATTCCTAGGGACAAGAATTAATATGTTAAAAATATTGAGAATAAATTTTAACGTTTTTTTGATTCTAGTGTGTGCCTATATGAAAACAATTTGGAGTTGCGGTTATCTCGACTCATTTTATGCACAAAATGGTTTTAGTGGGGTGTTTGGCAAATACCATAGAGATAACAAATGCTCCTAATTCAATGTGGCTTCATTTGAATATACCCGAGAGTGCATATTAGTTATGCAATACCTTTAGTATTCAAGAGCATGCAAGTGATGAAAATTCTAACGTTTCTATTTGTATTAGCAATGAAAAATGTTTTCCTACAAGTGAGAAGCTTTTCAAAACTTTTGACATGGGGTGTTTGGTTGTTTGAATAAGGCCTTATATTTATTATCTATCAATTAGTGGGAAACATGATTTGTTTATGCAATATGATAATGTAGTACCTAATTTGAATGACTAGTTATGCAATTTGCCAATTGAATTCATATTTGGTATAAAAGCATACATAAAACCCCATGTAATGATTTGTGATAGTTTTGTGCATAAATAAGAATCCTAGACTTCGGAATTAAGAGATAAAATGTAGTTAGGATACTTACAATGATGTTATCTTCATTGATTAGTGAGTGGGAAGATGACAATAATGAGCTTGGTTTAATTTTTACACGTTTTGGTAAAGTGGGTTGTGAGGAAGAGATATTTATGTATATAGCGGTTTTGCCGTAGACACCACGGACGAGGCGGCACCAATTTTGGTTCCGTCCGTGTTGTCGTTTGGTGCCGTGGCTACGATGCAGTATAAAGACAAAATTGTTTAGTTTTGACTATTCTAATGTTTTGGGCTATGTTTATCCTACATGTTTGGTTCCATTAACCCTAAACCAAGTCTAAGAAGATTAAAAGGTTCTCGTTTAAGAGGCTTAGTTAAGATGTCGGCAATGTTGTCTTGGGAGGATACTTTCTCGATTGAAATGTTTCCTTTTTGAACATTGTCGCGAAAGTGATGATGATTTCAATATGCTTTGTATGCGAGCATGTTGAACGGGATTTTCTTTGAGATCGATGGCTCCTTTGTTGTCGCAAAGTATCACAATGTCGTTGAGATGAATTCCGGTAGTCTCACGAGCTTGCTTCATCCAAAGAGCTTGTTGACATGCTTTTCCTTTGAGGCGTATTTCGCTTCAGTAGTAGAGATAGGCTAAAGCCGTTTGCTTCTTTGCAAACCATGAGGTGAGACAATGTCCAACAAAAGTGCAAATACCACTTGTACTTTTTCTATCGACATAATCACCGGCATGATCCGAATCGGCATACACTATGGTTTCTATACCCGTTCCTTTGGGATACCATAATCCTAAACACGTTGTTCCCTTAATGTATCTAAAAATCCTTTTTAATGCTTCTAAGTGTGATGCCTTTGGGTTTTCTTGAAAGCGAGCACATAGACAAACACTAAACATAATGTCGGGTCTACTAGCCGTAAGATAGAGTAGGCTACCAATCATTCCTCTATATTTAGTGTTATCTACGGATTCACCTTCTTCATCCTTGGTGAGTTTAGTGTCCGAGGACATGGGTGTTTTAGTTGGTTTGGAATCTTCAAGACCAAATTTCTTAAGCATGTCTTTTATATATTTAGATTGGTTAAAGAAAATACCATCTTCTAGTTGTTTAATTTGAAGTCCTAGAAAGAAGTTTAACTCACCCATCATACTCATTTCAAACTCGTCATGCATGATTTTAGAAAAATCATTACATAGTTCTTGACAAGTTGATCCGAATATAATGTCATCAACGTATATTTGAACAATAATAATTTGTGATTCCTTTTTCTTAGTAAAAAGAGTATTATCTACTAATCCCATAGTATATTTGTTATCAACAAGAAAAGTCTTAAGCGGTCGCCAAGCTTTAGGTGCTTTTTTAAGGCCATATAATGCTTTCTTGAGTTTGAAGACATGATGTGGTTTCTCAAAGTCGGTAAAACCGGAGGTTGAGCAACATACACTTCTTCGTTAATAAACCCATTAAGGAAAGCACTTTTAACATCCATTTGAAATAATTTAAAGTCATAAGCACATGCATAAGCAAGTAATATTCTAATAGATTCAAGTCTAGCTACCGTTGCATAAGTTTCATCATAGTCAATTCCTTCTTGTTGATTATAACCTTGTGCAACAAGCCTAGCTTTGTTTCTAGATACTACACCATTTTCATCCATTTTATTTCGAAAACCCATTTTGTTCCAATTATAGTTTGATCTTTAGGTTTTGGAACTAGTTTCCAAACATCATTTCTAACGAATTGGTTTAATTCTTCTTGCATGGCAATTACCCATGATTCATCTTTTATTGCTTCATTTATGGTTTTGGGTTCAATGGTGGATACAAAACAAAAATGATTACTTTGATTTTGAGCTTGTGACCTTAAGGTTCTTTGATTAAGTTGTCCTATGACCTTTTCTAATGGATGACTTTTAGATTCTTTGATGTTGACAATTTCCTTATTTAATGGTTCATCTTCCTTGTTATTATTAATTTGACTTTCTATTATTTGACTTTCAACTAAGTCATCATCTACCAAAGGTGATGTCTTAGAGGGAGGTGGACTTTCGTCAAATGTTATGTTCAACGATTCCTCGACTATCATTGTTTCTTTATTAAGGACAATGTAAGCTTTACTAGTTTGAGAGTAACCAAGAAATACACCTTCATAAGACTTTGGGTCAAACTTGGTGAGATAATCCTTAGTATTAAGAATAAAGCATTTACAACCAAAGACTTTAAAATATCCTAATGTTGGCTTTTTACCTTTATAAAGTTCATATGGTGTTTTGTTTAGGAAAGGACGTATTAGGACTCTATTTAAAATATATGTAGAAGTGTCAACGGCGTTACACCAAAACTTTTGAGGAATGTTTTGTTCATTAAGCATTGTTCTACTCATTTCTTGAATTGTTCTATTTTTACGTTCTACTACTCCATTTGATTGAGGTGTTCGTGGAGCCGAAAAGTTATGTGTTATACCATTTGTATCACAAAAGTTTCCAAATTGAGTTTCGTTGTCAAATTCACGACCATGATCCGTTGGATCGACACAATTTCGACACCTAGAAGATTTTGAATTTTCTTGCTAAGTATTTCAAATTTATCAAAAGCTTCATTTTGGTTTTCAAAAATAACGTCCAAGTAAACCTTGAGTAATCATCTACTATGACCAAAGTGTATAAGTTGCCTCCATAGCTTCTTATAGCGGATGGTCCAAACAAGTCCATATGTAATAATTCTAGACACTTAGATGTGGACACCATATTTTTAGATTTGTGACTACTATGTGTTTGTTTACCAATTTTGCAAGCGTCCCAAAAGTGTTGGTCATATTTTAGTTTTGGTAAATTCCTAACTAGCTCTTTTGAAGATAGGTTTAGTATAAGTCTCATATTAGCGTGACCTAAGCGTCTATGCCAAAGAGATGAGCTATCATCTAAAGTTGTTAGGCAAAGTTTGTCATTATATGTTTTATCTATTTTCATGACGTATATGTTATTTTTCCTAACTCCTTTAGCTATGGTGATACCATCTTTTAGTATTTTACTACCATTTTCATCAAATAGTACTTTATACTTTTTATCATATAGTTGGCTAATACTAAGTAGATTAAATCCTAACCTATCCACATGAGCAACATTTTCAATAGTTAGAGAGTTATGAGCAATGCATCCTTTGCCAATGATTTTGATTTTGAGATTGCTACCAAAAGTGACATTACCTCCGTCATACTCTTGGTATGATGAGAAGAGATTTTTGTTGCCCGTCATGTGTCGTGAGCATCCACTATCTTTTATCCATTCATCAGGTTCCAATCCAACTTTCAAGCATACCTAAGGCAAATAACTCAAACATTTGGTCCCCCATATCTCATGGGTCCGTTTGGGTTAAACATACCATTTATTTGATTCATGTATGGAAATGATGGGTAAGGGTTCCATGGCATGTAATCTGGAGTTTGATATGGTCTAGGAAAGTTTTGATTCCAACCGTTGTGTTGGTAGTTAGGTTGACCGTTGTGGTTGCTCTTAGGAAGGCGTTTGGCAAAGAAGTTTTATATCGTTGTTGAGTAGTTTTTTGATCTAAATTCATTTTTAACAAGTCCTACTCGATATAATGGTGGTTTTAGTTTAACATTATCATTGGTTTTCTTTGTTACTTTAACAAATTCAATGCGGTCCGTATGCGAACATTCTTCTGTGAAGTACCACGGTACCATTTTACTGTAGACGGAACCCTTATTTTGTTCCGCCTCGGTCCGTCTTTGTCTGCAGGCAATTTTGTGAGAATGTTCGTCCTTTACGGCCGTTTTGTTTTGACTCTTTGGAATTAATACTTCATTAAAACCTAGCCCATTCATGTCTCCGGGTGTTTTATGAATTTTAACTATTTCATCGGCAAGAGCGATGTTTTTGTTAAACCTTTTAAACTTAGAATTATTTTCTATTAAAACTTCTTGTGTGAGCTTTAGTTTTTCTATTTCAAGATTAAGCTCTTGACATGATTTACAATCATCGTCATTTGCTTTTCCTTTTCTAGTCGTTTTGCTTTTTCTTTTAACTCATAAACTTCATTTTCCAAAAATCCTTTTAGTTTTTAAAAATTTATTTTTAGTTATGATTTTTAGACTTAGCTCACACAATTGATTATATTGTTTTTGCAAAGTGTCATCATCATTAGAAGAATAAGAAGAGTCGGAAAGTACCTCATTTGACTCATGTGCCATTAGAGCGATCTCTTCCTTGCTTGATTCTTCATCGTCTTCACTATCACTCCAAGCACCACTTACAAAAGCTCGTTGAGTTTTGCTTTTAGGTGGCTTGGGACATTCTCCTATGAGATGACTTGCATCACCACATCTAAAACACTTTCTTTCACCTTTAATCTTCTTATCATCCCGGAATGGCTTCTTTTATTCTCGAGGTTGTCTTACAAACTTTCCTCTTCTTCTAAAGAACTTCTTGAAATCTCTAACGGCCATGGCATACTCCTCATCTTCACTATGGGAACAAGATTCACCATCATGCTTGATTCCGCTTTGCTTTAGAGCAACGGTTTGATCTTCTCCTTTCTTCCTTTGATGATCTTCGAATCTTTCTCCATTACCATTTCGTGAACTTTGAGGTTGCCAATGCTTCGTCTAGTGACATTTTAGAGAGATCTTTTGATTCTTCAATAGCGGTCACTTTAGCTCTCCATTTGGATTGGAGTGCTCTAAGAAATTTCCAGACAAAGTTCTTACTACGAAAAGATTCATCAAGTGCTTTAAGTGATGTAATAATAGTGTTAAAGCGAGCAAAGCCACAATCAATGGTTTCATCTTCAGGATAACAAATTGTTCATATTGTTGAACAAGAAGATCAATTTTGTTATCCTTGACTTGTGAATTACCTTGATGTGTAACAATTAAAGATTCCCAAATATCTTTGGCGGTTTCACACATAAAAATTCTTTCATATTCTTTTCTAGGTAAAGCATTATAAAGCATCATTTTAGCTTCATTATTTTTAGCAACTAATTTCTTTTGTTCATCAACGAAAATATCCTTTGTTGTAGAACTAAAATCTCCTTTAACAATAATAAACCAAAGATCTATATCTTTTGATTTTACATATGTTTCAAAGCGGTTTTTCCAATAGATAAATCCATTGGTTTCAAAGAGTGGTGGTCTTTGCATAGATTGCCCTTCTTTAAAGTTTTAGAATCCATGGATCGTTTCAAGTTTATAAAATACAAGTTATTTTAGAAATTCTTGAGCAACGAGGCTCGGGTACCAATTGTAGAAAACTAGAAGGGGGTTGAATAGTTTACCAATTAAAAACTTTGTTTTGAAACTTATTGAAAGATCAATTGATATTGATCTTAGTTATGTTAATGAAATATGCAAGCAATATGTAAGAAGTAAATAAGGAAAAAATGATCAAACCACAACAAGTTGTTTATAGTGGTTCGGCCTACAAGGACTCTTTTTCCTTGCCCTACTCCACTCCTCGAGTCTCACACTCGAGAGTTTAACTTCACTAGTCAACAAGCTCCTTTCACGGGTGGAGAAAACCTTTACACTTCGCACTATTTCCGACACTAAGCTAGATGTCGAGTTCTTTCCAAGGGTACAACTACTCCCACACACAATGTATTTTGAGGACTAAAATACTAACCACTCACACTCACAAGATTATGATGGTTTGATACAACAATGAAGTATGAATCAACACTAGATCATACAACACTAAACAAACAAGACTTCCAACTTCTCGTTGAAGCTTGAATATGACTTGATCTTCTTTGCTACAAAAGAGATCACTAATATGATATGAAAGTGAGTTAGAAAGGTTAGAGAGAAGATATGTATGAGAGTATGTTAGAAAGGGATGAAAACTACTTGGCTTGGCATTGCTATTTATAGCCAAATTGGGCGAGGAGCGTCCGCGGACGGACCCCTTAAAAGGGTTCGCCCGTGTATAATTTGGTACGCCCGATCGGACATCAAGATATCAAATCGTGCCTAAAGTCAACTCTATCTAAGTGAGATTGTGCAAGATATGAAGAGTACAAATCTTCACAAAATATCTAATGGAATCTTCCAATGATTTCCATGATGCATATACATGATGTCAAATGTCGCATTACTATTTTTAGAAATATGCAAATGCTTAAGTAGTGTTTGGTTTTAAGAACCTAACACATTCTACAAACTACTATCATACATAATGATTAGAGTCATATCAAGATGTTACTAATCATAAATGTAAATGCTTGAATGATGAATATATTGTTTGAGAAAGCTTGTTTTAATATCTAATAAACTTGACAAGCTTTAAGCTTTTTATAAATTAAATTTACTTTTGTCGTTAACAAAACTTAGGCAAAGATCAAAAAAATAAATAGCGTTTAATGGCGATATTTGTATTAACATATATATATATATATATATAATCTAGATTAAATAAGATCAAACTTAAAGTTGTTAAAATGAGATCCAACTAAAATTTGATAAGCTACGCTCTTCTTACAATAAAAATAAATTTTTTATTAACTACAACTAAAATTTTTAAAGTTTCGATAGATTTCTTTATAAAATTTACGAAACCTAGGTGATACACTTTGATTAGAAGTGTAATGTGTATCAGGTTTTTGTATGTGTATCAGATTTTAGAATATTTATTAGTGTAATGTGTATCAGGTGTATCACTAATCCAAACTCATGTATCATTTGGTTGTAGATTTGCAAAATGTTAATTTATATTAAAATATTATTTTTATGTGTATTGTTGCTAAAATTGTTATTTATAAATGTTTTAGTGGTTTTTTAGACTTGATCTTATTTTTACAACTTTAAGTTTGATCTCACGTTAACTCTCCCTATATATATATATATATATATATATATATATATATATATATATATACACTAGTTTGAAGCCATGATAAGTGAGCTATAATTATTTGTTTGTTGTTTTTTGTTAACTGAAATACATTTTTTAGAATTGTGAAACAATATTATAAAACAATTGAAGCAATAGACTCCAATATGTAAACTGTATGACTAACATTCAAAATTAGTACAATATGTAAACTGTGTGGCCGGCAATATAAGGTACCACAAATGAAGCAATTGATTACAACCGACTCACTGTTTAGACTCAGTTGAGCCAAATGTTTCATCGTTGAAAGAGTCGTGTGTGTTAGGCTGCACATGCGGCACAACTTGAAAAAGGTATCAAATTTAAATATTTGGAAAGAACTTTATACTGATCAAATAAAACAATCACCTTTGTCTCGGTTATTCGCATTATTAGAACACATTTTGTCAATAGCCTCAATAATACATATCGAAAGATCCTTATCAAATCTAACATGGTAGACGACATAGCTGATCAATATGTAATGCATATTTATAATATCTTCACATAGATGATCAATATGTATACTCATATCGTTGGAAGGTATTAGTTAACGAAAAATAATATATAAGGAAGGCGGCCATGACTTATAATTGTCGTTGACAACGAAAATAAATAAACGGTTATCGAATATGATTGAAAAAAAAGTTTCTTAGTGGTATGCAAGAACAAAGTATCAAATCATAGCTCGCCCGATGGGCGAGTAAGCCTTATGAATATCGTTAAAAAACTTAAGTTAACGAAAAATAATGATGGCCCGATCAAAATGATGGCCCGTCTTTTTAGCATATTGATATATTATCATTTAATCAAGACTAAGAAGACAATACCTTAAGTGCAACACATTTGAATGGTGAACAATTACCAAGCCGAGGCGTGCCAACAATGCATCTTGACGGAACACCATTGAGCCATATGCATCAAAGAATAGTATCCCACATATCATATTTAATTTAAATATTCTATGCATCGAACAAACACACCCACTGAACCTATCCATTGAACATACACCCTGAACCCCCACCTACTGAACCAACCCAGTGAACAAACCCGTTGAATCAACAGTCAACCAACCCACTGAAGCAACCCCAAAAAACAACCCACTGAACCAACCCAAGTTTTACTAAAAACATAGAAAGATAACTTTTAATAAACATTTACGATACCTTGACAAGGTTAACCAGACCAGTTCAGTGAGATTTGTATTTCAGTTTGGGGATTAGATCTGGGGGTTAAGACCTGGGGTTTTGAGGTCGGTGTTTGGTGAGTAAGTGTGAATAGGTTCGGGGGTTTGGTGAAAGGGGTTCAACACTGGGGGGTCAGGTTCATAGTTGGGTTTTGTTTAAATACTGATGCACACCACATCAGTTACAAAACCCTCACTGAGTAGCAAGAGTTGAGATATCACTTGATTCATATCATATCCCTTCTTAATGTAAAAGCTCAGCGTGAAAACAATATTAACACTCCCTGATGTAGTTTCAACCTGAATGACCCTTTTTCATCCTCTGAGTTGCAACCATCATACCTGACTCACACCCTTTTCGCCCACTCCATGATACTCATTAGGAACACCGTATATGTTGTCTCGGTTAAGACTCTTCAAGGACTCTTACGGGAGTGGGAGTTCACATTCAAGCTCCTTAGTGGGTATCATGCGAATATCACATAAACACTCCTTGATTCACAATTCACGATGTTCAATCTTTAGGCGATTCTTATCGGTCCTTTTATCCATCTCAACCACTTTGCAGACGATCGAATAGCGACTCTTTCGAGGCTAAGCGACAAACATCAACACTCCACGGTTTTATCAACATCGGTGACAACAGTTCATATCGGCTACTTCTGGTGATCGACTTTTGAGCGTTGATAAATATTACTTAAAACTGAACCGTTGGGTTCATAAGAATGCCTATGATAAAACGACCTGAATTTGTCTAGAGCTTCTTCAAGAGAAGATGGTTCTGCAGCACACGTTATCCGGACCTAATTCTTTAATCCTACCGTGACTCCCGCAAAACACAAAAACCGTCATTAGGGTCATTCACCCCATTTACTTAAAACGGGTCAATGTGGTTTGATATTATCTCCGAAGGTTCAATATGGATAGCTAAATTGAGTATTTATAAGGTTCTCTTTTATAGTTTTATTAATACCTGGAAGAAGGATCACATATTCTTCTTTAGCCAACTTGAAACAGAAGTCGATGCCATTGTTGATATCTTTTAATAGTGAAACGTTTAGCTTAACCATCATGGCCATAGATCCCTGCGGTTTTGTTAGGCACGTTAAGTAAGGGATGTCTTCTATTTTCTCGACACAAAGATCCGATGAGTGTTTAAGTATATTAAGAGTTCTTGTGAAGAATGTGTCATTCGTTTCCTTTAGAATTTGAGGTACCGCTGCCTGAAACACAAAATATGCAACTTTATACAAAGAGGAGCAGGTTTGTTGAAGGGGGTTTATGTTGGTGGGTATCTCCCAGAACAGGGTTAAGACAATCAATGACAGTAGCAATACCACTAGGTGGTTACGGGATATCACTTGGAATCGTGTGATCACTTTCCAAAGTAAACTATTCGACCCTAATGCACTGGTATCCGAATATCTACTTGGGATAAGACCAAATGCAATTAGAGAATTAGACACAATTCTATAACCCTTTCGCTAATAGTGTTTCGTTTTTACGTGTGTCTTTCATGCATTATCAGATCTCCTATTTATAGGAGGTTACTCTTGAGCTATTCAAATGGAATTATGAGTATTAATCGGCCCATTAATAGCCTCATAATTATCCCATTATAGCCGTTAGTGGTTACATGACCAATTAAGCGTGGTCATAATGCGGTTGCTATGCTTGCCATTTAGCGGTATCTTTCCATAGCGATTACTTTCCGCTTCGCCAATTATTTTCACTTGCGGTGGAAATACGACCCTATCGATGGAAACGCCGCCTCGGTACTTTCATAGCACTAGCGGTGGATACAAAGCCCGATTGGAAACAAGCACTTTGCTCGATTCAAAACAACTGGCTTTGCTCGATGAAAATCACCAAGCGGAACTTTTCCTGGCTTGATTACCTCAAGTACTTTCCACTTTTCAACCATTACCAGTATTTCTACTAGCACTACCAATACAAACCACTATTAGAGTCATGGTGTTCATGGACCTTATGGGTGTACACTCCATACCTCCTAACCCATTTCAAGGTGTGAACTAATCCCACAAGTGCACTTAAGTTTCCAACAATCCTCCCCAAATTTAGTTCACTTTGCATGAAAAATAAACATCAAGCAAAACATGTGCATAAACGAAAATGTCCCGAGGATTGAATTTCCATCTTAGTAATTACACGTTCAAATATTCGAGAATCATGGTGTTCTAAGAATTGAACCCTTCAACCCATTTGAATACATGAAGATAAATACACACAAGTTTTCAAACACTTAATCTCTCGACACTATACAAGCCAAGTGTCCATATCCAAATTCATAAATGTTGTAAAAGCTAAAGTCCAAAGCTTCACAGCTGCGGCAAAACTTCAACATTTACATAGGTGGTTCCTCTTTAGTCATGCTCGTGCCAAGCACTTTTTCAAAGAAAATTAACCATTAAGAAGTAAAGACTTCATCCTCCTTTCGCAGGTTCGAGCACAACCTTGGGATGTAAATAAAACATGTGCTCCAAATTAATCTGAATGTTCAACTTTCCACATTGAACTCAGCTCCCAAGTTTCCTTAGGAGGGAGTTGGGTGTCCTAGCATTCAATGACTAAGTTGGACTTAAACCCATCCCTTTAGCATACTTTATAACCAAGTCTCTAGCCGTAGGACCCTTCGTCCAATAAGTGATTAGCTAAAATTTGTTGAGATCTAACAAACTCTATAGATACCACCCCATTCATGATAAGCTCACGAATCATGCTATGTGCCCGACACCTAAGTGTCTAGACTTACCATTGTACATTTGGCTATAAGCCTTAGCCAATGTAGCCGCACTATCACAACGGATAGAAATAGGTGCTATAGGTTTAGGCCACAATGGAATCTCAAGAAGCAAGTTTTTCAACCATTCAAATTTCTTTACCAGCCTTCTAAAGCCACAAATTCAGATTCCATTGTTGAACTGGTGATGCAAGTTTGCTTCTTGGATGCCCAAGAAATTGCACCTCCACCAAGTAGGAATACCCAACCAGCGGTAGACTAATTGTCTTGATTACTGATCCAACTTGCATCAATGTAACCTTCCAACATCGATGGGTAACTCAGTTATATGAGAGACTATAATCCATAGTTCTCTTCAAATACTTCGCACTTTGAACTCGCTGCCGTGATGAGCACTAGGATTACTAGTATACCGCCAATTTTCCCACTACAAAACCAATATCAGTCTTGTACAAGTCATGGCATACATCAGTACCAATTACCCTAGAGTACTCAAGTTGAGATACAATTGCCATGATTAGGCATCACTTCTCACAGTATCCATAGGTGTACTCACGGAGTACAATCAAAGTAATTGAATTTCCTCACATCCTTCTCAATATAATGAATCTGAGAGATAGAAATTCTTTTACTTTCATGTTTAATCCTTATACCAAGGATAACATCACCCCATGTCCTTCATGGAGAACCTTGATGACAAAAACTCCTTTGTCAGGTCAACCTGATTTTGATCAGTGCCAAAGATCAACATGTCATCAACATATAGACAAATGATGACTCCTTTACCGGATTCATCAAATTTGCTATATACACATTTGTCAGCTTGGTTAAGAACATAACCACTAGACAAAACCACTTCATCAAATTTTTGATGCCATTGCTTAGGTGCCTGCTTAAGTCCATAAAGAGACTTAATCAGTTTACACACCTTGTTTTCATTGCCATGCATGATGAAGCCCTGAGGTTGGTTCATATAAACCTCCTCATCCAATTCACCATTCAAGAAAGCTGTTTCACATCCATCCGATGAATAACCGATTGTGAATAGATGCCATAGCAATCGCCAGCCTTATGGTATCGTACGAGCCACAAGGGCATAAGTATCAAAATAGTCTATTCCCGACTTTTGTTTAAAGCCCTGAATGACTAGTCTAGCCTTGAACTTTTCAATAGTTCCATCTACCTTCATTTTTCTTTTGAAAATCCATTTGCAACCCAAAGGTTTGCAACCAGGAGGTAGATCAACCAACACCCAAGTGTTGTTTCCCATGATGGAATCCATCTCATCATTGATTGCTTCTTTCCGTAAAGCAATATCCCTGACTTCATTGCTTCTTCAAATGTTTTGGGATCATCCTCAACAATAAAGCAATAGGAGTATTGGTGCGAGACCTCATCCCCTGGTACCTTCAACTAAGTATAGTTGAAACTCAGGTCCAAATGACTTTGGAGTCCTCGACCCTTTTGCTTTTCTGAGCACAGGTTGGGTTGTTGAACCACACCCTCATCGTGGACCACGATGGTTCATCATCGGTACCTCTGATACACCAGTGTCATGAGTTCCATTTGGAATCCTCTGACTTGGTCTAGGGACTGATGAGAATCTATTCTCATCAAAGTCTGCATCCCTTGATTCAATAATGGAGTTAATTAAAACATATTCATTAGGTTCAATAACATAGAACCTAAAAGCCTTGGAATGCTCAAGATATCCAACAAAGATGCAGTCAATGCCTCTTTCACCCAAAGTCTTTAGCTTTGGATCAGGGAGTCATACAATACCTACAACCCCAAACCTCGAGATAGTTCAGTTAGGTTTCCTTTTAATCCAGAGTTCATAAGGGGTAACCTTGTTCCTTTTGTTAGGAACCCTATTTAATAAATAGCAAGTTGTTAACATAGCTTCACCCCTTAGAACCCTTGACTCGATTGAATAGGACAACATGGAATTAACCATCTCCTTCAACCCGGTTTTTCCTTTTTTAAATACCATTTTGCCAGGAGTATAGGGAAGCAGATAGTTTCATGGATAATACCAACAGACCGAAAGTACGAGTATCCATGTACTACCTCCCCTATCGGCCTTAATCTTTGATCAAAGACCCAAGTTGTAATTCAACTTCAGTTTTAAACACTTTGAATTTATCTAATGCTTCATCCTTGGTATGTAATAAATAGACATAACAAAATCTAGAAGCATCATCAATAAATGTCACAAAGTACTTCTTATTTCCCAAAGAAGGAGTGGCATGCAAATCACACAGGTCACTGTGAATAAGCTCCAAGATCTTAGTCTCACGACTAACACCTTGAAAGGGTTTCTTGGTTATCTTGGTCAACATGCAAGTTTTACACTTTTCAGTGTCCATGTCAAAAGGAGGGATTAAACCATCCCTAGACATATCTTGCATTCTTTTATAGTGAACATGACCAAGTCTAGCATGCCAAAGGGTAGAATCAGTCCGATCATATGTGGTCACAAAAGTTTAAATAACACTGTCAGATGTAATATTAAGCCTGAACATTTGATTACATAAATAACCAAAACCAATAAAACACCACATTTAGAAAGAACAAATTTATCAGATTCAATAACTTGTTTATATCCATGATTATTCAAAACACTACTTGAAACCAACTTTTCCTTATATCGAACATGAATAACATTAAACAAAGTTACAATCTTTCAACTAAACCTAAGATCTACACAACCACGACCATGCACCAAGGCTGTTGACTCATTTCCCATGTGAAGAATAGAACCATCATTCAGTGACTCATAAGTCTTGAACCAACTTCTATCTTTACACACATGAACTGTTGCACCAGAGTCAACCCACCACGCAACATCATCATCCTGCACATAAAAAGATTCAGATACATATGTAACATAATAAATCTAAAAAGACTTATTAAACATATTCGACCTTCAGTGAGTTGGTGAACCACCACTCCTTGAACCATTAGTGCCTGATCCATTGGCTTTACCACCAATTTTAACACCCTTGCGGTCCCTTTTAATGTGACCTGTTTTGCCACATTTCCAACAAGTAGGTGTTGCCTTCTTGTTTGGATCTACCCTTGTGTTATCATGATATTTGCGTTTGCCTTTGTTGTCATTGTACCTGGTGGAGTTGTTATGCTCCACCATATTGACAACAGATGCACCAGTAGCATTGCCACTCTTTGGCTTGTCATTGTCCTGCACCTTGAGAGATTCATGAAGGAGGGAGTTTGTCAATGACACACGAGATTCATTAAGGAGGGAGTTTGACAACAGATGACTGCCCAACTCAACAAGAGTTAACTCCTCCTTCATATGTTTCAAGGTATGCTTGAAATCTTTCCATGAAGGAGGGAGTTTGTCAATGACACACGAGACTTTGATAGCCTCATCCATGTTCATTTGGTGTTGTGTAAACCTTCCAAGTATTCCAAGAAGTTCATTGTATTGTTCCATAACCGGTCTTGAATCAGTCATTTTGTAATTTGTGAAATTACTAACAAGGAACTTCTTACTTGATGCATCCTCACCCATATATTTGGCATCCAAGGAATCCCACAGTTCTTTGGAAGATTCAAAGTTCGGATAAATATCAAACAAAGAATCAGACATACCATTCAGAATAAGACCTCTGCATATGTAGTCATCATTCTCCCATTTGCTCCTCCTCCTGATGACGCTCCACAGTAGCATCATCACCATCATCATGAATAGGTGTGGTTAGCACATACACCACACTCATGCTTGACAAACAGAAGTGCATCTTCTTCTGTCACCTCCTAAAGTCCACCCCTTCAAACTTATCAAGCTTGGCAAAGTTTGAAGCCATGTGTTTCATTGCGCAGCAACTGACCATTGATTATCACAAATAGTTTACTTTGATTGTTGGTGGTATCTCCCGTAACGAGGGTTAAGACAATCAATAACAGTAGCAATACCACTAGGTGGTTACCGGATATCACTTGGAATCGTGTGATCACTTTCCAAAGTAAACTATTCGACCCTAATGCCTGGGTATCACGAATATCTACTTGGGATAAGACCAAATGCAGTTAGAGAATTAGGCACAATTCTATAACCCTTTCGCTAATGAGTGTTTACGTTTTCTGTGTGTCTTTCATGCATTATCAGATCTCCTATTTATAAGAGGTTACTCTTGAGCTATTCCAATGGAATTATGAGTATTAATCGGCCCATTAATAGCCTCATAATTATCCCCATTATAGCCGTAGTGGTTACATGACCAATTAAACGTGGTCATAATGGTTAGCTGCCATTTAGCAAGACTTTCCATAAGCAAGTACTTTCCACTAGCAGTACTTTCACTTGCGTGGAAATACAGCTTCTATTAGTGGAAGCACTGCTTATCAGTACTTTCATAGCACTAGCAGTGGATACACCACTTCAGTGGAAACACGCCTATCCCTGGAAACACTGCTTATCGATGAAAATCACAAGCAGACTTTCCACAAGCAAGATTACTTTCCTCAGCAGTACTTTCACCGGCATTAATAGTATTTCTACTAGCACTATACAAACCACTATTAGAGTCAGGGTGTTCATGGACCTTATGGGTGTACACTCCGTACCTCCTAACCCATTTCAAGGTGTGAACTAATCCCACAAGTGCACTAAATTTTCCAACAGTTTATGGACGTAAAATTAACTTAATACTTGGCTCATTTTTTACCCAATAAACTAAAAAGTAGTTCCAAAACACAAATCCAAACATCCCCCTTAACTTAATGTACCAATAATCATTCGCATTGAATGTCCAGCAAAAGTGGTTATGATTCTGATTTTCTGATTTAAAGAATCTCAACAAAAGCTTATTCATTTAGATATACCACCACACACGTAATATATAATATTATCGACGTACCAACATGTATAAAGGTAGTTGGACCAGCACAAATATCGAAGTATTTTTTAAGCCGCTCACACATCAACAAAACCAGAAAGAAGAGTCACGATCATTAATCAATTCATAAACAAATACTCGATTAAAAAAATTAGAACCAATTGTAACTTTTGGTATAGATTTTATAGAACAATCATTTAGTACCTTTGCTATTTTGAAAAAGCCGTTAGGATCAGTGGTCACAAACCACCCAAGACGTCAATGAATATAAAAGAAAATACTTTCATACTACCAGTTAGGAATTACTAAACATGACAAACCTATATCATTAACATCACATGGAAAATTAATTTCAATCGTCTAAGATTTAGGCCGTTTATGAGAAGCGCTACCTTGTATGTACTTTCTCTTGATACCAGTAATCATGACCTCTAAAATCTGATGGTCAGATTAATCACCTCGATGTTGAGATTATTCACCAGAGTATTGAAAGTGGTAGTTCTACGTATTGCTATTTTCAGGGAATTTGTGTTGTTACCCATTATAAGTGGCTCGCGAATAGAGTCAAGAACACAAAGCAAGCGAAGAGCATAAGCAGATAAATTACAACTGCCACCTTTAATAATTAGCATATTAATGAAGGTGTAGCAAAAATGCGTGTCTACCTTTGATGTTGGTATCTTTAAGTGCGCCGGAACTATGTTACACGTATGGGCTGTTTCATTTATAAGCTGCAAGATCATGCAATGGGTATCAAGGCATAAATACTTTTAGGTAGTTATGTATCTGTTTAAGTTTAGGTAGTTATGTATCTGTTATGTATTTTGAGAAAGTTTGAGAATTTAACCCGGTAAGAATTAAGTCTGAATTTCCAGCAATTTCATTCGCTAAATGATGTAGTGCTACAAAACAGATGTGACGTACCACATGATTGACCAGAATAAAAATATTGCAAATATTCATAACTGAAAACTAATGTTGCTAGCTCCACTTGCCTAGGCGATTGGACCGACTGCGGTTGTTGTTCTCCAGCGGACCAACGCCACCCTTTTCAGGCACTCACTTAATACCTGTAACGACAGCCGCTATTGTTCCAGCTAACCTTTGGAACCTCAAGTATTACGCCCGCCAATGAAAATCTCATGCTATTAGCCCAAGACTCCCCTAATTCGAACTTGGCACGCTTAAAATTATCGCATGGCGGGTCATCGGTGAGATCATGATCCATTAACTAATGGGTCAAATCATGATCCATCTAGTTATGCCATGGGTCGATTTAATCATTATCCGAGTTGAATCCATTGACACAGCTGGCCTGAACAATAGAACAGCTTCTTTAATTCCAAAGTCACAAAGGCTTAAGATTGCTTAAAAAATAACTTATCTTCCTAAATGCATACCTAAATAACGGAAAATGAGTTATTAAGAGTCCATACTAATACGTATAACCATCACTATAGTTACAACTGCAGTTTTGTTATACATTAGTTTACCTGCTTCTGTAAAGAATGAGCATACATGTGAACAGTCTTCTTGCTGTGCAAATAGGCCAACCCCGAGAATATGACGTGTAAAGTTTTGAACTACAGATTCGTTACTGACTTCACAAAGGATCTCGGATATATTTATTAATGGACCCGGGATGAACATACTCCAAATATATGCAAAATCGGTCATCAACCGGCACAGAATACAAATTTTTGTCAATACATATCTTTAATACTATTTCAAGGAACCAACATGGGTTAAAGCTAGAAACACTCACCACTTCAGAACCCAAATACTGCACGATGTTTGGAATCGCAGGTTCAGAAGCTTTTAAAAATACTCGTGAAAGCCTTAACATGTAGTGAATCCGTAAGGCTCTGGCTGCATTTTCAGTTGAATAATAGACAGACAGTAATCATAACTCCACATTAAAAAATGATTCGAATGAAAATAGATTGGCAGCGTAAACCACCTTATACGACTATCCGGTTCATATCCCTCTTTGTTTCACCCTCAAAATCAGACAAATCTTTATTTTGGGTTTCATTGGCAGCACTTGATGAACTTTCACCTATACCTGCAATATGTATCATTGTGGGCTTTAAAATCTGCCATAAAAAGTATTGCCGTTCTAAAGGAAAAATAAGGTTTAGATGATCAATGGTAACCTATATGGGACACACTACTACTGGAGCATATTATATCTTCTAACATGAATACATATCTTATAAGAAGTCTTGGAACCAAAATGTAGGTACACTACAGTTATTCGGATACACAGTCAGTTGCATGTTCGACATTGAAGAAAACAGAATATGTAATTGTGCAATACCTTTGTAAATAAGGGTGTATATATAGTGTGAGATTAGGTTAAACAATAAGGAAAGAGTTAAGATAACAATGAATCCATACCAAACTTATCATAATCTTATTTTAAGTAAAAATCAACACACAAACACAATCCTAAAACAATAGAGATTTCTAAATTTTTTATTAAATTCGAAATTCATAAAGCTATTTATATATTATAGAATGCAACATAATTATCAAAATAACTTGTTGCCTAAGTGGTAAACACACAAATTATTAATGCTACTCTTACAAACAACCCAAGTTCAAATCTCATCGTTGTCTCCGAAAATTATATACTATTGCTTAGGTGGATTAATAAATTGCTTAGTTGGACCAAAAATGCTTATGTGGCATGAAAAACAATTACTGGGCATTGAGGTGGCGTTAATGCCAAATGCCTCCTGTTATATATAATATAGAGATAGGGTAAAGTTAAAATAAAAAGACAAATATCCGTAAAAAGAATAAAAAGAATTATTTTTTTTAAATTCTTCAAAAATTCCAAAAAGAATCCACAAGATCGGGTATGTTGATGCATAAAACTTTTGTGAAAACATTTTTTATAATTTTGAGTTTTGATCCGTTTTTTTTAATGCACAAAAAACGAATTTTGATGCTCAAAAAATTTTGATGCACAAAATTTTCAACATGTTTTAGTTAGATGCGCAATATTATTTTGATGAAAAAAGTCAAAAGAAGTTGGGTGCAAAAACCAATTTTGATGCACAAAAAGCGGTTTAATGCTTGCAAACGTATTTTTTCATAATTTTTTTCGGAAAAAATATCCACTTTTAAAAAAAAAAATTCACAACTTTTTCATGCACAATCATACCCGATCTTGTGGAATTTTTTGGGAATTTTTTGAGAACCTTTTTTGAAAAAAAAACATCTTTTTATCTTTTTACGGATCTTTGTCTTTTTATTTGATATTTATCGTATATATATATATATAGAAATCGGTTTATTTGAAAAATTGATCTCGGTGGAAAAGTGAGAGAAGTGATCTCAGCCATTAGATCACTTCCTCCTCCCCTCCTTTTTTTTTCATCAAACTACAAGGGCCTAAATGTAACATTTTTATTTTTTGGAGGTAATTTCCGTAACTTTTTAACAATACCGTATATAATGTTAAATCAACATCATTGTTTGAGATTATCCTTTCCAAAATTCTCTTCTTTTCTCTCTATAAAACGAAAACTTGATTCACTTAATTTTTTTCTGTCACAACTCAAAGAGATCGTTGATGCACTGATTCCGTCAATCATAATGACACATTCCGATATCAACTGTATGTTAATCGTAACTATAATCAAGTATTTTTTTGCGTTAATTGTATGATTATGTGACATAACACGTTTGCCCCTTTATTTTCGATGTTAATCTTATGTTATATGTTGATTTTATTGATATTGACCTAATGTGTTTGTTATCTGATGATTTGTGTGTTTTTTTAGTATATTTTAATTTTATTTTTTTGTTATTTTTATCATATATGTTAATGATTATGTTTTAGCCAATTGTTAGCTTAATCTGATTTTTTTAATTTTTTTTGCAAGATGCACTAATTTTTATTAATTGCTCAGTTTGTTATGTATTATGATGTGTTATTTATTTATTAATATATTATTATGATATATATATATATATATATATATATATATATATATATATATATATATATATATATATATATATTAATTAAATCGATTTGCTGCATAATACATATGCACTAATTTATCAATCATGTTCATATTAATGTTATTGTTGCTGCAATAGTTTATATAAGTGTTGTTTATATTGTGATACAGATGCTTGGATTTGTTTATGTTCATATTAACGTTGTTGTTGCTGCAATATTTGATGATAAGTGTTGTTGATGCACTTTTTATTTTTGTATCGATGCACTTGTATACCTAATTAGTGGATTAAGTTTGTAGATACACCTTTATTTTTGTATTCAGTTGCATTTGTATGTGATTTATACGAATTAGTTCATTAAGTTTTTGTACAGGTTCACTTGTATACGAATTATGGATTAAGTTTGTTTATATGCAGCTTTATTTTTGTATTCAGATGCACTTGTATGTGGAGTGATAAGTTGATGCGATTGACAAGTTTGTTGATGCACCTTTATTTTTGTATCCAGATGCACTTGTATGCGATTGATATAAATTAGTGGATTAAGTATGTTTATATGCATTGAATGTATAACTTGAAGTGATACGGATTAGATAGTTGTATACAGATAAGTTGATTAAGTTTATATGCACAATGTATAACTTGAAGTGAGGTGATAAGTTGATGCGATTTATATGAAGTTAGTGGATTAAGTTTGTTGATGCACCTTTTTTTGTGTACAGATGCACTGAATATATACAGATGCACTTTTCATATTTGGTTTAGGTACGATTTCTTCTTCAAACAGTGTTGGAGAAAGCAGCAGTTGTAGTTATGTGTGTGGGGGTAGTTCTAGTTTAGGTTCTGATGGTGTATGTGTATCTAGCTCGCCTGAGTGAAGATTCTAGTTCGAGGCTTGTTAGTGCGTCTAGTTCTTCATCGGTTGTTAATGTCTCAAATGTTGGTGATCGATCTACTGGTGTTTCGTCGGTTATTGATGGGTCAAGGGTTTGGGTTCCTGATGTGGATGTGTCTCTTAAACCGGAAAAAGGAACTGTGTTTGTATCCTTGGTGCAAGCGTACAACTTTTACAGACATTATTCAAAAATTGGAGGGTTTGATATTAAGCTTGGTACTGAGAGCAATCCCGATGGTAGCGATTATCCTAGTATTAAGTACTTTAGCTGTAATAGAGGTGGGAAGAAAAGAGATTCTATGTATGATAGACATAGGTCGGATTCTGATGTTGCTTGCGTGTAGGGTGAATGGTAAAGGTGCTGATGGGGCGATTGACAATAAGGGCAAGGGAATTAACTTGTCACTGGTTGGTGATTCTTTTGCTAAGAAAAAGTTTTGGAAGAATACTTCGTGTATGAATGGTTGTTTAGCTCAGTTGAGGGTTTGGAAGAATACTTCGTGTATGAATGGGGTGTTCTAAGCAACATTTTCTGATGCAAGTATCGAATTCCAATGTTGGACCTGTTAGAGCGTTTAGTCTTATGAAAGAGATTTATGGAGGGTTTGAGAATATTGGTGCAACTGTGGTGGACTGCAAGAATTTTAAACGGGATGTGAGTTCCTTTATTGGAGACCGTGACGCCCAGATGGTGGTGGAGAAGTTAGAGAACCTTGAGAAGCATTGCGAGGGGTTTTTGTTGATTACTATAAGGGTGAAGGAGATTCTTTATCTGCTTTGTTTTGGGCTGATAGTTGTGCCAAGTTGAATTACCGGCGTTTTGGAGACGTGATATCCTTTGATGCCACCTTTAGGTCGAACAAGTATGTTTCATGCCTTACTTTTATTTTTTTGTTGATTTATTTACTATTCAACTTTTCATATATATTGGTGCACCTTTTTATAATAAACTGATGCACAGAATGGTGTTTGCGCCTTTTACTGGGATTGATAATCATAACCGGTCTATTACTTTCGGTGCTGGGTTGCTTGCTGATGAAACAATTTCGTCTTATAAGTGTCTTTTGCGGGCTTTTAAAAAGGCGTTTTTACTGATCCATAAGTTGTTGGGATGACTCCAGGACCCGTCGATGAAACAAGCCATTGCTGATGTTTTCCCTAACGCGCGCCATCGTCTTTGCATGTGGCACATCATGCAGAAATTGTCGGTTAAGGTATATTTGATGCACTTATTCGAATTTTTAAGTTTTGTAATAATGAAACATTTAGTATTTGGTGCACCTATTTTTATCCTTCTGATGCATTTTTTTACAGGTTGGTTCTTCAGTTTGCAATAACACTGACTTTAGGAAACGATTATGTGCTGTCGTTTGGAATTATCAAATTTCGCCAAGTATTTTTGAGGTAGAATGGAAATTGATCATTAATGAGTTTGGCCTGTCTGAAAATAAGTGGCTTTCTGATATTTACGACATGCGGTCTAGATGGATTCCTGCTTTTTTGATGCGTACAACATCGAGGTCTGAATCAAAGAATCATTTTTTGGGAGATGGACTAATGCAAACTTAACCCTTGTTGAGTTTATTAGTCATTTTGATTCTGCTATGGATTCTCAGAGGTATTCTCAGCGAAAAAATGATCACGAATCTAGGTATAAAAAACCGATATGCGTCGGGTTGAAATTAGAAAAGGATGTCTTTGAGATTTATACCTTAAACGTGTTCTTTGATATACAAGAAGAAATTTCTACATTTAATTGTTTGTCTGTTAGCACTCAACAGATTGGGCTTTTTGAGAAATATTTCATTCGGGATACGGGTGTTAAAAAGTGGAATGACAAGGCATCGTTTGAAGTTTTTGAGGTATGTAAATTCTTGTATGTATATTTTTAATTTTTTAGATGCCCATTTTTGTTGTGTTTAGATGCACTAATTATTGTATTTATATTCAGTTTAGCTTTAGATTAGTTCATATAGTTTGCTTTAGTAGCCTTTTAGGACTGCACCATACTTATTCTATTTTAAAACTGCTTATCCTCTTGTTGATATGGTTTGATATTTGTTATTCCTCATAGCTTATTGTTTAGATTTGATATGTGATGCCTTTTAGAATCCTTTAGAAGCTTGTAGCATTAGCTTATTATGCCTGCTTTTGTTTTTCCCCCTCTGAGCATCAGTTTACCATATATCCCAATCCATTGTTGTTTTTTATTTTTAAAATCTACATGATAATGTCTTTTTAGTGAAAAACTGGGAATAGGCTCTTTGGTTGGTTGTCTTTCACTATATTATTTTAGTTTATTTTTAAGAATTTCCTATATTAGTTGAATTTAAGCTCAAAGCACTCCCTTCGTGTCTGTTTGGCTTAAGCTTTAGAAAACCTGATGTTGTGCTTAGATGCTTTTAACTTGTGCTTTTAGGGTCTAATTCAGTTGCAGTAGGATAACTTTAGCTGGTTAAGTTTAGTTTTAGGTTATGGAAGCTTCTGGTAGCCTTGTCGTAGCTTATAGCTTATTTTTTAGATGCCCTTTTTTGTTGTGTTTAGATGCACTAATTACTGTATTTTATATTCAGTTTAATTTTTACATTCAGGTGCAGTAAATTGATGATTATTGAATATTTTATAATTTGTTACATTTAAATGATTGTAGTACATTTATTTAGATCCATTAATTAAGGCAATAATTTATTTATTTTTTAATTATACAGGTGTTGTTTTGTTCGTCTGATATGTCTGTTACCTGTTCATGCAAGAGGTTTGATTTGTTTGGGTTACTTTGCCGCCATATCTTTTATGTTTTGAGGTTAAATGGTGTTGATGATTTCCCGAGAGAGTATGTGCTTGATAGGTGGTGTAAGACTCCTGATGATGTTTGTTTGGATGCGTTTGTTAACGCTGCGATTCGAGCTCGGATGTCTTTGTTATTCGCTCAATTCATCGTATTGTTGAAGACACGGTTGACAGGTTGATGCCTTGTAGAGAAAAGCTTGATGTGTATCGTTTGGAGTTATCTGAACTTCTCTCTAGGGCCGAATCTGATGTTCCAGTTGGGTTAAAGAAGAGTAAATCGGATACATTTTGTTCAATGCTTGGTGTTAGTGAACCTGAAGGTGTTGTTATAAAGGTTCCGAAACAATCAAAGAACAAAGGGATTGGGGTTCATACTCGATGGAAGAACATTGATGAGATAATTCGTAAAGAATCTAAAGCAGGAAAGAAGAGACGAGTTTGTTTCACTTGTGGGAAGGCTGAAGGACATAATTCCAGGACATGCCCTTATAAAGACACGATCCGGGCTGGTAACAAAAGAGCATGCCGTTCTACTCGTGCCATGGATGTTAATTACGAGGAGTGATTAACGTTTTGCTGATTATGATATGCACCTATATACACTTTCAATTGCAATTTGTCTTCTTTATTTTTTTTTAGGATTTTGCTAAATAAGCATAATATGCAAAATAATGTCATGCTTGTCTGATGCATGTATATGGATTGTTGATTTTTTACGGAATTCTCGTCTGTATTGGATCCTGGAATTTTATGGAATTGCATCTATATTGGATTCAGGTTTTATGATATTTTGATTTTTTGTAATTGGCATAAATTTGATTATACATTTGATTATATAGTTGATTTTATGTAATTGCATATTTGTAAATTTTTTTGCTTGATGCAGTATATTTAAAATATTGATGCACTGAATTTACTATTGTATGGTTAGTTATTAAGTTTTCATATTGATGCAGTATATTTGATGCATTATATTTTACACTTTTTTAAAATATTGATGCCATAATTTTCAATATTAACTTTTCCTATATTCAGTTATTTTTACATCATTTAATGTAATTTTTTACATCATTCACATATGTATCAGTAATTATCATTTGGCTTCACCTTTTTTATCACATTGATGCACCATTCTAACCCATGTATGTTTAAACACATTTCCATCATTTTATGTAATTTTTACTATATGAAAACTTATTTTACTGATTTTACTATATTCAGTTATTTTTTACATCATTCAATGTAATTGTTTACATCATTCACATATGTATCATTAATTATCATTTGGATTCACCTTTTTTTATCATATTGATGCACCATTCTAACCCATGTATGTTTAAACACATTTCCACTTATAAGGTAATGTAACTTGTCATTCATATAATCATATGTGAAAGTTATGAAAAAACATTATTTAATGTAAGTTTCTCATCATTCACATGTGTATCTATTAATTTGATTCACCTTTTTTATATCATATTGATGCACCATTATAACGCATCTATGTTTAAACACGTTTCAACATCATTCATTATAACCCATATATGTAACATGCCATTCATAGAGTCAAAGACATAAGTTTTGACCTGCTACATAACATTGTTTTATGTCCTATATAAATACGAGACCATTATAATATGGTAAAGTACGTAGATCTAGTTCAGAATTCAAATTTATCACATCATATTGTTTGCTGGTGTAAATTTGTTCAGAAAGCTCCATTTTTTCTTGAGTTTCTCTTCGTGCTCATCATAATACTTTTGAACCCTTGGCTGAAGACGTTGAAATTGAGTCTTATGTAAATTCGACTTTTGAGCTTCGTCAAAATTGCTGTACCTTTTCGACTCTTGCTCTAGCATCTGTCTTTTTTCATTGATAGTTGTCATCAACATCTTCACCACGTACTTCTTTCAAAGCCCGATTAGTTGGTTTAGTTCTTTGGACACTCTCTTTTTTCATACCAGAATTGAACTCTTTTTTCCTTCCAAAGAATGTCTCCATGTGTCTCATTAGAAAAATCCCAGAATCAATGCGGTTCAATCCTGTCTCCCAGTCCAGCTTCATGATTTTATGTTTTGATGTTGTGTTAGGTTCCCAAATATGCAACACAAGTATCAATAGGAGAAATAAGATGGAGAAGAGATCGGTTGAACAACTATCCAAACACACAAACACGATATACTAAGGATGGTTATGCGTAGAGAGTGAAACGAAAGAATAAATTGAACAACCAACCCTCAAGTGAGGGTTATTACATAGTATTTATAGGAGAGGGAGCTAGGGCAACACTCCTAGTCCCTTCCTTTTCCTTATTGGACTAGGCCTAGGCTTATAGGCCTTCTACATAAGCCTAAGGCTAATAACAAACATAAAGGCCATAATTAAGCTAACTATTACATTTGAGTCACTAACACTTGAATTAGGTTTAGGAGTGATTCCAACAATCTCCACTTAAGTGTTGGTGATGAATGAGTGCTGACGGTGAGGGTGCTGATGTAATAGTAGCTTTGACGTCTTCTGACATTCTTCTTTCTTGTGAGAGGAATTGCCTTGATTTGAACAATCTCGCCAGTGTAGAGAAATTGTTTTCTTTAAACAGTTTTGCTTTGACGTCATCTTTATCTTTGTTCTTTGATCATTGTTCTTTGTGATGGTAGTGATAGTATGTTGTTGTTGTTATGCATCAAGTCGCCTCAGTGCGCTTCATCGCTCCAGTGTCTCCAAGTCATTCTTCAACATGCTCACACACTATTTGACGTTGGAATTCAGTACTGATGAAGTTATCTAAGTCTTTAAACTTTGTAGATTCTTTGATGATGTAGAATCATTCTGACTTTTGTGTTGCCTTTTGAGAGAACTTCCATTAGTGGTGATATTGGCATGAGCATGTGAAGAATTGCACGACGATCCGCTCAGAGCTTCCATAAGAAGAAAACATAAGAAAGGTTAGTAATAAGCGGATACCGACACTTACAAGTTCGAACTTCGAGTGTTAACAGCATAGTGTGAAAACACAACTCTAATTCTCACAAAGGCCGTTTCTGAATCGGAGTCCCACAAGTGAGATAACACTATGTACCAAATACATCTACGGTTCGATGAGTCGCTGAGGTACACCAAGCATCACCCCACGACTGTAGACCGTTTGAGACACACTAAGCGTAATCCACGGGGAGTTACCGAAGTGACCTGGCGTGGTGTTTGATGTTGACCCTGGTAGGAGTTTCCATTTAATCACTGAGGATCACAATTGTGAACCTCTCATAAATGTTCTCGACAGATTGCTAAGATCTGTGAAGGACTCGATAACGTACCACTGATGTTCTTATTGTTGAACACCAAGTGATGAAATGTCAAGTGTACCTAAGAGATCTTTTGATGAATCTCGTGGCTCTAGACTCAATAGTGCGTTTTGGTTTTCCTGAGCGGAGACTAGGGAGAGGGTCTCCTTCTTCAATACCAGCAATCTCTAAGAGAAAGCCGATAGTTTACGTAGGGTTCCCTGTGAGAATGAAACAAGCTTCTGTTGAGAGAAACTTGAGTGGCTAAGAAGGTTTAGTGCATGCGTCACTGGGTCCATGACGACTTTTAATCTTCAATACCGGTGTCATCTAGTGACAACCAGTAGCATATGAATTGAACCCGGTGTTTGCCCTAAGTTGAATAATCTGGAGGGCTATTTCTTTTCACCATTTTCTTTGCTTTTCTTTTTAATTCTTCAACTCCTTCTTTCTCCAATTCTCATTTTCTCTTTTTTTTATTTATTTATTTTTTTATTTTTTATTTTTTATAATCATACCTAAGGACTTCTAATTCTAACTATTGGTAGTGGCCTTGGGTAGATCCCTCCGGCTCTGGCGGATCATAGGACGGTTATTCCTAACCTTAATCACCTTATAACTCCATTGCCATAAAACAATTTTCATGAAAATCTCTCGTAGTGTTTGTGAATGAAAAACATTTTGTACCACTGTGAGAGTTTTATCTTTTAGCATAAATACTCCCCCTCCACACGTGCTTAAGTGTTAAGACATAAATCTGCACGGTGAGAGAAGAGCAGGCACTTTTGAATTGATCGACTCAAGATAGACAATCCCCCGCGAGACACGGTTATGTTGAATAGTTAAAGAGTTGCATTGTCAGCTTTTAGGTGACAACTAGCTCTAATAACTATCTTGAAGGTGTGGACAAACCTCGAAGGTTGTCAAACCCGTCAAAGATCATGTCTACCAGGAGTTTCTCGAATGGTACATTCTACTCGGACAAGTCCTTTACGAGACACGTTTACATCACCAGCGAACTAGTTTGAAATTATTACCCGTCCCGGACAAGTCTTTTCGAGTTACTAACAGTTAAGATCTCGTCAATTCGTTGGTTAAGTCTGTAGCACAAAGATTCATTTGCAGTTACACAACATATTTCTTATCACATAAATTTTCTCCCCATCAAAAATGGCATATAAATGTTATTTTTGAAGAAATGTTGAGAATAAATATGACCATTTTGTGTTTTGTGGGAAGATAACCACTGAGAACAATTTGTGAACAAAGATTATAAGTCAAATACTCCCCCTCAACGAGTGATATAAACGGTTGAGGTTTTGAAAATCATAAGGGGAAGTACTTGTTCTTTTGAGCAAAACCTTGAAAAGTGAAAGGTTTGATAGGTTTTACTCAAAAGTAAGAAGCTTTCGCTCCTTTTATAAGGATTGTGGCACTGAAGTGTACCACAGGGTCCTTTATTTACAAGTGCGGGTTGTACACTGTTATGTGTGCACAAGCCATTCACATATGTAATTACACATCCAAATTATATGAAATAGAAGCAGTTCAAGGGGTACCAGGAAGTCCATCAATGTTTCCAGGAATGCGAACAGGGCGTTGATAGCTGGCGAGAGCAATCCTGGGACGACCGCCTACAAAGCTTTCCCGTGTTCTGAACTGATCCCTCCGATACAACCTTTCATCAATCATGGTAATGATTCTCTTCACATCCCTTCTTTCCTTATAATTCCATCGCTTTTGTGACCCTATTCCTTCATGTATATCCTTCAACCTATAAGCCAATCTGTCCCTAACCTTCTTCAAAGTGTGATCCCCAAACTTGTGAAGATCTCTACACGCCATCAAGCTGCGAGTGTTTCACTAAGGTAAACCACTACGAATGGTTTGTCGATGAGTGTGTATTGTGAAAGCTGGTTGATGTCGGGAAGATCTAGCTGAGGTGAAGTGAAGTTGACACGGGTCTGATATGATTCAACTGCGAAATGGAGATCTTCTACACGTTCTTTGATTACTATTCTTCTGATGAAGATAAGCAACGACTTGATGAATTCACGTTGCACTTCAGTCGAGAATTGTCTCATGCGACCCTGTACTTTGGCGAGGTACATGTCTTCAATGTCGTTGAGAGACAAATTCTCAAAGTCCGCTTCAGAGAATGCATAATCCCTTTCGTCTTGCCTTTTGACCACAATATTCTTGAGGAAAGTGTAGTCCCATTTAGACGAAAGATCAACATGTTTGATGGCCACGATACTCTTAGTACTGAACACTTCATGTTGAGACTTCTGAACCTGGCAGCTTCTGTAGTAGATTCTTCGTCGTTTCGGCCAATGATGAATCCCATACAGTGCATCACGGTCATACTCTTCCACATTGTTGGAGAACATGTGGTTAGCTCTTTCCTCGATGGCTATGCAGTTAGAGTATATGGCTGCCGGGAATGGAAGTGTCAGAGATGTGGCGCATTTCCTTGAACCATCGCCACCGTGAAGAAGAAATTCCAAGTATTTGTTGAAGAAATATCTGAATGGAATCCTAGGCTGATCTGGTTGGCCAATTGTTGGTAGAGGTTTGGACCAGTCGGTGTAATATGGAGGATTGTCCCGTTTGGTGAAGTCGATGTTTGCTTCTGGGTTGAGCCAATCCATATTTTTAGACATGGCTCGTGCTATATTATCAAGGTGATACTCGACTTCAATAGCACTTTACGAGCTGTCTTTTAGCAGTTGAAATGCTTCATTCTTGATTCGCTTCAACTCAGATTTTGTCATCTTTTTCACACGGAATTTTTCTTGTAGTAGTTTCGCATGCTCCAATGTACTACATTCTGTCACCTCTTGACCTTCAGATGTGTAGGGAGTGGAATCAACAAGCTTCGAGAACCATTCAAATTCAGTATCATCTTCGTCCAGCCATGATAAGATGTCGGTCATAGGCGCCTTTTTCTTCTTTTTCTTTGGCCTGGTTGAAGATTATGGTTTCTTAGCTGTGTCAGGAGAGATGGGTTGTTGTTGTGGCTCAGGGATTTCCTCATCGCACCACCCGTATATTCAAAGTGATCACCGGTTTTCTAAGTATGGGGTGGTGTCTCGAATCCTCGAGGTTTTTCGTTGAAGAGCGAGGAGGGGATCTTTGTTGAGTTGGAGTCCTTTGGGGTGGAGGCTGCATTGAGTACTGAATGGAGGATGATTCACCAGACTTCTTCGTGCATTTGGGCTCGTTATCCTTATCATGATCTTTGTCTTCGTCCTCTTTGACGTTTAGGCCTTACACTTCTTCTCTCGTATTGACTGAGTTGGTATTCCAGCAATTCTTCAAACAATTTAGCTTCGTGGGAGGCGAACGTTGAGAGCGTTGACATTTGAGCTACTAGTTGGTTCACCAATTCATCATCTGAGAAGATTGTGAGTTCAACTGGATTGATGCTCAAATTCATTGGAGTTGATTTCATGGCTTGCTTGGCTAGATGTAAGAGATTCGGAAAAAGTTTTCTGGTATACATCTCCTTTGTCAGTTTAGGAACGACCTCCGTGATGAACTTGTGAGAGTATCCTTTGATCATCTCGTCCATTCTCCCTTGAAGATCATCTTTCATGAGCTTCTGGACGTACTCCCTTTCAACTTGCATCTTGTCTTGCTCATCATGAAGATACTGTATCTGGTCAGCAAGAAAATCTAACTTCTTCTTTGTAATATTTTTCTCTCTGGCCTGTTTGACAGCTTTAACTATTCGTGACTTTGCATGAGGCATCCAAGAGGTAGTTGGCTTCTTCACTGATCTGGATGTGGATCTGGTTGATCTTTTTCATGGTGGTGGTGAAGAGTGAGAAGATGAATCTGATGATGATAAAATATGAGGAGACTCGGGGTCCTTAGGAGGTTCTGAGGTTTTCTCCTTGGGATGTGTTGGACTGTCTAGAAGAAGCTTATCATAATCAGCGTCATCATCTTTTCCAGACTTAGTCGTATCATCAGTCTTTGTTTCATCACCAGAAGTCTTTTCAGTCTTTTCCTTTTCTGGTTCTTCAAAGTCATACTCAAGAGTGTCCTCCACATGCGTTTGTTGTTGTTCCAAAGTGGTGGCACCAGATCCCTTATCGGGTTGATTAACCGCATCAGGACCTGGTGAAGGTTGAACTCCACCACTCGACCCTCCGGGGCCACCCATTTGTTCTTTAGAAAATTCTTGTGCGACGTGTTGAAGTCTAATGAATTTGAACTTTTTCCTGTAATTAGTGTCTAGTTGCTCTTCATCTGATTCTTCTTCTTCTTGTTGCTCAATGACTGAGTCTTTCCTTTACCGTGTTCAAGGTGGACTGGGAGGTTTAGGTACAGTTGTAGTGTCATCTTTAGCAATTTCAGAGTAGAAAATCTCTTCATCTCGATGCAGCATCTCCGAGTCCTCGTCTGTTAGCTTTCTTTGTGGTTTATGCTTGGTACGGAATAGGAACATCTTCCTTGGCGGGAACTGTCCTCTTACGTGGAGGATTCCTCTTGGGGAACTTCCTCTGACTCTCAGTATCAAGAAATCCAACTTTGTTCTCTTGCACAGCAACCAAATATCTTCTATAAGAGTAGAGCTTTTTGAGTTCATCTGAGAGAAGATGATCCGGGAACACAAGCACCTTGTTTCTTGGTAGTTGACTCCTTAAATCGACAGTTAGAGTGGGTTCATCAACATGTCGTGATTGTCGGGGTCATTGATTCTTTTGGGATATCGGGTTATACCCAAGTGCTCTCAGGATCAACAGTTTAGTGTATCTGATGTAAGGAATCTTTGAGCCAAGCTTTTTCAGGAATATCATCATATCATCCCAAATCAAAGCTTCAACTTTGATGTGCTTCATGTTGATCAGAGCCCAAAAGATTTGCAGTTCCATGAGCTTGGGATGCTCATAGCCGCTGTCATGACCAGAAACCAATTTTGTGATGATGATATAAAGGGTTCTCCAAGGCTGAGGAATGTTCTTTAGATCCACGTGTGAATGCTTATTGATTACTCCTGAAGCTTCGTCGTGCCCAATATCAATCAAGAATTGCATAACAGTCTCTTCAGTTGGTGCAGCAGGAATGAGGAGGACAGCCCTTAAATCTGCCGGTGTGATGGTGAGTTGTTTGTGGTTGAGAGTCACAGTCACAGCATTTTGTCCTTTGATCATTTGCATAGTATTCCAGAATTGCTGAATGTAGATCTCCGAAAAAGGGGCGAGTTGGTGAGCATGTTATGATAGGGATGATTCTTCAGAATATCCACTGCAATGAGACAAGAAGATTCCGAGTAGGTGAGAGTTTCAAAGTCAACTCTGAGATTGTTCTTCCCAATCTTCATTGGATAGCCATGCGGGAAGATATCAGCAATGGTGAGGACATTTGGTGCATCCACATTCATTTGAGCTTCCATGTCGTGATCTGAAACACATTTAGCCAAAATAACCAACATATCGAAAGACATAATGTTAGTCAATAGAAGGTTTTATTGTCTACTTAATGAATGAGATATGTCAATGATTGTTACGAGTCCAAAGTCACTTGTTTGTTCAATAGTCCAATGACGTCGAGAAAAGTTTCGTGAGTTAGTTAACTTTAAGTTTTAAAGTTTATGTTATCACTTATTTTCCACAACATATTAAACGTTTAAGCTTATGAGTGACATTTATTGGTTTCGTGACGTTATGATTTATTTATTTACAAGTATGCACGCGTAACAATTCATAATGAAGGTTTGATCAAGGCTTAAGCGTAGAAATGGTAGCTTATGCGTAAACAGGAGTTATACGCGTAGACACAAGCTTATGCGTAGGAACCTGACTTACGCGTAGGAACAGAGTAACCTTATGCGTAGAGCTTACGCGTAAGCGTATATAAAACCTTACGCATGAGGCTTACTCGTAAGAGTAGACCTTATGCGTAGTGGTCACTGTTTACGCATATCCTTCACAGGATACGCGTAGTCCCTTTGTAGAACCTTACGCGTAAATGCTACGCGTAAGATTTCTCTTACGCATAACCTTCTACGCGTAAGGTGATCCTTATGCGTAGATTGCTAATGAACTTGATTCTGAATTATCCGTGTAGCAGACCTGAAATAAATTCATCATAGCTTCAATATTAACACATACATTCATTCTATAACAGATCATGGCATGAGTGCTTATCAAACAGTTACACGTAAAAAGTCTTACGCGTAGACCAAAACCCTAATAGTTCAAAGATTACGCGTAAGATTTTTAGCCATGGATTTTGCACCAAACTTTTTCTGGTAGTTCTTAGATGTCATGTGAGTGTAATAACCAAGTTTTAACATCAAATTTGTAGTGAATCAAAAATACCAAATTCTCAAGAACATTAAACCTTAATTTCTAATTTAGAATCAATTAGTGTTTCTGGGTTGTTTTAAAGCCTGGATATCATCAATTCACCATGATAACAACATCACACAACTATCTTTTTGACCACAAACATTCACATTTGAAAGTACCCAAAACCACGCATAAACCCTAATTTCTCAAAATAATCAATTAGTGTTTCTGGATGTGTTTAAGTGATGAAAATGTATTCCTTGATGTTATACAAACGTTTTGACACAATCTTTTTCACCACAAACACTCAAACATGATTAAGTGTTCATACGCTTATGCGTAGAACACTAAAATCACTATAACTCAAGTTTTAACCGTTAGATTAATGAAAGATTTAAAGCCATTGTTTAAAAACTTGTTAAGAACACAAAAACACTTACAGATTGATGATCAGAAACACGGATTTGAAGAACGAATTTTGTACGTAGGATGATATTTGGTTTGTAATAAATGTGAAGTGATAAGTTAGGTGGGGGAGTTTTATTTAAAGTGACTTTAAGCTTTTGGCAGTTTTAGTCCCTCCACCTTTTCCTTTTTCATCCAAAGCCTTTTAACTTTCATTTTGGTTACCAAACGAAGAATATTTGGAAAGAAACTTGACAACACTCCCTCTTGACTTAAGAAATAATGAAAGGTTATAAATTTTAGTCCGAGGAGTGTCAGTGAACCAGAAATGTGACCACCAATTTAAAGAAACAACCAGAATAGGATAACATGCAAGTACACAGTTATTTTTGAAACTGTTAAGTATTTATTTTCTCCCCCTCAACACTTGATCGGAAAAATACTGAATTTTGAAAGATTTGAGTGTTGACGGAAGAGGTGTACTTGCCATGTTAAAAGAAATATAGATAGAAGAATATTTTTGTTGTTTTATCTGATTTTGTATTTTTGTATTTTGTTTTTGAAAAATATTTACAAAAGAGGTTTTGGTGTTTGACTGCTTTTTAAGAATGTTTTAAGAGTTCATCCAGCTCCTCTTAAGTCAAACACCGCATACCAATCTGGTGGACCAACTCATTAAACCTAGCACGAGCTAAGGCTTTGGTGAGAAGATCTGCCAATTGGTATTCTGTACCCACGAAATATAATTCAACAGTACCCAGTTCCACGTGATCCTTGATGAAATGATATCGAAGATCGATGTGCTTTGATTTCGAGTGTTGAACTGAGTTGCACGAGATCGCAATAGCACTCCGATTGTCGCAGACATCGGGATTCTGTCAAATACGTAACCATAGTCTTTGAGTTGTGTTCTCATCCAAATGACTTGAGCACAACACGCCGACATGGCTTCATATTCTCGCGGTTGAGGGACAGCGATGTACAATCCGCTTCTTCGATTGCCATGACACCAGGTTTATCACCAAGAAATTGTAAAGCTCCGAAGTACTTTTCCGTGAATCTAAGCATCCCGCATGGTCGTCCCCAAAAGCGATTAGTTCTAAACCAGAATCCTTCGGATACCAGATTCCCAAATTAATGGTTCCCTTGATGTATCGGAGGATTCTTTTAGCCTCGAAGAGGTGGGTTTCAGTTGGTCGCGACTGATAACGAGAGCAAAGATATACGGTAAAGACAATATCAGGCCTGCTAGCTGTTTGATACATGAAAGACCCAATAATACTACGGTATTTTTTAGGGTCCACCAATTTCCCATGTAAATCAGCGTCTAGCTTTTTGGTATGAGCCATTGGTGTGGCATAGGTGTCACAGTTTTGCATTCCAAATTTGTGTAACAATTCAAGGGCATATTTGGACTGACTCAAGAAAATACCACGGGGTGATTGATGAACTTGCATTCCAAGGAAGAATGTGAGTTCACCCATCATTGACATTTCAAAATGTTTTGTCATAAGTTTTGCAAAAGCATTTGAATATTTTAAATGTGTTGACCCAAAAATTATGTCATCCACATAAATTTGAACGATTAAAATGTGAGCACCATGATATTGTATAAAGAGTGTAGGATCGACCGAACCTTTGGTGAACTTATTGGCAATAAAGAAGGATGATAACTTATCGTACCATGCCCGAGGGGCTTGTTTGAGACCGTAGAGAGCTTTCTTCAGTTTGTAGACATGATTAGGGAACTCTGGATCAATGAATCCTTCTGGTTGGCTAACATAAACCGTTTCCTTCAGTTGTCCACTGAGAAAAGTAGTTTTGACATCCATCTGAAAGACCGTGATGTTCATATGAGCCGCAAAAGCCAGAAAACTCCTAACAGCCTCAAGACGAGCAACTGGAGCGAATGATTCTTCAAAGTCAATACCATCCTCCTGTCTATAACCCTTAGCCACCATACGTGACTTGTTCCGAAATACGGTTCCTTCAGCATCCAATTTGTTTTTCCAAATCCATTTTAGACCAATGACGAAGACCCCTGTCGGTCTTTCAACCAGTTCCCATACTTCAAGACATTTGAATTGGTTGAGTTCTTCCTGCATGGATTCAATCCAGTTGTCCTTTGTCATTGCGTCTTTAATATTTTTAGGTTCAGATTGGCAGACAGTGAGTGCATAAATGCAATCTTCACCATCTGTGTGAAGACATTGTCTCGTTATGACTGGTTGATTCGGGTTGCCAATAATATTCTCAAGAGGATGGTCTTTTGTCCAACGATGTGTGGAGGGTTGATGTTGATATACATTATGCAGATTTTGAGGATTCAAATGGCTTGTGGATGATTCCGCAACATCAGTTGCAGTAGTTTCATTAGCAAACGGGTTAAAGAACGCATTTGGATCAAAATCTGCAGGTGGGGTTACATCATTCAGAACATCATCAGCTGGTTATGCGTCGTTGGAAACAGTTTGTTCAACTGTTGTTGTAGAGTCAACTGGTGGGGCTTCTTCAACCGTAGTTGTTGTAGCAGGTGTATTAGGTATAAGAGTATTATCAGGTTGAGCAGCGAAAACATCAGATACACCTGGAGCACGTTCATCAATATCGTCACTGAACAGAGGAGCAAATAGTCTTTCCATTTGTTGACGAGTAAGCTGAGGGCTTGTTTCAGCTAATGATGGGGTTTAGGGGAAGTTTAAGCGGTTGTGACCGGGTTCCAAGCTGTTATACTCAGAAGCCATATCAGTGAGTTCATCAAAATTAGCATGAATCATTTCCATAACCTGCTTTGTCAGACGATTCCAGATCCGGTAACCTTTAGAATTCTCACAATATCCAATAAAGACTCCAATGTCAGCTTTAGCCTTGAGCTTTCCAAAGTCATCACGATCATTATTTGGATAGCAAAGAGATCCAAAGACATGAAAGTGTTTGAGATTCGGTTTACGATTGTGGAGAAGCTCAAATGGTGTTTTGTTGTGGCGTTTTGTAATTATTGAACGGTTCTGAGTGTAGCATGCAGTTGAGACAGCTTCAGCCCACAAGTAATCTAGAAGTTTAGCATTAATTAACATCGTTCTGGCAGCTTCCACTAACGTACGGTTTAGTCGTTCAACAACTCCGTTTTGTTCTGGTGTGCGGGCAATAGATGTTTGATGCTCAATTCCCACTTTCTCATAATATTCCCGAAGAGTTTGATTCACAAATTCAGTTCCTTTGTCTGTCAATTTGTCGGGGCGGTGTTCCGGAGTTGAGTTTGAATTTTCGTGAGAAAGGTGATGATCATCTGTGGAGCTTGATCTTTACTTCGAAGAAAATAAACCCAAGTCCATCTTGAATAGTCATCAACAATTACCAAGATGTAGTGTTTGCCGTTAATTGTGCACGCAGCGCATCGGACCACACAAATCCATGTGAAAAGGTGAAGTACATGCTTGAGAGTGTGTTCCACCTTTGATGAAAAGTGAGCACGAGTGCTTTTCCCTTGTTCACAAGCTGAGCATAGGTGATCTTTAGAATACCGGAATCGCGGGAGACCTTCAACAAGTTTGTGTCGAACAAGGTTGGTTATAGTTTGAAAGTTCAGATGTGAGAGACGACGGTGTCATAGCCAAGATTTTGAAGATGTAGCCTTTGAGAGTAGACATACGGGAGATGAAGCAATCATGTCTTGCATGGAGATAGTGTAGAGACTGGATGAGCGTTGGCCAGACATAAGATCATTTCCTTGTAGATCACGAATGAAACAAGTTTTCTCCCTGAAAGCAACTTCCAACTCTCCATCACAAAATTGAACAACGAGAAAGAGATTGTGACCGAGGCCTTCCACATAATAAAACCTGCTAATTTCGATGTTTCCATTAATGTAATCTCCGTAGCCCATGATAGCTGCGAAGTGATTATTCGAATCTGGCAGTGCCAATGAACTTTGAAACAAAGTTTGATAACAGTTTAAGATTTCCTGTCATGTGTCCAAAGGATGATCTCGTATCACTGCATTAGACACACGCAGGCGACACAGGATGGAATAGAAGTATATGTGGAACCCGAAGTGTTAGAGGGTTCCAAAGCAGTTATAGTAGAAATACACACATCAATAACTTTAGGCATCCATTTAAATCCTAGTGTATTATGTATCCATTTCAGCCATCTCCAACTAGTCTTAGCTTTAGTCTTAGTGAATGCACTAGGTGGTACAACAATCCTTGGAGGTGATACTAGGACTACAGGGACATCAATGTGGTTCTTAGAATCTAAAGAGGGCGGTCTACCAAGCCAGACTTAGAAGCGTGAAAGTGGGCCTAGAGGTATTTCGGGTCTTAGGATTCCTTAAACGAGACAAGATAGCCTTAGCAACACATTTATCATGACAATCAGAACGCATACTTTTACGACATATAACACAAGAAGCATCAGACTGAATATCAAAAGTACTAAAAGGTTTAGCATTAGTTACAACACTTTTTCCATTACATTTGCCAGATACAATATCTAAAGTTTGTGCAACTGAAGTCTTATTCAAAGTCCTACGGTGTTCTTCTACTTCAACATTCTTTATTTGTCTTTTCTTAGGTCGCAACTTCCTATTCTTCATTGTATTACTCCTAGGCTGTGAAGTGCGGATGTTTGGAAAAGAGGCAACTAGTCCTGTTTTAGTAGAGGGAAGCACATTAGTAACTTGTGTTTTGTCAGTAGGCATTCTGGGTTCATTTTTGCTAAGTGTTACTGGTGCAATTCTCTTAATGATGCTAGGCTGAACTTGTTCATACTTTCCTAGCATTTCCCTTAACTTAATGATAGTGTGCACCAAATCTTGATTTTCAGAACGAAGATTTCCAGCAAAATTCATGACTTCTTTAGTGTGTGCAAGATAATGATCAAGTTCGTTTGATGATTCTTCACGAGTCTGTTTGAGTAAATCAAATATGACACCATATTCATTTTTGACTTTTACAAGTTCTTGTTCATATTTTTAGATTTGACATTTCAAATACACGTTTTGATCATCCAGTTGCTCAAGTTTTGGATTAAACGTTTTGGATTGCAACTGATTGATTTTGTTTTGCAAAGCAAGTTCACGATCCTGACAATCTTTTTGACACCATTGAAGATGACGTTTTGAATTTGAAAGCTCGTTTAACAGTCGTTCATTTTCAACTTTTAAAGACTCGATCGATGCACCGTATCAAGTATTCACAACAATATCAACAGTAATCAACGAATCAGCAGAGATATGATCAGATGCATATGGCAAAGAATATAATAACACAAAGATTCGGATATCAGCCAGATAACATCTTCCAAGAGTCGATCAACATCTTTTCTTAACAGTTTCTTTTTACGTTTAGTATTTGAAATCGATGTTTCTGTTTTCTCGAAAACTGTTTTCATGAGACCAAGTTCCTTGTGAAAATCCTTTTCCCAATATAGTGCACAATTTTTCAAATTTTTTACATGGGGTAAAATTCTTTTCTGAAGAATATCTCTATGTTCTCGCGCCATTGGGGAGGTAAAATGTTGAACTTTTATTTCAGAATGAAATTCAATCTCACGTTTCAAAATTTTGAGGTAAGATAAGAAAGTGTCAAAGTATTTGATAACGCGACAACTTTCGGCATTAGTTTTTACTTCACTAAGTGAAGGTAAAGGACCATTAATTTGTGCACCTTTTGGTTGAGGACTGACTTCAGAAACTGGTGTGATAACCAAAGGGTTGTTAGAAGTATCTTTTTGTGTGACAAAAGTTACGGCTTTAGAATAGTTAAATGGTTTGTTATAAACGACATTTTCCATTTTTTACCGACTCTCGTCATCAGAGTCTAATTCCTCCATCCGATTATATTCAACGACAGTCATAATTGAATCATCAATTCTTTGTTCTTTGTAAACTTGAGGATTTGGTTTGAATGCTCGTGGTGAAAACTTAGGTTTTTAATCAGCAAGATTCGGTCCATATCCATTTGGATTTGGTTTGAAAGTAAACTTTTGAATCGTTGTGATTGATTCACCATGTTTATAAGCAACAGTTTTAAACTCTTTGATTTTGTTTTGTAAGTCGACAATTTCCTCAAGATAGTCATCTGTTCGTTTCGTTTAATGCTTTTTGTACTCAGAGAACTGTTTTTGACAAGTTAACAACTCAGCCTTGCCTTTTTGAGTTTCCAAAGTTAGAGCGTTAAGTTGTTGTTTATGTTCATGTTTCATTTGTTCTATTTGAGACAAAAAAGCATTCTTCGAAGCGGCTAGATCACAAATCTGTCGTTCCAAATATTTTTCATTTTGGTGTGATTTGGCAAAAGCGGCTTCAAAACCTTTTTCACAGTTTTCTTGAGTTTTGAAAAAATTTAGTTGTCAAATTAAGCATTCATTATCTCTGGTTAACAGTGCATTTTTCTCGGTTAATTTGGTATTGAGATTATGGTAATGTACCACTCAGGATTGTTGGTCTTTAACTAAGGTCCGGAGCTCAAAATATGGATCAAACATAGAATCATTTTGGTCAACGTGAGTCTCAACATGTTCATTGTTTAGATCTTCGAGTATAACCACGGAGTCAACTTCATCATCAAAGGTAACCATGAGGTCATCTGGATAATCAAATGTAACTACAGGGTCTAGTTGATGATCATCGGAATGAGATGTAGATGGCTCATGTTGAACACTCTGATTCATGTCAGATGCAGATGTTGGCGGAGATATCAGTTCATTAATGATAATGGTTTGTTCAGGTACCTGAGACAAGCCATCAGTGTCATACACTGGGCCTGTGTCATTCATGTGTAGATCTTGAATTTGTGCCATTAACATAACTGCTGCATTAGCCTGCAAGTCCTCCATATCATCATCAGAATCTGCATCTGCCATAAAGCTCTGTTCTTTGTTGGTAAGAGTTCCACCAGCTTCATCCTTAAGAGCTAAGAGCATAGCCTCTTTGAAATAAGCACTGCCTCTTGTTCTCGGCTTTGGACATGCATTAGCCAGATGACCCTTCTCATTACAGTTATAACATCGAAGACCATTATCCCCAGTCTGAGCATTTCCTTGTTCAACCACTTGAGCCCTCTGTTGTTGTGGAGCACCCTGGTTATTCCTGCCCATAGCATTAAACCCTTGACCTCCTCCCATCTGACGACCATAACCACGATTCTGTACTTCAACACGTCCATTGTTCACAACAGCCTGATTTCTAGTGTTTGAGGAGGAACGAATGCGATTGTTGGATCTGTTTGTATACCGGCCGAAGGCTTTAGCAATCATAGCAATCCTTGTTGCAATTCATCAAAAGCATCTGAGTCCTCATCAGCTTCACTGAAAGAGCTTGAGCAGTGTTGTTGTTGTATGGAACCAATTGATTTTGTTGAGGTTGTTCTTTGAGATGGATCATAAGGTGTGATGGTTGCAGTTTGTTTAGGAGCGGGTTGAGGAGCTTGTTGAGGAGGAATACTTTAAGACGTTTGAATTGGTTGAGTTCTTCATGCATGGATTCAACCCAGTTGTCCTTTGTCATTGCGTCTTTAATGTTTTTAGGTTCAGATTGGCAGACAGTGAGTGCATAAATGCAATCTTCACTATCTGTGTGAAGACGTTGTCTCGTTATGACTGGTTGATTCGGGTTTCCAATAATATTCTCAAGAGGATGGTCTTTTGTCCAACGATGTGTGGAGGGTTGATGTTGATATACATTAAGCAGATTTTGAGGATTCCAATGGCTTGTGGATGATTCCGCAACATCAGGTGCAGCAGTTTCATTAGCAAACGGGTTAAAGAACGCATTTGGATCAAAATATGCTGGTTGGGTTACATCATTCAGAACATCATCAGCTGGTTATGCGTCGTTGGAAGCAGTTTGTTCAACTGTTGTTGTAGAGTCAACTGGTGGTGCTTCTTCAACCATAGTTGTTGTAGCAGGTGTATCAGGTATAAGAGTATTATCAGGTTGAGCAGCGAAAACATCAGATACACCTGGAGCACGTTCATCAATATCGTCACTGAACAGAGGAGCAAATAGTCTTTCCATTTGTTGACGAGTAAGTGAGGGCTTGTTTCGGTGATGATGGGGTTTAGGGAAGTTTAAGCGGTTGTGACGGGTTCCAAGCTGTTATACTCGAAGCCATATCGTGAGTTCATCAAAATTAGCATGAATCGTTTCCATAACCTGCTTTGTCCGACGATTCCAGATCTGGTAACCTTTAGAATTCTCACAATATCCAATAAAGACTCCAATGTCAGCTTTAGCCTTGAGCTTTCTAAAGTCATCACGATCATTATTTTGATAGCAAAGAGATCCAAAGACATGAAAGTGTTTAAGATTCGGTTTACGATTGTGGAGAAGCTCAAATGGTGTTTTGTTGTGGCGTTTTGTAATTATTGAACGGTTCTGAGTGTAGCATGCAGTTGAGACAGCTTCAGCCCATAAGTAATCTGGAAGTTTAGCATTAATTAACATCGTTCTGGCAGCTTCCACTAACGTACAGTTTCGTCTTTCAACAACTCTGTTTTGTTCTGGTGTGCGGGCAATAGATGTTTGATGCTCAATTCCCACTTTCTCATAATATTCCCGAAGAGTTTGATTAACAAATTCAGTTCCTTTGTCTGTTCGAATTTGTCGGACGGTGTTCCGGAGCTGAATTTGAATTTTCGTGAGAAAGGTGATGATCATCTGTGGAGCTTGATCTTTACTTCGAAGAAAATAAACCCAAGTCCATCTTGAATAGTCATCAACAATTACCAAGATGTAGTGTTTGCCGTTAATTGTCTGCACGCGCATTGGACCACACAAATCCATGTGAAGAAGGTGAAGTACATGCTGAGAGCTGTGTTCCACCTTTGAAGGAAAATGAGCACGAGTGCTTTTCCCTTGTTCACAAGCTGAGCATAGGTGATCTTTAGAATACCGGAATCGCGGGAGACCTTCAACAAGTTTGTGTCGAGCAAGGTTGGTTATGGTTTGAAAGTTCAGATGTGAGAGACGACGGTGTCATAGCCAAGATTTTGAAGATGTAGCCTTTGAGAGTAGACATATGGGAGATGAAGCAATCATGTCTTGCATGGAGATAGTGTAGAGACTGGATGAGCGTTGGCCAGCCATAAGACCATTTCCTTGTAGATCACGAATGAAACAAGTTTTCTCCCTGAAAGCAACTTCCAACTCTCCATCACAAAATTGAACAACAGAAAAGAGATTGTGACCGAGGCCTTCCACATAATAAACCCTGCTAATTTCGATGTTTCCATTAATGTAATATCCGTAGCCCATGATAGCTGCGAAGTGATTATTCCCGAATCTGACAGTGCCAATGAACTTTGAAACAAAGTTTGATAACAGTTTAAGATTTCCTGTCATGTGTCCAAAGGATGATCTGTATCACCTGCATTAGACACAGACGACACAGATGGAATAGAAGTAGATGTGGAACCCGAAGTGTTAGAGGGTTCCAAAGCAGTTGTAGTAGAAATACACACATCAATAACTTTAGGCATCCATTTAAATCCTAGTGTATTATGTATCCATTTCTGCCATCTCCAACTAGTCTTAGCTTTGGTCTTAGTGAATGCACTAGGTGGTACAACAATCCTTGGAGGTGATGCTAGGACTACAGGGACATCAATGTGGTTCTTAGAATCTAAAGAGGGCGGTCTACCAAGCACAGACTTAGAAGCAGTAGTGGGCCTAGAGGTATTCCGGGTCTTAGGATTCCTTAAACGAGACAAGATAGCCTTAGCAACACATTTATCATGACAATCAGAACGCATACTTTTACGACATATAACACAAGAAGCATCAGACTAAATATCAAAAGTACTCAAAGGTTCAGCATTAGTTACAACACTTTTTCCATTACATTTGCCAGACACAATATCTAAAGTTTGTGCAACTGAAGTCTTATTCAAAGTCCTACGATGTTCTTCAACTTCAACATTCTTTATTTGTCTTTTCTTAGGTCGCAACTTCCTATTCTTCTTTGTATTACTCCTAGGCTGTGAAGTGCGGACGTTTGGAAAAGAGGCAACTAGTCCTGTTTCAGTAGAGGGAAGCACATTAGTAACTTGTGTTTTGTTAGTAGGCATTCTGGGTTCATTTTTGCTAAGTGTTACTGGTGCAATTCTCTTAATGATGCTAGGCTGAACTTGTTCATACTTTCCTAGCATTTCCCTTAACTTAATGATAGTGTGCACCAAATCTTGATTTTCAGAACGAAGATTTCCAGCAAAATTCATGACTTCTTTAGTGTGTGCAAGATAATGATCAAGTTCGTTTGATGATTCATCACGAGTCTGTTTGAGTAAATCAAATATGACACCATATTCGTTTTTGACTTTTACAAGTTCTTGTTCATATTTTTAGATTTGACATTTCAAAGACACGTTTTGATCATCCAGTTGCTCAAGTTTTGGATTAAACGTTTTGGATTGCAACTGATTGATTTCGTTTTGCAAAGCAAGTTCACGATCCTGACAATCTTTTTGACACCATTGAAGACGACGTTTTGAATTTGAAAGCTCGTTTAACAGTCGTTTGTTTTCAACTTTTAAAGACTCGATCTGATGCACCGTATCAGTATTCACAACAATATCAACAGAATCAGCAGAGATATGATCAGATGCATATGGCAAAGAATATAATAACACAGCATTCTGGATATCAGCACAGATAACATCTTCTAAGAGTCGATCAACATCTTTTCTCAACAGTTTCTTTTTACGTTTAGTATTTGAAATCGATGTTTCTTTTTTCTCGAAAACTGTTTTCATGAGACCAAGTTCCTTGTGAAAATCCTTTTCCCAATATAGTGCACAATTTTTCAAATTTTTAACATGGGGTAAAATTCTTTTCTGAAGAATATCTCTATGTTCTCGCGCCATTGGCGAGGTAAAATGTTGAACTTTTATTTCAGAATGAAATTCAATCTCACGTTCAAAATTTTGAGGTCGATAAGAAAGTGTCGAAGTATTTGATAACGCAACAACTTTCAGCATTAGTTTTTACTTCACTAAGTGAAGGTAAAGGACCATTAATTTGTGCACCTTTTGGTTAAGGACTGACTTCAGAAACTGGTGTGATAACCAAAGGGTTGTTAGAAGTATCTTTTTGTGTGACAAAAGTTACGGCTTTAGAATAGTTAAATGGTTTGTTATAAACGACATTTTCCATTTTTTACCGACTCTCGTCATCAGCGTCTAATTCCTCCATCCGATTATATTCAACGACAGTCATAATTGAATCATCAATTCTTTGTTCTGCACTGTAAACTTGAGGATTTGGTTTGAATGCTCTGTGTGAAAACTTAGGTTTATAATCAACAAGATTCGGTCCATATCCATTTGTATTTGGTTTGAAAGAAAACTTTTGAATCGTTGTGATTGATTCACCATGTTTATAAGCAACAGTTTTAAACTCTTTGATTTTGTTTTGTAAGTCGAAAATTTCCTCAAGATAGTCATCTATTCATTTTGTTTAATGCTTTTTGTACTCAGAGAACTGTTTTTGACAAGTTAACAACTCAGTCTTGGCTTTTTGAGTTTCCAAAGTAAGAGCGTTAAGTTGTTGTTTATGTTCATGTTTCATTTGTTCTATTTGAGACAAAAAGCATTCTTCAAAGCGACTAGATCACAAATCTGTCGTTCCAAATATTTTTCATTTTGGTGTGATTTGGCAAAGCGGTTTCAAAACCTTTTTCACGGTTTTCTTGAGTTTTGAAAAAATTGAGTTGTCGAATTAAGCATTCATTATCCCTGTTAACATGCATTTTTCTCGTTAATTTGGTATTGAGATTATGGTAATGTACCACTCAGGATTGTTGGTCTTTAACTAAGGTCCGGAGCTCAAAATCTGGATCAAACATAGAATCATTTTGTTCAACGTGAGTCTCAACATGTTCATTGTTTAGATCTTCGAGTATAACCACGGAGTCAACTTCATCATCAAAGGTAACCATGAGGTCATCTGGATCATCAAATGTAACTACAGGGTCTAGTTGATGATCATCAGAATGAGATGTAGATGGCTCATGTTGAACACTCTGATTCATGTCAGATGCAGATGTTGGCGGAGATATCAGTTCATTAATGATAATGGTTTGTTCAGGTACCTGAGACAAGCCATCAGTGTCATACACTGGGCCTGTGACACTCATGTGTAGAGCTTGCATTTGTGCCATTAACTTAACTGCTGCATTAGCCTGCAAGTCCTCCATATCATCATCAGAATCTGCATCTGCCATAAAGCTCTGTTCTTTGTTGGTAAGAGTTCTACCAGCTTCATCCTTAAGAGCTAAGAGCATAGCCTCTTTGAAATAAGCACTGCCTCTTGTTCTCGGCTTTGGACATGCATTAGCCAGATGACCCTTCTCATTACAGTTATAACATCGAAGATCATTAACCCCAGAGAGCATTTCCTTGTTCAACCACTTGAGCCCTCTGTTGTGGAGCACCTGTTATTCATGCCCATAGCATTAAACCATTGACCTCCTACCATCTGACGACCATAACCACGATTCTGTACTTCAACACGTCCATTGTTCACAACAGCCTGATTTCTAGTGTTTGAGGAGGAACGAATGCGATTGTTGGATCTGTTTGTATACCGGCCGAAGGCTTTAGCAATCATAGCAAATCCTTGTTGCAATTCATCAAAAGCATCTGAGTCCTCATCAGCTTCACTGTAAAGAGCTTGAGCAGTGTTGTTGTTGTTTGGAACCAATTGATTTTGTTGAGGTTGTTGCTGAGATGGATCATAAGGTGTGATGGTTGCAGTTTGTTTAGGAGCGGGTTGAGGAGCTCGTTGAGGAGGAATACTTCAAGACGTTTGAATTGGTTGAGTTCTTCGTGCATGGATTCAACCCAGTTGTCCTTTGTCATTGCGTCTTTAATGTTTTTAGGTTCATATTGGCAGACAGTGAGTGCATAAATGCAATCTTCACTATCTGTGTGAAGACGTTGTCTCGTTATGATTGGTTGATTCGGGTTGCCAATAAAATTCTCAAGAGGATGGTATTTTGTCCAACGATGTGTGGAGGGTTGATGTTGATATACATTATGCAGATTTTGAGGATTCAAATGGCTTGTGGATGATTCCGCAACATCAGGTGCAGCAGTTTCATTAGCAAACGGGTTAAAGAACGCATTTGGATCAAAATCTGCAGGTGGGGTTACATCATTCAGAACATCATCAGCTGGTTATGCGTCGTTGGAAGCAGTTTGTTCAACTGTTGTTGTAGAGTCAACTGGTGGTGCTTCTTCAACCGTAGTTGTTGTAGCAGGTGTATCGGGTATAAGAGTATTATCAGGTTGAGCAGCGAAAACATCAGATACACCTGGAGCACGTTCATCAATATCGTCACTGAACAGAGGAGCAAATAGTCTTTCCATTTGTTGACGAGTAAGCTGAGGGCTTGTTTCAGCTGATGATGGTTATACTCAGAAGCCATATCAGTGAGTTCATCAAAATTAGCATGAATCGTTTCCATAACCTGCTTTGTCCGACGATTCCAGATCCGGTAACCTTTAGAATTCTCACAATATCCAATAAAGACTCCAATGTCAGCTTTAGCCTTGACCTTTCTAAAGTCATCACGATCATTATTTTGATAGCAAAGAGATCCAAAGACATGAAAGTGTTTAAGATTCGGTTTACGATTGTGGAGAAGCTCAAATGGTGTTTTGTTATGGCGTTTTGTAATTATTGAACGGTTCTGAGTGTAGCATGCAGTTGAGACAGCTTCAGCCCACAAGTAATCTGGAAGTTTAGCATTAATTAACATCGTTCTGGCAGCTTCCACTAACGTACGGTTTCGTCTTTCAACAACTCCGTTTTGTTATGGTGTGCGGGCAATAGATGTTTGATGCTCAATTCCCACTTTCTCATAATATTCCCGAAGAGTTTGATTCACAAATTCAGTTCCTTTGTCTGACGGTGTTCCGGAGCTGAATTTGAATTTTCGTGAGAAAGGTGATGATCATCTGTGGAGCTTGATCTTTACTTCGAAGAAAATAAACCCAAGTCCATCTTGAATAGTCATCAACAATTACCAAGATGTAGTGTTTGCCGTTAATTGTCTGCACGCGCATCGGACCACACAAATCCATGTGAAGAAGGTGAAGTACATGCTGAGAGCTGTGTTCCACCTTTGAAGGAAAATGAGCACGAGTGCTTTTCCCTTGTTCACAAGCTGAGCATAGGTGATCTTTAGAATACCGGAATCGCGGGAGACCTTCAACAAGTTTGTGTCGAGCAAGGTTGGTTATGGTTTGAAAGTTCAGATGTGAGAGACGACGGTGTCATAGCCAAGATTTTGAAGATGTAGCCTTTGAGAGTAGACATATGGGAGATGAAGCAATCATGTCTTGCATGGAGATAGTGTAGAGACTGGATGAGCGTTGGCCAGACATAAGACCATTTCCTTGTAGATCACGAATGAAACAAGTTTTCTCCCTGAAAGCAACTTCCAACTCTCCATCACAAAATTGAACAACAGAAAAGAGATTGTGACCGAGGCCTTCCACATAATAAACCCTGCTAATTTCGATGTTTCCATTAATGTAATCTCCGTAGCCCATGATAGCTGCGAAGTGATTATTCCCGAATCTGAAAATTATGCAATTTAAGTCCTACGAGTGCAAAAACAATTTTCCTACATTCTACATGACTAAAAATAATTTTAGAAAAAAGCCGGGTATTTTTTTTACTTTTAAATTATTTATTATGAATTAAAAACTAATTTAATCTAATTAAATTATAAAAAATACTAAATTAATTTAGAAAAATCTAAAAATTTCACAGAAAATACTTTAAACCTAACTGATCTTAAGAAAAATGAAAAAGGAGTACACTGCTTTTGGGAATAAGCAACTAAAAAGCCAAATAAGCTATTAATGCTAAAACTGAAAAATGTATATAAGACATTTGAAGTTGTAAAGTGTGACAAGAAAAGACCCAAGGGCGCTTTGGTATCCAGGTACACACTATCATCCCAACATAAGGGAGAGGTCTCAGGTTCGACCCCTGCCTCTCCCTTTTTGCAAAATTATTTTTTTTTCTTTGAAATTTTCTTTTGGAACACCAAAGTGAGCCAAAGACCAAGGCTTTTTGATGAAAACTTTGGTAATGAAAGCTTTTCAATAAGCTGTTACATTTATGCTATTGAGTGTTTATTTGGACAGTTACAAACACACCTTTTTTTCACTTTTAAGTATAAATAAGCAAAGAAGCAGTTGGACAGGACAGATAAATGAGCAAATAAGCTAAGAAAAACAATAATAAGCACAATGAAAGTTGAATAAGCTGTAAAACTCAGGGGATAAGCAGTTGGAATAATTGCTACACTAAGGGGTGTCCTAAACTAAAAATGGGAAATAAGCAATGGATAAGCTCAAGTAAGCACCTAATAAGCTGAAACTAATCTAACCTGTTCTAGATCACTATTAGCAATAATTGAAACTAAATAAGCTCAAAGTAAGGCCTAATAAGCACTACAAAAACAACAACAACAAGGGCTGCTGTGGGTAGATCAACAGCAAAACAGCAAGTATGGGTACCTTATGAGCTTGTTTTGGTTAAGCTAAAGGATGATATAGCCCCTAAGCTTCTGAGCTTATGGAATACGCCAACCCATCTTACTTTTGCCCCCAAATATGAAACCTGAATAAGCAGTTTACAACTTATAAATAAGCTGTAAAAACCTGGAATAGAACTGAGTACAAGGTGCAGAACAGTCACATGGCCAAATGACCCACTTTCACCCACCAGCAGCCATACCTACACATTTTTTTGAATTTTTCCCTCTTGACCACAGTTACACAAGCTAGTCAACTTATCATTTTTATTTTTTAAAATTTTTTATCTTATTGAAAACTTGATTAAACTGTTAAGTGAAATCTGATAGAACTCTCCTATTTCTATTTTTTTTTTTTACCAGATGAAACTTAAGATTTTTGAAAACTTGTGAAACTCTTGTCTAACTCAAACAACTAGTTTTGAACACTCAAAATATATTTGACTTCAGTGGTCCAAGTGGGTATAAAATGTCTTTTTGACCCATTTAACAGGTTAAACCAAACACACCTTTAAACGGGTAAAAAAAAAACTTGAGACTGATTTTCAAAACACAAGACTTGGATTCCTTTTTACAAAACTGATTTATAGCTTAAAATAAGTCCTTAGAACAGTTAATAAATGACAATAGGCAAACAAGCACAAAAGTGCTTATTTGCATATAAGCAGAAAAATTAAACTAATAAGCTAAAAGAGAATTTTTTCATTAACTCAAAAGACAAAGTACAATTTAAAAACAGAAACTAAACTTTTAAAACTACTAAAACCTACTGCCAAACTTGGCTACAATGTCCTCTATTTATACTAGTTCTAGGAAGGGTCTTCAAATAAGCTTGTGTTTCTTCCAGAGAGAAAATGAGCTTCTTGGACATCTTGTGCTTCTTTGAGTTGATCCCAGCCATTCAATAAGTAGGTACCAATATTGGTAAATCCAAGCCATTGATTGGTTTCTTGAAGCTGGGATTGGTGAGGTGGCAGTGAAAAAAAGGGATAGTGGGTTTGGGATTAGGGTTTAACTGGGTAATAGAGGTGAAGGAGGTGGAGTGTTTGGAGAGAAGGAAAAGGGACTTAGGGTATCTAGGGTTCTTGGGTGTTGTTATGGGTTTGTGTGGGCTGGAAAAACAGGGAAGAAGAAGACGGGTTGTTATCATTTGACTGGGTAGGGTTGGGTTGACCGGGTATGGATTAGGGTTGGGCCAAGGGTGTTGGGTAGTTTAGTGGATTTGGACTAATGGTATAGACTTAGGATTAAAAATGGAATCCATTTAATATTTAAGGACCATAGATGCCAAACTGAAAATCCAGGGACCAAACGAGAACTTTCTGAAATTATACTCCAAGGATTAAACTTGACCATCTCCAATAATCCAAGGACCAAATCTGTCATTTTTTAAACTCGAAGGACTGAAATTGCAATTTTCCAAAATTTATCAAAATGACCAATTTTGACAAGTAAGAATTACCAAAGGACTGAAAATGTTTATTTTCCAATTTAAAATGTCCAGGGGTGAATTCTGTCATTCTTTGAAATTCCAGGGACTAAAGTTGCCATTTTTAAAAGTTGGGGACTTGAAACGCCAATTATGCAAACTTTATTCGTTTTTCATTTGTTTTCAATAATTTTGCATCTGAAACATATAAAACACAATTTTGAGATATTTTCAGTATTTTGATGCATTTCGAGTGTTTTTAAATGTTTTGCATTCAGATTTGACCAAAATGATGAGTGAATAAGCACTCATCAAATCCCCACACTAAAACATTGCTAGTCCCTAGCAATCTTTTGAGAAAACATAATGGATTTGAATCTCTTTACCAAAAGCCATTACTTCTGGAGTAGCCAAATGTTTTAGTTCAAGTAAGAACTATGGTACACTGATAACCATATGATTTTGAGCAAATCATCAGCTTTCAACGGTTTTGATTTGTCTTTACCAGAAGCCGTTTGCTTCTGGACTAGCCAACTCTTAGATAAATTATCAATATTATCTTTGGTGAGTCGATTACCAATTATGGATTTCCAACTGTCTTTACCACAAGCCATAAACTTGCGGGCTAGCCAACTCTTCACTAATTAAAGATATGGTGAGCTGAATACCATACAATTTTGGGCAAATTGCAAGCCGTCAACGGATTTGAGATATCTTTACCAAGAGCCGTTTGCTCCTGGATTAGCCAATCCTTTTGTTTTTTAGACATGGCGGACTGATAACCGAAATCTGAGTAAGTGCAAAACACTTACTCCAAAAAAAAAATTTGGCCAAAAATGGGAGAATTGGGTGGTAATACATATGATAAAATTCGTGAGAATTCCCCCCCACACTAGAAATGAATATTGCACCCAATATTCAAAGTACCGGCGGTTATGCCGAAACATAGAACGTAAAAGGGAAATACTACGGCCATTATTTGATTTTTATTTTTTTATTTTTTTATTTTTTTATTTTTTTTATTTTTTTTTAGAAAACTTATATACAACAGCAGGGGGCAACTCCCCCACACTAGGGTGGTAGAAAGTAGAAAGAAGTCAGAAATATGGGCAAAAACCCATATGGTGTGCTACTGTTTTTGATTCCCGAGTCGCTAGCTTGACTCGACCCCGAATTCATTGGTCCATGGGGAAGCAAGTGGAAGAGAAAATCTCCATCGGACTTTCATTCAAATGGTTTGGATACACATTGAATGTGTCAAAAGTTCCACTCGATGAGATACATCCGCTCAAAAGAAAGAGAAATGCCGGGGTCAAAGATGGTATCTTCACTCTCGTAGGAGTTAAGACATGGAGAAGAGATGGGAGGAGAAGGCAAAGTGTCAATTACTTGACAATGTGTGGGATGGGTGGGCAAAGATTAGATTGAGGAACATTAACGGAATGTTCGTAAATCTTATCCACCACTTTAGAAGTCACAACATCCGTGTTGGACTTAAGAAATATCAGTGAACTCCTTGAAAGGTAAGATACGGGTTTGAAAACTTTATCCTCGAGAGAATGAAACGCAAGTATCAACCATGGTAAAATCCTCAATGGTGGATGAGTTACTCATGGATGAAAGGGGATGTAGAGCATTTTGCTCAAAAAGCTCATCCTCAATTCCCGGAGGAAGAGGATCGATGTGAGCGAGTTCACCGACGAACTCCTCATGGAAAAGTCTACTCCTCTTCGGAAGAGGAGGCAATTCAAATGTGGACGACTCATACTCAGGAAGAGAAAGATGAAAAGTGGAATGCCACTACTCTCCTTTTTAGTACAATCGTCATCAAAGCGGAATACTTCAAATTCTGGAAGAGAATCATTGGACAAAGCCTCAAGTTCAGAAAATGGTTCGGGCTTTTCCAAGATATAGTCACTATCCACAACGGGGATAGAGATGAAGCTGGTTTTGCACATAATGATTCGATCTTAGAAACGAGGAGATTTACATTGAACAATTTTTCACGGAGTATCTCGTCCTCAATTTCGGATCATCAGAATCTTCTCACCTCCTCTAAGCTAACTAGCTCAGAAGGAAAGTCCTCGACATAATCGATGTCTCCATAAGATAAAGAATCATCAAACGAAGTACAATCGTTGTCAAAATCAGAGAACATCCCGACATGATCGTTAGGGATGTCAAGAGGAGGAGAAAAATCATCATCAAGAGGCTTATCACACATATTACCGAAGATAACCTCGGACTCACTTGGGGTTGGGACAAGGTTCTCAACACAAGACGGTTCCGCCTTTCAGCATTAGTGCTAAGATTTTCGTCCCCCATTAAAAGGTTATCCGAAGGTTCTATGGTAGATAGGCAAGATAAGGGCGGAGAGTGGACATGTGCGGTACTTTGTGGGCTTGAGGTATGCACCTTGTCCTTTATCATCTCCCAATCCTCCTCATCCTTGTCATCGAGACGGCAAGCCTCGTTAAATAGGAGAAGCTTTTGAGCTGCCTCGCTCGGCTAGAAATCTTTCATTGAGAGTCGCTTGTTCCTCGAAAGTTCTTCAAGGATACAAGGATATTGATCGATGACGGAAGTTGTGGGGTTGGACATTGTCAAAACTTGAAGTGTTATAACAAGGATCGGGTCCAAAGTAATTATGATTCCACGATTGACATTGATAATCATCATGAGGACCCCCACACTTAGCACAATGAGGGTATTGGGGAGAAATTTTGAAATGATGTTTGATCATTGAAATGATTAAAATACGGTTCAACTGGTTCAGATATAATTTTGTGGAGGGTAGTTGAAATTGTTTTGAGGATAATTGAAAGAGTTTGGGTTAGAATCATGCGAATGAATTCCTCGCACAAATCAACAACATCCATTGACATGATAGTTTCCACACCACTCGCACATACATTTGTAACAACGAAAACCTTGTGGTAACAAGTCTCCACAACCGTAGCAATAACTTTGATCAAACGAAGATATTTCGGGCTCGGGAATAGGAATCGAGGGTTCAACAACATCACATAAAGCGGTATTTCCCGGAGTTGAATCATGACGGTACAATTGAGAAGTTTTGAATCATGTCATTTCTGGCCCTAAAGAAATCGTCGGTGAAACGTTCTGAAGATTCCGGAGTTGGGACAAGTGGTGTGCTCTTAGAGCTAGCAAGTTCCACCACTTCCGTTATGGTCTCCGGTGTTTGAACGGGTTCATCGTAATCAATTCTAATTCTCGACCTTTTTTCATTGGCTTGAATTTGCTCGATTAGATTACGAACTTTAAATTCAAAGAAATCGCCCTCGTAACCCTCGGTGAGTGCTTGAGGTAATTCCGACGCTTGAACGCTTTTCAACATTAGAACGTATTTCGGGTTGTGGCGGGTGGTCAAAATAACCTTGAAAAGAATTTTTTATAGATAATTCGCACAAATTGCAAAATTCGCTTGAACTAGGCCTTCCACACCGCTCACACACGCACTTGTGACAATGATGTTGATCTTTTTCCATACACCGAAGATGATCGTCGTCATTAGAATTAAACATATAGAGGGTTAAAGAGATAGAATTAAACGGTTTTGAGGTTAAAGAAGAGTAGAATCAAACAATCAGACGAGATGGTAAGAGAAATAGAATCATACAATAATAAGAGGAATGAGAAAAATATTTTTGTATTTTTGAATTTTTTTTTTCAAAAAGCAATAACTTCACGAGGAAGGTTCTTCAAGTCACTAATCGCAAAAACTTCACGATATTGTCGCAACACACCTCCCGGCAGTAAAATTTGATTCGTTGCGAAGTGAGTGTGAGAAAAACACAAATATCAACAATATCAAATTAACCGTAAAATTCGACAAATCACCCTTTTAGGAAAAGGGTTAACGTGCCAAATCTTACGGGTGTGATAAAAGTGATACCGGGAAAGTGATTTCCCCGGGTCGTGTCCCAACGAGGTGTGAAATTGACGGTTTCGATGAGTTTCGTGATAAGGACTTGAATTGGTTAAACGAATTTTTGGAATTGCGATTACGTATTCTACAAAATAAAGAACGGAAATGAAAATAAAGCATGTAAAACAAAGTAAACACTAAATAGACTACTACTAAGCCTAAGAAACAATAAAGCAAAGCTAAATTACATCCTAAGGTGCTAAAATGCAAAAACGCGAAACCCGAGCTAACCCCGAGCCCCGAGAGTGAAAATTATGCAATTTAAGTCCTACGAGTGCAAAAACAATTTTCCTACATTCTACATGACTAAAAATAATTTTAGAAAAAAGCCGAGTATTTTTTTTTTTTTACTTTTAAATTATTTATTATGAATTAAAAACTAATTTAATCTAATTAAATTATAAAAAATACTAAATTAATTTAGAAAAATCTGAAAATTTCACAGAAAATACTTTAAGCCTAACTGATCTTAAGAAAAATGAAAAAGGAGTACATGCTTGCTTTTGGGAATAAGCAACTAAAAAGCCAAATAAGCTATTAATGCTAAAACTGAAAAATGTATATAAGACATTTGAAGTTGTAAAGTGTGACAAGAAAAGACCCAAGGGCGCTTTGGTATCCAGGTACACACTATCATCCCAACATAAGGGAGAGGTCTCGGTTCGACCCCGCCTCTCCCTTTTGCAAAATTATTTTTTTTTCTTTGAAATTTTCTTTTGGAACACCAAAGTGAGCCAAAGACCAAGGCTTTTTGATGAAAACTTTGGTAATGAAAGCTTTTCAATAAGCTTTACAACCGCTTATTGAGTGTTTATTTGGACAGATTACATGCCAACACACCTTTTTTTCACTTTTAAGTATAAATAAGCAAAGAAGCAGTTGGACAGAGACGATAAATGAGCAAATAAGCTAAGAAAAACAATAATAAGCACAATGAAAGTTGAATAAGTCAGTAAAACTCCGTGGGATAATCAGTTGGAATAATTGCTACACTAAGGGGTGTCCTAAACTAAAAATGGGAAATAAGCAATGGATAAGCTCAAGTAAGCACCTAATAAGCTGAAACTAATCTAACCTGTTCTAGATCACTATTAGCAATAATTGAAACTAAATAAGCTCAAAGTAAGGCCTAATAAGCACTACAAAAACAACAACAACAAGGGCTGCATTGGGTAGATCAACAACAAAAACAAAAAGTATGGGTACCTTATGAGCTTGTTTTGGTTAAGCTAAAGGATGATATAGCCCTAAGCTTCGAGCTTATGGAATACGCCAACCCATCTTACTTTTGCCCCCAAATATGAAACCTGAATAAGCAGTTTACAACTTATAAATAAGCTAAAAACCGGAATAGAACCGAGTACAGGCAGGTGCGAACAGTCACATGGCCAAATGACCCACTTTCTTTCACCCACAGCCGACCATACCTACACATTTTTTTGAATTTTTCCCTCTTGACCACAGTTACACAAGCTAGTCAACTTATCATTTTTATTTTTTAAAATTTTTATCTTATTGAAAACTTGATTAAACTGTTAAGTGAAATCGATAGAACTCTCCTATTTACTTTTTTTTTACCGATGAAACTTAAGATTTTAGAAAACTTGTGAAACTCTTGTCTAACTCAAACAACTAGTTTTGAACACTCAAAATATATTTGACTTCAGTGGTCCAAGTGGGTATAAAATGTCTTTTTGACCCATTTAACAGGTTAAACCAAACACACCTTTAAACGGGTAAAAAAACTTGAGACCTGATTTTCAAAACACAAGACTTGGATTCCTTTTACAAAACCGATTTATAGCTTAAAATAAGTCCTTAGAACAGTTAATAAATGACAATAGGCAAACAAGCACAAAAGTGCTTATTTGCATATAAGCAGAAAAATTAAACTAATAAGCTAAAAGAGAATTTTTTCATTAACTCAAAAGACAAAGTACAATTTAAAAACAGAAACTAAACTTTTAAAACTACTAAAACCTCTTCACAAACTTGGCTACAATGTCCTCTATTTATACTAGTTCTAGGAAGGGTCTTCAAATAAGCTTGTGTTTCTTCCAGAGAAAATGAGCTTCTTTGGACATCTTGTGCTTCTTTGAGTTGATCCCACCATTCAATAAGTAGGTACAATATTGGTAAATCCAAGCCATTGATTGGTTTCTTGAAGTGGGATTGGTGAGGGCAGGAAAAAAGGGATAGTGGGTTTGGGATTAGGGTTTAACTGGGTAATAGAGGTGAAGGAGGTGGAGTGTTTGGAGAGAAGGAAAAGGGACTTAGGGTATCTAGGGTTCTTGGGTGTTGTTATGGGTTTGTGTGGGCTGGAAAAACAGGGAAGAAGAAGACGGTTGTTATCATTTGACTGGGTAGGGTTGGGTTGACCGGGTATGGATTAGGGTTGGGCCAAGGGTGTTGGGTAGTTTAGTGGATTTGGACTAATGGTATAGACTTAGGATTAAAAATGGAATCCATTTAATATTTAAGGACCATAGATGCCAAACCGAAAATCCGGGGACCAAACGAGAACTTTTCAAATTATACTCCAAGGGTTAAACTTGACCATCTCCAATAATCCAAGGACCAAATCTGTCATTTTTTAAACTCGAAGGACTGAAATTGTAATTTTCCAAAATTTATCAAAATGACCAATTTTGACAAGTAAGAATTACCAAAGGACTGAAAATGTTTATTTTCCAATTTAAAATGTCCAGGGGTGAATTCTGTCATTCTTTGAAATTCCAGGGACTAAAGTTGCCATTTTTAAAAGTTGGGGGACTGAAACTGCCAATTATGCAAACTTTGTTCGTTTTCATTTGTTTTCAATAATTTTGCATCCAAACATATGAAACACAATTTTGAGATATTTTCATAGATTTTGATGCATTTTAGGTTTTTAAATGTTTTGCAGTTCAGATTTGACCAAAAATGATGAGTGAATAAGCACTCATCAGGCGGTCTACCAAGCACAGACTTAGAAGCAGTAGTGGGCCTAGAGGTATTCCGGGTCTTAGGATTCCTTAAACGAGACAAGATAGCCTTAGCAACACATTTATCATGACAATCAGAACGCATAATTTTACGACATATAACACAAGAAGCATCGGTGAATATCAAAAGTACTCAAAGGTTCAGCATTAGTTACAACACTTTTTCCATTACATTTTCCAGACACAATATCTAAAGTTTGTGCAACTGAAGTCTTATTCAAAGTCCTACGATGTTCTTCTACTTCAACATTCTTTATTTGTCTTTTCTTAGGTCGCAACTTCCTATTCTTCTTTGTATTGCTCCTAGGCTGTGAAGTGCGGACGTTTGGAAAAGAGGCAACTAGTCTTGTTTCAGTAGAGGGAAGCACATTAGTAACTTGTGTTTTGTCAAGTAGGCATTCGGGTTCATTTTGCTAAGTGTTACTGGTGCAATTCTCTTAATGATGCTAGGCTGAACTTGTTCATACTTTCCTAGCATTTCCCTTAACTTAATGATAGTGTGCACCAAATCTTGATTTTCAGAACGAAGATTTCCAACAAAATTCATGACTTCTTTAGTGTGTGCAAGATAATGATCAAGTTCGTTTGAAGATTCATCACGAGTCTGTTTGAGTAAATCAAATATGACACCATATTCGTTTTTGACTTTTACAAGTTCTTGTTCATATTTTTAGATTTGACATTTCAAAGACACGTTTTGATCATCCAGTTGCTCAAGTTTTGGATTAAACGTTTTGGATTGCAACTGATTGATTTTGTTTTGCAAAGCAAGTTCACGATCCTGACAATCTTTTTGACACCATTGAAGACGACGTTTTGAATTTGAAAGCTCGTTTAACAGTCGTCAGTTTTCAACTTTTAAAGACTCGATCGATGCACCGTATCAAGATTCACAACAATATCAACAGAATCAACGAATCAGCGAGAGATATGATCGATGCATATGGCAAAGAATATAATAACACAGCATTCGGATATCAAGCAAGTATAACATTTTCAAGAGTCGATCAACATCTTTTCTCAGCTTTGCTTTTACGCTTAGTATTTGAAATCGATGTTTTGTTTTCTAAAACTTTTCATGAGACCAAGTTCCTTGTGAAAATCCTTTTCCCAATATTGTGCACAATTTTTCAATTTTTTACATGGGGTAAAATTCTTTTCTGAAGAATATCTCTATGTTCTCGCCTATTAGGTAAAATGTTGAACTTTTATTTCAGAATGAAATTCAATCTCACGTTCAAAATTTTGAGGTCGGATAAGAAAGTGTCGAAGCATTTGATAATCGCGACAACTTTCGGCTTTAGTTGTTACTTCAGTAAGTGAAGGTAAAGGACCATTAATTTGTGCACCTTTGGTTGAGGACCACTTAGAAACTGGTGTGATAACCAAAGGGTTGTTAGAAGTATCTTTTTGTGTGACAAAAGTTACGGATTTAGAATAGTTAAATGGTTTGTTATAAACGACATTTTCCATTTTTTACCTACTCTCGTCATTAGCGTCTAATTCCTCCATCCGATTATATTCAACGACAGTTATAATTGAATCATCAATTCTATGTTCTGCACTGTAAACTTGAGTATTTGGTTTGAATGCTCTGTGTGAAAACTTAGGTTTATAATCAGCAAGATTCGGTCCATATCCATTTGGATTTGGTTTGAAAGAAAACTTTTGAATCGTTGTGATTGATTCACCATGTTTATAAGCAACAGTTTTAAACTCTTTGATTTTGTTTTGTAAGTCGACAATTTTCTCAAGATAGTCATATATTCGTTTCGTTTAATGCTTTTTGTACTCGAGAAGAACTGTTTTGACAAGTTAACAACTCAGCCTTGGCTTTTGAGTTTCCAAAGTAAGAGCGTTAAGTTGTTGTTTATGTTCATGTTTCATTTGTTCTATTTGAGACAACAAAGCATTCTTCGAAGTGGCTAGATCACAAATCTGTCGTTCCAAATATTTTTCATTTTGGTGTGATTTGGCAAAAGCGGCTTCAAAACCTTTTTCACGGTTTTCTTGAGTTTTGAAAAATTGAGTTGTCGAATTAAGCATTCATTATCCCCTACACAGTGCATTTTTCTCGGTTAATTTGGTATTGAGATTATGGTAATGTACCACTCAGGATTGTTGGTCTTTAACTAAGGTCCGGAGCTCAAAATCTGGATCAAACATAGAATCATTTTGTTCAACGTGAGTCTCAACATGTTCATTGTTTGGATCTTCGAGTATAACCACGGAGTCAACTTCATCATCAAAGGTAACCATGAGGTCATCTGGATCATCAAATGTAACTACAGGGTCTAGTTGATGATCATCGGAATGAGATGTAGATAGCTCATGTTGAACACTCTGATTCATGTCAGATGCAGATGTTGGCGGAGATATCAGTTCATTAATGATAATGGTTTGTTCAGTACTGAGACAAGCCATCTGTCATACACTGGCACTGTGTCACTCATGTGTAGAGCTTGCATTTGTGCCATTAACATAACTGCTTGCATTAGCCTCAGCAAGTCCTCCATATCATCATCGAATCGCATCCGCCATAAAGCTCTATTCTTTGTTGGTAAGAGTTCACCGGCAAATTCATCCTTAAGAGCTAAGAGCATAGCCTCTTTGAAATAAGCACTGCGCTTTGTTCTTGGCTTTGGACATGCATTAGCTGATGACCCATCTCATTACAGTTATAACATCGAAGACCATTAACTCCTCCCGAAAGCATTTCCTTGTTCAACCACTTAAGCCCTCTCATTTGTTGTGGAGCACCCGGTTATTCCCCATAGCATTAAACCATTGACCTCCTACCATCTCACTGGCGACCATAACCACGATTACGTACTCACCTTCAACACGTCCATTGTTCACAAATGCCTGATTTCTAGTGTTTGAGGAGGAACGAATGCGATTGTTGGATCTGTTTGTATACCGCTTGAAGGCTTTATCATAGCAAATCCTTGTTGCAATTCATAAAAAAAGCATCTGAGTCTCATCGCTTCACTGTAAAGAGCTTGAAAAGTGTGTTGTTGTTGTATGGAACCAATTGATTTTGTTGAGGTTGTTGCTGAGATGGATCATAAGGTGTGATGGTTGCAGTTTGTTTAGGAGCGGGTTGAGGAGCTTGTTGAGGAGGAATATTAGTTTGAGTCCATAAAGCAAGTTGTTGATTGTCCGGAAGTGATGATGAAACAGTTTGACCACGGAGAATCCTTTCCTTATCAACTTCTTTTTGGTGAGGCCCGTGATATCGTAAATTTTAATAATCCGTATGTAGCATGATGAAGATTCTTAGCTTGACGGAGAAAAATGACATACTTCTCCCAATCCGGACCAAGACAACTTAGGAACTTAGTGTTGACAGCAATGCGTGGCATGATGATGTTGTGTTTGTCCAAGTCATTGATGATGTCTAAAAATCGATGATGATAAGATTCTAATGTCTCTCCTGGTTCAATCATGAAGTGTTCATAAGCCAAGTAGATTTTGGATTCCGTGTCTTCCTGATTAAGTGTTGTGCCTTGTATAAAAAGATGAATCTGTTCCTACATTGCTTTTGGTTTTGAGCATCAACACTTGAAGGATTGGGTTGGGTAATCCTAAAAGGATGTATTACATTACAAGTTCGTCAAAGTGCAGTTGATCACCCGTGAGGTCTGCAGTCAGATTGCAATATTGGTGACATCATCTCTTGGTGGAACGACATTAGGATCTCCATGTGTAACGATGGTAGGCATCTGAAATGGACCTTCCATAATGACCTTCTTTAAAAAACTTTCCATGTGGCTTCTTTAGATCACAAAACCTAAAGAACCGAATCACCCATTGATCATAATTACGGGAGTGAGCATTGAGGTCTATCAGTGAGCCGCTTCATGAATTGATTGTTGGCTACTCAAGGCTTCACACATCTTGCCAAACCATGCGGTTCCTTTATAGTATTCATGGATGGATGTTGATTGTAGAAGTTTGTGTAAGGTTGTACTTGAAGACTAGGTGGTGGTTGAATCATTTGAGGTTGTGGAATTCCTGCAAGTAGTGGAGTATGTTGTTGATTAAATTGTTGTTGATTCCATTGTTGATGTTTGGGACTTAGTTGTTGTTGTTGTTGTTGATTATAAGTGTAAGGAAAATAGTTAGAGTATGGTGGTTGTGACATGTTGAAAACTTGTGTTGGTAAAATGGATCTTTGTAGTCGAATGAACCTTTGTTGATGAAGTATCCTTAGGCGTAGAAATCACAATAGCCAAATAGCGCTTATGCGTAAAAACACCAAAGTTACGCGTAACAGCAAGAGTTACACGTAGGTTTAGCTTACGCGTAAGTAGGAGAAAAAACACTAAAGTTATGCGTAAACAGTAAGTTAGGCGTAGGATTACCTTATGCGTAAGACTAGGCTTAGGCGTAAGATGAATATTATGCGTAGGATAATCTATGCGTAAGCTTAAGCTTATGCGTAAGTTTAGGGTTTTTAGCCCAAGTGATCTTTTACACTATCACAGTGTAAAAGATATCCCAAGTCGACGTATTTTCAGGCTTATCCAAGCAAGAAAACACGGAGTAAAGCATGAAACTGAAGATCAAACCAAGGAGTGAGTTACGCGTAGTTTTAGGGTTTTACAACGCGTAGAACTACTCGTAAAAATGATTGTTGCCCAAAGATGTTTCTAAACCAGGTTTTTGTGATGAAATAGCTTCAATATCACCAAAATAACACAAAAGTGTGAAACTTGATGATCCAAAGTGACTAAAACAGTTATGCGTAGACTATGAACCACGTATAAAACCAAGCTAGAAAATGATGTTCCACACGTAAAGTTTGAAACTTTTTTTTGCCAAAAACAGTTATTTTAACACCTTAAAATGTTGAAAGTACAAGAATCTTGGATTAAAAAGTGTAAAAAACTTGTTTTAAGCTTAACAAAGTATCATCGTATGCTTTACGCGAGGGAGGACCAAAACCTACTTCAAAAACAATACGATTCACCCAACTAGTAGGCAATTGATACCACTGTTAGTTTCCCAAATATGCAACACAAGTATCAATAGAAGAAATAAGATGGAGAAGAGATCGGTTGAACAACTATCCAAACACACACAGACGATATACTAAGGATGGTTATGCGTAGAGAGTGAAATGAAAGAATAAATTGAACAACCAACCCTCAAGTGAGGGTTATTACATATTATTTATAGGAGAGGGAGCTAGGGCAACACTCCTAGTCCCTTCCTTTTCCTTATTGGACTAGGCCTAGGCTTATGGGCCTTCTACATAAGCCTAAGGCTAATAACAAACATAAAAGCCATAATTAAGCTAACTATTACATTTAAGTCACTAACACTTGAATTAGGTTTAGGAGTGATTCCAACATGTTGCTATTTTAGCTGCAGATGGGTGTTCCACTGAGTGCAGATATAACGCAAATGATTTTGTCTGTAATTGAATGTGTTAATCAGTATATGTTAAATACATTTAGATGCACCTTATTTATAATCTTTGATGCACTAATTTAAAAAAAAATATAAATATATATATATATATATATATATATATATATATATATATATATATATATATATATATATATATATATATATATATATATATATATAATAACAACATAAACTGCATAATAAACCTAAAATATTTCATGCATTGCATCGTTCAGTGCATATATATTATCCATACAACTAATAACGTAAACTGCATAACCACCAACTCAAACCATACTACTAAGTAATATAAAATCTGAACCCAGATGCACTATTAATACAACATCCACACTAATAAACTTATCACTAATTCCATACTAACCTATAACTTTGTTATGTATGATACATCAATAAACAAACTAATTTCTTTATGATATTTAAAGTCTGAATAACTAAGTTTATATATAAATTATGAATCGCGTCATATTTACAACATATATCGTATTCGCATTCACTATGTCAAAATATCATCATACATGTTATGTTATATGTATTCTCAATTAAATCATACCGGCAACGAACCGAGATCGAAAACAGTATCACGACAATCATAAATCAAACTATCTGCTATTATCTTAACATCAAACATTCATATTCATACACATTCATTTGCGTGCGAATAAAAGTTTCTTACCAGTGCCTTTGGAATATCCCCGTATCTTTTATGTATGTCTTGACTGTCATCATGATTGTTATCGATAATATCTACTTCCATTGTCTTCAAATTGTAGACAATAAGGTAGTATCGATTGATTTCTTCTGTTGGCATGGTTATTGGGAAAAATACATGTTTCATATACATATTTACATTAAACAACTGTTTGAATAAACAATGTATAGTGTTTTTGTTTTAAATCTTACTAGCTCAACTTTGTCAAGGTTCTTCTTTGTAGAATACTCGAGCACCTCATCCATTTTTCTTTTAAAGTCCTCAGGTTTGCGTGACAATTTGTAAAACAAAATGCATTATACAATATGTCATAAATTTGATTCAGAATTTTATCAATTATTTTTTTGTATAGGAAAATATGCAAGAGTATTATTGAATTCACTTACCATCACTCCTGTTTTGCAAAACAAAAAGCGTGAAGATACCTTATTTTTCAGCTTCTCGTCATTGTTTTGAATTATACTCTATACGTCTATAGCGGCACTTGTCACCATGAAACTTTCCACGCATGCTTTCAAATTCCACCTTTGGGACCTCCATGTTCATTGTTTTAAAAACAATATCATTCATTCATATGTAAACACGTTTGTTTAATAAAAGGGATGCAATAATAATTCAACTGTGATGCACTAAAAATAAATAATACTCTATATATTTGTCAAATTTACATTTACTTACTTAGCCGGCAACGTTCCTCTGAATATGAACTCGACGATAGGTTTCTCATCAGCCTGCAAATTGTTTGTGATGCTGACCTTCCTCTTGACGTATGGAGATAGCAATACACCTAATAACACCCTCTCCCTTTTTTGTCTTACTTCCGTTTCTGATTCAACCTGATCATCATTTTGTTTCCGGTTTCATGTATCTTATAGGAACTGCACTAACTGTGTCAGCTGGTGTGATACTTCCATCTTCAGTGGTTACCAACTGTTTCCCTTTACTCCTTGTGGTTGGTAAAGGTTGCCCTTGAACTACTTTTATTGTAACCTTCATTTTTTTGGTATTTATAGTTTCAGTTCTAGGTTCTTCTGCATTCTTCTGAACTTTTTCCATTTCCTTTTTACCTTTTTCAACATCATTTTCTTTGAATGGTTTCATAATCTTTCTTAGTATCTGTTGCTTGAGCAATTGGTAACTTCAAGACTTTGTCCAATCCAAACATGTCGTCACTCTGTGAAAACAAATCGAAGCTTGGTGGTGTGAAATCCAAATTTTTCTTTGTTGTATCTTTACTAGTTTTCGAGATTTCCAGCGTCTTTTCATTGCTAAAGCTGCTTTGTTTCAATGTGTATCGTATCATTTGGGAAAGCGTTTTAATTGACCTTTGCTTCTCATGTTTCTCATAATCTGTGAAATAGTCCTTGTAGGTTCAATGTCTCGTTTTTCTTGCAGCCCTTCACCCAACGTTTTCTCTTTTTCTTTGTTGACATTTTCTTCCTCGTTTATATTTACATCTCCCGTTGATACAAAATTTGTATTTTTCTCCTTTACCAACCTTTGTTTTTTTTCTTTAACCACAACCTGACTATTATCTGTTATATCTAAGTCCACATTCATACCATCATTTTCTTCAGCTGCATTTCCCGAATTATTTACCTCATTTACAACATCACCTACCCCATCTTTTGCCCCATCTTGAACCACATCCTGATCATTTACCCCATCATTTACAACATCATTTACCCCATCATTTCTAGCATTATTTACCCCATCATTTATCACATTTGCATCATCATTTACCCCAACATTTACTTGTGTTCCGTCATTTGTCCCATCATTTACATCCATGTCTTCGGTCGATTGGTTTTCATTTTCATCTTTATCTCCGTTTCCTCCTTCACGTACCCTAGCAGTGCCCACTTGTACCCCATCATTTTCAGCCATAAGCGTTTCTTCTTCAATATTATCGATGTCAATGTCTATTTGTGGACTGCCTCCAAAAAAGTCATCCGTGCTCATGTTGTTGTCTTCTTGTGATATATGTGCGTTATTTACATCTTCATCCAATTCAACCACGACTTTTTCGGATCCGCACACCGATGTGATCTTCCCTGGTTTGAACGCTTTCATGAGTTTCTCGTTTCTGGTTTCAACAAGTGCTTTTAAATCCTCGTCATCAGGGTAAGAAATCGAAGCCAATTCGAGCAATTCATCGACCAGACCTTCTACACCTTCTGATATGGACAATGTCTTCATTATTTGCATTTTCATTTCCTGAATTATATAATTAATATGCGTTAAAAAAATAGTAATAAAATAATATTAATAATAATAATAACAATTGATATGCTTTAACATATTTTGTGCAGTCCTGATGTTGTAAATATACAAATCATATGCACTTAATTTTATTTATTTGATGCACCAATAATATAGTTAAGATGCTTTAAACTGTCATACAGATGCTCTAAATGTAAACATAACTAATCAATATATATTATTTACATATTTTTGACACATATTCCACATAATCTTTTTAAAAATACACATATATGTGCTTTAAGAGATTTTGTGCAATCCTGATTTACTAAATATACATATCATACGCGTGTAATTTTATTTATTTGTTGCATCAATCATATAATTTACATAGCATATGTACTAAATATACATAGCAGATGCATATAAATGCACATAGCGGGGTGCTTTAACCTTTTTTTTTTTTTTTTTTGCAACCCTGATGTACTAAATATACATATGTATGCACATACATACCTCTGATGTTTTACTTTTGAATATTTTGAATGCTTCAGCCTTATTTGAAGGTTCAGCTATCCCACATATTCCGTCCCCAATATCAATTCTTGGTGTATATAAATGGTGTATGATGTCTTCTTGTGCATACTCCAATTGTTTTGCTGCAAATTGATTTAGTGATTATTATTAAATATCACGAAATTATTGTAATAAATGACAATTTGTAATATATGCTAACTTGTACATATTACCTGGTGATTTTTGGAATTCGATTGCCGACTTTGTAATACCTCTATTTCTTTTGGTGCAATGTACTTTCGCCCTTTTTAATTGGTAACTTTCAAAACTTCCCATTTTCACATCTGTTTTTCTCTGATCTTCGCTTTTTGTGTCCCATGCTTTGATGCTGGGTTTTCTTGAGCAACTTCAACCTCTTCTGAGATGGTTGAGTTTAGATACAAAAGCTGCAAAGATAATAATACAAAGAAATTAGCATAAATATACCATGCAGATGCATTATTTTGTTGTATTATGATGCACTTAAATGTTTGTACAATACTTACCACCATTCACAGCAGTGGACCCCCGAACCCTGATGAACTGTTGTACTCTCTTTTTGATTTTTTCATTGTTTGAAATAAGTATGTACACCAATCCATATTCTTTATATCTTCTTCCTTTTCGATACACGCAAAAACTTCGGTTTCTGTCCCATTTTTGTGCATTCGCTGATAATCGAGATGAATGCAACAAGGAAATTTAGCTTGAACTCCCGTCCAGTGTGATGTTCTACAATCAGTTTCTCAACCACATTTTTCAAGTAGAATCTATCATCTATAATCATGTGTGTGCCTCCATTCAACAATTAATGGGAACTCTGTTGTTGCAGCATGCACTTCTGTGACAGTGGTATCTCCCATCGGGATTCCAAGCAGTTCTTGTATCATATTTGCAGTGATTAGGATTGATCTACCATCTCCCATCTTGATTGTTGATGTTTCAGGATCAAACTGGTCTACCACCCACTTTCCCAGTTTTGTTGGTGTTGTCTTTATATTGAAGTTCCCGTCCAACACCGATCCAAACCCCATGTCAACAATGTTCTCTTTCTGGACATCTGACAACCTTTTTAAAATTTCTAATAAATCCCTTGGTGACGACCTAGATTTAATAGTTGGGAACGTCTTTTTTGGTACAAGAACTGTATTTTCTTCCGCGACCTTCTGTTTCTTTTTGTCATTGCCACGTTTAATTTGTGTTACTTCACTTGATTTCCTTTTTTTTGTAGCTATTTTCTTCTTCCTATTCTGGCTTTTATTTGTGTCGGTACTGAGATTGACGTTGCCTACATAATGAAACACATTCAGAGTTAGTGGTCGCATTAAAAGTATGATGCAAATATAAATACTACATATGCTGCAAATATAATCATATTGATGCACCTGAAATTTAACAAGTGATGCACCAAAAATTCAATATTACATACAGATGCACCAAAAATTCAATATTACATATAGATGCACTTTGAGTATACTAATTGATGCATAATAAATAATACATTGTATACAGATCTTTGTAATATTAACCATTGATGCTCCTAAAATATAAAAAACTGATGCTCCTAAAATATACAAACTGTACAAAGAATTTTACACACATCAAACAAGCGACGCTTACCCTTCATTTCTATATCACATTCCTCAACAAGTGAAGCTAAAAACACATCCCTTCCGGACTACCCCGGGACGTTTCTTTACAGGTACATTTTAGTTTCTTTCCTCTTATTACTTCCACGAATTCCGGATTTTGTATCATGTACAACCCCTTCATTAACTAATCTTAAAATAACATCATTCATTTTTAAATCATAAACTACTTCATATATTCTTTTAAATCATTGCATTTTGCATTCAGATAAATAATCTTGCATATAAAATCGGTTTCACACATGACATAGACTACATCAAACCTAACTCATGCTCAAACGCCATAAATTAAAACCTATTACATCTTAGTTCAGCTTCTAGTGCATCAGATAAATAATCAAGCATACAACTCAATTTCGCAAATGACATAGACTACATATAACTATACTAATGCTCATTCAGATGCACCAAAAATTCAATATTACATACAGATGCACTTTTGAGTATAGCAATAGATGCTGTAATATTAACCATTGATGCTCCTAAAATATACAAACTGATGCTCCATAATTAAAATTGTTCTTAACATGAAACATATGATTCAATTAACAGTGTATATATGTCGTAATGAACACTTTAATTTATGTCGCAATGAAATATATGTATACGTACAATAAACATTATTATATTTTGATGCGTTAATCACATGAAACATATGCTGCAATGAATAATGTGTAGTATGTAATAAATAAATAAATAAATAAATATTTATACATGAAGTATTCAGTATACACATATATATTATACGTATACATATCAAATAAAAAAACTGATATTGAAATAATATGATTTTGTAAAATCCCCATGAATTCTTGAATGTCTTCCTCTGACTTACTATTTTGAGATTGATCTGTTTTAGTCTGAGAATTATGCCTCCCATTGCCTTCTTCTTCCTCGATATTGTTGTCCGGTTCGTTTGCTGAAATTTAAATCGAAAATAGGTGTCATAATACTGATATTTATATTGTGTTTAAATAAAGAACTATATTCATATGCATTCAAATTTAAAATCAAATTCAGATGCCTTAAACTTAAGTTTAGATGCACTAATTATACATTTAGATGCTTCAATCATTTCAACTAACTATTTTTTAATGCACTAATAATGCAAACATATTAGTCATAAACTTATTTTATACGCATCGACCATCAGTTTGATGCACTAATCGTACCATTTGATGCATTAATCATATAATTTTGCATTGAACTTAAATTTAGATGCCCTAAACTTTAAATTTGGATGCCTTAAACTTAAATTTAGATTGACTTAAGTTTAGATGCCATGAATTTAAATTTGCATTGACTAAACATTTAGATGCTACAAACTTTTCAACCAACCATTTTTTGACGCAGTAATAATGATAACTTATTTTTGTACGCTTTAACCATCTGTTTGATGCCCTAAAAATGTAACTACCAAAAATTAGGGCACTTACATATTATGTCCTTCTCGATTGTTCGTGGACTCACACGAGTAGCTGAAATTGAAAAAATCAAACAAAATTGTAAATACTGATTTTGATCAGAATAAACACTGAAAATTAGGGCACTTACGATTCCTAAATGTTTTTTTCTTCATTTTGATTTTGATCGGATTTAGTTTTTTGATCAGAAGCTGGTGGCGACGGTGGAGCTGGTCTATGTGATGTTGACGGAGTTTGATCGGTGTGAGTAGATGGGGTGAGTGTGTGTTTATGTGTGTTTTTGTGTGGTGAAAAAGGGTATGCACACGCATAAGGCGTGATTGTATATAATTTTTACATTTGACCTTCAAGTTTCTCAATGCCACGTCAATGCCACATCAATGCCACCTCAATGCCACCTAAGCATTATATGTCCACCTAAGCAATTTAATAATTCAACTATTAATCCAACTATTTTTCCCTGTTTTAATGTATAATTTATATTAATTTTTAATATTATTTTTTCAAATTTCGTTTTTATAAAAAATGTCATTAGTGAGATTTGAACTTGGGTTGTTTTTAAGAGTAGCATTAATAACTTGTGTGTTTACCAATTAGGCTACAAGTTATTTTGATAACTATGTTGCATTCTATAATATATAAATATTGACCATCTTAATGAGATAAGTATCAAATCTTTTACAATAATAATCTCATACAAAACATTTTATCCCTAAAAAATCCGGACGTATATTTTTTCACAAAATAAAAAAAACCCTAATTATCAAAATTCTCTCTAAAACTCCATCACAATTTTAAGGTTTTAATGATTTTAATGTGATTTTTGCAGGTTATAATAAAAATAGCTGTTTGTTTTGCAGTTTTTGAAGCTTTGATAACGTATGTTTTTGTTTTACTGAAGCTTTGATAACATATGGCTAAGGTACGTATACCTTACAAATGCTTCATATTTGCAAAATATTTTCCTTTGTTTAAAGTTGTACACATGATACTGATAGGTAACATGTATAACTTTGAAATTTACATTACTGATATAGCGTTTCATCTATTCTTCAAAACCCTAATTTGTTTCCACAGCCATACATTCCCATTATCATATGTCATGTAATGTTCTTTGTTGATGATTTTTTGTAGGATCCAAAGGAGAAAGCCAAGTAATTTTTCTAATGGATTTTGTTGATTTTGTTTTCCAGAAAAGATGAGGACAAGTGGAAGGAAAGGTGTGTTTGCATCTTTGTTTGAAGTTGGAGCTCCAGAAGCTTTAGTGGTTGGAGTGGTTGCGTTGTTGGTTTTTGGTCCCAAAGGTCTTGCCGAGGTATTGTAACTTCAGTTGATATATATAATGATGCCAGTCTTCATAGTTTGGCAACTCAATTCTTATATTTAACTGAAGGTTGTTTTTACAAAATCGTATTTCATTGCATTTATGTCTGATGCTTGCTCAGGAAACAGGATGGCTTCCACGTCACATAGTTGCACAGGATGAAGATAAGAACATCCTAGGCGTGATCCCACTATATCTTAAAAGGTTATCACATTCAATCTGCTTCAAGTCTAAAAAGCTATTTATATTTGCAATTAGCTCATATCTGTTTCTTTTCAATCGCAGTCATTCATACGGGGACTATGTTTTCAATTGCAGTCATTCATACCGATACTCCAATTTATCAAAAGCTTTTGAAGCTGCCAAAAATGAATCCCTGGAATGGAAAAGGAAATATGAGGATGAAGTAGCAAATCTTAAAGCTAGAAGCAGTGCAGCTGAAGCAAGATTAGCTGCTGCACGTGAACAAACTTTATCTGCTCAAGTGGAAGCTGATGAGTGGAAACGCAGATATGTTGTTTCTGTTAAAGAAGCAAAAAGTAAACAAACTCAGCATTGTGAGTATGTTCTGCCAGCAGAATTTGAAGGCACATTGGCTGAAAAGGTGACACATTTGCTTTCCACATTTTTTAATCATATTTAAAATGTTTAGACGTGGTTTTTATTTAAGCAGGAAACTAAAATAATTAGTTACCGATTCGTCATTCTCAGAACTATCTGTTTACTATTTATGTGTTGACAAAGCTGTTATATATAGTTCGTTATTTTGAGCTATCGGAAATCAATCTGTGTTGTTTAGGTCGTTGCTGTAGTTTCGTAACCAGGTGGTGACACTGATAGTTGTTTTAACTTTCTGATTGATGCGGTTTTAGTTTGGCGTGCTTCCTATATAAGGCTTCTTTTTGTTAGTTTGGTTTACTCTTTGTGTTTTTGAAGATGATCAAAGTATGAAACTAGGCTTAAGAAGGAGCTAATGTTTGTTAATTTGAAACTGTGATGGGCGTAGCCAACATTTTGAAGTTTCTCTAGGCTTGGTAAATGGTTACGCTTTGTAAATAAAGCTTGGGATGTGTCAAATAAGTAGGAGCATAGCTCATATTGAACAGCTAAAGGGTAAAATATATTGTCTCATCGTAATTATCATTTCATATCGAATAATACAGTTATTTACGTAATGTTTTGAACTTTATATTGAATCTATTAGGCTATGTTTGTGTTTGTGTTTGTGTTATGAACTATATTATAATATATTGAATAACTGACTGAGTTTTTTTTGGGTAAATTTTGTGCTAAATAATTATATAACTAATATGTTAGTTTCATTGTGAACTTTTCCAATTAGTTATCGAATATATAGCTGCTGAAGCCATTTTCAGATGTAGTATGGTGTGAATCTATTGATGGATTGTTCGGTTTGCTATATAGCTGATCTAGCTGAAGTGATCTATGTTGAGAGGTTGACTACTGATTAAGTACTCGCTATAGTCAGCACAAACGCACTAACTCCACCCTTTGAAACAATGGACTATCACCACTGGTGCGGCTTGATTCTCAGCCTCACATCCTTCCTCATTATCTCATTCTCAACTGCTGATGATGCAGCCATCATGGCTAAGCTTTCCACATCCATTTCACCAACCCCATCCTCGTGGGATGGGAACAATTTCTGTGCTTGGCAAGGAATTTCTTGTGACAGGTACAACAATGTTACTTCCATTAATCTTGCTCATAAATCACTCACTGGAACCCTCCCATCAGACCTCAACGGCCTCTCACATCTCAAAACTCTAACCCTTCAAGACAATTCATTATCTGGTCCTTTACCTACTCCGATTCCTGACATTTTCGATAGTCTTCTTAATTTGCAGAATCTTCGCCTGTCTTATAATAACATCACTGGAAGCCTGCCTGCATCTTTTGGTGGATCACAAATTATAAATCTACGGCTTGATAATCAGCTTCAAGGCCTTTCTGGTACACTTGATGTACTCTCTTCCATGACTCAACTTAGTCAAGTTTGGTTAGAAGCTAATGCGTTCACTGGTGCTATCCCGGATCTTTCAAAGTGTACTGTATTATTTGATTTGCAGCTAAGGGATAATCAGTTAACCGGTTTAGTTCCTCATACACTTATGTCATTACCTAACTTGGCTAATATTACTTTACAGAATAATAAGTTTCAAGGTCCTTTGCCTGTGTTTCGAAGTGGTGTGAATGCTGAATTAGGAAATAATAATTTTTGTTTACCTCGGCTGTTGCATATGTTGGGGAGAGTACCCTTGATCCCCTAAAGTAAGTGTGCCTTTAACCTAATCATTCTGCTAATCTTTTGTTGACTTTTTTATGAAATGTTCCTAATTCAGAAGCTTATATTATAATCATGCAGATATTATCACAAGATTACATCAAATACCCTGGTGGTATTGGAGGCAATGGCAGCACACAATGTTAATACTCTGATATACTCTAGCACGTGTGCCACATATGGGGAGCCTGAAAAGATGCCAATTACAGAAGAAACTCCTCAGGTACCATGGCCCATGGGAGTATGAGTAGCAAAAGGGGCGGGTTTGGGTTGACACAAACCACATTGGCCAAAAATTAATTTGGTGAATTTGCTAATTCTGTTGATTATACTCGCTTGACCTGTTAGAGAAAATATCTTAATTCGAATCGACCCTTTTATAAGTAGATGGTTCAGTTAAAGCGTTGTTGAGTGCGATATGTGGTACCTTTTATAACTCCAAATTCTTATGTTGTGTATTCCAGAACCCAATAAATCCCTACGGAAAAGCCAAAAAGATGTCAGAAGATATCATTCAGGACTTCCATAAAAATTCAGACATGGCTGTCATGATTTTAAGGTTGGTGTTGCTGCCATGACAACTTATTGGTGAACCATTGCATGTTTATGCATGTCGTTGGCTTCTAGGTGTATATGGGGACGTACAAAAAGTATTTCCGATTTATTTTCTTTTGATTGTTTGCACTTCAAGTAGTCATATTCTGCATTGAACTTTCCAGGTTGTGTCTCAAACGTTTTGCAAGGAGACCACATATATTTACTCCCTCTAATGAACTCAGACGTAACAAGATCCCAATTTCTGACACACTAATTAGAAGTGAAAGGTGTTGGCTTGGGTCTCCTAGCATGTCTTCTGAGGAAGTTGCTCTAAAGAACTTAAAGGAGTAATAGCAGATGAGATTGCAGGTGTCCATGTAAGTATGCATTGACCCCAGTTGATGCTTTTTATTTATGCTTTAATGATTAAAAAAAGAAAATTACTCCAGGTTTGATAGTTGATGCTATCTCTTATTAACGTATCTACAGTGTGTCGTGATTTTTATTATACTTACATGAAGTGTTAATATAATGAGAAGATATCGTTGTTGTGTGTTACTAATTGCATTGATGTATTATGGTAAATTACCATGTATATCTACTTCATTATTGAGTTTTTTAAACTTTTTATGAGCAACGTTAAAGTTTGAGCACCCTTATTGTTTGGACTCATTAATTTGTTAACTCTTTGGGTACACGAAGTTTTTAAACACAAGACACCTGTAAATCTGATGCAATTCCATCTTGGAAGAATCATATTAATGATTGCACACCTTCTGGCCAGGTTTAGCATCCCATCCATGCTACACATCATTAATATGTATATATCTCAATAAGAAGTCATATTATAGTATTCTAACTAATGCATTTTATATGTCAGTTTAAGGTTCTTCAGGGTGGCTATTGGTCAAAAAAAAAGTTTCATTAGATAAAATTTACAAGGGAGATATATCGGCTCTATGTTGATATGTAAACAAAAGTTATCGCGATCTAATTGCCAACCCCACCATCACCATGGATCATCTCGATTCTCAGATGATGAAAGTATCTAATCTCTGTAATCATGGTGATCTAAGTGCCAGCTTCATTTATCCTCTCAATTCTCGGATAATGTTTAAAGAGCTTGCTCACAATGTTAAAGTTAAATCACATTATGATGTGCGTAAATCTTTACTCATGCTTGAAGAGCTTACTGAGGATGATGTTTCATGGAATGATGAGGAGGCTATTTCTTGGTTCAAATTTGAAGTCCATGATGCACGTGAGGTATGCACAATATCAGATTCTTATTTCTTATGTATACATAGATTGACAAATACGTACATACCTTTTCTTATGCCATCACATTTAATATTCTTTCATGATTTTGTTTTATTTTCTTTTGTCACAGTGTGCATATTTCCTTGAACGTAAACTACATAATGATTTTGGACAAGCGTTCATTCGGGGGTCAATGATTCATTTGTTCTCTTTTTTAGTAAATTTGTTGTTGCTACATTCAACGACCTGTGTAGGAAGGTTGGTTTTATTTCAATTCTATGAATTTAGTCTTTTTTTTTATTTATCTATTTGTCTAGCATTAGCCTTTAAACATCAATGTATTTCAATCAAATCCCGTTCTTTCAACATGTACGCTTCAAACCATTTTTTACCACCCTTCTTTCATTATAGAAAAATATGCCAACGATATTTATAAGTCATGCCCGCCCATTGAGCGGGCTTCGACCACTAGTATATATATATATATATATATATATATATATATATATATATATATATATATATATATATATATATAGGAAGGGTTATTTTGAACCAAAAAAATTGCGAGAACCACCATCAACCAATCAGATTTTTTTGGATATTTAATTTTAATATTTAATTCAAAAGGGTATTTTGGTAAAAATACTTTTTAATTTTATCTTTTATTTTTTTTACAAAAAAACGTTTTTTTCCCAAAATTTTACGATTTTTTTTTTTTTTTTTTTTTTTTCCATTATACCTGTTTAAAAAATCAATATGTGCACATGTGTTTTGCGTTACGTAAAAATTGTATTTTTTGTTTATGCATAGGTTTTTTATATTTGCACGTGTATCTTTAAAAAAATTGCATAACTAAATATATACAAACAACAAAATTTTTTAATAGATTGATGCAATTTTATATAATCAACAAAACTTTATTAAATAATATTACATACATATGTTTTATTACAAATGTATGAAGCGTGCACATGTGCATACTACAATGTCTTTAACAGTTGGTTCATCTTTTAGTCGTGTACATGTATTCCTCGCTTGGTTTAAGAACCCATAAAATCTACACATGTGTTTTCAATCTTTGTGCACATGTGTTTTTAATCTACACATGTGTTTTTTATCCTTGTGCACATGTGTTTTTATCGTCTCGCTCATCTTAACAAAGAAGATACACGTTATACAGCAAATTATCTTCATGCATTTATATGTGCATCCACTTGTTAGTCTTCAATGTTGTTATCATCTTCAATAACCTGAAACAAGCACACATACATAAGATAGTACTGTTGCACATGTATAATTTAATGACATCAGCATTGTGCACATGTATTTTCATTAAATTTATACCAACTATAAAACAAATATGCATCCACTTTGAAAACAAATATGCATTATTTTTAAAACAAATTACAAAAAAAATAATAGAATTAGCTGATAAAATATTAAAAAGAATACAGTTAAACATTTATATAGTCTAAATCTAGTATTTTTCACGTTTTAATTTGTAGATACCATTTAGATTTTATGTAGACAAAATGTGAAAAGGAAATGTATGATGAGCTCACGTGTATATTGGTTTGGGCCTAAAGGAAATGGTCAAAGACTGAACATATTTAGACCTACAACAGCCTAATCAAAACATTTTTTTTGATTTTTTTCCTTTTGAGCAAAGTTAAACAAGCTATTGAAATGGTTATTTTTATTTTTTAAATTTTTTTATAACAACTAAAAATGAATTAAAATGCTCGGCTTAAACTGGGGAAAACCACTATTTGGGACAAAACCACCAACTTTGAGCTACTAGGAGCCCCAGCTAGGGATTTTTTTGATTTTTTTCCTTTTGAGAAAAGCTTCACAAGCTAATGAAATTGCTATTTTTACTTTTAATTTTTTTTATATCAAACTAAAATGGCTAAAAATCTGTGCTAAAAGTACTGGGTTAAGACTAATTGTTCTGACCCATTTGAAGCAAATGGTGAAGACTGAGCAACTTTAGACCTACATCAGCCTGATCAAAACATTTTTTTTGATTTTTTTCCTTTTGAGGGAAGTTAAACAAGCTATTGAAATTGTTGTTTTTATTTTTTAAAACTTTTTATAACAACTAAAAATGAATTAAAATGCTAGGCTTAAACTGAGGAAAACCATTCTTTAGGACAAAAACCACCAACTTTGAGCTACTAGCAGCCCTAGCTAGGGATTTTGTTGATTTTTTTTCTTTTTGAGAAAAGTTTCACAAGCTAATGAAATTGCTATTTTTATTTTTAAGAATTTTTTATATCAAACTAAAATGGCTAATAATCAAACCATGTGATGCAATATCTCTAATGAACCATTTGAGTTTGTATTATTACAATAGACAAGATGGGTGATTAGGGTTGAATTAAGTATGGGTCAAAACGGGTCCAAACCGAAACAACTCATGGTTTAGCACGGGTAGGCTCACAGACAGATTTTTGTAAATTAAATTTGGCCCTAGCACTTTATATAACTTTTCAAATCTTCTTAAATCTAATGATGCTTCAGTTATAAATTATGACTATAAGATAGACTTTGAATGTTACGGTTTTGGAGGTGTTAGTCATTAAGATAGACTTTGAGTTACTATGAAAAACTCGACGTTTACTTCCTTTATCTAATTTATTTGAATAGTTTTTGACTCATTTATGCTCTAAAATGTGATGAAAATCCTAATACCAACATTACAGGTAATTTTGTTTTTCAAAAGGATTGGGTAGAAGGTTTCTCTAACTGGTGATAACAACCTTCTTACAATAAAGAAAAATATGTTAACAAAAATTATAAGTCATGCCCGCCCATTGGGCGGGCTTTGAAATCTAGTATATATATATATATATATATATATATATATATATATATATATATATATATATATATATATATATATATATAGTCCGGTTCTAGAGAAAAGTGTAATTAGAAAGAAAAGTGAGAAAAAAAGTTACAGGGTAGATTCTATAAACATCTCAAACTTCAGGGTAAATTTATAAACAATGCAAAAAATAAGGAGTAGCTGGTTCCTCTCACTCAATATCCAAACACATATACTCAGTCCAATACACACAGAATCACCATCTCCATTTGACCTTCTACATCGCCACCACTAAACAACCACCGGACCGTCGCCAATCACCATCGCACCACCGTACCACAACATCATCAACACTATACCTCCATCACAAACACCAAAAAAATACAAACCAACATATCCAAATCAACCGTCATCTTCAAATCAAAAACACAAACACAGATTCACTAAAAACAGATCAAAACCACATCAAAACCGATAAAAACACATAAAAACACTCGTTATTGAGTGGAATCGCAACTCAGATCACGTCGTTATTCACCAATGTTGGTGAATTTTGAACCTTGAATCATCCAAAAATGAAGAAAAAACAAGCTTTAACAGGTAAGTTCACTAATTTTGTTGATTGATCAAATTTTAATCAATGATGTAATGATTTTTTAAGTTTTTTTATAAGTTTATCATTATCTCATAATGTTTTCTATAAGATATGGAACAAATTTGACGAAAAAAATGCATGAAAGATGTGTTTATCAGAGTTGCTATAAAATGTTTGAAAAAGATTCTATAAGCTGATACACTAATTTGTAAAATATATGTTTAATATTAAATGATATGACATCTTAGGGCATCTCTGAGTGTATTTTTAGCATCATAATTACAAGTTAGGGCATCAGATTGTATTAATGCATCTGTGTTTGTGGTTGTTGCATCAGGTTAAATGTATTTAGGTTAAGTGCATCGTTGAACATATTCGAGCATTAGTGAATATAATTAGTGCATCGTCAAACATATTAAGACATTAGTGTGTGTGTTTAGTGTATTCATTTTTATGTTTAGTTCATCGTTGGTCATAGTGGGGAATCCATTTGTATGTTTAGTGCATCGTTGTAAATACTTCGGCATATGTTTGTATGTTTAGTGCCTCGATGAATATATTAGGGTATCAGTCAATATGATTAGTGCATCGTCAGACATATTAAGGCACTAGTGTTTATATTTAGTGTACCCATTTGTATGTTTAGTGAATCGTTGGTCATAGTTGGGCATCCATTTGTATGTTCAGTGCATCATTGAAAATAATTGGGCGTCCGTTTTATGTTTAGTACATTGATGGACATATTAAAGCATATATGAGTATGATTAGTGCATCAAAAAGGTAGGTATTAAGGCATCTATGAGTGCGATTTAGCAGGTTGTAATTTAGCATTATAAACCACTTTGGATGGACTTTCTACGTTTGACCAGTTTACCACCATGCATCATAAATTCTTCTCTATCAACATTAATAAACATCACTAAATGTAGACCATGTGGCAATTGGAAAATTGGGTGGCTCACAGAGGTTTTGTAACTGCTCAAATAGGTACTTTTTGGTAACGGATCGTATTAGGTTGGATAACCCAAGATACTTATCTCCAAATTTATGTTTTCTTGTTAATAATTTTATCAAAATTTTGAAATATATGACTTGTTAAGTCATCATAAGTCCAATAACAATGTGACAATAGCATGTATCTGTACACTAAATGTACAAGATAAAACTCTAGTCTAATTTAAGTATTATCAAATGCACAACCAGGTATCTATTCATGCACATTTTGTTGTTACCGCAGATTGGAAAATTTTCAAACCAAAACCTTCTTATGCTTTTGTATTAAAGGTATATTAGTCTCGTTTTTAATGGTTATTATGTAATTTAGTAGATTAATCAAAAGATTAATCAAAAGTAACTAATTTGTTGTATGATTTTGTAGGACTATAAGAGCAAGGTAGAGTTCTTTGTGGAACCTTTCTTGGTGCAAGAATGGAAAACCAAAGAATAAAATGGTGCGAGACCTTGTGGCTTCACTTGATAAGTAACTCAGCCCATCAGTAAAAAAAATACTGCAGACGATATAGTATTTAACAATGGGCATTGGTGGACTCACGTCAAGACTGCCAAAGGGTAAGATCTTATTGCATCTGTGTTATACATTAGTGAATCATTATACATTACAATTTTTTAATATTGCATAAGGATTATTCAGGATATAGTAAACATTGGGAGTGTTTGGCAATATAATAATTTCTAGGCATATTTAGTGCATCGTATTATTAGAAAAATAAGGCATCTGTATGAAATATTGCATGATGATTATTAAGCGGTGTTTGGAAATATACTAATTTGTGTACATTTTAGGCCATACGTATTAAAAAAATAAGACATCTGTATGGAATATTACATAATGATTGTTCAATTCATAATGATTGTTCAACCAATTCAGGTTCTATTTAGCAATAGACATTTGACCTGTCCCCATCTACAACTTCCTAGAATGGATGAATTTAGTGACGAAGATGATTTTGTCAGACGAGAATATGACATTTGTTCTTGGTTGAACGCTGATGATTTGTTACAAGATGACGACTTTAAAGGCATCAAAAGGTAAACGATTTGAGAGGCTTTTCTGAATGTTTCAGATTTTGCAAGAATTTGAAGATAGTCATTGCTTAGCTTGTAAAAATATTATTTTCCAGTTTTTGTTTAGCTTATTATATATTAGGAGACGTTGCATTCTTATTGTAGCATCACTCATCAATGCAAAATGTATCTCTTATATTATGATTGGCAAGTTAAGTTTATAATATGATTAATTCGTTCAAAACATGACTAGTTACTTGTATGTTTATTGCTATTTTTTTGTCCAACTATATTTTTCGGTTGATATTTTTTCTCCTAATCACAAAAGAAATATATTCTTTTTAATATACAACTTTCGCCACTCATCTCCCTTACATTCAGTATATGCATTTGTTTATCATTTACATTAATGAATGTGTTCATTCTCATATATTGCTTTAGTGCATCTGTTGAGGCACTTTAGTGCATCTGTTTGAGGAACTTTAGTTCATCCGTTTGATGTACTTAGTGCATCCGTTTGTATCATAAAAGCAAAAAAATTGCAATACTTTTAGGTTCATGAAATTAACAAAAATGCAGCTCCAAACAATGATAAGACAAACACGATTAATGACCAATCAAAGATTCAAGTTGACGAGCCTTCAAAGAAAGACTCTATGAAGATACCACCTGTTACATCATCTACTGATAACAACATTCCAAAGCAATGAATGTGATAAAGAAAGAGATTTATATTAAAACCAAAAATATAGAATATGGAACTTTATTATAATGAAATCTTGAAGATGAAGTCAAATCATATTTCTGAACACGATACCAATATATACAACATCTATACAAATTGTATATTTTCTTTATAATAGGGAGTTTACAACACAAGATGTAAATGGTATTTTCTACTTATCCGGTTACACATATTTAAAACCAATGCCTTTGCGCTAGTTCAAAAGTGGGATAACTTTTATCTATGAACTTTCCATGTTGTTTTGTATTAGGCTATGCACTTTAGCATCCACTCCATACACTGTCAAATTCATATATTTAGAATGAGATTTATATGATTATTAGTCAAGTATTCTTTGTTCTATTTGCATTTTTTTATCAATTCAACAAATAGTAAAAAAACCAAAGTCCAAAGTAGAAAAATCATATAGCAGAAAAACAATATAGTCGAAAAACCAAAGTCCAAAAGTCCAGCAAAGTAGTGCATCATAGTGTATAAAGTAATGCATCACACTAACTAATTTAGGGCATCAATTGGTTAAAAACTAGTGCATCATATACCATCCAAAATCTTCAAATACTCATAGCAGCCTTTAATCCGTAGCATCCTTATATTCATGATCAAATGACTAGATTCACATCACAAAAGCTTATCAGTCAGGTTTGTGCTCTACCATGAGTACAATATGCAAAACATTGTTGCAAAGTATATTTGAAATTTAGAACAATAATGACCGTTATGGTATTCATTATTTAATCATCTTCCACTTGCAACGCTTACTGAGAATAAAATTCTTTGTATGAACGGTGGTATAAGAAGATTAATAATCTATAATCCTAATGCATGTATTGTAGATTCAATATGAAACACATTTGAATCATAAATATATTCTAGTGCATTCATTTGTATTTCAGTGCATTCGTTTGATGTACCTTAGTGCATCGGTTTGTATCACATTAGAACATTCGTTTAATATTTTTGGACTAAGTTGTGTTTTGTAGCCCAATATTATATGAAATAATATTACTTTTGTTTTATTACTTTTCTAGAGAGCTATACTCTAATATTTGTTTCAAGTTGTTACTTTGCTGATCCACATATGGAGGGTTTTTTTAACATGTATAATCATATCCTCAGTCCTCAGAGCTCATTTTTAGCTTCATAACTCTTTTGACATGAGCAATTAGTGTGAAATTTAATACAACCACATGTGTAATTTAAACAATTAACTCATTCAATATTTCAATAATGATAGTAGTATTTAACAATTGTTGTAATCACAAGATTTTTTGTTCCTCTTAAGTACTCCTGATTTATGATAAGTAACTAGATAAGTAAGCCTATGTGGTTAACAGATAGTCTTTATTTCTTGAATTTTTTGATACACGTCCCTCTTTTTTAGCAATTTGTTTTTCCCAAATCACTGTAGACAATCATCTAGTAATCACTTGCAATTTCTCTGCCAATAAATTCAGTTGCACCTGGCAAAAAATAATCGAAATCATCAAACTTAACGAAAATCCAGCATAGCTCTCTTATAAGAATTTCTTAAAGCTCCATATAGATTACCTTTGACGGAGGTTCCAAACTTCCAATATCCTTGGAAAAATTCGAGGTACGTTTTTAGTACATCCGTTTGTACTTTAGTGCATATGTTTGTGGTACTTTAGTGCATCCGTTTATAGCTTGGATCTTACAATCAACGACCTCAGGTAATTTGTCAACAAGAACCTATTGGCATCAAGCAACGACTATCATGTAAAAAAGGCGAAAGCAAGAAATCATATGTTGCTCCAGATATCAAAGTGTTATGTTGATGACCTAGGACAATAATATAGATCAAATCAAAATAAATGAGTACCTTACAAAGATAATACATAAGAGTCATTCTACTATTCCTTACACGAGTATCTGTGAGTTTTAGAATGGTCTCCAACCTGAATCCAAAGGCACCACCTAAAACAAAACCAATTTATTTTTATGTAAGCCAAAAAAAATTCAAACCCTTTTAAGATTAACAACCAAACTAATCGCAAAATAACAGAGTTAACCCTTGCAGTCCCTTGGTTCAATGCATTTCCTAAACAAAAAATAGTGTTTCCATGACTCTCTTCAATTTATCCAAACACCTGATCTGATTGAATCGCCAACACCCATAAGATATAAAGTTTCAATGAATAATTTTTCCAGTGACTAATTGATATTTTTAGGCACTGTCGAAGCTCGAAAACATAAATTAAAACAAACTTAAGCATTAGATTATAATATAGAACTATAAACAACAGATAAGGTGCATGTAGCAATATCTTCTAACAATTGATTTAAACCGTAACATATACGAGAAGGCTATGATCTTATATTCTACACATGGAACTTTCAACTGTTGCAAGAAAATACAACATGCAACCATGTAACCAACTATCATTTTCTGAGCTAGTCGTCATAATAACAAACAAATATATGTGTAATAGCACATGTTATGGTGACGTGGTGATACGTACAGTAGCAACAAACCTGAAGTTGATACAATTGTCTTAGTGACTATTTTCATACAAAATCTAAAATCCTCTTTCCTAAATTAACTAGGGAATCACAGTGTAACTAAAATCATTTCACAAAAATTAGATTATCACAGTGTAAAATTAGTGCATCGCAGTTATAAAATCTCATTCAGATATTTTATCAAACACCTGGGGTGCAGTTTTTGTAAACATATTTATTTCTCAACTTCGTTTCAATTAACTATTATATACAATGAATCATGTCAATAAACTTTTAAAATTGGTACAATTATATGCAAAGATGATGATTACCGAAGACAATTTCATAAAACAAAAAAACTATCTCATATCAAATACTAATATGTGCAAATAAATCTGTAACCAATGCCCTAAGCTTTATATCTGATCATTGATAAAAAGAGTAACGAGATGATTAATCAAAACAGGTTTTAAAACTTACTTTGATCGGCGATATGAGACATTAAAACGAGATGATTAATGAATCTGGTAATAGATCATGTTTGTTGTTTTGATCGTGTGGAGATTATAAGCAATAATCACAGGGAAGAGCGTGTTTATTGTGGAATGAGCTGAGAGAATTGAACCAGAGAAAAAGAAAAAAATGAAAAAATTTAGGCATTATATATGATCCTTGGTGATATTACAAAATAAACCTTGGATAATTTAAAAAGTTGCAATCAGGTCCTTGTAGTTTGGTGCAAAAAATAGGAGAGGAAAGGAGGGAGATCTAACGGTTGAGATCACTTCTCTCACTTTTCTCTTGAGATCAACTTTTAAATTATCAATCTGATATATATATATATAAATATATATATATATATATATATATATATATATATATATATATATATAGGGAAGGGTTATTTTCAGAATCAAGAAAAGGTCGAGAACTACGAGAACCAGCATCAACCAATCAGATTTTTTTGGATATTTGTTTTATTATTTAATGCAAAAGGGTATAATAGTAAACGACATTTTCATATTTTTTTTCCTTAAATCTTGTTTCTTTAAATCCCTTAATTTTCTGATTTTATTTATATTTTTTCCAGCATGTTTATTTTTGGGTAAATTCCGAAATTTTAGGATTTTTTTCCTTTGTAAATTTAATTTTCTATAATACTATATTCAGGTTTGCACACATGCACATGTGTAGGCGTGTATAAATTTGGGACTTTTCATGTTGTTAAATTAATGAAAAAGCCATTTAAAAAACGAGAATTTGTTGACATTTTACATTCAATAACAAAACTGACTAAAACATATATGAATTTATTGCAATGCACAAATGTTTTTATCCTTAAAATTGTACAATAAAATAGACAATATATAAAATTGAAATATCATATGTCAATTATATAACTTAAAAATCACAAAACTTAGAAAGAGAAATTCAATTTGACTACATCTTAAACACGATTTTTGCATATCTTCACTAAGATTTGTCCATGATCGCTTCGTCTTTATCTTTAGCTTCTTGTAATAACGCGAGCATGTTCAATGTAAAAAGTGATGGTGTTGGTGAGGGAACAATGACTTATTTCTGTAACAATAAAAAGCATTAAACCTCGAAAATATACAAAATAATAAACAGGAAAAAATCACACAGTAATACAAATCTAAACTAACAAACTTTTAACATGTTTGACTAAAACCAAAACATCCCTTCCATCTAAAGTCATATTAATCATAAAACACCAAGCTCACATTAATTTTTATATAAACCATAAAATACATATGCATTGGTCCATTGAATTTATATCAACCAACAAACACATATGTAGACACTTCTATTGATTTTGTATCAACCATAAAACACACATGCACCGGTCCATTTGTTTTATATCGACCATACAATACATATGCACACCATTCCTTTCTGTAATATAAAAAGATACTTATAATCTACAAATCAATAATTACAAATTTTATCTAAGAATGACATAGAATACGACTCGCAAAGTAACTATGCAAAGTTCTCACATAAGGTCCTCAACATAGCTTCGCGATTGAGTTATGCATGTATGCATGGTGTTTAATGTCGCATGACGTTACTCATTTGCAGCAAACACTACATATAAGTTTCATTTTGATCCCGTATTCAAATGAATAAGTAGTTGCTAATTAAACCAATAAAAGACTAATTATTTACAGCAAACACTAAATTAAACATAATCAAGCTTTCCAAATGGATGAACTAAAATCAAATAAAAAAAGAAAATACATGTGCAAAATCGTTTGCAGCAAACACTACTCATTTTCATCAGACGCTACTCATTTGCAGCCGAAAATACTCATTTGCAGCAGACACTAATTTAAACATAATCAAACCTTACAAAATCACGAAGTTAAAAACAAATAAAAAGAAAATGCGTGTTTAAAATCATTTGTAGCATATTCTACTCATTCGTAGCATACCTTACTCATTTGCAGCAGACACTACTTATTTGCAACATATACTAATTTGAACATAATCAAAACTCACAAAATCATGAAACTAAAAGCAACTAAAAAAGAAAATACATTTACAAAATCATTTAAATGCAATAATAGCTGAAAACACATATGCACATATACGTTTATGTCACTTTAATAAGAAGTCGCACATATACCTTTATGTCACTTTAATAAGAAGAACCACCGTGACTAAGATACAGGCCACTGAAAGCATCTCTAGTCATGTGAAGCATGAATTATGGCTACTGCCTGTATATTGACTCGTCTGATTCTTGATAACTATGCCTGACTACCTGCTCTATCGAATCAAGGACCTACACTTAAATTACAAAAATGTTTTTAACATAATAGGACCCGATCAAGCTCAAAAACAAATTGTCAACAAAATGTTGCTTCTTAAGACTAACTTTTTCGGTGTTCTTTATGGACTAATTGATCATGATAGTACTCTCTTTGAGTTGTCGTGCCAGCCTAACCATTTCATTAGTCAGGTCTTCTTGGAGCTTCCTGAAATTTTATTATCTAAATAAGTATTATCCGGTTTAGATTATCATAACCAGTGATCTAAACTTTAAATCCAAAAACTTAAAATACATTTGTTTTGAAATATGACCATGTCTCTGCATAATCCAATTTGATAGGACTTGTACCACTTGCACCAACAGTAGTTTTTCCTCTGTCTTCAACACTCGACTGGGTTGTTTGGCTTTATTATTCTCGTATGCACATGTATTTCTAAGTTGTGCACATGTGTTGTAGTCGGTCATTGTTGTTCTTTATAAGACAAGTTTTCCTAGAGTGACATTCCTTTTCTGCAAAATCAAATACAATTGCAATATGTTATTTCAATAATCACGTTATGAAACTATTCCACTAACAACGAAAATCATCAGTAACACATTAAATTATGAAGCCGTTAAAACCTAAAATCTGGGAGATTTACACTTTCATTACGAATTATACTCAAATCAAAGCAATTGCAATTAGCAATTTAGTACATCTAAAAAAACTTAACTACTTGTTCATATAACCAATCACTTCATCAATTAGCAGGCACATAAACTAACAATAATAATTGCATTTTCATCATTATCTTAAACTCATTGAAATAAACACAACCATCAACATCAACACTCTGAACCATCTTCTTACAATCCTTCTACACAAACATCTTACCTAACCTCGAAAAGTAGACATTGTTTATCCTAAAATGTAGACAAAAAACTTATCTATTGCATTTTGTTGACAGCCACAAGTTTTATAAGAAAACTTAGCAGTCTTAATGAGAAAAAACTGGGGAGACACGCATATGATTGAAAATGATTAGAACTAAACAAAAACATACAACACCCAAACCTGATCGAACAAAAAACTTGATAGCACCGTCTAGTTAAATGAAACAATCAACATCTCGTATTTGCGGTCGAGACTATGATGATGGACATGGCGGTAGTGATTGATGGCGGTGTTGGAAGAAGAAAATAGAGACAGGGAGGCTAGGGTTTCATTGTGGGGAAGAGAGTGGTTAAGATAATATCTAATTTAATATCAAAAAACAAACATATATTCAGGAGTGAGTTTAGACGGTTTCTCAATAATAAATTACAATACCTATACTACCCTTGTTTAATGTAAAAAATGTCACATAATCTTTCACTTTATTACCTTTATGCCATAATCCTTTATAGCCATTTATCAAAAAATAGAGGGCTAACATCGGTTCTCGCAGTGCTTGACCTTTTTTGGGTTCTGAAAATAACCCTACACTATATCTTTACTTATATATGAGGCTAAGTACGAGTTGTACTTGAAGCTTTAAAGCATGTACAATGACATGGAAATGCCACCTCAATGCCACTTGGCACATATAAATGCCACCTCAATACCACTTGGCACTTTGCAATGCCAACTAAGCTGCTTTTCGTGTGGTGTTTGTTAAAAAAATATGGCACTGGAAGGATTCGAACCATGGACTATTGGAACAACTTACAACACTCCTACCACTAGAGCAGCTTGCTTTTTGTGAGAACACTTTGAAAAACAAAATGCATAACAAGTCTTTGGAGAAACGCTTAAAATCCTCCCCTAAATCTTAGCTATTCTTTGAAACTGAATCATTAAACTCCTAAAATCTCTCACAATTTTTGAAACCATTTTGAATCACAGTCAACTATTCATATCTCAATCAATATGTTTCAAATTCAAAATGTGCTCCATATCACAAAAATCACGGATCAAATTAATTTTGAAAATTTTGTTTACATATTTTTGAATGCCACATTCAAAACCCTAATTTGTATCTATAAATATCTACAAAATCATCTAACACCACATCAATTAATCCACATATACTAGACATATAAAAAAGGCAGATATGAATAAGGGTTTTAGAAAGAGTGGTAACATGGGATACCAAAAAAGTCCATCCGTGCCAAGTAGCAGTTTTCGAAAAACTGGAGGTTTTGGAGGCTCTGGAGGTTTTGGCGGATCTAAGAGTTTTGGTGGTTCTGGAAATTCTGGAGGATCAGGAGGTTATACATTTGTTTTGTTCCATTATTTATAATTTGTTACCAAATCATATTTTTATTTACTATTCTGTGTTAATGTAATTACTATTCTGTTTAATGTCTCTTTTTCACTTAAGATGTTTATTGGCATGATGTTTTTAATTATGATGTTATGGTTGCAAATCTTTATTTGAATATGTTGGGATATGAAAGTGCTGAAGATATCAAAGTACTGAAGATATGAAAGTACTGTAAGCTGCAAAGTACTGGAAGAAGTCAAAGACTCAAAGTCTTGTTAAAGACAAAGTCAAAAGTCTTGCTATATGAAGTCAAAGTACTGCAAGAACAAAAGAACTATTATATTCGTTTATGGAAAGAATTGTATTCTATGTTTAGATTACTTGTCGTACAAGGTTATCAATTGTAAACCGACTAGGATATCCTTGAGCCTATAAAAGGACTCCTAGATTGGCATTAGAGTACGATTTCGAGAAAAAGAGTTTTAAAGTTTACGAATTAGTGTTTTAGAGAAAAGTTCGATTATCTTAGAGTTGTATTAGAGTATCATAATAAGCGATTTAGAGTTTATAATTAAAGGTTATTCTTCTTAGCTTTGTTAAGTAAATTCCGCGTACTTAATAAAGATTACTCAGTGTTTCTTTGTTAATAACTTAGGATTTATCCGAGGTTATTAAACCTTAACAAGCTAGTTAAGATAGTTTGATTAAAGTATATCGATCCAACAGAATATGTGGTTATCATGTATATTATCTATTCTCTTTATTTGAATGTACGTGCATTACGTTTATTTTTCTATGATTTTTGTAGGTATGATGTGTGTTATGTTTATGTGCAGTTCATTTTAATGTATGTGCATTATGTTTATTTTTGTATGTTGTTTTTAGGTATGATGTGTATTAAGTTTATGTGCAGCTTAGTTGATTATGTTAAACATCCAATATGTTAAACATTGTTTTAATATGTTTTGTGTGTGAAAAGCACATTTAGTTTTTTTGTAAAACCATTACATTTTTAGATTCATTAACATGCGTTCATCTGTCTAACTATATGTCAGGTAATGGCGAGGATAGGAAAATAACACCTATCAAAGATGTTAATCCTATGAACAATGACATATATGTGCAAGGAAGATGTATATCAATTTGGCATTCGCACAAAATGAATGCTGCCCACGATCCATATAGCCTTGATTTGGTTCTGCAAGACGCAGATGTATGTACACTATCCTATTTTTTATGTATACAGAAGATTCATAATACTTTTTGATGTTTTTAGTAACCATATCTTATTTGTAATTCAGAACACAAGGATCCAGGTGTATACCAAGAAGGAGTTTATGTTCAAATTTGAGCCGTTGTTCGAAGAGGGAAAATGTTACATCATTTCCAATTTTGGTATAGCTGAGAATGGTGGGAAAATTCCTTTGCTACCACATCGTTTCAAAATAAGTTTCTACAGGACAACAGTAACACGTACGGAACCTTTTGACACCAACACATATGATTTTATTTTTGAACCATATGGTCATTCTTGGATCCTGAACATCACGAATACTATGACAATGATGCTGTTGGTATGCACTTTATCCATTATTGAATAACTCAATTTTATTTTGCCTTATTAAAATTGATACTATCATTGTTTGCTTATTTTATTTGTGGATTATTTAAATAGATATCATTGGTTCCGTAATTGGTATCGAGTAGTGTGTCCCGGTTATGTCTGCTGCTGGTAAAAAGTTTCGCAGAACTGTTGTCGTTGAGGATCTTTGAGTAATATTCATTTTCCAATTATGATTCATTTTCATATCAATTTGATGTTCATGATATATTTTTGTATGTATTTAAGTAGCCTATATTTTAAATAAATTATAGAGCCAACCGTTGAACTTGAATTTCTGGGACCGATGGGCGAGCATGTGGGATCCATATTCAAGTAAGCGTACGTCAATTGATCATTTGGTAGTCATACTTCAGCTTGGGAAAGTGAAGTATTGGGACGGTATGTGCATTGTTCTTCATTTCAGATGTTGAATATGGTTATTTTATTAATTCGATTCAAAGTATATGTCTTCAATTTCCACATAGCAGGCACTGCTGCTATTCACAATGCTCTGTTTAGGTCAAAGATATATATCAATCGTGATATACCAGAGATCATTTCATTCAAAACAAGGTTATTACCTATTTGTGGATTCTGTTAGTTCAACAATCGAATATCTTATTGTTACTAACAATAATATTATTTTTGATTTTCACAATGTATTTTAGGGTAAAACAACGTGAGGGGTTTCAGGCTGATCAGTTGAAGATTGCGGTGTTCTCACCAGAGGTAAAGGTTCAAACCATATCAGAGTTTTTTCACGGCTGTGTGAAAAAGATTGTCAGATCGATTCGTGAATGTGAACCGGTATGTTAGTGATTTAGATTAGTATATTAACAAACTATATTTATAGTGTTTGCTGTTATTAAATATACTAAATTTTGACTATAAAATGCAGGATTCACATTTTATTGTTTTGGCAACAATACACAGGATCCACAAAGAGCATGGTTGGGCCTACACCGCATGCAAAGAGTGTAACAAAAGAGTTTATGTTGAATAGGGAAGGAATCGCAAACCTGCCTTTATTTGCGAGGACCATGGATCTGTCCAGGCTGCATCCAAGTAATAACCATTAACAAAGCCTATCCATTGTTTTCAAAATTATGAATCTTATGTTTTTTGTTATTTTCTTATCAAAGGTTTAAGGTCATTGTAAGGCTGATTGATGAGTCGGGATCTGCACCTGTTGTTTTTTTTAACAACAACTTTTACAAGCTTGCTGGGCATACTGCATGGGAACTGATGGAGAAGCATGGTATGGATCCAGACGAATACTGGCCGCAGGAGTTGGACAAGATAGTAGGCAAGAAATGTCTGTTTAAGATATACTTTTATGAGTACAATGTGAACTACAACAATCACACTTACCAGTGTGACGGTTTTTCTGATAATGTTGAATTTGTCACTCATTTTAAGAAAGAGTTTTTGGATGAAGACGTGATTGACGATGTGCCTGATGAGGTAAATTATCTTACAACATATTGAATTATTACAAACATTAATCTTTTTCGTGGCTACCTACATTTTATTAATGGTTTTTGTATATCAGGTTGAATCTCAGGAGTTTGCCACACCTTCTACTCTTATAAAGAAGGTAACAATGTCTGATGCAAGTTTAAGCCGCGTGTTAGATTTGTAGTCACCAAATGGACATAGTGATGCATCTGGTAGTGGATCAACTTCCGGTTCAAAGAAGGGCCGTGCAATTGATTTGCAGTCAACTCCTTCAACAGGTGAATCATCAGGTAGTGCTGAAAAGAAGCAACGCGTGTTTGTTGATTTGGATGACATTGACAGTGAACCCGATGGTGAAGAAGGAATACAGAATACCCAAGATTTGGTTCAAGTCAAGATTGAACATGAAGATTAGATCCAGCCCAACCACTCCATGGTTCCTGTCATTTTGTTTCTTTATTTGGCATGATGCATTTTGCAAGAACAATTGTTATTTTTGAATAATTTGTTTCAAACAATATGTTAGCTTTCTTATGAAAGCGATTGTTATTCTATTAGTATCATGGAGATGGAAACATTTGATAATCAATTTTGCCACTTTTTGGCATTTTACTGATGTTTATTTGTAGTTACCATTTAATTCATTACTCTTTGGATATTTTACAACATTTAATTACACATTTATGAAAATTATGTTGAACAAAAACATAATGTTATTATTGTCATGACAACACTAATTCAGTATTTACATATGCAATAGCGTCCTAATATTCTTGCAAACATGGTTAACATTACTGATAATTTTTGAAAAACAAAATTTCATCTTTTAGATGTTATGTATGAAACTTCGTAAATTAAAAACATCGCCTGCAATTAATTTGACACTTTACTGGCATATTGGAATATTTTTACTCAAATGAATCAAGTATAATACAATTTTGTTGCACATGTAACAGTATCATTGGTATTAGGTGACACTTTAGGGGTGAATATGTTTTGGCAATTATCTTATAAAAGCACAATGCTTTTTACGGTGGTCGCGAACCAAAATGTTTATCATATTTTGAGACTAGCCATCTTATCATTTTTTTAGGTTTCGGTTTGGAACCTCCGCTACATTGTGCTTGATCTATTTGTGCTTGTTCATTATCATCAAGGTGAGTTCATAGCCTCGCTTTTACTTTTATTTGCAAACCCCACGAGGGAGATACATGCTCTAAACTAGAACACAAGGTTTTTCATAAATGTTCGCTCCATGATTATTAGAATTGCCTAAGTATTTAGCCATAAGTCCCCTGTATCATGAACCATTAGTCACCGCGAGTGAACGCAGATATCGTGAATAGTACTATAGGGAGTAACGACCCCGTCTTGGTTATAGGAAATATCTGGGGTGCACCATATTTGAATTGCATTTGGTAATTGTTAGGATTTATAAAATCCGATAGTTAAAGAGTCGGTCACCTCAAGTATATGTATTCGCTAGAAAGCTCGTTGTCGTAGTCACGTAAAGTTAATAAGTAGTTTGTTAAGTAACACCGTGGAGGACAGACGGGTCTTTACCCACTGTATGCCTGATCCACAGCCCCTAGGAGGCGTGTCTTGTAAGAAACTATAAATACCCTCTACCTCCCAAGGTAGAGGGTTGGAGCTTTCAATATCATTTTTCTTTGTCTCACTAAGTTCCCAAAACTCTTCCACTTTCTCTCTCTAAATCTCTAAACCATACGCCCCATTTGATATGTTATGATGTGTTTATGAAATCCAATATGTTACAAATGGTATCAAGAGCCATGGTTTGATCACCCATCTTTCATGTTCTTGGATTTATAAGTGGTTTTCATAAGGTTTTTGGGTTTGAATGAGTTTAGAGTAGTTTGCATCATTTGGATCATTTCTAGTGTTTAAGTTTGGATTTGGATAGTACTTTTGTGTTTAGAATCATTATATGTGTTTAGGTTTTGATTTGGAAGGCTTGAATCATCGTGGTTGGGTTGTTTTTGGATTGAAAAGTGGTGTTTTAGAAAGTTTCCTTTAAGCGATATGTGCCTCGGATATGTTTTATTGTATGCGATTTGTCCCAGTTTTTATGCGATTTGTCCCTCGAGAGATTGCTTATTGAAGCGACTTGTCTGTTTCTGTGAAGCGATTTCAGCACTAAGCGATTTGTCTATTGAGACAAAATGACAAGAAAGGACAAAGTAGTGGATGTAGTGGTTGTACTTGTGTGCTATGTGATTTGTCTGATATGCGATTTGTCTGTTTAAGCGATTTGTCTGTTTAAGCAATTTGTCTGTTTAAGCGATTTGTCTGTTTAAGCGATTCGTCTGTTTAGCGATTTGTCTGTTTAAGCGATTTGTCTATTTAGCAATTTTTCTGCTTAAGCGATTTGTCGTTTGAGCGATTTGGGAGTCAAGTGTGCGATTTGTCTTTTGAGACTTATTGTTTCTTCGTGTTACGATTTACGGTTTTCTCTTGATTTAGTAAAATCCCATGAAAGAATCTATTTCCCGGTTTAATCAAAGAGTTTTGAAATCCCGTAGAATCTGTAATCATGTCTACAATCACCTCTTCCGTTGCTGATGATGTACAAGCTGCAGGATCTGACACTCGTCCTCCCATGCTGGACAGAACCGACTATGACTCTTGGGCTCAAAGAATCAGACTGTATTGCTTTGGAAAAGAAAACAGGGTTAACATACTTAAGTCAATTGATGAAGGAACTTATCAAGTTGAGACTACCAGAGACATTCTTGAACTGCAGCTGATGGTTCAGTGATTTTAGGATTGGATAGACCAAAGACGTATGATGAACTTACTGATAAGGAGAATAAAGAATACGATCACGACATCAGGGCTTCAAACATCATACTTTAGGGTTTACCTAAGGACATTTACAAGCTGATCAATCACAACACTGAAGCTAAGGCAGTATGGGACAATGTTAAGATGCTTCTCTCTGGTTCTGAATTGACTAAAGAAGACAGGGAATCTCAGCTGTATGATGACTTTGAGAATTTTAAGATGAATCCAGGGGAAAGTGTTACTGAATATCATGTAAGATTCCACAACTTTTGAATGATATGAGGAATATCAAAATGACAATACCAAATATTCAGCTCAATTCAAAGTTTGTGAACAAAATGAATCCCGAATGGCACAAGTTTGTCACTATAATCAAGCTAAACAAAGGTTTGAAGAACACCAATTATGAGCAATTGTATGCTTATTTGCTCCAAAATGAGAAGCATGATGTGTTTGAACGAATGATCCTTGAAAAGTTTAAAACCAATTCTGGAGATGCAAGCTAGTCAAATGATTCAACTGCATTCTATACAAATGTAGTAATAACCACCAAAGCATCACAGGTCATACCAATTGGCAATTGTAATCACAAACTCATTCCAGATCCAGGGTATAAGCCTTCAGATTCAGACACATTTATGGAACACCTTGTCAATCAATTGGCTCTAATGGTTAAGTAAAACTTGAACCTCACTCCACACACCAACAATCATATCATAACAGCCTCCAATCTCCACAATCATGCAACTGTCAAAGAAGGAAAGATAGTGGTGCAAAATGTGCAAGGAAGACAGAATGAACAAGGAATGGCAGGAAGGGGTTACGGAAATGCTGGTATAGGTGGAGGATATGTGGGTAATCAGAATCGTGGAAGGAACATGGCTCACGGTCAAGGGAAGCCAATCAAGTGTTACAACTGTGGTGGAGAAGGACACATTGAGAGAAACTGCACTTCTCCTAAACATCCACAAAATGCAGAGTACTTCAAGGACAAAATGCTGCTGGCACAAGCTCAAGATAATGGAGCAGTATTGGATGAAGAAGAATTGTTGTTTCTTGCTGAGGGAAATGCCATAACTTACGATGCAGACGTGGATGAACAGCCAGTGCAGGGTATGGGACACAACAATCCCAATGCATTTCAAGTTGCAGACTGTGATGCATTTGATTCCGATGTCGATGATGAACCCACTGCACAGACCATCTTCATGGCTAGTATCTCTCCAATGGTCTCTCCAAAGGCTCCTTCACTACAACATGCCAGTCCCTCCAAGGAATTAATCATATCAGAGGTATTGAAACTATACGATGAAATTGATGTGCAAAAGATACACGACAAGGTACAATCAACTGAAATTATTGAATCCGATATTGAAAATATGGGTAATAGCAATGTTGTCCCATATGATCAATATGTGAAACAAAATGAAAGTGAAATTGTACCAAGTGTTGCATCTTTTGCAGTCAATGATAACTATATTTTTTATGAATACACTGCAAGTGCCCCTGATGATTCTATAACCTCTGAACTTAATGCCTATAAGGAACAAGTTGCCATTTATGAACAACGTGCTAAGTGTGAATTGACCACCCAGGAGATGGATAACCAAATATGTACAGTCATTAGAAAAAGTAACTTTAGGGAAGAAATGTTAAAACAAGAGTTAAACTCCTTACAAGAAAAGCTTACTAAAACTGTTAAGCAAAAGCAAGAACTTCAAGAAAATGTAAAAGTTCTTAAATAGGAATTTAATGCTAAGGAATCAAAACTTTTGAATGACTTTTCCAACCTAAAAACTTTGAAAAACAAACTGTACATACAAGGGAACACCATTCAGACTGCTCACATGATCACTAAGAATAGAGTGTTAAGCGATAAACATAGCATTCCCCTTGTAGAGGTACCCAATCCCGAGTATGGAAAAGTTGCTAGAGCTGCACAAAAGGTAGTCTATGATGGTAATGAGATTCTTAAGCCTAGGCAAACACCATCATGTATAGGATGCACTGATGAGGATAGAAAATTTGAAGAAGCTTCTAAGGTGAAAATGGCAAAGAAGTTAAATGATTCTAAGTGTACAAAGTATAATATAACGCATAAACCCTATGATTACACTAAAGAAAATTGGATTTCCTTGAACATGTTTAAACCTCAAACTCAACTAACCCCTGAACAAGTTTTCTGGAAGAAAGATATAGATAAGCAAAAGGTAGATAATCTTGTTACTAAGAATCCCCCTTGTTAGAAATTGCCTCCAGCCACTGTGTATCCTTCAAATACGCCAATCCACTTAGTGCCTAGAAATCTTCCCACTAATAGCAAGACCATAATCAGCCTTTTTGTAGTTTACCAACTATTTGTTGATTTTGAGAAAACGTGTAAGAAGAGAATCACACCCACTGTGATAACTAAAGGGGAAAGGGGTTTTGAACAAACTAAAGAATGCTATTTACCTGAGGTCACGCCTTTCTTTAAACAACTTAAATAACAAGTTGAGAGTCTTCAAAAGGGAATGGACACAGAGATTAAAGAAATGAAAAAGATGTTTAATGATATGGAATTTGAGGTCAATATGTATGAATGTGAGCTTAAGAGTAATGAAATTGAGATAAAGAATCTGCACATCATTAATGATAATTTGATCTCTCAATGTGTTGCTCAAGATGTGTTCTACACTGTTACAAATTATTCTATTACCGTGTCTCAATTTCATGAATTAACTGTTGCATTAAAAGTTTCCCATGATCGTGTCATTGAGCTTGAAACCACAAATTCAAAATTGCATGATAAAGTTGAACAGGATGATCATGATAACTTGGTCAAACATTTTTCTAAATTGGAAGTTGAACATCTTGCTTTGTAATTAAAATATCAACATCTCAAAGAAAATATTAAAACCTCAAATGACAAGACATCCTCAGATGCTCCTGAGTTTGATGTAGTTTTTGAAATAAGAACACATGATGAACAAATTCGAGCTCATTATAACACGGTCAAAAGATTGAAAACCCAAATTTCACAATTGAAAGGTGATAAGAATAATGTGAATGGCTCCCAAATGCCTCCTCCTTTAGATTCTCAGAATTCTCAAAACTTTCATCTTCAAAACATTATTAATGTTTTACAACAAGAAAATTAGAGTTTTCTTGAAGAAAATGAAAAGGTTAAACAACATTTCAAAGAGTTATATGATTCAATGAAAGTCACTCGTGACAAGAACAATGAAAAAATAACTTCTTTACAAAAGGAAATTGAGAATCTAAAAAGTCAGGTAAAAGAGAAAATGCCACTTGTCTATGATGAGAATTTTGTATCAAAGGCATCTGCGGATTCTAAGTATGTTGTGACTGTAAAGTATATTCCCCCTCATCTTAGAAATAATGAACGTGTGTGTCAAGAATATTTTTCGTATCTTAAGGATAGTCTAGAATGCTCCGTGAGATTGTCGAAGAGGATAGCATAAATAAACCACTTGATAGAGAAGTTAGGTATGCATGCTTATATGCCAAACGATCTCCGGAGCTTTTAGAATGTTTAAGAGCAACATGCCCTAAATCCTTTTGTACTAAAGATAAAGTCATTATACCTTGTTCTATGCCTAAAGTTAAACATGTGAACTTTAATGTGCCTGCAAGTACTTCAGATCCCAGCACTTCTAGATTAGGAACGCAAAAAGTAGCAAAACCAACTAATGTTCTCATCATTCCCTCTACAGGAGTAATCAATGATACTAAGGCAAGCGGGTCAAAGCCTCCAGGCAATACAAAGCAAGATAGGACCTCCCAAGCTAAGAGTGATCAATAAAAGAAAGTAGAAGACCACCCTAGGAACAATAAGTTTGTGTTGAATAAGACGAATCGTGTTGATTCTAGTATTAGCTATAAGCGTACTGTAATTAATTTGAATTCAGCTACTACTTGCAAAACATGTAATGAATGTTTGATTTCTGGTATTAATCTTGAATGTGTTGTGAATGATTTGAGTAATGCTGTCAAATCTCTGGTAAAAATGTTAATACTAGAAAACAGGATAAGAAGGCCAGAAAATCAAGGTGGAACAGGACTAGAAAATATTGGAAACCAACAGGAAGAAAATTTAGTTACGTAGGTTATCAATGGATACCCACTGGCCGTAAATTCAATCTTAATGAGTTGTGCCCTAAATTATATAGATCAATGCCCATTAGGAAATGGATGCATACTGGTAGAACTATACCTTTAAGAAGTGAACATACTTTGAATGGATCTACTGATACTACTAGCTCGGCATCTACCTCTAATGATATCATTGTTTCAGCTTTTGATGTGGGTGTTCCAATCTCATTTACTAACCAAATGGAACCCATTCTCACATGGGAATCCCAATTTTCCAGTCATCCATTCTTGTCTGTGTTCAACTGCAGGTCGTTCAAATCGTTCTGTGGTACCTGGACTCAGGCTGTTCCAAGCATATGACTGGAGATCGCTCGCGGCTCATCAACTTCGTGAGTAAATTTATCAGGACTGTTACATTCGGGAACGACCATTTTGGGGCAATTATGGGTTATGGAGATTATGTGGTTGGTGATAGTGTAATTTCTCGGGTATATTATGTTGAAGGTCTTGGTCATAATTTGTTTTCTGTCGGTCAATTCTGTGATTCTGATCTAGAAGTGGCCTTTAGAAAATATACTTGTTTCGTTAGAGAACTTGATGGTGTAGAACTTTTAAGAGGAAAACGTGGAACAAACTTGTACACGATCTCTATCGAAGACATGATGAAGTCTTCTCTTATCTGCTTGTTATCAAAGGCCTCTAAAACAAAGTCATGGCTATGGCATCGTCGTCTCAATCACTTGAACTTCAGAACGATAAATGATTTGTCTAGAAAGGACCTCGTAAGAGGTTTACTCAGATTGAAGTATGAAAAAGATCATCTTTGTTCAGCATGCCAATTGGAAGAAAGCAAGAAATATGCCCATAAACCCAAACCTGCAAACTCAGTAATGGAAGTTCTTCATACTCTTCACATGGATTTGTGTGGACCCATGAGAGTGCAAACTATAAACGGGAAGAAATATGTGTTAGTCGTGGTTGATGACTATTCTCGGTTTACTTGGGTTAAGTTTTTAAGGTCAAAGGATGAAACTCCATATGTCATCATCAAACTTATTTAACAGCTACATGTTTGACTTAACAAAACTGTCAAAATTATCCGAACAGACAATGGAACTGAGTTTGTTAACAAAGAACTGAGTCAGTTCTATGAAAGCATTGGAATCAGCCATCAAAGAAGTGTTCCACGTACTCCTCAACAGAACGGTGTAGTTGAAATACGAAATCGGACTCTTGTCGAAGCTGCAAGGACTATGCTGATTTTCTCAAAGGTTTCAATGTTTCTCTGGGCTGAAGCCATTGCCACTGCCTGCTACACCCAAAATCGTTCTCTTATTTACACCTCTCATGGAAAGACTCCTTACGAACTTGTCCACAACCGAAAACCAGATCTATCTTTCCTTCGTGTTTTCGATGCCTTAAGCTATCCAACAAATGATGGTCAATACTTAGGAAAGTTAAGAGCTAAGGCGGACATTGGAGTTTTTGTTGGCTATGCACCAAACCGGAAGGGTTATCGAATCTAGAATAAAAGAACCCGAGATATCATGGAAACTATTCACGTCCCGTTCGATGAGCTTTCTGAGCAAATGGCTCCAGGACAATCAAGTTCTGGACCCGCATCTCAACATTTATCTTGTAGTCCTATCTGTTCCTTTCTTGTACAGAATCCCTCACCTGCAGTTCCATATGTACCTCCTTCTGAAGAAGATTTGAAGAAACTGTTTGATCCAATGTTTGACGAATATTATGAACCTATTGTTAATGATCATTCTACACCATCAACAGTGGTGGTGATAAGGTTTTAAAATGTACCTTTTTGAGGGGTCGTTTAAGCCCTTATTTGATCCTTTTCACTTTTTAGGTATCTTGAAGGTAAAATGCTGGAATGACACTTATTCGGACAAAAAGGCGTGAATATACGAAGAAAGTGGCCAAAGTCAAGAATCGAGATACTCAGGCTGCTGGAACTGAAGGGGACGGCGTCAGGCACAACTAGTGACGCCTTCGGACCACTTTTGTGACGACTCAGTAGCCAAATTGCTAATTAACAAGTGACGACATCAGGTTTTAAAAGAGTAGGGCGTCACAACTCAGACGGCCTAGATTTGATCCAGACTGCGTCAGAAGATGAAGCCGACGGCGTCAGAACCATAAGGTGACGTCGTCACAAGCGGCAACATTCGCGCGAAGTAGCTGATACTGTTTTGGCCATAACTTTTGCATACGAACTCGGATTTAGGTGATTCAAAAGTCCACGCGACTGGAACGAGAAAATCTACAGTTTGGTGAAAAAATTTTCATGCCGCCATCACTCTTTAGGTGTGAAGCCGTCACCCTTTGCCGACAGAAAATCTGCCTATAAATATAACATTATAACTTCACTTTTTGTAAGCCCTAAACCCTAAGTCCGATTCTAGGGTTTAGGTAGGTGTTTTTCCAGCAACTTAAAGGGTTTCAAACACTCTATAAACATCGTGTAATGGTTTGTTTGTTAATCCAATCCTACGGTATGTCTTCAATTATCATAATTGTTGCTTGCTCTTCATTAATTACGCTTGGCTAATTCACCTAGTGTTTGCTTATGGTTGTATGAAACTTGTATGTAATTAATTAGATCTTATTGATTTCTTAGTGATGCTTGTGTCTATCTTCATCATTAAGGGTGTGACAATTTCAATGAGTCTAATTAGTTTAGTTTATAATTCTTGCATCCTACTGTCTCTTGTTTGATTGGTTGTCTCTTATCTTAATTGTAATTGGCTTAGGAGTGCGACTAGGCTATCGTTTTGTTTAATACTTGATAAATCTTGGATAGTTTATGAATGACTTAGTGGATTTTGTTTACTAAACCCAAAGATAACCTTAAAGTTAGTTTATGAATGACTTAGTGGATTTCGTTTACTACACTTAAAGGTGACTTCAAAGAGTTAGGGAATGCACACCTTACGACCTTAGAAAACACAATGCGTTAAGAATAAGGACGTGACAATTCAGCCATCAATAGGACGTGATAATTCAGTAGGTAGAATTGGATAGCTAGCAAGGAGTAATACATCATAAGTAGATACACTTCAGCCTTACGACACTATTCCCCTAAAGAACGATATCAATAACCGTGGCTTACCCTAATACTACACTACAACGATTAGGTTCACTGCCTAGGGTGTTGAAAAACTTGCTCGACGAAAAGGAAGTTCCTTTGACCCCGAACGACGCGTGTAGCATTATCAAGTTTTTGGCGCCGTTGCCGGGGAATAGTTATTGCTTAGGCTTGATTTATATCTCGTTTAGTTCTACTCACAAGATTCCTATCAAGTGAGATTTTTTTTCTTTTTATTAGCTTCCTTGTAGTCTATCCCCTTCTTTGTGCCTTTGTTCGTAAAACTTTTCCATTGACTCTTCCGTTCACCATTATGGAAGCGAATCCACTATATCCGCGATTAAGTTTTTTCATAAAAAATTATGATATTCCTAAAGCAGATTATTCAAGATGGTGGGAAGAAAGTAACCAAGTCCATAAACCTTTTGAGGGTTTCACCATTGCATCAAGCCCACAAAATACCTCATCTAGTGAAACCTATGCTTCATTTGAACCTTCACCTAGGATAGAATTTCGTGAAAAACCTCCGTGTTTAGAAACTATTTTTAGTGAGGCCCTTAGGAGAACTGACCAAATTTGTGAAAATATTATGGTAAGCAACCAAGCATTAAACCATAAGTTGGATCAATTACTAGATTTGGTTTCATCACGACCTAAGGAAATAATATATGACGAGCATATAGATGATGTAGATGTGATTGAGGATAAGGTGAAAATTCTAGACCCACAAGGTATCCCACAAGTCCCACCGTCATTTGAGGCATACACACCGCACGTGACTTACCCGGAAGTAGTGGATGTGACTTTAGGAATCCCGATGGAGGTAGAACATTTGAACCAAATGCAACTAGAGAATATAGGTTTGAATACTTGTAGTCTCAGTCTTACTCTTAGTTCTAGGGAATTTCCTAGTGTTGATGAACCGGAACTTCAATCTTTATTTCCATCCTTAGATAAAAGAGGAACCGACCCACCCATCAACCGATTTAGTCCGAGTAGTTTTAGGATGAAGGAAGCCATTCACACACCCCGTTCACCTCACGTGTCAAATTGCTACCCTAAGGATGCGTATCGCTACTATCACCCGCACTTAAACTTAAGTGTAGGGAAAACCTCCCCTTTATCCATTAAATAGGGGTAGAGTCAGGCTCGTGACTCGAACAAAAACAAGCGCTTCTTGGGAGGCAACCCATGTGTATTTTTTTTCATTTTCATTTGTGTGTCATATATCGTTTATTAATTGTTTATTCCCATGTTAGAATTTGTAAAAATGCTTTATTTTGTCTTTAACCTCGTTTTAATTACATATAAAGGTATTTTACATAAGGGATAAGTGTAGGGAGGATTACACACGTTTTCAAAAGAAACGTGAACATGAGAATTACAATTATTTAAAAGATATACATGTGTGTTTGTTCGAGTCAAATGCTTGTATCGAGTCATAATGGATGTTATTGCAGGAAATTTTTCCAGATTTTAAAGGTAAAAATTTTCTAGAATATTTTCCAGAAAATCGTAGACCAGTTTCTGTCATGATAACTGGCCGTCGGGCTCATAACTGACGGCGTCGGAGGAGAAGAAAGCGCTTACTATTTTTCTCCCTCGTTTTCGTGCTACTTATAAATTTTTGGAATTTTCTAGGTCTTAATTTTCTAGAAAATCTGCAAACATCCATTCCACAAGAATTATATCTTATTTAAGTCTGGAATTACATCTTGTTGTGATTTTTCTTTGTTCGGTTTGATTCGTTGGGTTGTTTGTTTTCTTCAAGTGTGCAGGTTTAATTTATCAAGAAGAAGATACATAAGATCGGAAGGAGCTCTTCACGCAAACATTCTTCTTGAAGAAAGATGTAACCACTACTTCACACTGATCCTACCGAGCTAATCAGGGGAGTAATAGTTTCTTTCGTTTTTAATTACCTTCCATTATCATAACTTTGATACTTTCGGGGAACATTGGGGACAATGTTCAGTTTAAGTGTAGGGAGGGAAAATAAAACGGGAACTTTGAAACTATGCTTATCCTTGACTATTTGCTTTGTCCAATTTCATTTGTGTAATAAACCATGAGAAATATCGGTTAGGGTAATTTTGGCACAAAATTTAAAATTTTTCATGACATATAGGAGTGGGCCATTAGTCTTAATAAAACCTCTCATGGATAGGAAATTATATGCCTAGCACAAAAACCCTTTACCACTTAAATTTCACCTAAAATGTGAGGATTGCCCTTAGATTTGTAGGAATTAAAGCATTCATCTTTAATGCTTAGTGTGTGAACCGGCAGTATAATAGATTCTAGAACTTGTTTTGTGATGCATCCCGAGATCGCTAGTAAGACTACACTTGTTTAGTTAGGAATAACTAAATGATAAGAGGAATTAGGATAAACCTTGTTTGATACCCGTAATATAATTACTTCTTTCACATCGGTTGAGTAATTCCTCCACGCCTTTGCGTTGTACTCACTTTTAGTACACGATACCCCTAGTTAACCCCTCAGAGCCTATCCTTTTCGCGGTTCTCGTGATGTTTCGGTTTTCCGGAATATCAATGAAGAGCATTGTTTACACCCCACCCCCAAATATACACCCAAATCACCTTAGCCTACCTTGTATGCACTCACTTTTAGTGCATTGTTGTTATCACCCTAACCCTTAGTTCAATTATCTTGTTGCTTGCATAAGTTGCTAAGTCGAGTCATATCCTTTGTACACAGTTTTGGGATGATTGGGACTCATGGGAAAAGTTAAATTTTATGAGATGATGGAAAGGGAACGTTAAATTCAAATTCCCTTTATTTGCATAATAATGTACTCCAAGTGTTTTGATCTTTTCAATTCGGGTCATATTAGTGTTAGAGTAATAAAAACTCAAGTGTAGGGACGTGCCTATAAATCCCTATCATTTTGATGTTATCGTAGAGGATGGTAGAGTAAAAGTGTAAAAAAAATAAAAAAAAAATAAAAATAAAAATAAAAATACAGGCTACCATCCTACATTTATCTTTAATTTATGATTGTTTGTTTCAGTTATCTAGAGTCTAGAGTGTCGAGTCTTGGCTTAGCAACGCCATTCTTCGCATGCTTGTAACATAAATATTTTTGACTTGCCACCACTAAATAGCCTATCCCACCAAACCCTTTGTTTCCCTACCATAAGCCTATCATTAAAACCCTTTAAAAGACCTCTTGGATAGTCTTTCCTAGGTGCTTACGCCAAAGCGATGGAGGTTTGATCTAGTCTCAAGCCTATGGTAATCTATGTACTAGGACCGGTTAATGAGTGTTTATCTTCCATTTCCAACTTGTTATATTTTATATACACCCGAGAGATGTGAGTATCCAAATACCCCATGTGAGGTGCTAGTATGTAATTTCCGTGCTTGTTATGACTTTTGCGGGGCTTATATGTGTTGTGAATCATTCTAAACTAATGCTTCATGACCTCTAACTTATAAATTGATTGGCTAAAAGCACATTTGCTTGAGGACAAGCAAATACCAAGTGTAGGGATATTTGATAAGGTTTTAAAATGTACCTTTTTGAGGGGTCGTTTAAGCCCTTATTTGATCACTTTTGCATCCGTTATTACTTAATATCGTTCCTTTTCACTTTTTAGGTATCTTGAAGGCAAAATGCTGGAATGACACTTATTCGGACGAAAGGCGCGAATATACGAAGAAAGTTGCCAAAGTCAAGAATCGAGACACTCTCGGGATCTTGGGCTGAAGGGGAAGGCGTCGTGGCACAACTAGTGACGCCGTCGGACCACTTTTGTGACGACTCAGTAGCCAAATTGCTATTTAACAAGTGACGACATCAGGTTTTAAAAGAGTAGGGCGTCACAACTCAGACGGCCTAGATTTGATCCAGACGGCATCAGAAGATGAAGCCGACGGCGTCACAACCATAAGGTGACGCCATCACAAGCGGCAACATGCGCGCGAAGTAGCTGATACTGTTTTGGCCATAACATTTGCATATGAACTCAGATTTAGGTAATTCAAAAGCCCACGCGACTGGAATGAGAAAATATACAGTTTGGTGAAAAATTTGTCATGACACCGTCACTCTTTAGGTGTGACCCCGTCACCCTTTTCCGACAGAAAATCTGCCTATAAATATAACATTATAACTTCACTTTTGTAAGCCCTAAACCCTAAGTCCGATTCTAGGGTTTAGGTAGGTGTTTTTCCAGCAACTTAAAGGGTTTCAAACACTCTATAAACATCGTGTAATGGTTTGTTTGTTAATCCAATCCTACGGTATGTCTTCAATTATCATAATTGTTGCTTGCTCTTCATTAATTATGCTTGGCTAATTCACCTAGTGTTTGCTTATGATTGTATGAAACTTGTATGTAATTAATTAGAACTTATTGATTTCTTAGTGATGCTTGTGTCTATCTTCATCATTAAGGGTGTGATAATTTCAATGAGTCTAATTGGTTTAGTTTATAATTCTTGCATCCTACTGTCTCTTGTTTGATTGGTTGTCTCTTATCTTAATTGTAATTGGCTTAGGAGTGCGACCAGACTATCGTTGTGTTTAATACTTGATAAATCTTGGATAGTTTATGAATGACTTAGTGGATTTCGTTTACTAAACCCAAAGATAACCTCAAAGTTAGTTTATGAATGACTTAGTGGATTTCGTTTACTACACTTAAAGGTGACTTCAAAGAGTTAGGGAATGCACACTTACGACCTTAGAAAACACAACGCGTTAAGAATAAGGACGTAACAATTCAGCCATCAATAGGACGTGACAATTCAGTAGGTAGAATTGGATAGCTAGCCAGGAGTAATACATCATAAGTAGATACGCTTCACGTTCCTGGTAGACCCGTAATTTAGTTAGTATCTTTTGGGATAGTTGACTAGCAACTAATTCCACCCTCCCCTCCGAAACCGAGATTCATAAAATGTAAAAATACAAAAATAATCATCCCTCACCTTTAGACTTAAATCGACATATACTTCAGCCTAACGACACTATTCCCCTAGAGAACGATATCAATACCCGTGGCTTACCCTAATACTACACTACAACGATTAGGTTCACTGCCTAGGGTGTTGAAAAACTTGCTCGGCGAAAAGGAAGTTCCTTTGACCCCGAACGACGCGTGTAGCGTTATCAGGTGGCTTCTAATCCAATCAACACAGATAATCCATCTGTTTCAGTGACTCTGTCTCAAGAAGCGCCAGCTGCAGATCACTCATCTTCATCCTCAAATCCTCAATCTTCAGCTGTACATCATGGAAATGAAGCTGCAAATTATGATGAAGATAACCCTTTTGATACTCCCGGAGATGCTCCATTTGAGAACATATTTTCTTCTGAACCATCTTCATCAGGAGATCCAAACTCTGCTACTTCAGTCCCTCAACAACAACCACACGAGCACCTTAGAAAATGGACACATGACCATCCATTAGACAACATCATTGGGAACCCTTCTCGTCCAGTATCCACTCATAAACAACTTGCAACAGATGCCTTATGGTGCTTGTTCAACTCCGTACTATCTAAGGTCGAACCAAAAGATGTAAAAAACAGCCATGACTGAGGACAGCTGGTTCAATGCCATACAAGAAGAAATTCATGAGTTCGATCGACTAGATGTATGGGAATTAGTACCTGTTCCTGACTGTGCTATGATCATTGCTCTAAAATGGATCTTCAAAGTAAAACTTGATGAGCATGGTGATGTACTAAAAAACAAGGCTCGAATGGTTGCGAAAGGATACCGTCAAGAAGAAGGTATTGACTTTGAAGAATCATTAACTCCAGTTGCACGTATCGAGGCAATCAGAATCTTCTTGGCTAAAGCTGCTAGTAAGAATATGGTAGTCTATCAGATGAATGTAAAGACCGCTTTTCTTAATGGAGATCTAAAAGAGGTTGTATACGTCAACCAGCCTGAAGGTTTTGTGAATCCAGAGCATCCTACTCATGTTTATCGCTTGAAGAAGGCCCTTAACGGTTTGAAGCAAGCTCCAAGGGCATGGTACGACACGCTATCAAATTTTCTTCAATCAAATGGATTCAGCAAAGGAGCTGTTGATCCGACATTGTTTACCAGAAAGTTAGGCAAACACTTAATTCATGTTTAAATCTATGTTAATGATATTATCTTTGCCTCGAACTACCCTAATGAATGTGACCGTTTTTCAAAAAAAATGGGATCCAAATTTCAAATGTCTATGATGGGACAAATGTCATTTTTCTTGGGATTACAAATTTCACAAAGTCCCGGTGTAACCACCCGCACTTTTCCAGATAGTCATTTTTCAAGGAATTATGTTTGTTTATCATTTGCGAACCTTCCTGAGCTCGGTTGACGCGTAAACAAGAAGTTATCCCGTGAAACGTAAAAACTTAGACACAACGCGTACCGGCACAATTGTAACTTCCTTAAAACATTCAAATTGATCATTATTTCTATTCGCGAGAAAGTGGTTGAGTAAATACTCATTTTTATTGGAAAAATGATTTCGTGAACAATGGCGCAAGTTATGTAATTTTTCGAGTCCGTCTACTCCTCCGAATGCGTCCCGAACCGAATATTGATAAGTGTTTACTAAATTTACAAGAATGGTCCCTATGATATTTCACTCTCCTTTCCCTCAACTTTGGAAATTGGCAAAAGTGGTCCTCCAAGGGGTATAAAAACCCCATTTCACTCTCTCTCTCTCTCTTCACTTTAATACACATTTTCTCACGCTAACCTCTCTCTCTCTATATATCAAATCCGGTCACCGAAAAACGCTGCCGCCACTATTTTTTTCCGGCCAACCGCCGTCGGGATATTCAACCCTTATACCAGCTTGTAGATCGGATCATGGTGATCATCATGAGCTAGGGCACGCGCGGTGAAACCCACCCACGCGCCCTAGATCTACTTTTATAACCATTTTTTTAGGTTCTGATATGTGTGGCTACCGTGTGATTCTTGGATGGTTTCGAGGCATTACCGTGCCTAGGGTTGTGATTATCAAGGGTTTGTTATTTGTTCTTGGTTCGGGCATCACCATAGCAGCGCCACACCACCACCTCGTCACCTTGCAACCTCTCCTTCTATCTCTCTTTATTTTTATTTTCGTCTTGTGGTAAGTTGACTCACAAACTTCCTTTGATATTAATCTTTTCAGTTTAAAACCGTTTGGAAAACGCTCCTTGTTAAGGTTTCGTGGACAAAGGTTGATTAAAAACAGTTTTATTTATGAAACCATGTGATAATATGGAATTAAAAACGAGTATAAAAATGTTTTGATTAATGATAACCTTGAATTTGTGTGGTGGTAACAAAAATGGTGTTTGTTGGATTTGGTGTGGCGTTACGGGTCAGGTCACCCGTTTGGGTTCTTAGTTTTGCAATATGATGTTCATTCTTCTTTGCCGTTGTTGTCTTGGTGATCGGGTCTGATCGGACTTGAAAGACCACGAATCTGGGCTAGATGATGGTTTATTGTTGCCCCTGAAGTTGTTGTTGTGTTAGTTACTTGTATTGGGTCATTTGGAGTTTCGATTTATTTTGTTGGTCTCGTGCTTGTGTCGACTTGGTCAACAACCCAAGTGGGTTGTATTGGTTGTCCGTAACTGGGAACACAAAGGGGTTTATAATGGATTAGCAAACTATAAAAATGAGTATTAGTTTTCATGAATGAAATGGTTGGTGATTTAATTCGCAAGTTATAACTAAATTGAATTAATCGGATATCGGATATTAGAATAACTTACTTATCGTTGGTTTTGATGTTCACTTTCTGTAGTGCGTTTGGATATAAATTGGACTTGGGATTATTGGAATATAACTTGGTCCCGTATTTGGATTCACTTTGGACTTATCGGATGTTACATGTGATACGGCTTTATATTGATAATGACTTTGGAAAGTGAATATTTATTGAACGTTGGACAAATTGGACTTATTGGACTCGAAACGAATAGAATATATTAGACTCGTTATGAATTTAATATGTTTGATTCGCGATAGATACAATAAAGAAAAACTGTCTAATAACCAATGAATAATTTTATGAAATTGTCTTGAGAAATTTGATTTTAATAAAGTCACGATGACTTGTGAATATTTTATAAATAGACGCGTCACGCCGAAATTTATAAAAACATCTTTTTACTTATAAGTTTATTTTCAAATCTCTTTTATTATTATAAAACTCGACGAGAATCAACCGTATGGTTTTGCTTGATTATAAAAGTCTATACTTAGACTTTAGCTCAAAAATCCCTTTATTTATAAAACTTGAATGTTTTTCATGAGCTATTTGGAATTATTGGGTAAACACCGAAACTACCAATTAACTTACTTTCTTTGCATATTTATGTGTCATCAGTTCCCCAATTTCTTTCTAGTCGTTGTTTACTCGAGTTGAGTCTTGGTCAATACTTCTTGACTATTCCTCATATTCTATTGGGATATATATTAGGTTTGGCGTGAGTTATGTTTGGTGTGAGTTATATCTTCGGTGTGAGTTGCATTTTTGGTATATTTTAGCGTGAGTTGTACTTGGAGTCGTTGCTTTCTTACAACCACACGAAACGTTAAAACTAAACTTTTTGAGATATTGATACTGGAATTTTTGGAAACATTTGATACGAATAATCCACGAAAACTAAGACACGTTGTCTTTCAGATATTATATTATTTTACTTTTTGAGACGTATTTTGAGATAATATGTATACTATTAGGTCGTGACAATGTTGTACCGATGTACTTGTATTCTTTGGATATCGATGTGCCTTTCATCGTGATTTGGTTGTGCTTGCTCTTTGATGCCAGTCTTGTTAGTTGTGATTCGTGCGTTGCTCGTATCGAGGTGAGTTCATGGCCCCTACTTTTACTCGTTTTTAAACTGTTTTGGGGGAGAATACATGCTCATTTTTATTAAATGCAAATGCTCGATTTATTTGAATAAATGATTGTTACTTGGTTTGACGAAATGCGTGATTTGGTTTAAATATGTTTTATGTGGACACAAGTGCTTGAAAACTGTTTTGATTGGACCTGGAAATGTTTTGTAAGCTATTACGTGCTAGGTTAAAGTTAGAAACCCAAGCGTTGTTATGAATTGTTACATCTGTCTCGAGGATGGTGCGAATGTTATGGATAGATCTATTGGAATGGCCACCCGTCGGACTTTGGTTGCCCAACTTGCCAAGGACTTTACCTGGATTTGTGGATGCACCAACTTGCCATGACGTATAACATGTCGATTGTTAGTGTATTTAGAGATAGTCACGGCTCGTGCTATCTAGTGATGGTTTCATGACTTAGCCTGCGTAATAGTTAAGCTTGCATGACACTATATTCGTTGTAGTGTTTGATTTTTGATATGGTCCAAGTGGTTGTTTATGAACTATTTTTGTGGATAAATATTTTGATACTGTTAATTAGGCAGGTTATGCCTCGGTTATATTTGACTTGTTTATGAGAATTTTTTTGCACTTGAAAACCTTGTGGTCCACTTTTCTATTCTTTTGCTTAAAGGTAAACCTTGTTTTCGCGACATTGTGGGCGCCACAATGATCGAAAGGATCTTTTTAACTCGCAATACTTTTATGAAAACCTATGAACTCACCAACCTCGTGTTGACATTTTTAGTGTGTATTCTCAGGTATTAAGGCGATTGTTTACTCTTGGAGGCGCTTGGGCAGTGGCATGGCATGGTCATAGACGACTCTGATTTTTGTATTTGGGGACCGCATATTTATTTTGGGCCTATTTCCGTATTAAATTTTATTGTAAACATTGATTTTATTAAATAAATTAGTTTTCTTAAGAAAAACCTTTTAATCTATGCTTGTGTTGTGATACCGATTAGTAGCACCCAAAACTTGTATGCTTCCGCTAAAACCCGATTTTTGGGGGTGTTACAGATTGGTATCAGAGCCTAGGTTGTAGAGAACTGGGTAAATTTTCAAAACCTAGACTATAACCATTTTATGAAAATTTAACCCTATGACCAGACAAGTGCCCTGCCAAGCTGATGCCGCATCATTTGTGACTTTGATTGCTAATATATTTGATGAGATGTGTGCCTTACTATTGGATGAGTATATCCATTTATCTTTCACTATCTGTTATAAGTATCTTTGACATACTTATGTTTACGCATCGTATCTGTTGTAGCGTTGCGCCTCTTTCACTGCACAATCTCATCACTCGTCCTCGCGTGTGGACACTTGTTTTAAGCTGTTGAAAATGGATTTTGGGAAGTGAAAGACATGATGCTAGAGTAACTAAGTCAAGTATATCAAAATTCATTGAACCTCGGGTGAATATAGACTGATCACCTATATTCAACCAGGGACAGATGGACATAGCCCTGATCACCTATGTCCGACTTAGAGGTGAATTTTGCGATACTTGGAGTAGTTATAATAGAATTATGTCCGGTTGGTTTTGGTTTGATTTCGAGAAATGGAAAAGTTTTGGTGTGTGTATACGAGCATGAAATTTTATAAAAGCTTTCCTTCACACACAACACACTGGCATCACAAATTCTTGTTTATCGCGATATCCTTCATTTGTCATGGATCACTTTTCATCGCCGTCTAGTCATTATATGACTTCGGGTTATTTTTGGAATAGTTGGAATCGTACGACCTCGCTTCGCATCGGGTCGGGTTAGACCCGATTGATCACAAGTTGCATTTGGGTTGCGTGAAGTTGTAATAAGCTCATCGGGCTTCTTGGAATATTTGGATTCGATCTTGGCTACGTTGAATTTGGATTGTTAGATTTTGCGGTTTTGGTTCCTATGGTGAAAATGAATTCGCTTATTCTCGTGGTGTTGTTTTGGTCTTGTCGTAGACGCCTCTACTCCAAGCCTTATCTTCGATCAATGATTATTCCATTTATGTTTTTCTTTCGATGTTGCACCTTGCGCTCTATCGATGTGTATGCTGTTAGCATAACCTTTTGGAACCATCATCGTTCAATTGCATTTAGAATTTGATTCGATATCGATTAGTAGTCGAATTTCTTTTGGAAATTATGACGTTGGATTTGAATATTGTATCTTTCTGCGTTAAGTATTAAGTGCACTACGGAATCAATCTATAGATTGCTAGTTGTAATTAATGCTCTCCTTCAGAGTCGTGCTCTGAATCTGCTTAACTCTCTTTTCGATGGAAATTCTGTTGGCCCAACAGGATCCTTAATACTTTAAGGAGTAACTTGAACCGCGATCATGGGAAATGACGTCTAATCCTTCGCTCGCCCTTTGGGAATATCTGCTATTCTTACTACCTCCTTATGATATATCGAGCTTGTCTTTCAAACTGCTTCCAAATTTCTGACAAATCATTCTGTGGTCACCCTACAAAATGTTTTGGCTGCTGTATTATGAACTGAAACCTGGAAGTGAATTCCGCGCCTCCATCTGGTTAATTGTTGGTCGTGTCACCAAACCTACTCAGTTCCTACCAATCAAAGAAATGGACACTATGGACAACTTTGCTCACTCACACGTGAAGGAGACTGTTGTACATTATGGGGTGCCGATTTCTCTCATCTCTAATCATGATATTCGTTTCGCATCAAATTTCTGGTCATCACTCCAAGAGCCATGAGAACAAGTTGTGGTATGAGTACTGGGTATCATTCAAGGACTGTTGGCTGGAGTGAAAGGACCATCCAAACGTTAAAGAACATGTTGCGTGTCCGCGTGATAGATTACGACAATGGTTGGAATAGATACCTCCTATTGGTCGAAATCTCTTACAACCATAGCCACGTTGTAAGAGGCACTTCATGGTTGAAAATGCCGATCAACGATTGGTTGGATTGAAGTGGGGGATGCCCAACTTGATATCCTGAAACTGTTCATGAAACTGTCGAGAGATTGTTTAGATCAAAAACAGAAAACAAACTGCTGGATCATCAGAAGAGCTACGATGGATGAATGACATGAATCTTTGAGACTCCATGATTGGAGGCGAAGCTATGTCTAAAATCTCACCATGGATTGTGTGATACGTTTAGTAAACGTGGAAAATTTAATCTTCGTTGTGTTGATCCTTTTAAGACTCTTGCTAGAGCTGGACTGGTAGCTTTAAGCCTTGAGCTACCGTCAAAGCTTAGTTATTCATGGCGCTTTCATGTGCGTAATCAGAGGTAATGCCTCACTGTTGAAAACGATTACTGTCTTTCTTTGGGAGAGATCTATATCGACGAACGCTTAAGCTGGGTTGAGGAACCTATCGAAATCGTGAACCGTGAGGTCAAATGACTTGAGCAATGTCGTTTTCCTATTTTACTGATTGGTGAAAACTCTAAGAAATATCTCGAATTCGTGTGAGAACGTGAAAATGGAATCCTGAGAAAGTAACTATATCTCTTTTCAATTCTAACGGATAACTTGAATTGAATCGCGAGGACGCGATTCTGTTAAGGAGGGAAGTCTGTAACCACCCGCACTTTTCCAGATAGTCATTTTTCAAGGAATTATGTTTGTTTATCATTTGCGAACCTTCCTGAGCTCGGTTGACGCGTAAACAAGAAGTTATCCCGTGAAACGTAAAAACTTAGACACAACGCGTACCGGCACAATTGTAACTTCCTTAAAACATTCAAATTGATCATTATTTCTATTCGCGAGAAAGTGGTTGAGTAAATACTCATTTTTATTGGAAAAATGATTTCGTGAACAATGGCGTAAAGTTATGTAATTTTTCGAGTCCGTCTACTCCTCCGAATGCGTCCCGAACCGAATATTGACAAGTGTTTACTAAATTTACAAGAATGGTCCCTATGATATTTCACTCTCCTTTCCCTCAACTTTGGAAATTGGCAAAAGTGATCCTCCAAGGGGTATAAAAACCCCATTTCACTCTCTCTCTCTCTTTACTTTAATACACACTTTTCTCACGCTAACCTCTCTCTCTCTATATATCAAATCCGGTCACCGAAAAACGCTGCCGCCACTATTTTTTTCCGGCCAACCGCCGTCGGGATATTCAACCCTTATACCATTTTGTAGATCGGATCATGGTGATCATCATGAGCTAGGGCACGCGCGGTGAAACCCACCCACGCGCCCTAGATCTACTTTTATAACTTCGTATTTTTTTAGGTTCTGATATGTGTGGGCTACCGTGTGATTCTTGGATGGTTTCGAGGCTGTTACCGTGCCTAGGGTTGTGATTATCAAGGGTTTGTTATTTGTTCTTGGTTCGGGCATCACCATAGCAGCGCCACAGCCACCACCTCGTCACCTTGCAACCTCTCCTTCTATCTCTCTTTATTTTTATTTTCGTCTTGTGGTAAGTTGACTCACAAACTTCCTTTGATATTAATCTTTTCAGTTTAAAACCGTTTGGAAAACGCTCCTTGTTAAGGTTTCGTGGACAAAGGTTGATTAAAAACAGTTTTATTTATGAAACCATGTGATAATATGGAATTAAAAACGAGTATAAAAATGTTTTGATTAATGATAACCTTGAATTTGTGTGGTGGTAACAAAAATGGTGTTTGTTGGATTTGGTGTCGCGTTACGGGTCAGGTCACCCGTTTGGGTTCTTAGTTTTTCAATATGATGTTCATTCTTGCTTTAGCTTGTTGTCTTGGTGATCGGGTCTGTCGGACTTGAAAGACCACGAATCTGAGCTAGATGATGGTTTATTGTTGCCCCTGAAGTTGTTGTTGTGTTAGTTACTTGTATTGGGTCATTTGGAGTTTCGATTTATTTCGTTGGTCACCGTGCTTGTGTCGACTTGGTCAACAACCCAAGCCGGGTTGTATTGGTTTGTTTGACCGGTCCATAACAGGGAACACAAAGGGGTTTATAATGGATTAGCAAACTATAAAAATGAGTATTAGTTTTCATGAATGAAATGGTTGGTGATTTAATTCGCAAGTTATAACTAAATTGAATTAATCGGATATCGGATATTAGAATAACTTACTTATCATTGGTTTTGATGTTCACTTGGTACGTTTCGGATATAAATTGGACTTGGGATTATTGGAATATAACTTGGTCACGTATTTGGATTCATTTTGGACTTATCGGATGTTACATGTGATACGGCTTTATATTGATAATGACTTTGGAAAGTGAATATTTATTGAACGTTGGACAAATTGGACTTATTGGACTCGAAACGAATAGAATATATTAGACTCGTTATGAATTTAATATGTTTGATTCGCGATAGATACAATAAAGAAAAACTGTCTAATAACCAATGAATAATTTTATGAAATTGTCTTGAGAAATTTGATTTTAATAAAGTCACGATGACTTGTGAATATTTTATAAATAGACGCGTCACGCCGAAATTTATAAAAACATCTTTTTACTTATAAGTTTATTTTCAAATCTCTTTTATTATTATAAACTCGGCCGAGAATCAACCGTATGGTTTTGCTTGTTTATAAAAGTCTATACTTAGACTTTAGCTCAAAAATCCCTTTATTTATAAAACTTGAATGTTTTTCACGAGCTATTTGGAATTATTGGGTAAACACCGAAACTACCAATTAACTTACTTTCTTTGCATATTTATGTGTCATCAGTTCCCCAATTTCTTTCTAGTCGTTGTTTACTCGAGTTGAGTCTTGGTCAATACTTCTTGACTATTCCTCATATTCTATTGGGATATATATTAGGTTTGGCGTGAGTTATGTTTGGTGTGAGTTATATCTTCGATTGTGAGTTGCATTTTTGGTATATTTTAGCGTGAGTTGTACTTGGAGTCGTTGCTTTCTTACCACCACACGAAACGTTAAAACTAAACTTTTTGAGATATTGATTTTGGATTTTTTTTGGAAACATTTGATACGAATAATCCACGAAAACTAAGACACGTTGTCTTTCAGATATTATATTATTTTACTTTTTGAGACGTATTTTGAGATAATATGTATACTATTAGGTCGTGACAATGTTGTACCGATGTACTTGTATTCTTTGGATATCGATGTGCCTTTCATCGTGATTTGGTTGTGCTTGCTCTTTGATGCCAGTCTTGTTAGTTGTGATTCGTGCGTTGCTCGTATCGAGGTGAGTTCATGGCCCCTACTTTTACTTTCGTTTTTAAACTTGTTTTGGGGAGAATACATGCTCATTTTTATTAAATGCAAATGCTCGATTTATTTGAATAAATGATTGTTACTTGGTTTGACGAAATGCGTGATTTGGTTTAAATATGTTTTATGTGGACACAAGTGCTTGAAAACTATTTTGATTGGACACGGAAATGTTTTGTAAGCTATTACGTGCTAGGTTAAAGTTAGAAACCCAAGCGTTGTTATGAATTGTTACATCCTGTCTCAGGATGGTGCGAATGTTATGGATAGATCTATTGGGAATGGCCACCCTGTCTGGACTTTGGTTGCCCAACTTGCCAAGGACTTTACTTGGATTTGTGGATGCACCAACTTGCCATGACGTATAACATGTCGATTGTTAGTGTATTTAGAGATAGTCACGGCTCGTGCTATCTAGTGATGGTTTCATGACTTAGCCTGCGTAATAGTTAAGCTTGCATGACACTATATTCGTTGTAGTGTTTGATTTTTTGATATGGTCCAAGTGGTTGTTTATGAACTATTTTTGTGGATAAATATTTTGATACTGTAAATTAGGCAGGTTATGCCTCGGTTATATTTGACTTGTTTATGAGAATTTTTTTGCACTTGAAAACCTTGTGGTCCACTTTTCTATTCTTTTGCTTAAAGGTAAACCTTGTTTTTTTCCAGCGACATTGTGGCCACAATGATCGAAAGGATTTTTTGAACTCGCAATACTTTTATGAAAACCTATGAACTCACCAACCTCGTGTTGACATTTTTAGTGTGTATTCTCAGGTATTAAGGCGATTGTTTACTCTTGGGCGCTTGGGCGAGTGGCATGGCATGGTCATAGACGACTCTGATTTTTGTATTTGGGGACCGCATATTTATTTTGGGCCTATTTCCGTATTAAATTTTATTGTAAACATTGATTTTATTAAATAAATTAGTTTTCTTAAGAAAAACCTTTTAATCTATGCTTGTGTTGTGATACCGATTAGTAGCACCCAAAACTTGTATGCTTCCGCTAAAACCCGATTTTTGGGGGTGTTACACCCGGAGGCATTTTTATCAATCAATCTAAATATGCAAATGAGATCTTAAAGAAAATTGGATTTGATTCTTATGACCCTGTTGACACTCCCATGGTGGAGCGTACTAAACTGGATGAGGACCATTCAGGGATCATGGTGGACCAAACTAAATATCCTAGTATGATTGGATCCCTGATGTACCTTACCGCCAGTAGACCAGACATTCTGTTCGATGTATGCATGTGTGCTAGATACCAGGCTAAGCCTACCAAAAAGCACCTTGAAGCGGTTAAACGGGTCTTTTGGTATCTACAAGGAACCATCAACATGGGACTTTGGTACCCGAAGGACACTGGCATGTCACTAATAGCCTATGCAGATGCTGACCATGTAGGTTGTCAAGATACACGTCGAAGCACATTAGGAGGTTCTCAATTTTTGGGTGATAAGCTTGTGAGCTGGTCTTCAAAGAAACAAATGAGTACCTCAATATCCTCTACAGAGGTAGAATACATAGCCATGTCATCTTGTTGTGCTCAAATCCTATGGATGAGATCCCAATTATCGAACTATGGCTTTGAATTCAACAAAATCCCTCTGTACAGTGATAACAAGAGTGCCATTGCTCTCTCATGCAACAACGTTCAATATTCAAGAGTAAACATATCGACATTCGACATCACTTCATAAGGGAGCAAGTGGAGAATGGTGTGGTGGAACTATATTTTGTGAAGTTTGAATATCAGCTAGCAGACATCTTCACCAAAGCTCTTCCTAGAGAACGTTTTGAGTTTATTCTTCCACGACTTGGTCTAAAGAGTCTACAGCCAAAAACACTTAAACGTCTTAAAGAGGAAGACGAGGAGTAAAGGCTTTTATTCATCCATCTCTTGTACATATTTATTCAAAAAGCAAAATACAAAATTATAAAACCCACAAAAAGAAAATAGAAAAATTCAAAATCTCAAAAAAACCCATAAAAAAATCAGAAAATCTTTGAAAAAGCCCAAAAATATTATTTTTCCCACCTATTTCTGTTCTTCGATAACATCTATGGACTTTGATTTGTCACTCGAAGAATGGCACGGGTCATTAGATGAAGTTCGAATGTACATAAACCTTTAAAAAAATGGGATGGAGAAAAATGATGGTTTATTGTCATTTTAGGCAGTAACCCGTATTTCAAAAGAAAGAACAGAGCCAAAGCTTTTTCTGATTTTAAATCTTAATGCTCTGATTCTAAAACAAAAGCTTAACTGGAACACTTGTCGCCAAAAAGACAAATGTTTCCCTTCAAATATTTTTCCTTCAAAAATTCTTCTAAAAAATATTTGTCATCTAGTGAAAACAAAATTGATTTGAAAATAACTCGGACTCTAACTTTGAAAATCATCTGGACTTATCAGTTGCCAAAATCTCTATCTCTCAATCAACAACTTAGGTCATTGATTGAGGGGGAGAATGATTTCAATGAACTCAAAAAGGTTATTTTTCAAACAATTGGCACGTTAAAGAGCAAGGTCTACTTTTGGATAATCAAAAAGAACAATGTTTTTGCAATGTTTTATACAATTGGTTCAAGACCTTGGCTAATGTTATGTTTTCATAAGATACTTAAGCATGTTGCTGCAACTTCATGAGTTTGGTAATTTGTTGTTATATATTAATTATTTTTTAGTTGTTAAAACAAAAACTTTGTATCAATTTCTTGTGGACTAACTTTTCTGTTTTGAGGATCATGTAGTGCAATTTTGTATCATATGGTAATTAACTCACCATGTCTTAAATGACAAAGAGTTAACTCACCATGGGGGTACGGCTCTGGTGGGAGTCCTCAAATCCGTTGATAGTTGCTGATTTACTAAAAATCAGAGGGTTATCAATGTACCCTGGTCTTACACACCAAACATTAGCTACTTCATGAGCAAACGGCTCTGGTAAAGAGATATCAAATCCGTTGGATGGTTGACAATTTTCCAATAAATTGTATGGTGCCCAACTCACCATGTCCTCATAGATGAAGAGTTGGCTAGCCCACAAGTTCATTGCTTGTGGTAAAGGCAGTGGAATACCATGACTAGTCCTGAGTTAACGACTTTAGGTAAAGACAACTCAAATCCGTTGATGGCTGTAATGGTTTGCCAAAAACCATTAGGGTTCTCCAACACACCATTAATTCATGTTCTAAGTGTTGGACTGGTTATTAGTTCACCAGGGTGATGTCATGATTCCACCAAAGAACTAGCTAGCCCAAGAGTAAGTAGCTACTTGGTAAACGCTTATCAAATCCACTCAGGTTACTATTGTTGATGGTTCCTAATGTTGCTGTCATAGGAGTTGCTGATGGATCCATGGACTTCATTGCTGGTTTCTGGTGGTTCTAGATGTTGCTGCTGGTTACTTACATTGCTTCAGTACTGAGAGACTCAATCCTCTGGCTGTGAAAGATCTATCTGGAAAATTGAAGTTGACCAAGTCAAATTCAAGTTTAGGGGAGGATTGTTATGAATTATTAAAATTAATGTAATAGTATATAGCGGTTCCTACTGATAAGGTTCCTGCTGTTAGTTTATTTCATTTCTGCTGATAGAACAGTTTCTGCTGATAGTGCAGTTACTGCTGGTAGTATTGTTTCTGCGGATAGTAGTATCTGTATTATTAGTAATTAGTTAGTATATGCATGATTTATTTTAGGAAGAGATAATGCATATCTTTTACGCGTTTTGTAAGAAGCTGTGTTAGGGTTTCTGATAGTATAAAAGAAACTTGTGGCTATGAGTTAAGTACGCTGTTGAAAACATTATTAATGAATTAATATAGATCCATAGAGGATCAAAAGTTTAGTTGTTATTATCTTCTTTACTCTTGTGTTCATATTCCGTCTGAGCATAAGTTTATTAGAGGTTCTCTATAGTTTGCTTGTGATTACACAAGTATTTTATCTGTTTCTTAAAGGCTCGAAAGATCTATCTAGGACTGGTCCAACACAAAATTTGTAGAAAAACATAAATAAAAACAATAGAAAGTCGAAGGAAAGTCGTGGGACACTCGTAGGACAAAATATGAGCTCGGGAAAGGGTAAACGGGATGGTTTAACAAAAACTACAGGTCCCCCCCCCATTTTCACCTAAGCCGGCCCCGGCCCCTTCTCCCTTTTTATTTATTTTAAGGTCTCTACTCACAAATATATAAACCCCTGACCCTCCCCATAATCCCCTTTACTTTCTCTCACTAAAAACACACACATACTACTCCACTTTCTCTCGCTACTCACTCTCTCTCCACACAAACCCTAACCCTAGATCCAGCCACCAAACCCTAGCCGCCACCTTTTTTGGCCATTTTCCGACGAGTGAAGCCTCACCTCTACCACCATTATATATATATCTCTTTCTCCTCTTTCCATCTATATATCACACGCGCCCTAACTCCCAGGATAACATCCTTAAATCGTCCAAAACCATTTCGAATTTCTAGGGTTTCTTGGTATTTTTGTAGATCGAGTTTGGAAAAAGTAAAAGGAGCTGGGTTATGACACGTTTGAATCTTGTAAAGCCACGTACGAGACCCTTATGGCTCGTACATGTGGTGACCTTGTTGGGTTTTTGATGAACACGGGTCTAAAATGAGTTTAAAACTAATTAAACATGTTAACTAGTGTGTTGGTATCGTGTGTTGTGTCATTTTATTGTGTTTTTGCATTTTTATTATCTTTTCATGTTCTTGGTCATGACTAGTTGGTGGGTTTGATGATTGAATGTTGTTTTGGTTGTGTTTGGGTATTGGAAAAGCTATTTGAGAGTGTTTGGATGGAGATGGGTAGGTGAACGAGCCACTAGGGCCACGTTCGTGGTGATTGGTGTGGCGTACAAGACCCATAAGGACCAAGGGTCCGTGTCGGGTCGTTGTGGTAACATATTGGTAGTTGTTGCTGGTGTTTGGATGAGACGCGTGGAGCCGAAAAGCTTCTAGAGCTTGTTTGGTTTACGTAGTCTTAACCGGGACCGTGTCAAGACCATTAGGTTCGTGACATTGGTTACGGGTGTATTTGGCAGTTTGTTTGGATGGCGAGATTGATATGGGTTGATTGGAGACTGATTTGAGATATTGTGCTTATTTACTTTGGACTTATATTATAATTGTCAACTTTGGCAACGTGGTGCTACTTTGACTTTTTAGTCATAGTAGACCCCGACAACGCCGTAACATGGACTTTAGTATATATTGGACTATAGAATGTATAAAAGCCGAGAAGTCATGACTCGAGCTTGTGGATTCGAAACGGATAACGACTCGAACTTATTATTGAAATTGACGTAGATATATATATATATATATATATATATATATATATATATATATATATATATATATATATATGTATGTATATATATATGTATATATATATAGGAGGCGTTCTTGTATATATAGACCACTAGAGAAACCAAGCTTAAAATAAAAACAATAGGGACAGTTTTGGACCGTTGGATGTATCAACCTTGGATGAGATTTGATATTAATTGGAATTGAATAGGCAATGACATTTATGTAAATAAATACAAAATGAGGGCAATTTTGGTGATGCATTTTTTGACTGTTTTGTAAATCACGAAATTTTTGGTACTCCATTAATATAAATTAAAACCCAACACATAAAAATTTCTTTTAGGATTCGTGATGCTCATTAATTATTTTTTAAACGTCTGCTTCTTCTTTTGGAATATTTTTGGAATTTGAAACTAATTCAATTAAACATTGATGCATATCTTATAAAACATACAAATATATTACAATAAAATTATTGATACATTGGTCCGAGAAAAAACCCATGCACAGTCGGAAACTTCTACGTAATCGAATCATAAAATACGGCACAAGTCTTCTATGATATAACAAAAAAGACGAGAAGGAAAAAAAACTCAGATGTGTTAATATCACAAGTCAAAAAATAGATAAAACGAAATAACCCAGAAAGATTCGTAACAATCTCAAATATCAGATTTATAGTGCTTAGTGGTGGTTCGTGTTTCCGACATATATTACGACAGCAGTTAGGTTTTTAAGGCGGGTGGGCAGATCAGAGAGGGATGGGCAGATCGGAGAAGAGAGATGGAGAGAG
>OU343220.1:35692237-35808383 GCA_910596185.1 Chrysanthemum makinoi | reverse complement strand
TTGCCAATAAATCATTTCGTTATCGTTGTACCAAGGTTCTTACTGAATCAAAACAATTGGCTACCCGTATGATGGCTTTTGCAAAGAGTTTTTAAAATCCAAAAATCTAAATCATTGCTAGGACTAGCAATATCTCAAGCGTAGGATCGATGAGTGTCTAAATACTCATCATTTTGTACAATCTAAATCATGAAATCATCCTAAAACACTAAAAAGCGATCAAAATGATCAAAATATCACAAACAAGTGTTTTATGTGTTTTAAATGTAAAAATATCAAAATCGATGAAAATGATTCAAGTTTGCAAAATTGGCGCTTTTAGTCCCCAAGTTTTAAAAAGTTGTCAAATCTAGTCCCCAAATTCAAAAATGTGAAGTTTTGTCATTCAAGGTCCCTGAAGTATTCTAAGTTGTTTAAAAATGATCCTTGAATGATTCTTTGGTCAATTGGCAAGAAAGGTCCCTAAACTTTGAAAAATTGAAAAATTAGTCCTTGGACCTTTTAAAATGAATTTTATGCAAAAGTGGTCCTTGTTCTATCAATGTTTGTCATGTTTGGTCCTTGTGAGAAGTTTGGAAAAGTATCACTTTCAGTCCTTGAGGTTTGGATAATTACAAAATTGGTCCTTGTTGTTACTTTTAAACCAAACGGATCCTTATCATATATCAACCCAAGCCCAAAATCCAACCTCGCCCATTCCATACCCTCCTTTGATATCACACTTTGTCAACGCAAGTCAAACCAAGAGAAAAACGCACCCAAACCGCCAATCGCTCATCTCCACTCACATATCATCGCCAAACCAAAACCAGCCATGGTTTCCTCCTCGCTTCCTCCTTGCTTTTTCCCCTCTCTCCACTAACACCCAAATAATCTTAATTATCTCAAACAAAACCCATTAATGGCTCAAACTCGCTCAAAGAAATAATTGGCCAAAATGACACTTGACTGTTTTGATGAGTTTTAAGAATCCAATGGCTCGTGAGATGGTGGGAAAGATTCAGAGGACATCTAGAAGTCTGAAAAGTCTATAAAGATGAAGAGAGATGCAATGTATATGGGTATCTAGTGTAATCTAAAAATTTTCTTAATCGTTTTTCTTTCTTTAAGTTTTTCATTAAAGTTTCAAGCTTGTAATAACTTTGTAAAAGTATTTTGAGTGTATTTGAATGTTTTCCAAAGAACTAATTTCAAGTTCTAATCTCATTTCAAGTTTTTGCATTTCCAAATTCAAAAATCTCAAGAATGTTTAAATGTTGTTGTTAGGTGTTTGTATGGACCTAAATAGGTCATGTAAGCTCCCATAAAGCTTAATCAAGCTTTTAGAAACAGTTAAAATAAGTTTAAAAGCAAAATCACAAATTCACCAAAAATATAAATTAAATAGGTAAAAAATAAAAAATCACTTGGAAATGGCATTCACAAATGAGCAAGGTGGATTATGGATGGCTCAGTTAGTAGCTTAGTGGTAAGCTAATAGGTGTTCATTGGTCCTTGATCTCAGCTGCAGTTGATATCCATTTGTAAGCTTTTTGACTAATTTGGCTTTTCATCAAAGGTGTGTTCATTAGCTCTAACTGCTTCTATTTCTATTTGTTTATTAGATATAGTTAAGTGTGTTTAAGCCATAAAATTAGTTAGTTGTTCTTTAAAATTTGTATTTAGTAAAAATTTTATTTTACAAATCAAAACCTGCTTCATCATCAAATCTTGGTTTCTAGTTGTTAGTATTGATGATTTGTGTTTTATTAGTTCTAATATATGATAATGCATGGTTTGCAGTCAAGTTCATAGTTTAAATTTGGTAGTAGCTTTGAAAAAGGTCTGCAATGCTTTATAAGGGTGTTTGATCTGCTTTGCTTAAATCACACAGTGTCTTGTGTTTTGTTGTTAGTACTTGCTCAGGTTACATTTGGTTCAGTTAGTTCAAACAAGTCACAAAAACAAGTGCTCATAAGCAAAAAGTCAAAAATCCATTTGATCTTAACTTGTGAATCCACTGTTGAGATTTCATGATCTATGATCATTGTTTTATGTTTATAAGTTGTTTAAATTGCTAAAATCAGTCTTAACATACCTTAATACAACATATTCAGTGATTAGTAGTGAATCAAAGTTCATCTTAGTCAACATCTTGGTTTTTAAGAAAAGTCAAAATTTTCATAAGGTCGTTTTTGAATAAACTTTGGAATTTCATTGTGTGTTCAATAGTGAGTTTCAGTTCAAAAGCTTTAGGGATATTAGAGTATAGTTGCTAAACAAAAATACAAAAATACTAGTTCTCTGCCTATCACTTTGTTAAGTGCTTATTTTCCAGCTTGTTATGACACTGCTCAAACATGCCCCAGGCACAAGTGAGTGTGTCCATTTTGAAAAGCTTGCATAGAGCTCTATAGTTGTCCAAATCTTGTGTTCTTTAGTTCCTTGGGAAGCCAAACTGGTCATCTTGAAATCTCAGACTTGTCTTTCACTTTTGAGCTTGTTAGCTCCTAGGGTATGCTAGTAGCTCAAAGCTTGTCCCATTTCGTAATAGCCAAGTGCTTATTGCTTATTTACATTTTTCAGAATGCTTATTTGTTCTTTTTAGCTTTACTTGAGTATCATTAGCGTGTTTACAGCTTATCTCATCTTTGGTTTTAATTTTGGACCTTGTTTGAGCTTATTTTACCAAATAAGCTCATTTGGGTTATCATGCCAATAAGCCATCAAAAAAACTTATTTGTGGTTTATAAAATTTTTGTCTTTGTTAAAGTTTAATATAATCAGTAGTAAAGTAGTTTTCAAAAAGAAAATCCAGAAAAAGACCAATTAAAAATCAGTGATAGTGTTTATTTAATATTTCTAGCTTTTTGATTTTATTTTAGCTTATTATTAAGCAAATTTTGTTTTTCTATTTTTCTTTGTTTTCTGTTATCATATAGTATTTTTAGAAAAAGTTTCATATTTTTTTCTATCTTTTTAGTATTTATTATAATTTTAATTAGTTAAAAATAGTAATTAATTAGTAATAAATAATTAAAAAGCATAAAAAATATCTTTTCAGTTTTAAAATTAGTTTTATCATATTTAAGATTTTTCAAAGTTAAAATTTTATTTTTCCAAGTTTATTTTATATTTTCTAGTATTTAAAGTGTATTTTAAATAGTTATTAATTAGTAATAATTAAATAAAAGGTGTGAAAAATATATTTTTAGTTTTAAAATTAGTTTTATAGTATTTTAGATTTTTCTGAATCATAAGTATATTTTTCTAGCTTTATTTTGTATTTTCTTCCTAGCTATTTATTTAGTTAAAATAAAATTTAATTAATAATAATTAATTAAATATAAAAAAATTTCTAATAATTTTCTTTATTTTTTGATTCCAAAAATGTTATTTTCATATTTTAGGTATCTTAGATTTTACTTTGCCTGCTATACAGTTTTAAACTTACGCACGCTTTAATCGATTGTTGTGCCTACCATTCCATTCCATTCCACCAATCAAGAGTGTAATTTCTTAACTAAACCTTTATTGATCACTATCCTTAGTGATCACTCTATCATCCGAGTTTGTGTTTTGCACACCATCGAGTCTCCGTGGACTAAACTAATCTTGAATTCATTATATTCTCTCGACTTACAGATGGTGTTTAAATGCTAAGCTTACGGTTAGCCATTCACAAGTGGCTAGGCAGCAGTAGTTGATGGATTCAAACATTGATCGTACCTCTCCCTAACTGACGGACTGTGGATCAGGCATACAGTGGGTAAAGACCCGTCCTTCCTCCACGGAGTTACACTACGCTAAACTAAACTACTAACTAACTAATAAACTACTAAATAACGTAACAAACGATATGTCTACGAGCTAACTTATGCTAGATAACATTTGGGGTGACCGACTCTTCACTATGGAATTTTCTAATTCCTAACAATCTCCCCCTAAGGGAGGTCACCCCATGTTTTACATTTCAAATCCTAGAATTCTATTCTTGACTTTGTTCTTGAGCTCGTAGACTTCAATTCTTCAATTCCGCAATCTTTGTGCTTTAGTAGCGATTCTTCAAAGTCCGCATTGATTTGTACTTTAAGTGGAGGCCTTTGAACTGATCCACATCTTTGATGATCATCGAAGCCATTGAGATCACACCACAGAAATCTGGATCACCCTTTATTGTGTTGCCATCATGTGAAGTTGTGACTTTCTGACCGACATGCTCACACTTTTGGATCATGACATCTTTCCATCGAGTAGCGAAGCTTTATCGTTCATGATATTTGGCAATGTAGTCAGAAAGGTACATAGTATAGAAATATCAGAACCAGGTTATGTAGATATGCACCAGTCATGATTTCTTCAATTAAGTGTAGATATGCACCGTCCAAATGTACCTAAAACAACTATAGATAAAACACACTAAAGTATCTTTGATCACTTTCGCGAATTAAGGTACATGGCCCACTTCCCTCGCTGATCAGCATAAGTACGCCTCGTGATCGTAGGATTCCTAAGAATCTCCTTGACAGGTTTCGCGATGTTCTAGCCGCTTCTCAAACAGAACGCCTCAAAGAAGACAACACGGAGTGAGTGAATGAATTGAGATTCACGATTGATGAAAATGATTTGAAAAACAATCGCGTATTGCTAGAAGAAAGAGTTTTACAATACGACGAAGGTTTTATGAGAAAGATCAATTTTCAATCAAAATACTTTTTGTATTTGAAAAGAGTACACATTCGACGTGCTAGAGAAAAGAAGAGATTCGAACACCGAACGGTTTTTCCAAAAGTATTTTTTTAATCAGAGATACTTTTTGAGTTTGAAAAATGAATACACATTCGATGTGCTAGAGAAAAGAAGGTTTTCACATCGAACGGTTTTTTCAAAAGTATTCGTCAATTCCATTCCTGGACCAAGGTTGATTTAAGAGTGAATCGCCCCATCGTTTCTATCCAGTTGTCACAAGCTTGATCTTTAGAAAAGATCTCACATGTTACCCACTAAGAGCTTGTATGATGTTGGCTCAAGAAGGATTTCCATCTTCATCGTGAATATTTTTACATATCACTCAGATGTTCTGGCAATACCACAAGGATAATGCGTAGGACTCTAAATATATACTTACTTTCCACATTGTGTGAAACAGCAAGTCTTCATTAATTTTGTGTCCTAACGAGATATTGTAGATGATCTCTTGGCTCTAGACTCAATAGTGCACATTTGGTTCCTATGCCGGAGACTAGGGAGAGGGTCTCCTTCTTCAATATCAACAATCTCTAAGAGAAAGTCGATAGATAATGTCGGTTCCCATTGAGAATGAAACAAGCCCTTTTAAGAGAAACTTGAGTAGCTTAGGAAGTTTAGTGCAGCTGGCCACTGGGTCCATGACGTCTTGCTTCAATACCAAGTTACCTTAGTAACCACCAAGTAGCATATGTATTGAACCCGGTTTCTGCCCTAAGGTTGAATTAATGGAAAGCTATTTCTTTTCACCCTTTTTCTCATTTCATTTCTTTTTCATTCTTCACCCCTTCAGTGCTTACCGAGACTTCATTACTAGAACCTTGTTGGGTTTATTCCAGATTAGCTCGCTCTCACCTCAGACTCTTCCCATATCTCATTTTTCTCCTTTTTCATCATACCTAAGGACTCTACACTATATAGTGGATTGTCCCTGGGTAGATCCCTCCGGTTCTGGCGGATCGTGGGAATAAATACCTAACCTCACCATCCTTATAACTCCATACATAAAGTAAAATGGTCGGTCTTTTGGTACAGTTCATTCTTCCTTGAAACCAATTGAAAAATCATTTGAAAAATCAATCAAGGTAGTTGTGATATAAAATCATTTTATACCTTAATAGTTTTGATCATTTAGAAAACCTCCCCCTTAACATGTGCATATGATTTAGAAATTGTTTAGCACATGGAGGCAAGAGGACTTTAAAATATTTTCTTTGATCACAATTTTCATAAAAAAACCATTTGATTTTCTTTGGTAAATTCTCCCCCTCAATATGTGCATAGGATATTTGAAAACATTTTATCACATAGAGGAAAGAGTTCTTTTGAAGCACATGCACGATCACAAAAGCCATTAAGAAACCATTTGCTCCCCCTCAATATGTGCTTCGAGATTCGAAAGCGTTTAGCATATATGAGAGCAACGCATTTTCATCAAATCGATCATCATTTATCAAATTTCATTATTAAATCACAAATTCTCCCCCGATCAAAAATATCAAACCCTTTGAGATTTTGGATCCCAAGTGATTTAATAAGGTTTAGAAAACATGGGAGAATATGTGTCCAGGTTTAAATGCTCATCTTGTTTTTGGATAAATCCTCTTCCTCAACATGTGCATTGTGAATATGAAAGCGTTTGGCACATGGAGGCAAGAGTTCCTTTAAAGGACTAAAACCAATTCCATTTAAACAGATAAGAGATTTAAATCACGACCTCTCCCCCGATCAAAAATTTCAAACCAATTGAGATTTGTTATCCCAACTAATTTAAATCATTTAGAAAAGTTTAGGGAAAGACGTGGCAAGATTTAATTTTGAAAAATGATTAATACTGATCAATTTTAGACATTAAAGATTGTTAGTGTCAGGTATGATAGTTTTTAAGAGACCTTTAGGTAAAATAAAACAATTTCACAATCAAACAAGAACAGAAAAAATTTCATTTTGACAGATCTTTGAGTTTTAAAGAAAATCATACCATGACATAACATTAAATCTTTAGATCACCACATTTTAGCGTACAAACGGACTTGATAGATGAAATATCGTTTGAAAATATTTAATTTGAAATCACTTAAGATTTGACAAAATAAAGTCCGGTGATTTCCAAAATTTAGTTCAATTTATTTTCAAAACAATACTTTCCATTTTCAAAGCAATTTAATCAAAGTTTTAGAAAAAATGGTATCATCACTATTTATCCTGCACAGAGATACGTTAGGTGGTTAAGAAGCTTCCGTTGTTGTTGCTGTAGGGTTTGGAAGAAAACCATCTGCAGATGCAGTGAGACTTTTTTCGTTGCATTTTAATGCCAACTGAGGTTAAATTAAGCTCCGTTTCTTCAATCAATTAGAAGAAAACCATCTGCTGATGCAGTGAGACCTCTTACGTTGCATTTATGCCAACTCTCCATAGAAGTCCAATTAAGCTCCGTTTCTTCGTTTGTCAACCCAAGATATAGTTACCCTTTCCTTTCGGCATCCAATCATCTTCATTTGTGGGATCCAGATCGGGAACATTGTTATATCCATGATATCTGCATACGTTAGTGAACATACATACATATATATGGTGGTCGACATCACCCAAACAACAATCGACTAATAAAAGTCAATCCAACATATCAATCAGATCATATAAGGTATGGGAATAATGTGTTTCTCAAACTCTAATCATCTAATCCTAGCAATCATATCCTAGGCACCTAGTCCTTCAACATAGGTTAACATCATTTTTAATTAAGCATATTAGGATAATTAAGAAAGCTCGTTAGATGATATAAATTTGAAAACATTCTCCCCCTCAATCAATGACTCATTTTCTGAAAATTTTAAAAGCGCTGAAGTCATTGATTGAGTTTGCAAATTTTTATAAAACTATGAAACTGATTGATTTTCAAGCAACCCATTTTCCACCATTTTTGAAAACAACAAATATTTTTCTGAAGAATTTTAGACGGAAAAACATTTGTGTAGGAACAACAGTCTTTTTGGCAACATGCTTTCCTTGTTTTGTTTTAGGATAAGTGCACAAAATATTTGAAAAATCGGTTTAGCGTAGCACTTTCCTTTCTTGAAAAACGGTTGCTATCAGAAGTAATAGCAAGCCATATTTTGAGACATGTTTAGAAAATAATATTTACACCTCCTGCTCGAATTTCATCTATGGTCCCGTGCCATTATTGAATGACATTTCTAAGACCGCAGATGTTATCGATACCAGAAGACATGTCTTGTGAAAACATATTTTTGGAATTTTTAAATTTTCTGATTTTTATGGGTTTTTGAATGTTTTATATTTTTCTATTTTCTTTTGTTGGTTTTATATTTTTGTATTTTGTTTTTCGGATAAATATATACAAAGATAGAATAGATGATATAGTTTAAGAAGATGATGATACGAGTACTAAGATAAGGATATCGAAAGGACTCGTAGAAAATAGAAGTCATCATCCCTAAAACTTTCACCACCAAAGCTTCCTAGGCTCTTGCATTGAAGAAAGAAATTGAACCATCTGAAAGTGAGACTTTGGCAGTTCCCCAAACCGAAAATCCTTTAGCTGAGCAGATTCGAAGCTCTATTTCAAGCTTGCCTTAGCCAAGTGCACGAAGAAGCACACCATTATCATAAATCCCGCTGCTCCATTTAAGAATAATCACCGTGATTCTTCGTTCGAGGTTATATCATATAATAGAACAAAGAACATTTCATCCCACACTTAAATAATCTTCTCAATTTCCTTTTCCACTGAAGTCTGAAGCAATCCATTCCAAAAGGTGTCAAGAGAACAATTCCCACAAGTAGTTGAGTTGATGCACAGTCTTTAGTATAATGCTCAAGAACTCTCCCGAATACTCTTCATAAGGGGAATGAAGAACACCTTCCCATGTTTACATTTTTCTTCCCTGATGAACGTGTATGAAGCTCAAGAACCTGAATTACACCAATATCCAAGAACTCTCCCGAATACACATCATGAGGGTAATGAAGAACACCTCCCTATGTTCACATCTTTCGTCCCTGATGAATGTGTATGAAGCTCAAGAATCAAGTACACATTCCCAGAATAATCTGATAACACCTCCCTCATGTTACACATTTATCTCCCCTGAATATGTCGTACTTGTGTGCCTCTTTTATCTTCAAAACTTTCTCTAACATCTCTTCCCCCACATAGTTGGAATTAGAACACTAAACGCCTTGATGAGTAAAACCTTGAGTTTCTCTACGGTCATGACATTTGTTTTCCCGGGATAACTTCAATCACTTAGAAGTAAGCTCATCAAGTTTACTCGCCATGAGTCAAACCTTGAGTTTCTCTGCGGTAATACATTTGTCTTCCCGATATCTTCGTTACTTAGAAGTATTAAGTTCATCACGTTTACTCTTTGTGTTTAGATGAGTCTCCTTCCTTGCTGGTTTTGATACTTCGTAATCAAGAACTTTTGTAAGCCCAAATACTTGAAATCTTTTGAGAAGAACACTATTAGCACAAATATATCTATGAGAATCAACTTGCTGAAGCAGAATATGAGCAAGTCTAATTAGTGCTCTCCCTTAAACCGACAATCTGTTTTATAACAGCCCATATTAAGAAGAAGTATTTAGATCGTTAAATGCAACTCGTCTTTAGTCTTCTAACATGTAGCGTAAAAATGTAGAATGCATCAGAGACTCGACTTTCTTCAAGATTGTCCAGTTGGGGATTAGATAGTTAACATCTTCAACTCACCAAATAAAATAAGAACATCACCAAAAAGCATCCCAATTAACTTACATCTTGGAAATCCCCTCAACTAAAATCCTTCCTAATCAAACAAGAAAGTAAAGATGTTCATCAAGGAAATCAGAATCAGCCGCAACGAACACACAAGATGATAACACCAAACTACCAATCACATCAAACAAGAACATAGAGATTGTTCAGAATTATCATGTTGATGTATACGGAAGCATTAACCGAAGCACTTTATCGATAAACTTATCAATCCGAGTGAAGATGTCAACCAACGGCTCTTAGAAGAAACTCCATGTAAGATGACCCGATAAGAAGAAGCTCGGTTCTTACATGAGTTAGGAGCCGTTCGACCATATATTCTCAAATATCAATCAACCATGCGAATTATCACACTTTCTTCCCCTCAAGAATTGCATACGGAGATGCCATTCTTGATTAAATAAGTGAAATCATCCAAATGTAGTCTATTCACACTTCTCCCGAAAATTAGCACATGATGTCTCCATCTTCATTATAATCGAGCAAGTGGAATGAGAAAACAATCAATGGTAGCCGGTTCACTTGATAATTAAAAGCGCATGGAAAAAGCATGAAGCATGTTGATGAGAATGGTCATAAATAAGAAGATTTCTTCTTCTAAGATAAAGCGCGACCGACACGCATACACTTTTCTTTTCTTTAGAGTACGAGGCATGAACTGTTGTGTTCATACGCCATAATATCTCTTTTCAACTCTCTTAGCAAAACATGTAATCAACCATTATCATTCAAGAGGCTCTTTGTAGTGACAAATGATGGAGATAACCCAATATGATGAATTTGACTCAAGTAAACTAAACTCAACTCAACTTAAACTTGCACATATGTAACAAAAGAAAGGATTTCCATTAGCATCTCTAAGTACTCTCTATGTACTCTATACTCTTCAACCAACCAACCATCAAGTATAAGACGTACATTACCTCTTGAAAATCCACAATTGAATGTGACACTGAGCACTACAACGTAACTCCTTAAAGTGATAGTTATTTTGAGATGATAAGAGTCCAATTCCCCCAAGTGGTAAAAAGAAAAGGTAAAAGTCATCCAACGATAACTAGATTTCCAAGTCTTCGTTTTTGATAATAAGCTCGAACAAGGATCTTGAAGAATCTTCATCCAACCATCCCCGATTCTTTCAGATACTAAGTACACTCGCCCGTGATATTTCACTTCAACCTCAAATAAATAATCTTGAATTACGCCGTTGTCACATCTTCTGAACTGCTCAAGTCTAGCCTTCTTTGTCATTTAAATGAACTTTGATAGTGGTTTCATCCCGACCATGGTTAAAAGCACGTAACCCCGTAAAACCATGTAATAACCAAACTGCCACGAAGAATATCCAAACATACATCCAATTCATGAAGTACGATCTTTTATCCCTTCTTCGAAACAGAAACCGTAGCACCAGCATCAAAAGACCTCGAAATACTCTTTCCTTTCTCCAAGATGGTTCCATCATTACGGGATTTTACAACTCTATGGTTTAAACCGAGAAATAGTTTCTTTCGCGGGATTTTACAAAACCAAGAATAAACCGTAAGATAGATCCGGAAATGCACTTTACTATTACCAGGATGTTTCCATTGACACGGGATTTTACAAGTCTATGATTTAAACCGAGAAATAGGTTCTTTCGCGGGATTTTACAAAATCAAGACAAAACCGTAAACAATGTCAGCTTGAATGTGTTATGAAAACTTTGGTTTCGGTGAATTTATGTTTTAGGGGAATATGCAGCGGTTCATCAACGGTTCATAATCCAACATCAACAATATCCAGTCAACACTTTGATAAACACATCATTCAAGCATTCTGTCGGCAATTATGGTGACCATATGGAGGATTAAACACGATATGCCAAACTTGATCATGAAGTAAAATTTCCAGATTTGTTACTTAAACTTGTACTAATCATTGTGAAAAAGAAACGGTGTACCCAATGTACAAAACCTCTTGACATTCTCAACTAAGTGAGACACCGAAGTGATAGCTACGTTGTGGGTTAAGTGAGAAAGAATCACAAACGCAACTAAATAGCCAAGTCTTTATCACCTTCTATAAACGCCCAAACAAGTCATCTTCGCGGAAGGGTAAAAAGAAAGAAGACGAAATAAGTAAATGCGCCCTGAAAACCTCACTTCAAATGCAAGTAAGAAATACCGTCCAAACAACCCCTCAGTCGACCTTAATCAATTCAAGCCAAGCCGAGACGTAATAATCATCGTGAAAATGTATATACCAAAGTCTCAAACTCATAACACAACGAATCTCATCATCAAATCTCATAACATCAAATCTCATATATACGATCAAATACTGAGAAGCCCATCAGACCATTATCCAAACACAATTCATTACAAATCCAATTCAAGCTCGGTCCAATTAGTAGTCCAATATTCTTGAAAAACCCATCATATCCGTTATAACCAAGTACAACATTCATTAACTTAAAATACGGACTACGGATGAAATTAACTCAACTCCTATGATTGCATGATTACTTGTGTATATAATCATAATTCCCAAATCCAAAGTAGACATGCGGCCCTTGACCTATTCCAAGCCCTCGTCAATTATCAATTTCTAAAGTCTAAATGTCTAATAGCAATTCCAGGCCTGGTCCATTAAAATTATCACCAACACTCGTCCGGCCCATGTTCAAGTGAAATAACCAATGACCATATTCAAAGACTCATTGGAACAACCAACACACACATTCCAACTCTCATGAATCTCATTAAACAAAACTTCAATGCACGAAATATAATGTACACGATCCAACTCTCCATCATTCGAAAATACTTAATAGAACAAATTGCCTCATAAGTCCAATATCCACCTGATCCAACTACTCAGGCCCAATGAATTCAAGTTGCTTTCAAATTTGGTTATATGGGCCCATGTATGCGTACCATAACCATTCCCATCAGTTACTTAACCCTAAAATTTTGGGGATATATAACGATTACATCCCACATAATATCCCTAATCCCTAAAAGTTCTCACACACCCAAACCCTAATCACAAAGTCAGACGCCTCCATCTTACAGTAATCAAACACGCTCCAACAAGATCTTCACGTTATCAATAAAAAGATTAAGCCACAGGGATGGCCACGTTAGTACCACATGGATGGTTTTACGAAGGTAGGATTTTCATTCTAGTATTTCTTAAGTTTATCTCCTTTAGTGACTGAACTGGAAGTAGGATGAAATCCAATCTTGGTTTTGTTCTAACTTCAATAGTTCGGATATTATCAATAGTACCTGGATCAATGATGGATAACTCGTGTTATTTTATACTTTGGAGGTCGGATAAGACTTAAAACAAATTGAACACACGAGGAATCTGAGATCCTTTAAACATCGTGTCTTTTTATTTTAATAATTTTGGATATTCAAAGGAGCAAACTCCTAACAAGATCTATGATTTAACGTTCCTGTGTGAATAGATTGAATGATATCTATGTGTATGAAGTACCACTCACAAAAGGAACAAGAACTGAGATCGAGTCACATTATTTTAATTTCGTAGGTATGATGAATTAAATTAGATCTGTGATGTTTGTTGTGAAAGTAACTCTAAGATAGTCTTGATGTGTTATCATTTAAATCACGAAGTAATAGAGCTGAGGTCTATTAGTTGACACTTAGAATCATGTTAGAAGATCTATGATGAGATGGGTTGTATTTTTTTTTGATGTTGAGGTCGAGTTGTTGTATTGGAATATGTTTTTGTGGTCGAGAGTCAATATCTTTAACATCTTCTTCATCTTCCTTTCTGTGTAAGTTGCCAGGTATGTTATCAAGTCGCTAGCACTAAGTCGCTAGACCAAGTTGCTACGACTTGTAAATACAAGTCGCTAGGCAGATTAGTGACACAACTCGCCACACCAAGTCGCTAAAATAAGGTTCAATGTATCAGGACACATTAGCAAGTCGTTAGCAGCTTCATTACAAGTTGCTATAGCTGGTGACTAAATAGTCACCAACTTGCCATAAAGAACAAGCAAGTGACAACTCGCTAACAAGAATAACCCAGAAAAGCTTCGTCTGTTTTGACCTTAATAGTGACCAGATGAAACAAAACAGTCATGGCCAACATTAAAACCAGATTAAAGACCATCAATACTGTTATAAAAGATGTTTAAAACTGTGTAAACTTGATAAGAGAACCATTTAACCATATCAGTTTTAAAAAACGATACATGAACAAGTTTAACCATATCAGTTTTAAAACCAATACATGACCAAGTAAAAACTGGTTTTGAACATGGTAATCGTGAAGAAGAAATGACCACTCAAACACCACATATAAAATCAGACAGCCAACATATCAAAACAACACAAATCACCATGGTACGAACCACACAAATCAACAAAACAATATAACCTTGGCTCTTGATACCATTTGTAGGATCGATATATTATTGTGTTTGATGATTCGGGTGGTCTTGGATGATCAAAATACATGTTAGACATTTTAGAGAGAGAAAGTAGAGAGATGGTGTTCTTGGTAGAGAGTTGCTTCAATAAAATGTAAAAGGTTAGATTACCAAGCCACACCCCTTCCATGGATGGAAGGGGTATTTATAGTTACAACCTTAACGTCCTCCTGACGGACTGTGGATGAGGCATACAGTAGGTAAAGACCCGTCCTTCTTTCACGGTGTTACACTACGCTAAACTAAACTACTAACTAACTTATAAACTAATAAATAACGTAACAAACGATATGTCTACGAGCTAACTTATGCTAGATAACATTTGGGGTGACCAACTCTTCACTATGGAATTTTCTAATTCTTAACAAAAACCAGCATGTATAGCATCCATTTTTAGGGTAAAAATGGATGAGTCCATAAGTTAGTTTCTCAATAAGAAACCTACTCTTTTCCCAACTCTTTCAAGCTGTCTCAAAAAATGGGTTATGGCAATGCCATATAGAGATACATCTTGCTTTCACCACCATGCTATTGACCATACGACTAATATCTTGTATAGGCGTAATCTTCGATTCATCTTTGGTCCTTGATTCATCTTCAGGCTTGAGAATTGGGAAACTGCATATGTTAATAAAACTTGTAGAACTATAATCTCTTATAAGCATATTTAAATTACTGGAAAATCAGTATAAAGCATAACCTCATGCCAATATGTCATCAACTTAGATACCTTTTACCATAAGGATTTTGCTGAAATCACTAATCTTAGATTCACTGATGTATGTAATAGAATAACCATACAAAAACAATATGCACAAAAAAGATAGATGCATGAGTAACTTACTATTGTTAAACTTTAATGAGCGAAAAAATGGATGAGTCCATAAATTAGTTTCTCAATAACTGAAAATGTGGTGAAACCTACTCTTTTCTCAGTTCTTTCAAGCTGTCCCGAAAAATGGATTATGGCAATGCCATATCGAGATACATCTTGCTTTCACCACCATGTTATCGACTATAGGACTAATGTATTTTGTAGGCGTAATCTTGTGATTCATCTTTGGTCCTTGATTCATCTTCAGGCCTGAGAATTAAGAAAATGCATATGTTAATCAAACTTGTAGAGTTTGCATGATTATTATAAATAAGTAGATAATTCATAAATGCATGGTTAAGAAAATTAACAATTGCATGTGATAATGATGTCAAAACAACATTTGCTGAAGGGAATGGACCGAATGTAATCACAGGAAAAGTAGGAGCGGCTGTAAACTTTACAAATGATTCCTTACGCAAATCAATCTATTGAATATATAAAACACAAGTGAATTTTTCATATTGCTAAAGGAAAAAAATGTAACTTTGTATCTGCTTGGCTTCTAAGCCAATTAGTTCATCAACGTCGCTAATCAAACTTTTAAGTCTTTTATCGGTGAACATGATCTCTCAAGAGTTGGTAGTGTTGGAATTATATAACATGATAATCATATATAAAACACATAAAAATCAAAGAAACATGCGGAAGCGTATAGGAACCAATAATGAATAATTAACTAACATAAACATAAAGTATGCATACCTTTTTTATTCTAGCCGAACAAAAATCAATTCCACAAAAAACTAGAAATTGAGATGAACCCTAATTAGGGTTTATAGGATTATATGAATTACCCCTTACCGATTTTGTAATTCAACCAAGATACAATCAATAGTGTGATTGTACGACGTTCTTGTACACACGTACTATTAACGAATTAAAGTAAATGCTAGTTTAAATAAACACAAAACAAAACACAAAAGCCAAACAAGGTTTTTGCTTCGTAAAAAAATAAACGGGTTGAACCCTTTATGACAATTGTCGATCCATCAATGCAATGAAAAGAAAAGAATGATAATCATGCATGCATATGACATGCGTATTAAATTAGCATGCATTGCATGTATATTATATACTAGTAAATACCACCATGATGATTTACGATACATATAATATTTAAGAAAGGGTTGTGTGTACAAAAAGTTGAAAAACAATCAACCCTTAATCTTGTTTATATACTAGTAGAAACTTAGAGCCCAAGTTAGATTAGGATTAGGAAACCTCAATCCATATAACCGGCCATACAAACCCAAAAGGGTTTCCGGATCCTTCTTGACATCTAATTTTTACTTTAGTCCTTTTCTTTTAATACTTAACGACCGTTAGTCCATTACATTTAATTACTTAGTGTTCATTATGTGTTTTGTGCAATTAATAACTAAATATAACATTTTATATTTAGATATTAAACTTAAATTCTCATACGTAAAGTGTACAATCTCGTGGTCTCGAGTTCGATCATAACACACGTCTATTAATTTATTTTCCATTAAACCAACAACTCCCACTTGGACATATCTTAATAGAGTGATCACATCAGTTAGCGTCTAGCAACACTTCGATGCCTCTAGTACAACTCGAGCAAGGCTCCTGGAAAACCTTTTAATTATTTCTCATTATTATTATCCTTTTGTTTCTAATATCATGTTAAATAAAGATATGGAATTAAGTCATTCTTTATTCAACCATTCTGTTTCTCGTTATAAGTAATTGACCAAGATTACCAAATCTTCTAAACATATTCAGGGGAGATCTTTGGGCGTGGCGACGCAAATATCTTGTCAACCCCACGAGAGGCCCATCAGTATTAAACTCCAAATAAATTTGAAGGAACAAATTCTCTCTTGACTACGAGACTAACCCACAAACTTTGCAACACTTCTGGAAACAACCCTTATGACTACCGCCATTAGTATAGCTTTAAGTTGTTCCACAAAAGTGCACTACATTCATGACACTTATCTGGTATCTCAAGTCTGAGGATAACTATTCATGATTTACTTAATAACAATATCCATAAAGTAAAATCATGTAGTTGGGATAAGTCCTATATTCAATTCATTGAATATCATCTGAAATTGGTATGCTTTCTCATCAATATACTTTTAAGAATATTCTACCAAATCACTCAAATTTGTCTTAATTTAACGATACTCCCATATCATTATATGACAACGGACGATTTAGAATAAATGAATTTATTCACAGATTAAACATGCAAATATAGGATACAATATATTATAAAATCAAACATACCAAGTATTTGATTTATTATAATAATTGTTTAATATCCTTTATCCAAATACTAAATAGATCAATGCATGAAAATTCCAGTTAATGAATTATGCCTCAAGTAATGATAATCATACTTGTTGACAAGGCATAAACCAACCAATTTGATCTATCGTAATTTTGAGAATACTTATTTCAAGAATTCAATTAGTGAAGTTCTTGTATGTGTGCATTCACCAATCCACATAATAATTCATAAAGTGTGTGACATCCTCTATCACCAATTTATGACAATTTAAACTTTCAAATATTTTAAAGTTTAAAGTATTCTTATTCTTTTAATGTATAATGCAACTGCGCTTTTAGTAGCACAACTAGTTCACATGGCCATTAACAAGGATGAAATCCTACCATGATTAGGATTGAGTGTCATCTCAATTAAACCAGCATCATTGTATACAAACAAAAATATGCTCATTAAAACTCCGTAAACTTTAATATCTTATTGTATAATGTTTGATGTCTTCCAAACTTTCAAGTTTGCAGCTGATGACAATTTGTACAACAATTGACATATTGTTCATCCATAGAATCTAGGAGCAATTCCAGGCTGTGGATGTAATTCTGTTAGGATATTCATTACACGAGTTATCTAATAACTTTTAGTTAGATATCAATGTTTTCAAATCATCTATCATTCAAGAATGATACAACAATTTGAATACACTACATGATGAATCTATAGGTCAAACTTAGATTTCATTTATGTTCTATCTTGTCAAAAGATATTTATGCATTTCCCAAATAATATATCATATTTTAGTAGAATCATTTATTTTACTGCACATGTTTATTAATAATAAACATATATTCCAAAGTTGTATGTTTAAATTCTTAAATCTTACAAGTGAAGTTTCATTCCAATCTAAGACTTAACATTTAGCTTACAAGGAATGTTACTTCCTATATGTTATACAACATATAAGATTTAAAACCTTAACTTAATACTGCCACTAGCTTTGAGGAATACTTAAAATTTATCTTATTTCAATTATAAATCAAAACTAGGAGTTAATAATTAAACATAAGAATAATTTCATAGATGCATGCATTTATCCATTCATGAATTATTGCACTTCGTACACTTCCAATGATTATATGAATTCAAAAAACCTTTCGATTACTTACCGTCCTCGCTCAAGTAATTTCTCAAGAAAGAGTTTTGATATTTCAATGTCATATTTCATATTAATGAAAACAAGTATGACAATTATCATCTTTATATATTTAATGTGTCTAGGAAAGAATATTCAATCACAATTAATTGCTTAAGTATGATTAATAATCTAGTCATAAAACATGCATTAAATATGTGTACAATTTTTTCCATATGATTTCTACACAGAGATTCAAACCACTAGAGTTTTCCATCTCTTTGAAGAAACTCATCTTCATTTTCTAGTCTAACTATTAAGATAAACCAAATTTACAAAATTGATTATCTTTATGGACAACATCTTTAACATTCATAGTATGAGTAATTTACCCAATTCAATATTTGGTAATCCATCATAATGGTTATCAGGTTTACTATAATCCTGTAACTCATGTTCTTCTCAGCATATAAATCAAATATCTGAGATATCCTTGCAGATCTGTGAATGAAAATTCCCATCATCTTGAGGTTAACATTTCATATCTAGCCTCATCATGATATTTACTAGTGTATTAAGAAGATTATGTATCTTGTAATTTTATCTTTCAAGATAAAAAAACTCCCACTTTCCTTTTGTAATATATAGACTCTCTATATATACTTAGCAATTTAGAACAAAACTACATTGTTCTCTTTTTAGGACATTACAAATACACATTGATAATTCCTGACTTTAGTTTGTTAATAACATATTCATAAGTAGTTTAACAAATTCAAAATCTTGAATTTTTAAAACTTAATATGATTCATCATATTTCATAATGAAATGGTGTTTTATCAATCTTCTATGTTGGAGTCATATTGAGTATATTCAATCCATACTCAATTTTCTAACCTTGTTACTTTTTAAGAAATAAGTTATGGCTATCTTGAATCAAACAAATCAAATCGAGTTTGATTCTCCTAACTGAACATACCATCAACTTGTGGTATTCATTAGAATTAATATTGTAGGACAATCTAACAATATATAAGATAAACATATTCCTTTTGGCTTACCTATTTACCAATTTGATGGATCTAAACACACACCTTGTGTTAGTGATACTTTGAGTTATATTAATAAGCACGCGGAATATACTTAGTAATACTTAGAAGATGGATTGTATGATGTAATGTAAGTGAGAACAGTATAACACAAAGCTTGAATATTATTAAGAATAATACGAGTGATCTTGCTTATCACTAGGGTTACACCTTGAAGCATACGTACCTAGAACAATGACCTAGGATCTCCTTTTATAGCACAAGGAGTCCTTTACAAGATAAGTATAATGTTAACTATATAGAATATACACAAGATCTTTTCTATACTTATCAATACGAATACATAACAATTATCCTAATGGCAGTGGTAATAATATGTACTAGTAGTGGTAATGTGTTTCTACTACTATTGCATTCTTCAGCAGTTTCTTCCACAAGCTTATTAGAGGTAACTGTTAGTATTATTCCCAACAATCCACCCCTAAACTTATGATTTCTATGCAAATCAATAAGTTTCTCCAATCTGCATCATCTCTAAGGATTTGGGGAATTCTACCAAGCTCTTCACTTTCTTTTTAAATCCTGAATAACTTTTGAACATTGATCTTGAATCCTATGTAACAAAGCTCTGACCTTCTCATTATCTTCATGAACCCTTAATGTTGTAGACAACATTATAGTGTGATGGATCTGGACACACTTCTTGTGTCAATGATATTTTGTATAATATTATTAAGCACGCGGAATTTACTTAGTAATACTTAGAAGATGGATTGTATGATGTATTGTATGTAAACACAGATTAAACACAAAACTTAAGCTCCAATATTATTAAAGAATAATACGAGTGATCTTAGCTTATCACTAGGGTTACACATTGAAGCTCTTGTGAGTAATACGTAGGTAATTAGATAAGTACCTAAGACAATGACCTAGGACCTCCTTTTATACAACAAGGAGTCCTTTACAAGATAAATATAAAGCTAACATTATAGAATATACACAAGATCTATTCTATACTTATCTAGACGCGTTAAACTAAACATAAACTGATAGCAGTGGTAATAATGTTCTAACAGTGGGAATACGTTTCCACTGCTAGTGTTAATCTGAGCAGTGTAAACCACAACCATACGTGGTAACAAATTATTCCCAACAATCCTCCCCTAAACTTACGATTTCTCTGTAAATCAATAAGTTTCTTCAGTCTTCATGATTTTCAAGGATTTGGAAATTCAACCAAACACTTCACTTCTTTCTTAACTTCTGTATGGCTCTTGAACATTGATCTTGAAGCCTTCGTAACAATGCTCTGACTTTCTCATTGTCTTCATGAACTCTTATTGTGGTACATAACATCACTGTGAGAGTTCCAGCTCTGATTGGATATTCTTTCTCAGCAAGCATAAAAGCATCTACTCCATTTGCTGTAGAGACATGATGAACTTCACATGAGTCATAGTAAAATCATTTAGTACCAGAACATGGACATGAGAACTTCCAGAAATCATCATCAACATTAGGTTCATAAAGCCTTCTAAGATTTATCCACAACTGCATTTCCTTTGTATCTTTGAGATCTTGAGCATTAAACCTTTCTTGAACTAACCTCCATAATGTATCAAGGTCATCTCTGTCAAAAGCTTTTATAAGATCTTCAAATTGAATGAATGATGAAGTTTCACCACCTACCCTTGTAATCTTCCATGTTGGAGCAAAATTGCTAGCAGTGTAAACTTCCCAATCAATAATAGGATGTCGAACTTGCAGTGGTTCTGGATAAAAATCTTCTTCTATAATCACAATCATTTTGGTCAATTGTTCTTCAGTGAATTTCTCAGTAGGAATTTCTTGTTCTTCAGTAATCTTAGTCTTCTTAACAGTTTGAGAATCACTTTCTTTGGCCTTTCTCTTCAATTCAGGAAACTTTCTTGCTTCTTCTTCAGAGCCCATTGGAGTAAAACCTTTATCTTGTTTTTGAACTCTGTAGTAAGCCCTATCAACTTGATCATCAGCCATTCCTTTGAATTGATGCTTCTTCCAACCACCAACATGACAACAATAAGTCTTCATATATGAAAGAATTTGTGCTTTGGTTGGTTGTCTTGACTGTCTTGATTTCTTCCGGCCCTTTTGACTGTACTAATCACATCTTCAAGTGCTTGATTGTTTTTCATTTGAATGAAATCCTTCAATGGCGTAGTTCTTTGTTCTTGATTAAGGATGCATCACTACAGTCAATTGCCTTTTTCTTGATCATTAGATTATTAGCAATCAAGAACTTAATATCATCTTCGTAGGAATCATAACTAAACTCGAGTCTTCTCTTTAAAATTGTAGGTTGAACGATGGAAAATGGATCTTCAACAAAGTCTTCCATTCTATTCAATCTTCTAGTCTCCAAAAAGCTTGCAACTTCCATTTCTTCAAGCTTCTTCTTTTTAGCAACTTCTTCAGTAATTATCTTAGCAATTTCTCTATCAAGAGCAATCTGAGCTTGTCTTTTCTTTGAAATCTTTCTTCCAGTTTGCTCTACATTTTCCATAACCGCTTTACCTTTGTCTTTCTTCAATTTATCAAATTCTTCACTTGCAGTGGCAATATTTGGCTCTGCAGTGGAAATAAAATCAGTGGTAAAATCAGTTGTAGTACAGAAAATGTCTTGATCTTCAAGTTGCTTTCCATGAGTTTCAGTTTCCCTTGCTCCTTTACTTGTATCTCCTTCATCTTCAAAAACAATTTTCCTCCCCTCAGTGTCAGCAACTGTTTTCCTCCCCTGTTTGGGAGAATTTCCCAAATCTTGATCAAAACCAACTGAATCACCATTAGTAGGTGAGGATGAAGATGAAATCACCAACTTTGCAGTCTTCTTGTGCTTTTGCAACCCCTGCACCTCCTCCTTTAAGGTCTGAATCTCTTCCTTTAAGTGTTTAATATCCTTGGCATGCTGCTTCTTGACATGTGCCAAATCCTTCTGTAGAGATTCAACCTGCTTGGCTAACTTTGTACACAAAACCATCAATTCCAATTGGTTCCCACTGCCCTCATCACTTCCAACTGTGTTACCTGTTGGGAGAGGTGAATCATGGGGCAAAGGTTCAGATTCTTCCCTAGTTAGACTAGGTGGAATTCTAGAACCACCACCGCTTGTTCCTAGACCATAAGGTTCAGAAACTTGATGTGTTGTCATGAGAGGATTTGGCTGTTTAGACCTTCTCTCATAGGTGTTTGAAACTGGTGGAACATAATCAATGTTTGTAACATTAATTATGGGTGTGTTTTGTTCAGTTGTGATCTTAGCAAGCATTTGTGGAAGGAGAGGTGTAAAAATCATATTGCCGTCTTTGTTCAAATTTTGAAAAACTTAAGGCTTAAGGCAACTGATGTTGTAAACATTAGTATGGGATTGCAGTTGAAACTCATTTAGCACTGCTTGCACAAACCTTGGATACATTAAAAATTTTGTTTTACTCTGTACATTGCCTTTCATACTTGTAAAAATATAATTTGACCAGTTAAAAATCTTATCAGTGACTAGACAAACCAAAGGATAAGCCATGGTTGAACTAAATTGCTCATAAGATGTTTTCTTTGGACTGAGACAATGCAATAGAGTATGAATAAAAAATCTCCATTGGGGACAAAAACCACTCTTTTGAAAGTAGCCTTTTTGTCAGTGGTATCATACCCCATGGATGATAAAGTATCATGAATTTCAGGCATAGGTAATGTGATGAGACCATTGAGATCACCCAATTGGAGTACTCTCCTCAAGGATGCCTCAGTAACATCAATAGTTACCCCATCCACAGTGGCTCTTAGAGCATCCACTGTTTCATGTGTATCTCCAATCTCAAGTGTTATAGACTTAGCAGAAGTCCAAAACTGTTTGATTTGAGAGATATAAATTGTGGGTTTTAGAAGCAAAGCATACCTTATATGTGTGGTATATAGAAAGTCCACAATTTGATGATAAACAGGGTCACTCTTCTCGTTAGACTTTTGTAGGTAGGCCACTAGGTTGTGTTCATCTACAAAGTTTAAAGATGTCATAGAAAATTTTGATGAAAAACAATATTATGTCAGTAAAAATTGAAAGAATAACTAGCCAATTGAGAGAGAAAGATATATAGGGTTAGGGTTTAGAAGTATTGCGCAAGTAAAATTATCTTTAGAAAGTATTTATCATAATATGGAAAGAAGATAATTTCCTTAATATTTTAACCCTATATATATGACAAACAGTGGTTACTTTCAACGGCTAGTAAAAATAAGTTATTGACACAATCAGTAGTAACGGCTAGAACAACAGGGGTAAAATAACACCGATTAGGAAACTGTGAACTAGCAGTGGTAATTTTTAAGAAAAATTTCAAAGAGCAGTGGTAAATAAAATCATATAAAACTAGACTACTCTTATCATAGTTTTTAGCAAACTACCAGCTATCAACGGATTTGATATGTCTTTACCATGAGCCGTTTGCTATGGACTAGCCAACTCTTAATCATAAAGAATATGGTGAGTTGATAACCATATAGTTTTTGGTAAACTATCAACCACAAACGGATTTGTCAAGTCTTTACTAGTAGCCGTTTGCTCTGGACTAGTTGATTCTTATGTGTGTTAGACATGGTGAATCAATAACCATTTGTTGTGTATCTCAGATATACACTTTTTAAGATCAACTCCCATCTAAACAAGCAAATACAAATTCATACAACAATTTCAGTACCCAACAGCCTCCCCTCACCACCAGAGAACATTTGGGCAAAAAGGTTATGGATTAAGCATTCCAATACTTGTTACCAAGGACTGAAATCTCCCCACATCAAGACCTTTTGTTAACAAATCAGCATAGTTGTCATCAGTATGAATTTTGACAACTTGAATTAGTCCCTTTTCATAGCAATCTCTAATGAAATGATGTCTAATTTCAATATGTTTGGTCTTTGTGTGTTGAACAGGATTCTTAATGATGAAAATGGTACTGCCATTATCAATATGAATGATGGTATTCATGAAATTGTACCCATAGTCCAAAAGTTGATTCTGAAGCCAAAGAACTTGAGCACAAAGGAATCTGGCGTAGCGCCACATACTACTGCCTCAGTTGAAGAATTAGCCACCATAGTTTGCTTTTTGCACTGCCATGACACTAATCTATTGCCAAGAAATTGGCATCCACCTGTTGTAGATTTTCTATCCAAGCTAGCTCCAGCATAATCACTATCTGAGATCATCAGCTTTTTCATCAAACTTTCCTAAATAATTCGTAAGGTTTCTTGTTCTTTGTCTTTAGCACTAAAACCCTGTTTTGCACATAACATGCAGTGTTAACTGCTTCAGCCCAAAAAGTGATTGGCAATTTAGAATCATCCAACATGGTTCTAGCAGCCTCTATCAGTGTTCTGTTCCTCCTCTCAGCAACACCATTTTGTTGAGGAGTACTAGCCACACTAAATTCTCTTTTAATACCTTTATCTCTACAAAACTCATCCATAACTCTATTCTTGAATTCTATTCCATTGTCACACCTAATGATTTTAACTTTCATATCATATTGGTTTTCTACTTCTGTGATAAAAATATTGAGAATGCCTGTTGTTTCATCCTTGGTTCCAAGGAAGAAAACCCATGTAAACCTGCTAAAATCATCAGTTACCACTAGACAATACTTCTTTAGATTCAAGCTGCTCACTGATGTAGGACCAAATAAGTCTATATGTAACATTTGAAGTGGGTGAGCAATAGAGTTAACCAACTTAGATCTGCAAGAAGCTCTGTGTTGTTTGCCTTTAAGACAAGCCACACAGGTTTGATCATTTTCAAATCTTTTCTGAGGTAGACCTCTCACCAAACCAACTTTGACAATCTTGTTAATGGTTTTGAAGTTAACATGACCAAGTCTTCTATGCCATAACATGGATTCATCCACTGTGGCCTTTGCAAGTATAATAATCTTTAGCTACAATGTTGTTCATATCAAAGCTATAGAGATTGTCTTTTCTAGGAATTTTAAGAAGGATTTGACTGTCATCAGGCATCTTAAAATCCTTAGAGAGGACAAAGCACATATCTTTGGTAAAAATAACATTGTTCATCTTGTCACACATTTGTGACACACTAAAAAGATTGTACTTTACCTCTTTTACATAGTACACAGGTTCAAAGTCCAAGTTACCAGTTTTTATAACTCCTTTACCAGCAACTTTTCCATTTACTCCACCTCCAAAGCTGACATATTGTCCATCATAATGCTCAAAATCAGAAAGATAGGACTTGTTGCCAGTCATGTGCCTTGAACATCCACTATCTGTATATCCTTGATCTGATCTTTTTGTCCTTGGATGTTCCTGCACATAAGAGTAAAGAGTTAGTTTCTTTTGGGGACCCAAGCCATGATTGACTTGGATCTGCTTCGTGTATCAATATAGTTAAATCTATCAAAGTTCATTGATACTCCATTGGGATTGGTTGTAGAGATATTTCCTTTAGGTTTCCATTCCCAACGTGCTGAGGCCTTTACAACATTGCCCATGTCCCCCCTTTTCTTGTTTACAACCCTTATAGTGGTAACTTTTGAATGAGCAGTGGTAACTGCTGGTTTCTTTTTAGGCACCCACTTTTGGTTATAATTAACCTTTTTAGCTTGAAAGGTTCTTTTCCCTGTTTTTGCAGATTTTGCAAAAGTTGTTTTGGAGGTTGCACTTTTAACAGGTGACTTAGGTTGAGCAGTGTTAACAGTTTTTGCAGTGGCAAAAGTTTTGAGTCCACTTCTAAGTTGAACTGCTCTTGGGATCATTTTGCAATGTGAATTAGGGTGTATATTATGTTGAAACCTGTTAGTCTCCACCCTTTTATTCCCATGGGTTTCCCTTCTCCCAACATAATAGTCACAATAAGCATGTAAATGATCAAAACTACCACAGATATAGCATGCCTTATTGTACATTACAAAATCACTACCTAGTTGTTGAGATTTAACATGATTCCAACTCCTTTGGTTGCCCCTAGGAGCTGTAGGCTTGTTCCTATACATCTCAGCATACCATACAGTTGGTCTAGGTTTATTAACTGGTTTCCTAGGTTCCTCTGTAACAGTATTAACAACTTTTGGGTTAGAAGTCTCTTCATTCTTTTTAACATTCTCATCAACAACAGATGAGTCACTAGCACTCTCAAAAACATCATTATCATGCTTAAATTCTTCCTCACTTTTCACCTTAGTGTCCTTTAAAGGACCATATTCTCTTTCAAGTTCCTTAAAATCTTATAAGCCTGTATGAGCTAAATCTATACCTGGAGGTGATGGAACACCTCTTAGTGGTGGAGGTATTGTATTATAACCCATAACAGATTTAGCTTTATTAAATACTTGAGCATTCCAAATTTTATTAATTGACTTAGATTGATGATAACATGTGTCTAAAGTTAAATTGACATTTTCATTTTTCTTTTGAAGTTTTTCAAGCTCCTTTTGGTATGCTTCATTCACAGCAGTTGTATGTTCTACCTCTCTTCTAAGAAGAATCATATCATCATTATATTTTGACTCATTAGCTTGGTAGTGCTCTATTTGTTTTTCTAATACTGCTAACGCTCTCCTAAGGTTAGACACAGTATAATTAGCAGTATACAACTCTTGTCTTTCATTAGAATATAAATCATTTAGCCTTTCAACTTCTTGGCAGACCCTACATGTTTTAGAACAACTATCAAAGTTTTGTACCTCAGAGTCAGAGAAAGCCATGAGAGCAAATTCAGTAGCAACAAGAGCAACATCAGAATGTTCTTCTTCTTGTTCATCAGCCATGAAACTCCAATCATAGCTCATACCATCAATAGCCAACATTCCCTTTGGTTCTTCCACGGTTGGTTCCTTATTTTGCTTGTACCAAGTAGACACTGTTATCCTTGGTCTTTGGTCTTCTACATTCTCTAGCAAAATGTCCAAACTTGTGGCGGTTAAAGCACTCCACTTTCTTCTTATCAAAACTGCGCAAGTTTCCTCCCATTGATGTGAATAGGCTTGCATCTTCTTATAAAATTTCCTAGCCCTCATGATAAGAACAGCTATCTGCCATTTAATATCCATCTCCTCCAAGTCATCTTCATCAATTTGCTCTATTTCTTCATGAGTTAAGACAGAGCCATCAACTTGTGTGGATATGAAAGCATAAAAGGTAGAATCTCCAATACTAGCAACCTTTTTCTTTGAACCTGCAGTGGCAACATTCACATTTCAAGTGGAAACTTTAGAACCAAAGAATTGCAAATTCATCATCACTGTCATCTTCAGAATCATCACTGTCAACAGAGGTTGACAACAATGCCAAGATACTAGAGCTTGTGCCAAGTTTCCTTGCCTTCTTCAACCTTTGCTCAATTAGTTTGAAGTTGTTCTAAAGATCATTGAGCTTCATTGTTTCTATGTCTGATTTGTTTTCCCAGACAGTAACATTAGTTTGAAACTCTAAAGGCAAACTTCTTAGAAACTTCAAATTTAGGTCTTCCTTTTCTACCTCAATGCCAAACACAGTCAGTTGTGTAACAATCTTCTGAAGTTTGGTAAAAATGCTATCAAGTGAGTCATTGCTTGAAGTAGAGAAGTTTTCATAACTTTGCTTCAACAATGTCTTTTGTGTCTTCTTTGTAGCATCATTACCACCAAACACTGAGCAAATGTCTTCAAACAGTTCTTTAGCAGTCTTGTGCTTGCTGAATGCAATAATTTGATCTCTAAGAAGAGTCATTAGCAACAAACTTCTAGCCTTAAGATCATTTTTCCTGCAATCTTTTTCAATACTAGATTCAGGCACATACACTTTCACAACATCTGTTTCACCAACCTTCACAGTACTAGTCACAGGCATGAAGGAATCACCAGTTTGAATGATCTCCCATAGAGCATAGTCCTGAATGAGAAAGTATTGCTCAATCAGTATCCTCCACATCTCAAACTCATTAAGTTTAAGCTTTGGTAGCCTTGGTGTAGAAGAGTTCGATTGGTTGTTTTCAATCTCCATTGAAAATTGAGTGAGTAGGTTAAGCTTATTCCTTGGATCTTCTAAAAGAAAATATCAGAACCTTATACCACTTGATGGATCTGGACACACTTCTTGTGTCTATGATATTTTGTATAATATTATTAAGCACGCAGAATTTACTTAGTAATACTTAGAAGATGGATTATATGATGTATTGTATGTAAACACAGATTAAACACAAAACTTAAGCTCCAATATTGTTAAAGAATAATACGAGTGATCTTAGCTTATCACTAGGGTTACACCTTTAAGCTCTTGTGAGTAATACGTAGGTAATTAGATAAGTACCTAAGACAATGACCTAGGACCTCCTTTTATACAACAAGGAGTCCTTTACAAGATAAGTAAAAGCTAACATTATAGAATATACACAAGATCTATTCTATACTTATCTAGACGCGTTAAACTAAACATAAACTGATAGCAGTGGTAATAATGTTCTAACAGTGGGAATACGTTTCCACTGCTAGTGTTAATCTGAGCAGTGTAAACCACAACCATCCGTGGTAACAAATTATTCCCAACATAGTGAGAATTCCAGCTCTGGGTGGATATTCTTTCTCAGCAAACATAAATGCATCCACTCCAGTATTTGTAGAAACATGATGAACTTCACATGAATCATAGTAAGTCCATGTAGTGCCAACACATTGAGCTTCAAACTTCCAAAAATTATCATTAGCATCTGGTTCATAGAGCCTTCTTAAATCAACCTATAACTGCATTTCGTTCATATCTTTAAGCTTGTCAGCATCAAACCTTTCTTGAACTAATCTTCACAATGTATCAAGATCAACTCTATCACGTGCTTTGATAAGTTCTTCAAATAAAATGAATGATGAAGTTTCACCACCTAGCCTTGTAATCTTCCATGTGGAGCAAAATTGCTAGCAGTATACACTTCCCAATCAATAATAGGGTGTCTGAATTGTAGTGGGTCAGGATAAAAATCTTCTTCTTCAATCAAAATCATACCAGTCAGCTGTTCTTCAGCAAATTTTGTTTTCTTATGTGTATGAGATTCACTATCTTTGGATTTTCTCTTCAGATAAGGATATCTTCTTTCTTCTTCTTTAGAGTTCATAGGAATGAAGTCACTATCTTGCCTTTTAACCCTGTAGTAGATACCTTCAACCTGATCATCAGTCATCCCTTTGAACTGATGCTTTTTCCAGCCACCAACACTGCAACAATAAGCTTTGATCATTGAGATAACTTGTGCCTTGGTTGGTTGTCTTGGTTTCTTTTGACCCTTTCTGACTGAACCAATTGCATCTTGAAGTGCTTGAGTATTCTTCATTTGAATGAAATCCTTCAACTGTGTTGTTCTTTGTTCTTTAGTTAAAGACTTATCTGCAACTAGATCAATTACCTTCTTCTTGACTACTGGATCATTAGTAATCAAGAACTCAATCTCTTGTTCTGTAGGTACATAGCTAAACTCTGGAGTCTTTTCTTTGAATATTGTGGGTGGAACACTGGAAAGTCGATTTTCATCCATTGGATCAATGGTTTCTATTATGTCCAGCCTTTTAGCCTCCATGAAGTCTGCAATCTCTAGTTCATCTAGCTTTTTCTTGTTTGCAACTTCATATTCAGTGAGTTTTCTAGCAACTTCTGCATCATGAGAAATTTAAGCTTGTTCTTTCTTTGAAACTTTCCTTCTTGATTGCTCTTGACTTTGCACAACTGCTTTACCTTTCACAATCTTCATCTTTTCAAATTCTTCATCTGCAGTGGTAATATCTTGTCCAGCAGTTGGGCTATTTGCTTTCTGCTGATGGGAATTGTATCGATGGTTGTAGCAGTAGAAGTTTCTGCTGCAAGTTTCTTGTTGAGGAATTTCTTCTTGAGTATCAACTTCATCTCCAAAGTCTATTTTCCTCCCCTTAGTTTCAGCATCATTTTTCCTCCCCTGTTTGGGAGAATTCCCAAAATCTTCACTGAATTCCTCTGAGTCACCATCATGAGGTGAGGATGGAGATGATATCACTATCTTTGCAAGTCTCTTTTTCAGTTTGAACCCCTGCAACTCTTTCTTGAAAGTCTGAATCTCTGCTTTCAATTATGTAACATCCTTAGCATGTTGCTCCTTTATTAGTGCCAAGTCTTTCTCCAGAGATTCAACCTGCTTAGCTAACTTGGTACAAAGTTCCATCAATTCCATATGTTGCCCACTGCCCTCAACACTTCCAACTGTGTGACCTGTTGGGAGAGGTGAATCATAGGGCATTGGCTCAGACTGATGATAAGGTTTTAAAATGTACCTTTTTGAGGGGTCGTTTAAGCCCTTATTTGATCACTTTTGTATCCGTTATTACTTAATATCGTTCCTTTTCACTTTTTAGGTCTCTTGAAGGCAAATTCTGGAATGGCACTTATTTGGATGAAAAAGCGGATATCTGAAGAAAATGGCCAAAGTCAAGAAATCGAGACACTCAGTAGCCGAAATACAAGGTGACGGCGTCAACTGTAACTAACGACGCGTCGGAGCATTTTGTGATGGACATAGCCAAATTTGTTATTTTCAAGTGACGGTGTCAAGCTTTAAAAGAGTAGGCGTCGCCTTTCAGACGGCCTAGATTTGATCTAGGCAGTCGGTGGTGTCTAAATACTCATGTTTGTGCAATATAAAGCTGCAAAATCATCACGAAAACACTTAAACACATCAAAATGATCAAAATATCACAAATCAGTGTTTTATGTGTTTTAAATGCAAAAATATCAAAATCAGGTGAAAAACGTATCAAATTTGCAAAATTGCGTTTAATCCCAGAGTTTCTAAAATTGTCCAAAATAGTCCACGAGTCAAAAATTTCAAAGAAAAATCACCAAAGGTCCATTGTATCACAAATTGTCATATTTAGTCCTTTGGTGGAAAATCTAAAAGTTTTGAGAAATTGTAGTTTAGTCCCTGAAAATCCAAAATGGTCAAAATTAGTCCTTGGAAATTTCACAAATGTCAAACTAGATCTTGGTCTATTAAAGGTTGGCAACACTAGTCCTTGGATTACATCTTCATAATTTACGAGGTTTGGTCCTTGAATTTCAAACATTACAAATGGTCCTTGTGTTATGCGGACCTTATATATAATCCCAAGCCCAACCAAATCCCTAGCCCAATTTATATTTACCCAGTCCAACCAATTCCTACCAACCCGTCCAATACAAGTGTTTAACCTAAACCTAACCGCCCCTTTCTTCTTCATTTCATTTCAGCCCAAACACACCCTCCACACCACCCTCCTTTTCCTCAAACCGGAGAACAAATAAAACTACCCGCTGTCCTCACGACAACTCTCCCATCTGTCTGATGCTCAGCACACCTTAGGAAGCTTTTGTTCTACGCCGAGAATGAAGACAGGATAAGTGATGCCTCTCGAAACGAGAAGTACCTGCCTTTCAAGTTCTTTGTCTTCACGAGGTAACACAAAAGATAGAAGAGAGAGAGAAGAGACACAAGGCAGGAGGAGGAGGAAAGCATAAAATGAAGTTGATGAAGAAAGGATTAGTTTTTGGTTAGTTAGTCTTTTTTCTTTTAGTTTTAATTTAAGTTTTCAGTTTTTAGTCTAGATTGGTAGTTCAAGCTCATGTTTTACTTTCATTGTAATCTTCTTTTACATGTAACAGTTAATTTCGGTTAATGAAATTTCCGTTCTATTTAAATTAAATTTTTCTGCTTAATTCTTGGTTCAATTCTGGTTTTGCAAGGGTTTTCGAGATGATTTTAATTGTGGAGTTGTTGATTTCATTTGAGTTAGGGTCATACTTTCTTCAAATTTACGTGTTAAAGTAGTTTAGATCCTTAAAGGGGTGTTTGTTTTAAACAAATTAATGATCAAAACTTATGGTTTTACCCATTTGACTTGTCAAGTCAAACACCCACTTGTCCTAATGGCTTTTAATAGGTTGAGTGTAAGTCACAAGTGTACACCATGGTTTTGAAAGGATTTTGATTTGCAAGACTATTGAAACATAGCAATGTTGTTGTTCAAAGGGATTTTTTATAGCTATTTGAAAGTAGGGTTTGCAAAATCTTGTTTTCAACATCCACGTTCAACTTCGGCTTTTGTCAACTTTGTTTGACTCTTAGTTTACTATAGCTTAGTCCCAGTTAGATTTTTAAGCGCTCTTTTAATTTGTTTTCTGCATCGACAAAAGCGATATAGTCAGCGGATGCCAGCTTGTTTTAGGCATCACATGCCTTTTCTTGTCTTCGGTTGGTGTCTTTTGGATCTCTACTATCTTTGACCTTGTTGTTGCGACTTATGATGAACACAGGGTACATATCTCACTTGAATATAAGCTCGAAACACCATTAAATTGCTCTTGACACGTATAACAACCACCCACAGTCACCTTTTTATCGCTTAACTTATCGGTGCTCATTTATAGCTTATGAGGTTATCATTAGGTCAATAATTTAGCTAGCCTAGGTCTAGTGTAGATATAAAGCTGTCTAAATTCCTTAGTGCATCTTGTTAGATAGTGCTATTTTCCTTAGATCTCGTTTTTGGACTCCCCTAGTTAATGTCATTTGCTTCCGTTTTAACCCGATTTATTCGTTGTTATTTTAGGTGGATAATCCCATGTGGTTAGCTTATTGGTTCATAAATTTGCACCAATACCGTTATTGTTTTATTTAATATGTAGTTAAGGGGTGTTTGGTTGGATCTATTCTGTGTGATTAAGTGCTCATTCGGCTTCATTATTAGCTTATTTGATCGAGTTCATATTATAAATGTAGTAGCAACTTAGGTTCCTTGTTAAGTTTTAGCTTATTAGGAGTCCTTAGCTAAGTAGCTAAATTAATCCCATTTTGTTTATCTTGTATCTAAAAGCAAATCTTTTTTCATCTCCATGTCTTTGTTAGTTACGATGTGATTACATTTACTAACACTAGAATTTTATTTGTACTTTATTATTAGCTTTATTTGTTAAGTAGTAGTTGGTTAAAAAAGTATAAAAATAAATGTGTATCATATTCACTATTTCCTGGAATTTGAATTTGTAGCTTAAAATATTTTTCATAAAAATTTCATAATTTTCCAAATAGTTTTAGTATTTTTTTTTATTAGTTTTTACATTTATAGTATTTAATTAGTAATAAATAATTTGGTCGAAAAATAAGAGCTTTTCTAAAATTTTCTTTTTGTCATGTATGCGTGAGAAAATTGTTTTTGATAAAGTAGGACTTTATTTCTAAATTTTACGTTTTATCTTGTGCTCAAATGACTTTTATAACTAAGGTTTTGGTTTTGGTGTTTTTAGATAATTTAAGTTTACGTTTTAGTTAAAATAGTTTATTTAAGTTATGTTGTTTTATAAAATCACAAAAACCTCATTTGTAAAAATAGTGATAGCGTTTATTTAATATTTTTTTTTTATCTTTTTTTAAGTTTCTTTAATTTGCATTTAAGCCGTTGTAATTTGTTGGCTTTCTCCTTTAGTTATAATCCATTCACAATCTCCTTTCGTTCAAATCTACGCGATCACTATCGTTTGATAATCCATTACGGCTATTTGGGACATAACGACCGGGGAGACCCTATACTCCTCGGATCTTCATTGATTTCGTGCTTAGCGATTTTAAAGGCTGATTACGGTCCGCCATTCACAGAGTGGCGGGCTTGTGTGTTAGCTTATTTGTTTGGCGCATCAAATTCCCCAGCGCCCATTGCGAGGATTGTCTTGATAATCTTACGTTTACTGATTAGTGATTTGGATATTCACTCCTTGTTTATACCATCTGTATGTATTTATATTTTCTTATAAAAATCAAAAACCTAAAAATATTTTCATTCTTTGTTTCTATAGCCCATTTTTCAAAAATCCAAAATATTCATCTTACCCTCTAATGCTTTAATTCTCCATTCCTTTATCCTCCAATCCGTTTATTCTTCATCTCTTATCCTCTTAACGTTTAATTCTTGATGTCATGGTTTTGACATGTTCTGCAGTGTGGAGGTCCATTTACTTGGTGGAAATTGTCGGCAATGTACCAATGTGAGTTTTAGGGGACAAATTTGTGGTAATTCGATCCCATTTCAAATGAAACACCCGATTTTTCCTACCTACCTCCACAGCCCCAATCTGAATCCTACTCACGAGTTTTGTGAGAATGACTCGTTACGGTTTTGATTGTCACACAGGTCCCGCTTGTCTATGAGCGGAACCATGTTACAATCGAAACTTTGGTGAAAGTTATTTTCCAATTATCTCATTGTGAGAATTGTGGGGGTCCTCATGCGACTTTTGAATGTCGGCCGGTGAATCAAAATTTTTCAAATTCCAATTCTCGGTTTTGACAATTTCCAACCCCACGATATTCCATCGAGTCATCGGACTTCGAGCCTTCACATCATTTCAATGATTACGAGGAGTGTAATCTTCCTCAAAGTTCGAAGAAATCGCGTCGAGAAAAGCGCAAATGAAAAGAATGGTGTGTAAGCTTACGGATGAATATAAGAATCGGATATGATGGCGATGATGATGAGGATAGTATTGAATGAAGGAATATTATGAGCGGCGAGGAGAGTGTTATTCAATTGAACGATCTTATTTCTCAACTCCCTCAATCTATTGCTATCACACCTATCTTACCTATAATTGCTTCCAAAGACTCTCTCAAATGGAGGATGATCATCTACGTACTATTTAGGAAGCGGAATGCGTCTAGTGTTGAGGATCTTGTCCCAATCCCAAGAGTGCGAGGATATATCCGATAGTGATTGTGATTTGCCTTTTGTGATTCTCTGGACATTTGGAGGTTACTTCGGGATTTTCTCAAATCCTCTTTTTGAATTTAATAATGACTACACTTTTGGGAAAGTAAATCCTATTTTCGATGAAATGTGCGAGGCGATACTGAGACCATCACGGAAGTGGTGGAAATTGCTAGCTCTCGAGCACCACTTGTCCCACCTCGTATTCTAACTTATCTCTTCCATCATGTGATGACAATTATCCTCCTTGATGAGATTCATGATCCAAAATCATGAATTCCCTTACGATAATGAGGAGTTAGTCATGATCATCATCATGATTTTCCTTATTTTCTTCACATATGGTGTGACTTCTCGTTCCCTTTTTTCCCCGGAATGAGGACACTATCTTTGACCGGGCATTTCCATGTACCATTTGTGAGCGGGTGCGTACGTATATATCTCATCGGTGTGTTGGAACTCACGTACTTCAATGTTTATCAAACATCTTGAATGAAAGTCAGATGGAGATGTTTTTCCACTTTTGCTTCCCATGAACAAATTAATTGAGGTCGAGTCAAGCTAGCGACTTCGGGAATCAAACAGTAGCATGCCATATGGGTTTTCACATATTTCGACTTCTTTCTACTTTCTACCACCCTAGTGTGGGGGACCCACATGTTGTGTAATATATATATAAGTTTCAAAAATCTTCTTTCTAAATAATGGCGTAATATTTCCTTTTCGTTTTCAGTTTAGAGCATAACCATGGTACTTTGAATATTGAGGGCAATATTCATTTCTAAGTGTGGGGGGGATTCTCACGAATTTTATCATATAATTATACCAATTCCCCCGTTTTTGGCCAAAATTTTTTGGAGTAAGTGTTCTACACTTACTCAATTGGTTATCAATCCGCCTTGTCTAATAAACAAAAGGATTGGCTAATCCGAGAGCAAGCGGCTCTTGGTAAATATTTCTCAAATCCGTTTATATGGCTTGCCATTTGCCCAAAATTGTATGGTATTGACTCACCATATATCCTAAAAAGTGAAGAGTTGGCTAGCCGCAGGTTATGGCTTGTGGTAAAGGCGTGGAAAATCCATAATTGATGACTCCACCAAAGATAATTACGATAAATTTATCTAAGAGTTGGCTAGTCGGAAAGTGCGACACGGTAAAGACAAATCAAATCCGTTGGAAATTGGTGGTTTGCTCAAAATCACATGGTTATCGATTGTACCATGGTTCTTACTTGGCTGAAACATTTGGCTACTCGAGAAGTAATGGCTTTTGGTAAAGAGATTAAAATCCATTATGTTTTCTCAAATCATTGCTAGGGACTAGCAATATCTCAATGTGCGGGATTGATGAGTGTCTAAATACTCTCATTTTTTGTACAATATAATTTGCAAAATCTATGAAAAACTTAGAAACACATCAAAATGATCAAAATATCACAAATCAGTGTTTTATGTGTTTTAAATGCAAAAATATCAAAATGAGATGAAAAACATATCAAATTTGCAAAAATTGGAGTTTAGTCCCCAAGTTTCTAAAATTGTCAAAAATAGTCCACGAGTCAAAAATTTCAAAGAAAAATCACCAAAGGTCTATTTGTAATCACAAATTGTCATATTTAGTCCTTTGGTGGAAAATCTAAAGTTTTGAGAAATTGGAGTTTAGTCCTGAAAATCCAAAATGGTCAAAATTAGTCCTTGGAAATTTCACAAATGTCAAACTAGATCTTGGTCTATTAAAGGTTAACTAGTCCTTGGATTACATCTTCATAATTCTGAGTTTGGTCCACTTGAATTTCAAACATTACACAAATGGTCCTTGTGTTATTTATTTCCAAATAGCCGGACCTTATATAAATCTAAGCCCCGAACCAAATCCCTAGCCCAATTTATATTTACAGTCAACCAATTCCTACCAACGTCTACAGTGTTTAACCTAAACCTACCGCCCTTTTCTTCTTCATTTCATTCACGCTTTAAACACACACGGAGCACACACCCACCCTCCTTTCCTCAAAACCGGGAACCAAAATAAAAACTACCACCATGTCCTCCGAAGACAACTCTCCATCACATTAGTGCTTTCATCCACCTTGGGAAGCTTTTGTTCCCAGCGAGAATGAAGGCAGGATGAAGTGATACCTCTCCCAAGAAGCAGTACCTCTGCTCAAGTTCTTTTGTCTTTAGAGGTAACACACAAAGAGAAGAAGATGAGAGAAGAGAGAAGAGACACAAGGCAGGAGGAGGGCTGAGCTTATAAAATGGGCAGCCATTGATGAAGAAAGTAGTTAGTTTTTTTTAGTTAGTTAGTCTTTTCTTTTTAGTTTTAATTTAAGTTTTTAGGTTTTAGTCTAGATTGGTAGTTCAAGCTCATGTTTTACTTTCATTGTAATCTTCTTTTTACATGTAGCAGTTAATTTTAGATTAATGAAATTTCAGTTATTTTAAATTAAATTTTTTCAGACTTAATTCTTGGTTCAATTCTGGTTTGCAAGGGTTTCAGAGATGATTTTAATTGTGATTGTTGATTTCATTTGAGTTAGGGTCATACTTTCTTCAAATTTACGTGTTAAAAGTAGTTTAGATCCTTAAAGGGGTGTTTGTTTTAAACAAATTAATGATCAAAACTTATGGTTTTACCCATTTGACTTGTCAAGTCAGCGCCCCTTTGGTCCTAATGGCTTTTAATAGGTTGAGTGTAAAATCGCAAGTGTACACCAATTGGTTTTGAAAGTTTTTGATTTGCAAGACTATTGAAACTGTTAGCAATGTTGTTGTTCAAAAGGGATTTTTATAGCTATTTGAAAGAGTTTGCAAAATCTTGTTTTCAACATCCTACAGTTCAACTCCAGCTTTTGTCAACTTTGTTTGACTCTTAGTTTACTATAGCTTAGTCGATTAGATTTTTAGCGCTCTTTTAGCTGTTTTACGCATCGGCAAACGACCATAGTCGGCAGATGCGGCTTGTTTTAGGCATCACATGCCCTTTTCTTTTCTTCGGTTGGTGTCTTTTGGATCTCTACTATCTTTGACCTTGTTGTTGCAGCTTAGATGAACTGGGGTACATATCTCCGACTTGAATATAAGCTGAAACACGGTTAAATCGCTCTTCGGCTTTTGTACTAGCGGCCACACCACAGTCACCCTTTTTATCGTTAACTTATCGGTGCTCATTTATTGGCTTATACGAGGGTTATCATTAGGTCAATAATTTAGCTAGCCTAGGTCTAGTGTAGATATAAACTGTCTAAATTCCCCTTAGTGCATCTTGTTAGATAGTGCTATTTTCCTTAGATCTCGGTTTGGACTCCCCTAGTTAATGTCATTTTGCTAATTTGTTTGCATCAACAGTTATTATTTGGCATTTTGAGTGGATAATCCCATGTGGTTAGCTTATTGGTTCATAAATTTGCTTACCAACTACTCGTTATTGTTTTATTTAATGCCAACTGTAGTTAAAGGGGTGTTTGGTTGGAGTGCATTACAGAATACGGATTAAGTGCTCATTCGGCTTCATTATTAGCTTATTTGATGGAGTTCATATTATAAATGTTGTAGCAACTTAGGTTCCTTGTTAAGTTTTGCTTATTAGAGTCCTTAGCTAAGTAGCTAGAATTAATGCATTTTGTTTATCTTGTATCTAAACCCAAATCATTTTCATCTCCATATGCTATTTGGTTACGATGTGATTGTTACTTTATTTTGCTACAGAATTTTATTTGTACTTTATGTAGCTTTATTTGTTAAGTAGTATTGTTGGTTAAAAGTATAAAAAAATAAAAACAAAAGCTGACAGGTTGGGATTGAACCAGTGCAAAAAAACCTCTTCCATGATCCAACCCGGCACAACCAAGCCGATCTAAGTACCTTGTCTTGTTTTTTTTTTGCACACACAATTCATTTAACTGATTTTGTTTGTCACTTATTCATTTTAGCTTTTTAAAGCACTTTGCTTGTATTTAGCAATCTCTTGCTTTTCCAACTCTTCATTTTCCTAGATTAGTTGTAGCTTAAAATATTTTTCATAAAAATTTCATAATTTTCCAAATAGTTTTAGTATTTTTTTTATAATTAGTTTTTACATTTATAGTATTTAATTAAGTAATAAATAATTTAAGAGTGAAAAAATACCGGCTTTTCCTAAAATTTTCTTTTTGTCATGTAGTGCATTGAAAATTGTTTTTGATTCGTTAGGACTTTTATTTCACAAATTTTCGTTTTATCTTGTGCTCGGTATTAATTTTACATAACTAACGTCGTTTTAGTTTAAGTTACGTTTTTAGATAATTTAAGTTTCGTTTTTAGTTAAAATAGTTTATTTAAGTTATGTTGTTTTATAAAATCACAAAAACCTCATTTGTAAAATAGTGATAAGCGTTTATTTAATATTTTTATCTTTTTTAAGTTTCTTTAATTGCATTTAAGCGTTTACTTAATTTGTTGGCTTTCTCCTTTGGTTATAATCCATTCACAATCTCCTTTTCCGTTCAAATCTCCCGATCACTATACGTTTGATAATCCATTACACGGCTTCGGCCGGGACATACGACCAGGGGAGACCCTATACTCTCGGATCTTCATTGATTTAGTGCAAAGCGTTTAAGTAGTTACGGTCATGCATTCCAAGTGGCGGGCTTGTGTGGTTAAGCAATTTGTTTAGCGCATGTCAGTCATAATTTGAAGAGGACCGGCGTCACAAGCACAAGGTGATGCGTCATAGACTAACGTGGCCAAGGCGAAACCCCAATGGCGGACCAGCCCGTCACAATTCAAAAGGTTACGCGTAGTCGCACTTGTAATCTTATATATAGAATCCGAAATTTTCAGTATTTGTGTGTAGTCTTTTGGAGTAAAAACCTAAACCAAACCAAAGGTCATCTTATCACGGTATTTTGGGTTCCAAACCCTATCTTACATCAAGATAAGTGTTTTACTTCATTAATTCAATTATGTCTTTGATTATTTGTGTGTATGCTTGCATGTTCTCCATGTCCGGCTAATTTATTTGTGTGTTTGCGTAGGGAATATGAAACTTAATTATTGAATATTGATTGGTTGTGTCTTATCTTAATTGTTAATGATCTAGTAATGCGATAGGTCATTCGTTGTGTAGTTAATGCTTGATTAATCTTTGTGAACCTTAGACTATGACACCTAGAGTAGTTGTAGGCTAAACTATCCAAAGAGTGCCTTAGAGTTAGAGTTTATAATTCCTAGAGATTTTGTATGAGCTGAGACCCTTTGGTAAGTTCAAGAGTTAGGGATAGCATACCATGACTTTAGAACCTCAATAGCGATTAAGAATAAGGGCGTGACAATTGACCATCAATAGGAGATAATTAAGGAGTAATAAAACCAAAGTAAACACATTTTTAAACTATCATCGACACACAATAATTAGACATAGACTACACACCACTTAGTTTAGATAATTAGATAAGTAAGTGTCGGTAGAAATACCAACCCCAAATCAAACCCGAGATTGTACCTTTCCATTTCTAAAACATAAAAAAAAGATAAAAAATAATTTTCCTCAACTAACCTTAGTAGTAACTTCTCACTAGCATTCCTATTCTAGAGAGCGATATCAATACCCGTGGCTTACCTAATACTACACTACACGATTAGGTTCATCTTGCCTCACGGTGTTATAAAACTTGCTTTCGAGAAAAAGAAGTTCCTTTGACCCGAAGGGCGCGTGTAGCGTTATCAAGTTTTTACCGCCAGTGCGGGGAATATAATAGCTAGTTAGTAGTCCACCTCGTTTAGGTTTCTTTGCTTGATTCCTATCAAGTAAATTTTTCTCATTTTTAGCTTTCTCGTAGTCTATCCCCTTCTTCGTGACCTTTGTTCGTAACCCATCACTTTTCATCATGGAAGGTGATAACCACCCACCATTCATCAACCCACCACCAAATGACCCTCCAAGAGGCCGATTCTTGGTGAATACTCGAGACCAAGCCACCTAGGCTATAGGAACACCATTGAGCTTCCCGACCAAGCCCAAACTATGGCCCTGCGATCCGACACCATCCGATTGGTGCAAAACGGATGTGCATTCCATGGACTTCGCCCAAGATCCAAATCAGCATCTAAGGGATTTCCTTAAAATTGTCGATTCCATCGACCTTGATGCTACTACTCGGGAGACCACGCGTCTGCGTCTCTTCCAATTCTCTCTACGGGATCAAGCTAGTAATTGGCTTGAGCGACTTCCCGCCGACTCCATCTCAAGTTGCGATGATCTCACCTCTAAACTTCCTTGCTCAATTCTTCCCACCGGGGAGAACCACTAAACTTAGGAATGACATCTTGATGTTCCAACAACATCAAGGCGAATCTCTCTACGAAGCATGGACCCGATTCAAGGACTTACTTCATAAAGTCCCTCATCACGACATTGATCTTTGGCTCCAAGTTCAAATCTTCTATGATCATGTCAACTTTCCCACCAAGCGATCCATTGACCAAGCGGCCGGTGGAAAACTTAGTGATCTCACTGCAGAAGAATCATGGGGTATAATAGAGGACCTTGCCCTCTATGACAACGAAAGTTGGAATGACCCCCGTGAGTTGCCCAAAACCGTTAAGGCAATCTCCTTGCCTCCTATCGACTCACAATCTTTCGACCGTACGATGATCGAACTTGAAGATCAAGTTAAATTCCTAATGAGCTCTTACTAAAATCCTAAGTCTTCACGCCATGTGAACAAAGTTTCTTCCTCGTGTAAGAGCGTGTAGTGATCCTCATAACACGCACTTGCACCCTATCCCCAACATGCTTCCGTGACTCATCCTCGCGTATTAATGGAACGGGAGGAAGATTCCCTACAACACCCGGACCTAGGACTTTCAATGACACCCGAGAAGCATGGAAGGACAAGCCCGACTTCTATTGGGGAAAAACCAAAGAATTCACTTCCAATGATTTCTCATGACCCCAATCTCACGTCCCTAACCAACAAAACATTGAAGGGATGTTGCAAAACCTAGTCGCACCCCAAGAAGCCCAAATAGCTAAGCTCTGGGTTCGCTTTAACCAACAATAAGCCAAAATGGATAGGAAGATAGATAACCTCTTGAAAGCCATGACCAATAGTGATAGGAAGGTTAATGCTATCTAAACTCCCGAGCCTTCGATTGTAAGATTAAGGACCCAAGTAAGTTAGCTAAACACGTCCAATTCGTCAATACCATCACCTTAGTAAAACCCAATGGAACAAATGACGAAGAGGACCATACACTTGAGGTTAGTGAAACACCGACGAATGAAACAACCGAGGAAGTGGATGAAGTAGACAATGATTATTTCAATAAGTTTCCTACGAAAGAAGAACTATCTCGCCACCCTCACTTAGTGCGTGACCTCCGTCACATGTATGTTAGGAAAAGTCCTAGAATCAAGTTTGGGAACCCTTGGAATCTTAACATACCATGTTGCATAGGACATCTTTTCTTGGCAAAGGCCTACATTGATCGCAAGTCCCCAGTCAACATAATGACTAGCACCTACTACAATTGGGTAATGAAGAGGCCTATTCCAACTAGGCAAGACCCCGATAATCCTAGTGCTAGTTGCAATTTTCTTGGTAGAGTTAAGGGATTGCCTGTTTATGTAGGTAGTTTCACGTTTCCTACGGACTTCATAATTGTAGATGATATTAGTACGGCCATAGATCCTAGCTTGTCCCACGTTATTCTAGGAAAACCTTTCATAGAAAGCACCGGGATGACCTATGACCTCTCGTTAGGAATAGAGCGATTCAAAGATGAGACCGATGAAATAGCTTACCAAATGCCGTTTAAGATTGAGAAGTTTTCATCACTCTCTAATGATGGAAAGGAACTTAAACTATCGGTCTATTATAGGAATGAGGAGGACAAAGAAAAAGGAGTAGATTATGTTATGGCTAAGATTTTCGGATTCTATAAGGATTGCTTGAACCTAGGACCGAAATATAGGATCGAGTGGGGAGAGGACGAAGTCTTAGAGAGGTGCATCATAGGGCACTTCTACAACATGGAACCCCCCAATAGAGAGCATCATGAGGAAGAAGATGACGGTAATGAAGTTACGTAGGAGCACGACTACGAGTCTAGCTACAAGACTCTTAAATAAAGAAAAGCGCTTCGTGGGAGGCAACCCATGCTTAATTGTTTGCTTGTTAGTGTCATATATCTTTTATTGATTGCTTATTCTCATGTTTAAACTTGTAAAAATGCTTTATTTTGTTTTTAACTTCGTCTTAATTGCATATAAAGGTATTTTACATAAAGGATAAGTGTAGGGAGGATTACACACGTTTTCAAAAGAAACGTAAACAGTAGAATAGCAATTCATTAAAAGATATATATGTGTGTTTGTTCGAGTCAAATGCTTGTATTTAGTCATAATGGATGTTTTGCAGAAATTTTCCGATTCTAAAGATATAAATTTTTCGAGAAAAATCGCAGACCGCAGTTTTTGTCGGGATAACCTCGACGGTGTCGATCGCAACGACGGCCGTCGAAAGGAGTAAAACCACAGATTACTTTTTCTCGTTTTACGAGCTACTTATAAATTTTGGAATTTTCCAGGTCTTAATTTTCCAGAAATTCTGTAAACATCCATTCCACAAGCATTATATCCTAGTTTAATCGAGTCTTATATATATTATTACCGCCGATTTTACGCGAAGGTGTCGTTCGTTTTCTTCGAATGTGCAGGTTTTATTTATCAAGAAGAAGAAACAAAAGATAAGAAGGAGCTTTTCACGCATACATTTTTCTTGGAAAGGATTTAACCACCACTTTACACGGATCCTACCGAGCTAATCAGGGGAGTATTAGTTTCTTTTGTTTTTGATTACCTTCCATTATCATAACTTTGATACTTTCGGGGAACATTGGGGACAATGTTCAGTTTAAGTGTAGGGAGGGAAAATAAAACGGGAACTTTAAAACTATGCTTATCCTTGATTATTTTCTTTATCCAATTGTAATTGTGTAATAAACCATGAGAAAATGTCGGTTAGGGTAATTTTGGCACCAAATTTTTAATTTTTCATGACATGTAGGAGTGGGCCATTAGTCTTAACAAAAGCGTCTCACGGATAGAAAGTTGCATGACTAGCACAAAAACCCTTTACCACCTAAATTCCACCCAAAATGTGATGATCGCCCTTAGATTAGTAGGAATTAATGCATTCATCTCTAATGCTTAGAGTGTAAACCGGTAGTATATTAGATTCTAGAACTTATTTTGTGATGCATTCCGAGATCGCTAGTAAGACTACACTTGTGTAGTTAGGAATAACTAAATAATAAGAGGCATTAGGATAACCCTTGTTTGATACCCGTAATATAATTACTTCTTCCACCTCGGTTGAGGAATTCCCCCACACCCTTTGCGTTGTACTCATCTTTAGTACACGATACCCCTAGTTAACCCTTCAGAGCCTATCCTTTTCGCGGTTCTCTTGATGTTTCGGTTTTTCCGGAATATCAATGAAGAGCATTTTTTACACCCCACCCCCAAATATACACCCAAATTGCCTTAGCCTACCTTGTATGCATTCACTTTTAGTGCATTATTGTTATCACCCTAAACCCTTAGTTCAATTATCTAGTTGCTTGCATGAGTTGCTAAGTCGAGTCATATCCTTTGTACACAGTATTGGGACGATTGGGACTCATGGAAAAAAGTTAAAGTTTATAAAATGACTAGAAGGGAACGTTAAATTCCTTTATTTGCATAATAACAAACCCCAAGTGTTTTGATCTTTTCAATTCGGGTCAAATTAGTGTTAGAGTAATAAAAACTCAAGTGTAGGGATGTGCCTATAAATCCCTATCATTTTGATGTTACCGTAGAGGATGGTAGAGTAAAAGTGTATGAAAAAAAAATCGAAAAAATAGAAAAGAGAAAAGAAAAAAATAGTGTTAAAAAAAAAAAAAAAGAAAAAATATACGGGCTACCATCCTACATCTATCTTTAAATTTATGTTTGTTTGTTTCAGTTATCTAGAGTTTAGGGTGTCGAGTCTTGGCTTAGCAACGCCATTCTTCGTATGCTTGTAACATAAAGATTTTTGACATGCCACCACTAAATAGCCTATCCCACCAAACCCTTTGTTTCCCTACCGTAAGCCTAACATTACAACCCTTTAAAAGACCTCTTTGATAGTCTTTCCTAGGTGCTTACGCCAAAGCGATGGAGGTTTGATCTATTCTCAAGCCTATGGTAATCTATGTACTAGGACCGGTTAATGAGTGTTTATCTTCCATTTCCAACTTGTTATATTTCATATAGACCCGAGAGAGATGTGAGTATCCAAACACCCCATGTGAGGTGCTAGTATATAATTTCCGTGCTTGTTAATGACTTTTGCGGGGCTTATATGTGTTGCGGATTGTTTTAAACCAATGCTTCATGACCCCTAACTTATAAATTAATTGGCTAAAAGCACATTTGCTTGAGGACAAGCAAATACCAAGAGTAAGGATATTTGATAAGGTTTTAAAATGTACCTTTTTGAGGGGTCATTTAAGCCCTTATTTGATCACTTTTGTATCCGTTATTACTTAATATCGTTCCTTTTCACTTTTTAGGTCTCTTGAAGGAAAATTGTTGGAATGGCACTTATTTGGGACGAAAATGCTTGCTGGATATACGAGAAAATGGCCAAAGTCAAGAAATCGAGACACTCAAGTTGCTGAAGTACAAGGTGACGACGTCACTGCTTAACTGCGACACCGTCAGAGCATTTTGTGAGGGGACAGTAGCCAAATTTCTTATTTTCAAGTGACGGTGTCAAGCTTTAAAAGAGTAGGCCGTCGCAACTCAGACGGCCTAGATTTGATCCAGACGGCGTCATAAGCTGAAGATTTGACAACTCGCAATTTCAGGTCATTTTTCAAAATATTACTCATGCTTCATTATTTCATCGTTTATCGTAAACTAGGTTTACGAGTATCAAATTCACGTAACCTTAATGGTTTAGCTGTGAATTCATGAACAATCATCAAGGACATTCCATATAGACTAGGTTTAGTCTACATATCATTAGCATCATCATCATCATATTAGTTCATGCATGGTTTTGCATTTTACATTAAACGTATAATTCCATATTAAATAAACGCTATCGCGTATATAAATTATTTTGAACATTTGATCCGATACTTCCAAAAATTATCCCGATATATTTTTATACTTATATTAGGATTATAAAAATAGTATTATGAGTTTACTCAGTGTTTTAAATTTATTTTGTATATAAATTGTTATATTTATATAATTACGACGATTTTCTTAAATACTACACGATAATTATTATTTCACTCAAATTTTTCAAGAAATGTATTTCTATAATTTTTATGACCTCAATATATTTTATCTTGACCCGTTAAAATTTATTTTTAGCTAACGTTACCCTAAATACTCAAATGTGTATACAAGTTACAACTTATTTTTAATTAACTCACATTTACTTACACTTATACATTATAATACTTAATAAAAAAAATATATATACAAACACTAATTGCAAACACACCCTTGTCGACAACAAGGGTGAGTCACAACTTGAATTCACCAAATATCTTACATATATACATTTTATAATATCAACATACACATACATACTCAAAGTTACTAAGTGTAAAAAAAAAACCAAATACCTCTTCCTCTCCTCTTGCAAGAACCGGCCAACCATAGGACCAAGGAGAAGATCATCAAAAACTTTTCAAGTCAAGATTTATACAATCTAGTTACACTCTTAGTTTAGGTTTTGAAATAAAAACCTAGGGTGTTAGGATTAAACCTTTGATCATTTAACCTCATCAAGTAAACTAGTAAGCATCTCATATTCATGGTCATCTTTCATATTCATTTTTATGTTCATTTCATTAAGCTTGAGAAAACATGCAAGTCATATGATGTTTATACCACTTTTTCATTTGTTTTTAAGAGTTATATATATATATGTCATCCTATAATTACTCTTTGTAATATATCACTCTTGGTGATGTCTAGGAACCCATGACACCCTAAGAAGGTGTATGGTAGGATTAGAATAGCTTCGGAGTTGTTTTGAATTGGTTAGAATAGGTTTGGCGCGAGAAAAACTCATTTCGACAAGTTTTCTAAAGGGTCTGTCCATATTTTTGAAATCTGGAAAATTCGACAGTAGGTAAAAATTTTTGGCCTAGATATTTAGAAAATACACTTTAAAACGAAAAATTGGCCGCTTGAACGGATTAAAACGGAGCTATAACGAAGAAGTTATGAATTTTTCAAGTTAGGCGACGAAAACTATAATTTTCTGAAAATTCAGCATGTTATGTCTATTTTGTACGAGTCAAAAATGAAGCTTAGGCGTTATAAATTGTGTCGACTTATCAAAAATATATTAGTATACCTTGATACAAAGCTAAGGACATATGAAACGTAGAAAACGGACTTGTAACGATTAAATTATACACGTTTACACAAAGTTGTCGTAACTTTAATATATAAGAAAAACTATTATATTTCTAATAGACAAGTATTACGGCAACAAGAGACCATGTTGAAGGTCGTTTTTAACATTGATGTAGCACTTTTTATAAAGTGATGTCTTCTAGTAAAAGTAAGTTCGCCAAGTATATTTTCCAAAATGTCCGACCATTTGTCAAGCGGAGTTGTAATGAATTATATACGGTTACTCAAACTTAGCCGAAAACCACCCTTAAACTATATTATGGACACAAGTACCATACTTAACCTATATTTTTCTTTATGATCGAGACCTCTAGGATGAAAACTTAAACACTAAAACTTTGAGATAATGATACAAGCTTCCCAAAACCGTTGAGTTCGTTTCCTAACGCTCGACGTGCACCATTTTACGACTAGCTTTTAGAGGCCGTTTAGTCACTTTCATGAAAATTTCAACGACATTATTTTACGATGAAAAGTTATAATTTCATAATAAATCACTAAATGATTATCGTCGGATATCATTTCAATTTAGATACATGTGAAGTAATTTAAAAATGGTCAAGACGTTAAAAGATTATTTTTGACGAAAAGTATTATTTTCAAAAATTCATAAGTTGTATAGATATCATCCGAATTGCATGCATAACATTACATCATAACTTATTATGTATCATATCATTCATAATAGGTCAAGGTTAGAGATTCACGCTACATTTCGGTGTACTCATTTTTGTCATCGCATCAATACATCAAGTGAGTTTTCATAGCCCCGATTTATTCAAGTTTATATTTATTTCTAACCTACGGGGGAGAATACATTGCACATTATTTTTATTATGATACCAAGTATGTCAAATTCATTTACATTGCTTAAGTTACCTCATGCCAATTGAATGTCCCCATTATATAACATGAACCGTTAACTTCATAGAAGCGAGGGTGAGTGGATAGATCTATCGAGGGTGACTCCTCCATCCGGGTTGGTGGATTCCAACTGGTTAAACGGATGCATTTCATTTAATATCATTATTTGAGTTGTTTGGCAAACACTCTATTGGGGCGAACATCATGATCAGTCTAGTTTCTGTGTCATGGACTTATAGCAATTGTAGCATTTTTGTGACATATTTGTCATACATAATTTATACTTGTGGTAGTCGTATTAAACATTTACCTAAACTCTATGAACTCACTCAACCATTGTGTTGACACTTTTAGCAATGTATTTTCAGGTAACTAAGACATTCGCATCATGGCACGAATAAGGAACCCTCATAGAGTCGCGGCGTCGACGCGTCTTATTGTATATTATGGCATTTTCAAAACATCGTTTGGCTTGTAATGAACATATTTCCGCAAACTTTATCAACTTTTGGGACCTATCTTGTAACTCTGAATGTTTTAAATAAATATCAAACGATGTGTTTCTAAAACGACACTTTAGGTCGTTCAATATAACTGTGATTGTGATGCTATGACAGTCAATCCCCAGGAATTCCATTCCGTTGCAAAACATGTAATTTGGGGGTGTGATGATTGGCATCGAGCTTCAGCTTATAGAGAACTAGGTTGCATCATTGACCCTAGACTATAACTACATCATCATAGCATCTCATCATTTCATCATAAGTGCACATTCACTTTACATGCGGTTTATACGTACATTTTTTGAGTTATTTACTTTCATTTCAAATCGATTGTCACATGGATGCCTTTAAATACCCATGCTATTATCATTTCCTCATATTCTAATGTGGATAATGCTTTGTCATTCCCTATCGCAATTTTAATATCAGCTGATTCATCACCGATAACGTCGAATGCCGAGCTAAAACCTTTAAGTACGGCGAAGTCACTCTCACTCCTTTGTTCCACCACTAACATGTCAAGTTACACGTTATTCACACATTAAGTCACTAAACCATCATACATTTGAAGAACTTACGACATCTCATAACCCATCTTTTGGGAACCCGTCGATCATTTTGAAAAATAACCTCAAACTTATCACCTCATATCATATCTCCTTAGAGCGTTATTTTTTTTAACATAGGACTTTGCTACGTCTCATTTTCCTCTTATTTTGAAGAGTTATGGCGCCGAAGAAAGCTCCACCAGCTATGACACAAGCTGCTATCCAAAAGTATATAGAGGATAGTATAGCTAGGGCACTAGAGAAAGAATGAGCAACGGTAGCTGCCGCTACTGACTGCTATTGAAACTGCTAGACTTGCTACTGCTGCAGGAGCTGCAGGAGGGTCTGGAGTTTGAAATGGTACATACCAGGACCTTAAGAGCGGTGATCCCCCAAGGTTCAAGGGCACATAAGGAGCCATAGCTATGATCCGTTGGTTGGAAAAGATCGAGTCATTATTTCTTCTATGCGATTGCCCAGATGCTTGCAAGGTGAAATTCGCTACTAGTACACTCTTGGATGAGGCAATGTCATGGTGGAATTTTTATGCACAGCCTATTGGTATGGAAAATGCTTACAAACTCACATGGGATCAATTCTAGAGGTTGTTGACTAAGAAGTATTGTCCGCACACTGAGGTGAAGAAATTGGAAATGGAATTTTATGAGTTAGTGACCGTTGATTATGACATCGAGACCTACATCAGAAGGTATCAAGAGTTGGCTGCTTTATGTCCATCTATGGTTTTGGACAATGAGAAACTACTGAAAGGTTTCATTGGAGGACTTCCAAAATGTATTCAAGGAGATGTAACCTCTTTCGATTCGCAAACAATTGAAGAGACCATTAAGATAACTCAAATACTCATGGCTCAAGTTGTGAAGAGGGAAAACATTATCGACGATAACAACAACAACAACAACGATAACCAAATCAACTACAACAAAAGGAAATGGGAATATGACCCAAGAGGTTATAATAACAACAACCAAAACCGTAACACTAACCATCACCAACAACAGAATAGAAGACAAGAAGCCGCCAGGGTTTATGTTGCTGCACCAACAAAGGGACGAGCTTATGCTGGAAACTTACCACGATGCCACCAATGCACGCTACATCATGATGGTCCATGTGGTATATGTTTTAGTTGTCGCAAAGTGGGACACCTTACCAAGGACTGCAAAGGCAAAGGATATGTTGGAACTCAACCACTATGTAATCAATGTAAGTTTCATCACTCAGGTCTTTGCCCTGCCAAGTGCCACAAGTGACAAAAATTGGGACACCTAGCCAGGGATTGTAGAGGTAAATCCGTAGTCACATGCTTCGGATGTGGGGAGCAAGGATACTATCGTAACCAATGTCCCCGGAACCAAGGTTAACAAGTTGAAGGAGCTCATGGGAAAGCAAATATGTTAGAAGGAGGAGAAGCTCAACAAGGTATCAACAACGCGAAAGACTGAAGAAGTTCGGAAACTAACAGTCTTATTTTTCCTTATGTATTATGTCGTACTAAGTTTATGTCTTCCATCGTATCCGAATCTTTATAACTTAGGATGTATTACTGTTTGATAAACCACTTGTTGTAAAATATTCTCATCTATCGTACTTTATTTTCTTTTCGATTTGTAATCACTTACGAGAATTTTACTTCCTTTTACTTTAACTACCATTTTAACGACACGGTTTAAATCTTTGTAAACATTGAGAGTTATAACAACTAAACTGAACGTCACATTATCGTTCCTTAATTATACATAGCCTAGCTAACTATGCCTAATTCTGGAAGGATCATGTTATGTTGGGAGCAGTTATTTATAAATCTTAGTGCAAGCAAAATTTTCACATCTTCCAAGTCAAAGTGTTACTCATGGGAGATTCATCTAATATTCTCTTTACTATGATGTTTTATACACCCTTAATCATATATAACCGTAACGACACCTCCTCATGTCTTCTCTCCTTGATATTCGTCATAAACTCAAAAATTTGATAGACTCAGTATTATATCATGCATCAAGACGGAGAAGTACATAAAGAAAGGTTGTTATGCTTTCTTAGCACATATAACCGAGAAGAAGTCGGAAGAGAAACGACATGAGGATGTACCAATTGTCGAATTTCCTCGAAGTCTTTCCCGAAGACTTGCGGGACTTCCACCGCACGTCAAGTAGAATTTCATATTGACTTAGTGCCCGGGAGCTGCACCAGTTGCACGAGCCTTATCGTCTAGCACCATCTAAGATGCAAGAGTTGTCTAACCAGTTGCAAGAACTTTTAGACAAAGGATTCATTAGGCCAAGTTCCTCGCCTTGGGGAGCACCGGTCTTGTTTGTTAAGAAGAAAGATGGATCCTTCAGAATGTGTATAGATTATAGAGAGCTGAATAAGTTAACGGTGAAGAATCGTTACCCACTCCCCAGAATCGACGACTTGTTCGATCAGTTGCTAGGCTCTAGTATTTACTCAAAGATTGACCTAAGGTCAGGTTACCATCAACTTAGAGTTCGGGAGGTGGATATCCCGAAAACGGCGTTTAGAACTCGTTATGGTCATTATGAGTTTCAAGTAATGCCGTTCGGATTAACTAATGCACCTGTAGTATTCATGGATCTCATGAATAGGGTATGCAAATTGTATTTGGACAAGTTTGTTATAGTATTCATCGACGACATATTGATTTACTCAAAGAGCAAAGAAGAGCACGAAGGGCATTTAAGAACGATTTTAGGACTACTCAAGAATGAGAAGTTGTATGCCAAATTTTTGAAGTGTGATTTTTGGAACCGTAAAGTACAATTTCTTGGTCATGTCATTGATAGTCAAGGACTACAAGTTGATCCTGCAAAGATTGAAGCCGTAAAAGATTGGGCTACTCCAACAAATCCTACAGAAATCCGACAATTTCTAGGACTCGCCGGGTATTACCGAAGATTCATCGAAGGTTTTTCAAAGATAGCTAAAGCTTTGACTAAGTTGACACAGAAAAACAAGAAGTACGAATGGGAAAAGAAACAAGAAGTCGCTATTCAGTTGTTGAAGCAAAAGCTTTGCAGTGCGCCAATTTTGGCACTACCCGAAGGAATTGAGAACTTCATAGTATACTGCGATGCTTCACATAAAGGGCTTGGAGCTGTACTAATGCAAAACGAGAAGGTGATAGCGTATGCTTCTCGACAACTTAAGGTTCATGAGAAGAATTACACCACTCATGATCTTGAGTTGGGGGCCGTAGTTTTGCACTCAAGATTTGGAGACACTACCTTTACGGTACAAAGTGCACGGTGTTTACGGACCACAAGAGTTTACAATATGTTCTTGATCAGAAGGAACTTAACATGAGGCAACGTCGTTGGTTGCAATTACTCAGCGATTATGATTGTGAAATCAAGTATCACCCGGGAAAAGCCAATGTTGTGGCTGATGCTCTTAGTCGGAAAGAAAGACCCAAACCTTTAAGAGTCCGATCATTAGGAATGACGATCAGTTCACCTTTACCATCAAAGATACTCGAGGCACAGCTCGAGGCACTCAAGGAGGAAAACCGACCAAGTGAAAAGCTTTATGGTATGCCCGATAATGTAAATGGCTTTGTAAAGAGAGCAGATGGAGTATTATGCTTCAAGGATAGAATGTGGGTACCATTTTATGGCGGGATACGAGAATTGATTATGCATGAGTCGCATAAGTCAAAGTATTCTATTCACCCAGGTTTTGATAAGATGTATCAGGATCTCAAGAAACTTTATTGGTGGCCGGACATGAAAGCGGAAATTGCCATGTACGTTAGCAGATGCCTTACTTGCTCTAAGGTAAAAGTCGAATATCAGAAACCTTCAGGGTTACTCCAACAACCAGAAATTCCCCAATGGAAATGGGAATGCATTACGATGGACTTCGTCACGAAACTTCCTAAGACATCGGGAGGTTACGACGCTATATGGGTAATCGTTGATCGTCTTACCAAATCAGCCCATTTCGTACCAATAAGAGAGACTTATTCCATGGAACAACTCACTAGACTTTATGTCAAGGAAATAGTCTCGAGGCATGGAGCACCAATTTCCATCATTTCCGACCGAGATAGTCGATTCAGTTCAAACTTCTGGAAATCATTACAAGATTCATTTGGAACCAAATTAGAGATGAGCACAGCATATCATCCACAAACCGATGGTCAAAGGGAAAGGACAATTCAAACATTAGAAGATATGTTGAGAGCATGTGTGATTGATTTTGGAAATGGTTGGGCTAATCATTTGCCATTGATCGAATTCTCGTACAACAATAGTTATCACACCAGTATAAAAGCGGCACCATTTGAAGCACTCTATGGTCAAAAGTGCCGATCACCGCTTGTTGGGCCGAGGTTGGAGACGACAACTCACTGGTCCGAAATGGTACGGGAAGCAACATAAAAGATAGTCCAAATCCGGATAGACTCGAAGGCGCAGAAGCCGACGAAAAAGTTACGCAGATGTTAGACGCAAACCGTTAGAATTTCAAGTTGGCGACAAAGTCATGTTGAAAGTATCGCCTTGGAAAGGCGTGGTACGATTTGGAAAACGCGGGAAGTTGAACCCGAGGTACATTGGGCCATTCAAAATATTGAGCAGAGTCGGCCCTGTAGCTTATCGACTTGATCTTCCGACAGAACTTGGTCACGTACACAACACATTTCACGTTTCAAACTCGAAGAAATGTCTTTCGACGAATCACTCGTTATTCCATTGGAAGAAATTCAACTCGACGATAAACTCAATTTTGTGGAGGAACCTGCAGAAATCATGGACCGCGAGGTCAAGCAGTTGAAACAAAGTCGTATTCCTATCGTGAAGGTTCGCTGGAATTCTCGAAGAGGTCCTGAGTTTACATGGGAACGGGAAGACCATATGCGCCTCAAATATCCTCATCTTTTTACCGACAACACCATAGGACCCAACAAGGACTGAATTCAGGGACGGAATTCCTTTTTGGATGGGCGAATGTGACAACTCGCAATTTCAGGTCATTTTTCAAAACATTACTCATGCTTCATTATTTCATCGTTTATCGTAAACTAGGTTTACGAGTATCAAATTCACGTAACCTTAATGGTTTAGCTGTGAATTCATGAACAATCATCAAGGACATTCCATATAGACTAGGTTTAGTCTACATATCATTAGCATCATCATCATCATATTAGTTCATGCATGGTTTTGCATTTTACATTAAACGTATAATTCCATATTAAATAAACGCTATCGCGTATATAAATTATTTTGAACAATTGATCCGATACTTCCAAAAATTATCCTAATATATTTTTATACTTATATTAGGATTATTAAAATAGTATTATGAGTTTACTCAGTGTTTTAAATTTATTTTGTATATAAATTGTTATATTTATATAATTACGACGGTTTTCTTAAATACTACACGATAATTATTATTTCACTCAAATTTTTCAAGAAATGTATTTTTATAATTTTTATGACCTCAATATATTTTATCTTGACCCGTTAAAATTTATTTTTAGCTAACGCTACCCTAAATACTCAAATGTGTATACAAGTTACAACTTATTTTTAATTAACTCACATTTACTTACACTTATACATTATAATACTTAATAAAAAAAATACAAACACTAATTGCAAACACACCCTTGTCGACAACAAGGGTGAGTCACAACTTGAATTCACCAAATATCTTACTTATATACATTTTATAATATCAACATACACATACATACTCAAAGTTACTATGTGTAAAAAAAAAAACCAAATATCTTTTCCTCTCCTCTTGCAAGAACCGGCTAACCATAGGACCAAGGAGAAGATCATCAAAAACTTTTCAAGTCAAGATTTATACAATCTAGTTACACTCTTAGTTTAGGTTTTGAAATAAAAACCTAGGGTGTTATGATTAAACCTTTGATCATTTAACCTCATCAAGTAAACTAGTAAGCATCTCATATTCATGATCATCTTTCATATTCATTTTTATGTTCATTTCATTAAGCTTGATAAAACATGCAAGTCATATGATGTTTATACCACTTTTTCATTTGTTTTTAAGAGTTATATATATATATATATATATATATATATATATATATATGTCTTCCTATAATTACTCCTTGTAATATATCACTCTTGGTGATGTCTAGGAACCCATGACACCCTAAGAATGTGTATGGTAGGATTAGAATAGCTTCGGAGTTGTTTTGAATTGGTTAGAATAGGTTTGGCGCGAGAAAAACTCATTTCGGCAAGTTTTCTAAAGGGTTTGTCCATATTTTTGAAATATGGAAATTCGACAGTAGGTTAAAATTTTTGGCCTAGATATTTAGAAAATACACTTTAAAACGAAAACGTGGCCGCTTGAACGGATTAAAACGGAGCTATAACGAAGAAGTTATGAATTTTTCAAGTTAGGCGACGAAAACTATAATTTTCTGAAAATTCAGCATGTTACGTCTATTTTGTACGAGTCAAAAATGAAGCTTAGGCGTTATAAATTGTGTCGACTTATCAAAAATATATTAGTATACCTTGATACAAAGCTAAGGACATATGAAACGTAGAAAACGGACTTGTAACGATTAAATTATACACGTTTACACAAAGTTGTCGTAACTTTATTATATAAGAAAAACTATTATATTTCTAATAGACAAGTATTACGGCAACAAGAGACCATGTTGAAGGTCGTTTTTAACATTGATGTAGAACTTTTTATAAAGTGATGTCTTCTAGTAAAAGTAAGTTCGCCAAGTATATTTTCCAAAATGTCCGACCATTTGTCAAGCGGAGTTTTAATGAATTATATACGGTTACTCAAACTTGGCAGAAAACCACCCTTAAACTATATTTTGGACACAAGTACCATACTTAACCTATATTTTTCTTTATGATCGAGACCTCTAGGATGAAAACTTAAACACTAAAACTTTGTGATAATGATACAAGCTTCCCAAAAACGTTGAGTTCGTTTCCTAACGCTCGACGTGCACCATTTTACAACTAGCTTTTAGAGGCCGTTTAGTCACTTTCATGAAAATTTCAACGACATTATTTTACGACGAAAAGTTATAATTTCATAATAAATCACTAAATGATTATCATCGGATATCATTTCAATGTAGATACATGTGAAGTAATTTAAAAATGGTCAAGACGTTAAAAGATTATTTTTGACGAAAAGTATTATTTTCAAAAATTCATAAGTGGTATAGATATCATCTGAATTGCATGCATAACATTACATCATAACTTATTTTGTATCATATCATTCATAATAGGTCAAGGTTAGAGATTCACGCTACATTTTGGTGTACTCACTTTTGTCATCGCATCAATACATCAAGTAAGTTTTCATAGCCCCGATTTATTCAAGTTTATATTTATTTCAAACCTACGGGGGAGAATACATTGCACATCATTTTTATTACGATACCAAGTATGTCAAATTCATTTACATTGCTTAAGTTATCTCATGCCAATTGAATGTCCCCATTATATAACATGAACCGTTAATTTCATAGAAGCGAGGGTGAGTGGATAGATCTATTGAGGGTGACTCCTTCATCCGGGTTGGTGGATTCCAACTGGTTAAACGGATGCATTTCATTTAATATCATTATTTGAGTTGTTTGGCAAACACTCTGTTGGGGCGAACATCATGATCAGTCTAGTTTCGGTGTCATGGACTTATAGCAATTGTAGCATTTTTGTGACATATTTGTCATACATAATTTATACTTGTGGTAGTCGTATTAAACATTTACCTAAACTCTATGAACTCACTCAACCATTGTGTTGACACTTTTAGCAATGTATTTTCAGGTAACTAAGACATTCGCATCATGGCACGAATAAGGAACCCTCGTAAAGTCGCGGCGTCGACGCGTCTTATTGTATATTATGGCATTTTCAAAACATCGTTTGGCTTGTAATGAACATATTTCCGCAAACTTTATCAAATTTTGGGACCTATCTTGTAACTCTGAATGTTTTAAATAAATATCAAACGATGTGTTTCTAAAACGACACTTTAGGTTGTTCAATATAACTGTGATTGTGATGCTATGACAGTCAATCCCCAGGAATTCCATTCCGCTGCAAAACAGGTAATTTGGGGGTGTGACAGAAGAGGACGGCGTCACAAGCACAAGGTGACGTCGTCGCAAGACTAACGTGGCCAAGACGAAACCCTAATGACGGCGACCCGACGGAGTCACAATTCATAAGGTGACGCCGTCGCACTTGTAATCTTATATATAGAATCCGAATTTTTCAGTATTTGTGTGTAGTCTTTTGGAGTAAAAACCTAAACCGAACCAAGGCTGTCTTGTACAGTATTTTAGGGTTCCAAACCCTATCTTACATCAAGATAATTTTTTTACTTCATTAATTCAATTATGTCTTTGATTATTTGTGTGTATGCTTGCATGTTCTCCATGTCCGGCTAATTTATTTGTGTGTTTGCGTAGGGAATATGAAACTTAATTATTGAATATTGATTGGTTGTCTCTTATCTTAATTGTTAATGATCTAGTAATGCGATAGGTCATTCGTTGTGTAGTTAATGCTTGATTAATCTTTGTGAACCTTAGACTATGACACCTAGAGTAGTTGTAGGCTAAACTATCCAAAGAGTGCCTTAGAGTTAGAGTTTATAATTCCTAGAGATTTTGTAGACGAGACCCTTTGGTAAGTTCAAAGAGTTAGGGATAAACGCATACCCTACGACTTTAGACACACAACGCGATTAAGAATAAGGACGTGACAATTCAGCCATCAATAGGAGATAATTAAGGAGTAATAAAACCAAAGTAAACACATTTTCTAACTATCATACGAGCACACAATAATTAGACATAGACTACACACACTTAGTTTAGATAATTAGATAAGTAGAGTAATCGGTAGAAATACCAACCCCCAAATCCAAACCCCGAGATTCGTACCTTTTCATTTCCTAAAAAACATAAAAAAAGATAAAAAATAATCTTCCTCAACCCCAACCTTAGCGTAGTAACTTCTCACTAGCATTCCTATTCCCCTAGAGAAAGATATCAATACCCGCGGCTTACCCTAATACTACACTACAACGATTAGGTTCACTGCCTAGGGTGTTATAAAACTTGCTCGAAGAAAAGGAAGTTCCTTTGTCCCCGAACGACGCGTGTAGCGTTATCAACTCACTCTTGGTTGGACTAGGTTGAAGCCTGGAACCACCACTGCTTGTTCCTAAACCAAAAGGATTAGGGACATGCTGTGTTGTAATGGGAGGAGTTGGCTGTTTTTGCCTCCTCTCATAGATGTGAGTAACTGGTGGAGTGTAGGTTATGTTTGGAACTGTGAGAGTCGGTGTGTTTTGGGATACAACTGGGATTGTTGTATCTTCACCCTGTACCTGTGAAATCTTTGCAAGCATTTGAGGAAAAAGTGGTTTAAAAATCCTATTGCCATCCTTATTCATGTTTTGAAAAACTTTGGGCTTAAGGAAATGGATTTTATAAACTCTTGTATGTAGTTGCAGTTGAAATTCATTTAACACTGCTTGCACAAACCTTGGATACATCAAATTTTTTGTTGAACTCTATAAATTGCCTTGCATACTTGTAAAAATATATTTAGACCAATTAAAAATGCTATATGTCGCTAGACAAACCAAAGGGTAAGCCATTGTTGAACTGAATTGTTCATAAGATGTTTTCTTAGGACTTAGGAAATGTAATAGAGTATGTATCTAAAATCTCCAAGGAGGATAGAAACCACTCTTTTTGAAAGTAGCCTTTTTGTCAGTGGTATCATACCCCATGGATGAAAGATGTTCATGAATTTCTGGCATAGGTAATTGATATGTGTCTAAATACACATATATTTTATAGTACCTAAACCCACAAAAACGACCAAAAACACACAAATGACCATAAAAATGTTACAAATATCATTGAAATGTGTTTTTATGTGATTCAGGTACAAAAAGATTGAAAATAAGTGAAAAGCATGCAAATTTCAAAAAACTGTCATTTTCAGTCCCTGGAGTTTCACAAAATGGCAAAACTAGTCCCTGAAGGTTTAAAATGGAAGAAAAGTCAAATTTAGTCCTTGGATAATCAAACATGTTCACAAATAATCCCTGGATAAAAGTTTTCACATAATGGCAACTTTTACCCCTCAAGTTTCAAAATTGGCAAAATTAGTCCTTGGGTGTTTAAAAATGGAAACTTAACAAATAAAACCCTTGTACTATTCATAACTTATAATTTGGAACCTTTTGATAACTTTTGGGAAATTTACAATTTCACTCCCTCAAAATCCAAAATTGACACAAATGGTCCTTAAAGTTTTAAAATGTTAAAATTATCAACTTTGGTCTTTGTGTTATTGTTTATTGGCAGGTTTGGTCCTTATGATAACTTGGGAAAGTTGGCAACATAAGTCCTTGAAAAATCAGAAATTACACTTTTGGTCCTTGTGATATAAACTACAAACCAACCGGACCCTATTTTAAAACCCAAAACAAACCTGCTAGCCCATCCTACCAGCCCAACCCACGGTTTAAAAATAAAAACCGCTGTCCCTGTTCACTGTCCTCTACCTCACCTGCAACCCAAAACCAGGGTGGTTTTTCCACCACCTGTTCCCTCCACCTCATTACTACCCCAGCTGTCTAACAACTCTCACCACCATCTCCTTCCACCTATACCAGCCTACAATCATTTAATGCTTCCCCACCATCAAACACTTTACCTCACCTCACATACCCTGGTTTTTGCTTTACACCTCAACCCCCAGCCCATAAACCCACCAAACATGTCCCCTCCACCTCTATAACAAACCAAGAAGCATTAATTGCTCTCAAACTGTCCCAAGCTGCTTATATGACTTTTGGCGCCAAAAGTAGTTTAAACGGCTAGGATGAATTCAGAGCAATCAAAGGTCAAGAATTAAAGTGGGATTTGACCAGGAAGATGGTGGGAACTCAAATGACTATAAAGATCAGAGGAGAGGCAAAGAGAAAACTACCTTTGGATTAGCCTAGGTCACGTAGTTAATTAAGTTTACTGCTTTCTTTAATTTCAAGTCATTTTATTGCTTTCAATGTTGTATTCTCATCAAAGTAGTGTAATGAAACATCCTTTTCAGTTTAATTTTAAGTTTCATTTCAGTTTCAAGTTTTTGCTTAAATTCCTTTAATTTTCAAGTCACTTTAAATTCTTGTTATGTAGTTGTTTAATGGACTCTTTAAGCTCATATAAGCTCCTGACAAAGCTTTAAAGCTTTTAGAAACCTTAAAACAAGTTTAGTATTTAAAATACAGAAAAACACTAAAAATCAAGAAAAATAATGAAAATCCAAAAATAATGAAGTGATCTTTGTGAAACAACATGGAGCAAGGTTAATTGTGGATTGCCTTTGGTTTAGAAGCTTTGTGGAAAGCCTTAGGATGTGTTCTGTGGCCTTGGTTTTCAGTTTCAAGCAGGATTTCATTTGTAAGCCCTTTTTACCATTTTTTTTGCATTTTATTGTGCTAGTCTTTTATATGTTTTAATTATCATGTTTCTGTGTTTCTTTGCTGTTTGTTAATGTTGTTATAGCTTAATCTTAGGTTGTTATGTTTTGGATTGCATTGTGGTTTGATATTGCATTTGGACTGTCACTATGCTTGTTTTTGAGAAACCTAGGTTTAGACTTGAGTGACTACTTTTTTATGCTTAAAAAAGTCTATTTTGACACAATATGATTTCTGGATTTGATGAAATAAGTTTATGCAGTCTTTTGCTTTGAAAAACTTCATAACAGTCTAATTTAAGGATTGTTTGGATTTAATAGTGAATATGTGTTTAAGGCTGTGTTTGTGGTTGCTCTTGTTTGATGTACTCTTCATATGGCCTAAGTAACTCAGTGGAATACTAACCAAAGGGTGTAGCATGGTAGAAAGTCAATTTGACACTTGACAATCTCATTATGAGCACTGTGAGGTTGTTATATCCTAGAATCTTGCATACTTGTTTAAATATTGTTTTTTTTGTTAATTTCATGTTCTTATAGCTTAATATAACATATTTAATCAGTAGTTTAAGTTTTTAATTCAGTTTAGTCAAATTTTTAGTTTTTAGTTAAAAGTCAAATTTCTAGTTTTCCTGTTTTTGATTTAATTGTTTATTTTCCTATGTCTTTGTTACTTAGTTTCATGTTTAGTACTTTTAGAGTTTTAATGTTTTGTGGCTAATCTTGTTTATTCTATTTTTGTTAATTTTTATATGTCATGTTTAACTGCTTATTTTATAGCTTTTTATAGCTTGTTTTTGCCCTGTGCACAAGTCTAGCTGTCAAGTTCATAAGCTTGCAGAAGCTTTATGACTTAGCCCTAGCTTGTACATTTGGCTTCTTTGTGTACCCCTTATGACCTTTTTATTATGTGTATGTTTTTTTTTTCAGTTTTTAGCTTATCTAGATAGCTTAATCAATCCACCTTTTTTGTCCCATCTTTCTCACTATACAGAAGCAAACTGTGTAGTGGAGTTGTTTTCCTAAGCTCATGAAAAGTTCCTCATTGAGCTTGAGCTTGTGATTTTTGGCCTTATGTAAGGCTAATCTATCATACTCAGTGTTTCAGTGTTTGTTGAGCTCTCATGAGCTCATTTAAATAAGTTAAATTAGAGCTTGTTGTTTGCCCATTCTCAACAGTTCACTGAGAATTCAGTGAACTTACACCGTTACCAACAGCTCCTAAAAAGCTCATTTGTGGTCATAAGCTTGTGTGGTTTAGTTTTTTGTGAAGCTCATCCACCCAACTTTAAGATCCTATGCTTAATTTTTCCCTAGCAGCCTATTTGCTAGGGCTGCAAGTAGCTTATACTTATCATCACTTCACTGGTTCAGCAGTATTCTGGATTCTGCTGAATGGCTTATTAGCTTATTTCAATCTTATTTGATGAAATCCAGTACACATGCTTGTGCAAACTTGTTCATATTACTTGTATATTACTATTTTTATCTTTTCTTTTAGTGTGGAGCTTATACCAAGCTTTTACAAGCTTTCACTCCATCCAAGTTAAGCCCAAAAAGCTTAACTGTCTAAACCATAAGCTCACACTTGTGCACCATTCCAATGCATAAATCTTGTTCATACTTGTCCATTGGATTTGTGTACATCTTACTTTTTATTTTGATTCCCTCTGTAAAGCTTTTTCAAGCTTGTTTCAAACTTATGGCTTGACTGTCTTAACTGAATAAACCATAAGCCTTGCAATTTGCTTATTTTTAGGTTTGTAACTTTTCATTTTCATTTAACTTGTTCATAATCAGTACATATTGAGTTTCAGAAAAAGAAAATACCAAAAAGATCCATTTTTCTCAATAAGTGATAGCTTCTATTTAGAAGCTTGAGCTTATTGGCATATTTCTGTTAATAACATATAGTTTTTAGATTTTTCTCAGCTTCTTATATTTATTTTATAATTTTGTATACAGTTTCAGATTTTTCTTTATTCATTTAATACTTTTAATAAATCAATAATAGTTTTTAGTAATTAATAAGAGTAAATAATTCATAATAAATAGAATAATTATGTATAAAATACATTTTCAGTTTCAAAAATTATTTTATAATATTTTAGATTTTTCAGATTCTTTATTTCATTTATTTAAGTTAATTTTAGATTTTCTTATCATTTAATTCATTTTTAAATACATTTAATTCATTTTTTAAATTATAATAATTAAGTACATAGTGTAAAAAAAATTTATTTTAATTTTCTAATAATTTTCTTAACTTTTGCATAAATTTGTAAATTATAGATAAATATTTTAATTCTATTTAATTTGCATTTAAGTCGCTAAAGCATGCAAATCCCTACTATAGTTATAATCATTTTGTTTTTATACGTTTACGTTTAATTTAAGTTAAACGTACGTTTGTATATCTTTTGCGTTTTTAGGTTTCTGATTGTACGTTTTTAACGACATAGCTGTGACAGAGCTATCACTATTCACATTCCTAGTGTTAGTCAATCAGATTCCTGTTTTTGCATATTCAATATCATTTCAAAGACACAGTCGTTGTATTACAGTTTACACACCTCGTTGGGACTTAACGACCTGAGAAAACACTATACTCTCCTGGATCTAATTGCATTTCGTTTTCAGACTGTTTGACGATTATTACGGTTGGCCATTCACAAGTGGTTGATTTGTGTGATAAAAACCTGACTGTCTGGACCCAATCAGTAATGTGATGATACCATTAAGATCATCCAATTGGAGAATTCTCCTCAAGGATGACTTAGTAACATCAATAGTTACCCCATCCACTGTGGCTCTAAGAGCATCCACTGTTTCATGTGTATCTCCATTTTCAATAGTGATGGAATTAACAGAATTCCAAAACTGCTTGATTTGAGAGATATAGATTGTGGGATTGAGTAGTAAAACTTATCTTACATGAGTAATGTTTAGAAAATCCACAATCTGATGAAAAATAGGGCCACTCTTGTCATTTGACTTTTCCAAATAGGCCACTTGGTTGTGTTCATCTGCAAAAGTGATAGGTGCCATAGTATCTTTTGATGAAAAATATGTTGTGTTAGTATGCATTGAATAACGAACTCGCCAATTGAGAGAAAAAGATATATACTATTAGGGTTTAAGAGTTTTTCACAAGAAAGATTATCTAAAAAAAAGATTTATCTTAAGAGAATAAATTGCAAGAAGGAAAGTAGATAATCTTCTAAAAATTTTACCCTATTAATATAGAAAGTAGTTACTCTCAACGGCTAGTAAAAAATTTGTTACTGACACAACAGTTGTAACGGCTAGTTCATCAGTGGTAAAAATAACACTGGCAGTGGAAACTGTGAACTAGCAGTGGTAATTTTTCACAAAAAAAAAAATTCAAGAGCAGTGGTAAGTAAAACATATGAAAATTTTGACTGCTCTTATTATAGTTTTTAGCAAGCTACCAACTACCAACGGATTTGATATGTCTTTACCATGAGCCATTTGCTATGGACTAGTCAACTCTTAATCACATAGAATATCGTGAGTTGATAACCATATAGTTTTTGGTAAACTATCAACCATAAACGGATTTGTTAAGTCTTTACCAGTAGCCGTTTGCACTGGACTAGTTGATTCTTAGGTGGATTAGACATGGTGAATCAAACACCATTTGTTGTGTGTCTCAGTTACACACCTTTTATGATCAACTCCCAAAGAAATATTGGTTATGTACCTGCAAGTGTTAGTATAGTACAAAGATTATTCATAACCAAACTTGTTTTAACTAAAGTTACTTTTAACCAAGCCACTATTTACAAATATCTTCCCAAAGTCAACCCGATAATATCTATATTTACTTTTCAACCTACCAAAATAGGGAAAAATAAATATATCCTTTAATGAACCCTTATGATCGACTTTGCCTATATAAAGGGGCTCGGCACATCATAGTCTTTATCAAAAACACATTCTAAATCACAAAATCCCTAAACATCACCATGAGTCATTCACACCCTATCAATCTCTCATCTGACAGCTCCTTTTCTGATAGTGCTTGGGATGAGTTTGTCATGAACAATCCAGATAGAGTTGAGAAAGAGGAGTTCGAAGAGGTTTCTTCTAGAAAGAGAACTTCAGGATCTTAAGTGAAGACAAACCCTGTAGTTGCTGGTCCTTCATCTCTCCAACCAATGCCTCAGAATGCTATCAAGGAAGACAGCTCAGACATAAGTTCCTATGTGTCTCCTTATGAAGATACAGATGATGAAACATCTGCAAGAGTCTTTTTGTTCCTCCCCTTGCTACAGTGCTTCCACTAGAAGAGCTACAAGCACCACCTTATCAAGCATTATTGACAGCACCACCACAGCCTCCACCTGTTGCCGATCCTGCACCTTCTCTTGAGTTCTACTCTAGCTCATCAGATGATGATGAGACCTATTCCTTGTCCAAGGAGTTACCAAGGGCTCTGACAAGGGCTTTGGGAGCATCTCGCTCCAAGATGAACCAAATCTCCATACCAGAGAAACCTGCAAGACTACAAAGGCCTCCTCCACAAGTTCTTGGTCTTGCTTGTCCAAGAATGCAGTCAACCTTTGAAAACAAGAGGAAGAGAGCACAGAAGAACAAGCATGACTATGAGGGCAAGGGCAAGAAGCCAATGGAGTAGCTAGTGTAGGATGTTGTGATGTAGGTTGTGTTGGGTTTTTATCTGTTTTATGTTTTCCACTATGAGAGTAACTTATACCACTGTTTACATTTTACTTTCCACTGTTAGCCTTAATCTCTGCATAAAAGTTAGTGGACAAGCACAAATACAAGCAAACATATACAAACAAACTTATACAACAATCTTAGTACCAAAAACCTCCCCTCAACACCAAAGACCATTAGACACAAATATTTATGGATTAAGCATTCAAATACCTGTTTACCAGTACTGAAATCTACCCACATCAAGTCCTTTTGTTAATAAATAAGCATAGTTATCATCAGTATGGATTTTGACAACTTGAATTAGCCTTTTCTCAAACCAATCTCTTATAAAATGGTGTCTAATTTCAATATGTTTAGTATTTGTGTGTTGAACCGTATTCTTAATTTTGCATATGGTACTACTATTGTCAATATAAATGATGGTATTCATGAAATTGTACCCATAGTCCAAAAGTTGATTTTGAAGCCATAGAACTTGAGCACAGCAACTTGCAACAGCCACATATTCTGCCTCAGTTGATGAATTTGCCACCATTGTTTATTTCTTGCACTGCCATGACACCAATCTATTTCCAAGAAATTGGCATCCACCTGTTGTAGATTTTCGATCCAAACTAGCTCCAGCATAGTCACTATCTAAGTAAGTAACCAGTTCTAGAGATGATTCTCTAGGGTACCATAATCCAAGATTAGGAAATGCTTTAAGATATCTGAAAATCTTCTTCACTGCAATCAAGTGTGAGAACCTGGGAGTGACTTGAAACCTTGCACAAGAACATACTGCAAACATAATATCTGGTCTAGATGATGTAAGATACATCAAAGAACCAATCATAGATCTGTTCATGTGCACATCAACTGCTTCACCACTATTCTCCTTCAAAAGTTGATGTGTAGTCTTGTCTGCAGGGGTGCTGGATGACTTTGCATCAGAGAACTTGAACTTCCTTAGTATCTCAGCCACATATTTATCTTGATTGATGAAAATACCATCTGGCCTTTGTTGTACTTGAAGTCCCAAAAAGAATGTGAGTTCACCCATAGAACTCATCTTGAACTCATCCTTCATTAGCTTCTCAAACTCTTTGCACATCTCTGTATTTGTAGAGCCAAAAATAAGATCATCAACATATACTTGAACCAGTAAGATATCATTCTTGTCTTTCTTGACGAACAAAGTCTGATCCACTCTGCCTCTATGAAACCCATTATCAAGAAGATAAGTAGTTAAGGTTTCATACCATTTTCTTGGTGCCTGATGCAAGCCATACAAAGCTTTAACCACCTGTACACTTTGTTTGGATAGTCAGGGTCTTCAAAGCCTGGAGGTTCTGAAACATATACCTCCTCATCAATCTGCCCATAGAGAAAAGCACTTTTTACATCCATTTGATATACTTTAAAGCCCATAAAAGATGCATAGACTAAGAACAACCTAATTGCTTCAATTCTTGCAACTGGGGAAAACACTTCTTCATAGTCAATACCCTCCTCCTGAGTGTATCCTTGAGCCACAAGCCTAGCCTTGTTTCTTATAACAATTCATTTTTCATCCTTTTTGTTTCTGAACACCCATTTAGTACCTATTACCTTCTTGCCATGAGGTAAATTGCAAATCACCCAAACCTTTTGAATCTTGAACTGGAGCAACTCTTCTTGCATTGGTTCCACCAAACTTTCATCTTCAAGTGCCTTGTATACATTCTTTGGCTCCATTTGTGACAGAAAACACATGAAAAGACATTCATTCTTGCCTTCATGATTCTTAGATTCATAGATTTCACTAATAAATCCATGAACATCAGGCAATTTTGATTGTCTTCTAGTCTTCACAGGTGAATTTGCATCCCCAATCACATTTTCAAGAGGATGTGATTTATGAATTAAGGTATGGGGAGTTTGAGGAACTGCAATCTCAGTTGGAATATTTGGGATTTCAACATCATTGGCCTGAGCTTCCTTTGTAACTGGAGTTGTATTTTCCACTTATGGTGTTGCAGTGGAAACTTCTGGCATAGCAGTGGAATCTGAATTTCCACTGCTTTCAGGATTTTCAATGTTCACATTGCCAGCTCCTTATTTTCCAGAATCATTACAAGGTTGAGCATCTCCAGTCCTTGGAATATCATCATTATCTGCATAGTCCTAAAGTGGCAAAATGAATTCATCTTGATCATCTGCTTGATCCTTTCTTGGTTCATCATCATCAAGAAACTCTTCTGAACCTGCAAAGTCATAAGTAGATGTACTTGTAGAGATAGGTACATAATTCATGGTATGGGTTAGAGTATCAAGATCAAACAACCTTTCTGGACTAGGTTCCTTTGACAGTCACCTTGTTTTCTAGGAACTCAACATGCAGATTCTCTTCAATATTTTGGGTTCTTAAGTTGAATACTCTAAAAGCTTTACTAACCATGGAATACCCAACAAAATACCCTTCACCAAATTTTTCTTCAAATTTGCCCAGATAATCTATGGTATTGAGAATAGTGACATGACGTCCAAATGGTCTCATGAAGTCTAGGATAGGGGGTCTACCTCTAAATAACTCATAAGGTGTCTTGTTCTTTGTTTTCACTACTAAAATCCTGTTTTGCACATAACAAGCAGTGTTAACTGCTTCAGCCCAAAAAGTGATTGGCAATTTTGAATCTGCCAACATGGTTCTGGCAGCCTGTATCAGTGTCCTATTTCTCCTTTCAGCAACACCGTTTTGTTGAGGAGTTCTAGCTACACTAAATTCTTTTTTAATACCTTTATCCCTGCAAAAATCATCCATAACTCTATTCTTAAACTCTGTCCCATTGTCACACCTAATGATTTTAACTTTCATATCATATTGGTTTTCCACTTCTGTAATGAAGGTCTTAAGGATGCCAGTTGTTTCATCCGTAGTTCTAAGAAAGAAAACCCATGTAAACCTGCTGAAATCATCAGTCACAACAAGACAATATTTCTTAAGATTCAAGCTACTCACAGAGGTAGGAACAAACAAGTCCATATGTAACATATGAAGTGGGTGAGCAATAAAGTTAACCAATTTTGACCTTTAAGAGGCTCTGTGTTGTTTACCTTTAAGACAAGCAACACAGGTTTGATCATTTTCAAATCTTTTCTGAGGCAAACCTCTTACCAAACCATCTTTAACAATCTTATTTATGGTTTTGAAATTAATATGACCAAGTCTTCTATGCCATAACATGGATTCATCCACTGTGGCCTTTGCAAGCAAGCAAGCATAATCATTTTTAGTAACAATGTTATTCATATCAAAGCTTTATAAGTTGCCTTTTCTAGGAATCTTAAGAAGAATCTGACTTTCATCAGACATCTTAAAATCCTTAGAGAGAACAAAACACATATCTTTAGTAAAAACAACTTTGTTTTTCTTATCACACATTTGTGACACACTAAAAAGATTATACTTAAGCTCTTTTACATAGTACCCAGGTTCAAAATCCAAGTTACCAGTTTTGATGACCCCTTTACCAGTAACTTTTCCATTAACTCCACCTCTAAAGCTGACAAACTGTCCATCATAATATTCAAAATTTGAGAGATAGGACTTGTTGCCAGTCATGTGCCTTGAACATCCACTGTCTGTGTAGCCTTGATCTGATCTCTTTGTCCTTGGATGTTCCTGCACATATAAGAAAGGAGTTAGTTTCCTTTGGAGACCCAAGCCATGATTAACTTGGATCTGCCTCGTGTATCAATATAGTTATATCTATCAAAGGCCATTGATACACCATTGAGATTGGTTACTGAGGTAATTCCTTTAGGTTTCCATTCCCAACGTGCTGAGGCCTTCACAGCATTTCCCATGTTACCCCTGTTCTTGTTTACAACCCTTGCAGTGGGAACTTTTGACTGAGCTGTGGTAACTGCTGGTTTAGTTTTTGGTACCCACTGTTGGTTATTTTGAACCCTTTTATTTTGAAAAGACCTTTTCCCTATTTGTGCAGATTTTACAAAAGTTGTTTTGGATTTTGCACTTGTAACAGGTGTTTTAGGGTGAGCAGTGTTAACAATTTTAGCAGTGGCAAAAGTTTTAAGTCCACTTCTTAGTTGAACTGCTCTTGGGATCATGTTGCTGTGTGAATTAGGGTGTATGTTGTTTTGAAACCTGTTTGACTCCACCTTTTTATTCCCATAAACTTCCCTTCTCCCAACATTAAAGTATATGTAATCGTTAGAAAATCCAGTCATTAAAGTGTCGGTCACCTCAAGTATATGTAATCATTAGAAAGCTCGTAGTCGTAATTATTTTATGTTAGTTAGTATTTAGTTTAGTAACACCGTGGAGGACGGACGAGTCTTTACCAACTTTATGCCTGATCCACAGCCCGTAGGTGGCGTATCTTGTAAGATACTATAAATACCCTCTACCTCCCAAGGTAGAGGGTTGGAGCTTCAATATCATTTTTCTTTGTTTCACATAGTTCCCAACTCTCTTCTCTTTCTCTCTCTAAAAATTCCTCTCTCTAAACATTTTATACGCCTCTTTGAATCATGGTATGATGTGTTTGTGAAATCCAAAAGCTTTCAATTGGTATCAAGAGCCATGGTTTGATCACTCATCTTTCATGTGCTTGGTTTTAGTGGATTTAATAAGGTTTTTGGGGTTAAAAGTGTTTAGAAGAGTTTGAATCACTTGGATCATTTCTAGCGTTAAAGTTTGGATTTTGATTGTACTTCTATGTTTAGAATCATCACATGTGCTTAGGTTTTGAATTGGAAGGCTTGAATCATCGTGGTTGGATTGCTTTTGGCTTGTAAAGTGGTTGTTTTTTGAATATTGTCTTAAGCGAGTTGAGTCTCGTAGTACGTTTCTTCTAAGCGAGTTGAGGTTTGGCCAGAAGCGAGTTGTCACTTCTGCGAGTTGATACTTAAGCGAGTTGTCGCCTAAGCTAGCTTATTTGTAAGCGAGTTGTATGTTTCAGCGAGTTGTCTCTTAAGCGACTTGTGTTCTTGTGTTCTATGCGAGTTGTGCTCTAAGCGAGTTGGTTTATGCGACTTGGCTATTAAGTGAGTTGTCCCTTTATGCGACTTGTCTATTAAGCGAGTTGATCTCAAAGCGTGTTGTCCACTAAGCGAGTTGAGCCTTAAGCGAGTTGGTTAGGGTGCGAGTTGTCAAACTTTACTACTTGTCTATTGAGACTTGTCACTTCTTCGTGCTACATTTTACGGTTGTTCTTTTGATTTTGTAAAATCCCGTGAAAGAATCAATTTCCCGGTTTAATTGAAGAATAGTAAAATCCAGTAGAATCTGGAATCATGTCTAACAACATACCTACTATTGTCTCTACTGTATCTGAGGACGTTCAAGCAGCTGGATCAGATACTCGTCCACCTATGCTTGACAGAACTGATTATGACTCATGGGCTCAACGAATTAGGTTGTACAGTTTGGGAAAGGAAAATGGGGTTAACATTCTCAAATCAATTGATGAAGGACCTTATCAGATTGAGACTACAAGAGACACACTTGAAACTGATGCGGATGGTACAGTGATCTTAGGATTGGATAGACCAAAGACGTATGATGAGCTCAGTGATAAGGAGAAAAGGAGATACAATGCTGATATCAGGGCCTCAAACATTGTACTTCAGGGTCTACAAAAGGACATCTACAAACTAATCAATCACAACACTGAAGCCAAAGCAGTCTGAATTAACTAAAGAAGACAGAGAATCTCAACTGTATGATGACTTTGAGCACTTTAAGATGAAACCAATGGAAAGTGTCACTGAATATTACGTGAGGTTCCACAAGCTTGTGAATGATATGAGGAATATCAAAATGACTATGCCAAATATTCAGCTAAATTCAAAGTTTGTGAACAACATGAATCCTGAATGGCACAAATTTGTCACTTCTGTCAAGTTAACAAAACGTTTGAGGAACACCAACTATGAGCAATTGTATGCGTACTTGCTTCAGAATGAGAGACATGCTATGTTTGAACGAACGATCTTGGAAAAATTCAATTCAAATTCTAGTAATGCAAGTTCGTCAAATTATTCAACAGCCTTTTACACCAATGTAGGAATAACCACCAAAGCATCTCAAGTCATTCCTACTGGTAATGGTAATCACAAACTGATTCCTGATCCAAGGTTTAAGCAACCTCATGCTGAAGCAACCATGGAATACTTTATCAATCAACTGGCTCTTATGGTCAAGCAAAATCTGAACCTCACTCCACACACTAACAATGACATCAGAACTGCATCCAATCTACACAATCATGCTATTTTCAGAGATGGTAAGATCATGGTGCAACCAGTGTAAGGAAGACAATATGAACAAGGAAAGGGTGGAGTAGGTGGAGGGTATGTGACTAATCAGAATCGTGGAAGGAATGAAAATCAAGGACAAGGAAAGCCAATCAAGTGCTACAACTGTGGTGGTGAGGGACATATTGCAAGGAACTGCACATCTCCAAAACGCCCTCAAAATGCAGAGTACTTCAGGGACAAGATGCTGCTGGTGCAAGCTCAGGACAGTGGAGCGGTTTTGGATGAAGAAGAGTTGTTGTTTCTTGCTGAGGGAAATGCCAAAACCTATGATGCTGATGTGGATGAGCAGCCAATTCAAGAAATAGGTCACAATCATCAAAATGCCTTTCAAGTTGCTGACTGTGATGCATTTGAATCTGATTTCGATGATGAACCTACTACCCAAACAATATTCATGGCTAGCATTTCACCAATGGTCTCTCCAAAGGTCTCATCACCACAAAGAAGCTAGTCCAACCAAAGATTCAATCATCTCAGAGGTATTAAAACTATACGATGAAGTTGATGAGCAATAGATGCATAACAAAGTACAATCAGATGAAACTAATGAATCAGATATTGATAATGTGGGTAATAGTAATATTGTCTCATATGATCAATATGTGATACAAAGTGAAAGTGAGATCGTACCAAGTGATGCATCTTCTGCAGTCGATGATGACTATGTTTTTGATGAATACACTACATGTGCCCCTGATGATTCTGTTATCTATGAAATGAATGCCTATAAAGAACAAGTTGCCATTTAAGAACAACGTGCTAAGTTTGAGTTAACTATCCGTGAGCAGGAAATGGATGACCAAATGCGTACAATTATTAGAAAAAGTTATTTTAGGGAAGAAATATTAAAACAAGAGTTATTTTCCTTAAAACACAAACTAAACAAAACTGTTAAGCAAAAGCAAGAACTTCAAGAAAATGTTAAAGTGGGCAAACAGGAATTTAATGCTAAGGAATCAAAACTTTTAACTGCTTTTTCCAACCTAAAAACTTTGAAAAACAAGCTTGAAAACAAGTTGTACGCATAAGGAATACCATTCAGACTGCTCACATGATCACTAAGCACAGAGTCTTAAGTGGTAAGCATAGTATTCCCCTAGTAGAGGAACCAAATCCCGAGTATTGTAAAAAGATTAAAGCTTTCCATACAATTGTATATGATGGTAATGAGATCCTCAAGCCTAGGCAAACACCATCATGTATTGGAAGCACAGAAGAGGATAAAAAATTTGAAGATGCCTCTAAGGAGAAAATGGATAAGAAGCTAAAAGATCCTAAGTGTAAAAAGCAAGACATAACGTTCAAACCCCATGACTACACTAAAGAAAATTGGATTTCCCTGAACATGTTTAAGCCTCAAACTCTATTAAACCCAGAACAAGTTTTTTTGGAAAAAGGACATAGATATGCAAAAAGCTAATGCACTTGTTAAAACAAACACTCCCCTTAGAAAAATGCCTTCAGCGACTGTGTATCCTCCGAATACACTAGTGCATTTAGTTCCTAGATCTATTCCCACTAAGAGCAAGACCTTAATCAGCCTGTATGTTGTTTATCAACTATTCGTTGATTTTGAGAAGACATGTAAGAAAAGAATCACACCTACATGGATAACTGAAGGGGAGAGGGGTTTTGAGCAAACTAAGGAATGCTATTTAACTGAGGTCACTCCTTTCTTTAAAAAATTAAAAGATCAATTTGATGCAATGATAGTTGAGGTCAATGATTATGAACGGGAACTCAAATATAATGAAATTGAAAGGAAGAATCTGCATATATTAAATGAGAACTTAGTATTGAGTTATTTGGCTCAAGATGTGTTTTATACTGTTACTAAGAATTCTATTACTGCTTCTCAATTTCATGAATTATCTGTTGCTTTGAGAGTTTCCCATGATCGTGTGACTGAGCTTGAAAACAAAAACTCAAAACTAAATGAGAAAATTTACCAGGATGATCACGATAATTTGGTAAAACATTTTTCTAAGCTAGAAGTTGAACATTTTGATTTGCATCTAAAATACCAACATCTCAAAGAAAATGTCAAAACCTCAAACATCAAGACATTCTCAAATGTTCCAGAGTTTGATGCAGTTTTTGAAATAAACAAACGTGACGAACAGATTCAAGCTCACTGTAACACGATCAGAAAGTTGAAAGCCCAAATTTCACGATTAAAGGGTGAAAAGAACAATGTGACTAGCTCCCAAATGCCTCCTCCTTTAGATTCTCAATTTTCTCAAAACTTTCATCTTCAAAACATCATTAACGTTACAACAAGAAAATGAGAGTTTTCTATAAGAAAATGAAAAGATCAAACGACACTTCAAAGAGTTATACGATTCAATGAAAGTCACTCGTGACAAAAACAATGAAAAAATAACTTCGTTACAAAAGAAAATTGAGAATCTTAAGAGTCAGGTAAAAGGGAAAATGCCACTTGTCTTTAATGAGAATGTTGCATCAAAGTCATCTGCAGACTCTAAATATACTGTGACTGTTAAATACATTCCTCCTCATCTTACAAATAACGAACTTGTGTTTCATAACTATTTCTTTCACCTTCAGGATAGCCTAGAATGTCTCCATGAGATTGTAGAAGAGGATCACATAAATAAGCCACTTGATAGTGAAATTAGGTTTGCTTGCATTCATGCCAAACGATCTCAGGAGCTGTTAGAATGTTTAAGAGCAACATGTCCTAAATCCTTATGTGAGAAAGATAAAGCTGTGATGCCTTGCTCTATGCCCAGTGTTAAGAAAGTGAACGTTAATGTGCCTTCAAATAGTTCAGATCCCAGCACTTCTAAACCTGAAATGCAAAAAGTAGCAAAACCAACTAATGTTCCCATTTCTTCTACAGGAGTAAAAGTGACACCAAAGCGAGCAGGTCAAAGCCTCAAGGCAACACAAAGAATGATAGGACCTTGTAAGCTAGGAATGTTCAGTGGAAGAGAGTAGAAGATCACCTTAGGAAGAATGAAACTATGTTGAATAAAACAAATCGTGTTGATTCTAGTGTTAGCTCTAAGCATGCTGTAATTAATGCGAATTTTGCTACTTTTGGCAAAACATGTAATGATGATTGCTTGGTTTCTGTTACTAATCTTGTATGTGGTGTGAATGATTTGGTTTCTGTTACTAATGCTGTTAAACACCCAGTTAAACTTGTTAATGCCAAAAATCAATTTAAGAAGGCTAGAAAGCAAAGGCGGAAGAAGGTTAGAAAACATTGGAAACCCACGGGAAGAAAATTTAGTAATGTAGGTTATCAGTGGATACCTACTGGCATCAAATTTAATCTTAATGAGTTGTGCCCTAAATTATCTAAGTCAATGCCCATTAGGAAATGGATGCCTACCGGTAGAACTATTACTTTAAGAAGTGAACATACTTTGCATAGGTCTAATGAGTACACTAGCACTGCATCTATCCCTAGTGATTCCATTGATTCTGCTTCTGATGTGGGTGTTCCAATCATTGTCACTAACCAAATGGAACCCATTCTTACATAGGGATCCCAATTATCCAGTTATCCATTCTTGTTTGTGTTCAACTGCAGGTCGTTCAAATCGTTCTATGGTACTTGGACTCAGCCTGTTTCAAGCATATGACTGGAGACCGGTCACGACTCGTGAACTTTGTGAGTAAATTCATCGGTACTGTTAGATTCGGAAATGATCATTTGGAACTATTTTGGGTTATGGAGATTATGTTGGTGGAAGTAGTGTGATCTCCAGGGTATACTATGTTGAAGGTCTTGGTTATAATTTGTTCTCTGTTGGTCAATTCTGTGATGCCGATCTAGAGGTGGCTTTTAGAAAACATACTTGCTTCGTTAGAGAACTTGATGGTGTGGAACTTTTAAGAGGCACACGTGGAACAAACCTATACACCATCTCTATCGAAGATATGATGAAGTCTTCTCCAATCTGCCTGTTGTCAAAGGCTTCGAAAACAAAGTCATGGTTATGGCATCGTCGTCTCAATCACTTGAACTTTGCCACCATTAATGATCTTTCCATAAAGGACCTAGTAAGAGGCTTACCTAGATTAAAGTATGAAAAGGATCATCTGTGTTCAGCATGTTAATTGGGAAAAAGCAGGAAATATGCCCACAAACTTAAACCCACAAACTCAATTATGGAAGTTCTTCATACTATTCATATGTGTTAATGCAAATATCGTCATTAAAAGTTATTTATATTTTTGATCTTTACCTAAGTTTTGTTAACGACAAAAGTAAATTTAATTTTCATAAAGCTTAAAGCTTGTCAAGTTTAATAGATATTAAAACAAGCCTTTTCAAACAATATCTTCATCATTTAAGCATTTACATTGCGACTAATCATATCTTAATATGAGTCTAAGCATAACGTATGATAGTAGTTTTTAGAATGTTTTAGTTTCTTAAAAACTAAACATTACTTATGTATTTTCATATTTCTAAAAATAGAAAAACAACACATGACATCATGTGATCCATCATGGAAATCATTGGAAGATTTCATTAGATATTTTGTGTAGATTTGTACTCTTCATATCTTACACAATCTTGCATTGATATGGTTGACTTTGGCAAGATATTGATATCTTGCTGTCAGACCCCGGCGGCACCAAAATATATGTCACACCCCCAAATTACCTGTTTTGCAGCGGAATGGAATTCCTGGGGATTGACTGTCATAGCATCACAATCACAGTTATATTGAACGACCTAAAGTGTCGTTTTATAAACACATCGTTTGATATTTATTTAAAACATTCAAAGCTACAAGATAGGTCCCAAAAGTTGATAAAGTTTGAAATAATATACAACGAGACGCGTCGACGCCGCGACTCTATGAGGGTTCCTTATTCGTGCCATGATGCGAATGTCTTAATTACCTGAAAATACATTGCTAAAAGTGTCACCACAATGGTTGAGTGAGTTCATAGAGTTTAGGTAAATGTTTAATACGACTACCACAAGTATAAATTATGTATGACAAATATGTCACAAAAATGTTACAATTGCTATAAGTCCATGACACCGAAACTAGACTGATCATGATGTTCGCCCCAACAGAGTGTTTGCCAAACAACTCAAATAATGATATTAAATGAAATGCATCCGTTTAACTAGTTGGAATCCACCAACCCGGATGGAAGAGTCACCCTCGATAGATCTATCCACTCACCCTCACTTCTATGAAATTAACGGTTCATGTTATATAATGGGGACATTCAATTGGCATGAGGTAACCTAAGAAATGTAATGAATTTGATATACTTGGTATCATAATAAAAATGATTTGCAATGTATTCTCCCCCGTAGGTTTGAAATAAAGTAAAAACTTGAATAAATAGGGGCTATGAAAACTCACTTGATGATTTGATGCGATGACAAAAGTGAGTACACCGAAATATAGCGTGAATCTCTAACCTTGACCTATTATGAATGATATGATACGTAATAAGTTATGATGTAATGTTATGCATGCAATTCGGATGATATCTATACCACTTGTGAATTTTGAAAATAATATTTCTCGTCGAAAATAATCTTTTAACGTCTTGACCATTTTTAAATTACTTCACATGTATTTACATTGAAATGATATCCGACGATAATCATTTAGTGATTTATTATGAAATTATAACTTTTCGTCGTAAAATAATGTCGTTGAAATTTTCATGAAAGTGACTAAATGGCCTCGAAACGCTAGTTGTAAAATGGTGCACGTCGAGCGTTAGGAAACGAACTCAACGGTTTTGGGAAGCTTGTATCATTATATCAAAGTTTTAGTGTTTAAGATTTCATCCTAGAGGTCTCGAACATAAAGAAAAATATAGGTTAAGTATGGTACTTGTGTCCAAAAATATAGTTTAAGGGTGGTTTTCGGCAAATTTTAAGTAACCGTAAATAATTCATTACAACTCCGCTTGACAAATGGTCGGACATTTTGAAAAATATGCTTGGCGAACTTAATTTTACTAGAAGACATCACTTTATAAAAAGTTCTACATCATTGTTAAAAACGACCTTCAACATGGTCTCTTTGTTACCGTAATACTTGTCTATTAGAAATTTAATAGTTTTTCTTATATAATAAAGTTACGACAACTTTGTGTAAAAGTGTATAATTTAATCGTTACAAATCCGTTTTATATGTCCTTAGCTTTGTATCAAGGTATACTAATATATTTTTGATAAGTCGACACAATTTATAACGCCTAAGCTTCATTTTTGACTTGTACAAAATAGACGTAACATGCTGAATTTTCAGAAAATTATAGTTTTCGTCGCCTAACTTGAAAAATTCATAACTTCTTCGTTATAGCTACGTTTTAATCCGTTCAAGCGGCCACGTTTTCGTTTTAAAGTGTATTTTCTAAATATCTAGGCCAAAAATTTTTATCTACTGTCGAATTTTCCAGATTTCAAAAATATGGACAGACCCTTTAGAAAACTTGTCGAAATGAGTTTTTCTCGCGCCAAACCTATTCTAACCAATTCAAAACAACTCCGAAGCTATTCTAATCCTACCATACACCTTATTAGGGTGTCATGGGTTCCTAGACGTCACCAAAAGTAATATATTACAAGGAGTAATTATAGGATGACATAAATATATATAACTCTTAAAAACAATGAAAAAATGGTATAAACATCATATGACTTGCATGTTTTCTCAAGTTTAATGAAATGAACATAAAATTGAATATGAAATATGATCATGAATATGGAATGCTTACTAGTTAACTTGATGAGGTTTATGATCAAAGGATTTTTCCTAATCACCCAAGGTTTTTATTTCACAACCTTAATCAAGAGTGTAACTAGAGTGTATAAAACTTGTCTAGAAAATATTTTGATGATCCCTTCTTGGTCCCTTGGTGTGGCCGGTTCTAGCAAGAGGAGAGGAAGAGAGTAACTTTAATCTTTTACACTTGCAAATTATTGTGTGTATGTGTTTAGTATGTAGTATAAAAGGATTTAAAATAGTAGATATTTATGAAGTGTAAATGACTCACCCCCTTGTGTCGACAAGGGGGTATTAGTCATACTAGTACACATTTTTTTTTTATTATGTATAAGTATAATTAAATGTAAGTTAATTGAAGATAAGTGGTAACTTGTATACACATTTGAATATTTAGGGTAGCGTTAATTAAAAATAAATTTTAACGGGTCAAGATAAAATATATTGAGGTCATAAAAATTATAAAAATACATTTCCTGAAAAATTTGAGTGAAATAATAATTATCGTGTAGTATTTAAGAAAACCGTCGTAATTATATAAATATAACAATTTATATACAAAATAAATTTAAAACACTGGGTAAACTCATAATATTATTTTTATAATCTTAATATAAGTATAAAATTATATCGGGATAATTTTTGGAAGTATCGGATCAATTGTTCAAAATAATTATTTACACGATAGCGTTTATTTAATATGAAATTATATGTTTAATGTAAAATGCAAAACCATGCATGAACTAATATGATGATGATGATGCTAATGATATGTAGATTAAACCTAGTCTATATGAAATGTCCTTGGTGATTGTTCATGAATTTGCAGCTAAACCATTAAGGTTACGCGAATTTGATACTCGTAAACCTAGTTTACGATAAACGATGAAATAATGAAGCATGAGTAGAAATTTTCTCCGGAAATGAATAGTGTTTCATGAATAGTAAATTTTGAAATATGTTCTCAAAATATTACTTTGACTCCAAAAATGGTGAATAGTAACCGATGAATAGTAAATTCCCAAGATGAATAGTAAATTTGAGAAATGACCTGAAATTCCGAGTTGTCACATTCGCCCATCCAAAAAGTAATTCAGTCCCTGAATTCAGTCCTTGTTGGGTCATACAGTGTTGTCGGTGAAAAGATGAGGATATTTGAGGCGCATCTGGTCTTCCCGTTCCCAAGTAAACTCAGGATCTCTTCGAGAATTCCAGCGAACCTTCACGATAGGAATACGACTTTGTTTCAACTGCTTGACCTCGCGGTCCATGATTTCTGTAGGTTCCTCCACAAAATTGAGTTTATCTTCGAGTTGAATTTCTTCCATTGGAATAACGAGTGATTCGTCCGAAAGACATTTCTTCAGGTTTGAAACGTGAAACGTGTTGTGTATGTGACCAAGTTCTGACGGAAGCTCAAGTCGATAAGCTACAGGGCCGACTCTTTTGAATGGCCCAATGTACCTCGGGTTCAACTTCCCGCGTTTTCCAAATCGTACCACGCCTTTCCAAGGCGATACTTTCAACATCACTTTGTCGCCAATTTGAAATTCTAACGGTTTGCGTCTAACATCTGCGTAACTTTTCTGTCGGCTCCTGGCAGTTTTGAGTCTATCTCGGATTTGGACTATCTTTTTGTCGTTTCCGTACCATTTCGGACCGTGAGTTGTGCGTCTCCCACCTCGGCCCAACAAACAGGTGATCGGCACTTTCGACCATAGAGTGCCTCAAATGGTGCCGCTTTTATACTGGTGTGATAACTATTGTTGTACGAGAATTCGATCAATGGCAAATGATTAGCCCAACCATTTCCAAAATCAATCAAACATGCTCTCAGCATATCATCTAATGTTTGAATTGTCCTTTCACTTTGACCATCGGTTTGTGGATGATATGATGTGCTCATCTATAATTTGGTTCCAAATTAATCTTGTAATGATTTCCAGAAGTTTGAAGTGAATCGACTATCTCTGTCGGAAATGATGGAAATTGGTGCTCCATGCCTTGAGACTATTTCCTTGACATAAAGTCTAAGTCTCTCTAATTGGTATGAAATGGGCTGATTTGGTAAGACGATCAACGATTACCCATATAGCGTCGTAACCTCTCGACGTCTTAGGAAGTTTCGTAATGAAGTCCATTGTAATGCGTTCCCATTTCCATTGGGGAATTCCTGGTTGTTGGAGTAATCCTGAAGGTTTCTGATATTCGACTTTTACCTTAGAGCAAGTAAGGCATCTGCTAACGTACGTGGCAATCTCCGCTTTCATGTTCGGCCACCAATAAAGTTCCTTGAGATCCTGATACATCTTATCAGAACCTGGGTGAATAGAATACTTTGACTTATGCGACTCATGCATAATCAATTCTCGTATCCCGCCATAAAATGGTTCCCACATTCTATCCTTGAAGCATAATACTCCATCTGCTCTCTTTACAAAGCCATTTGCATTTTCGGGTATACCATAAAGCTTTTCACTTGGTCGGTTTTCCTCCTCGAGTGCCTCGATTTGTGCCTCGAGTATTTTTTATGGTAAAGGTGAAATGATCGTCAATCCTAATGATCGGACTCTTAAAAGTTTGGGTCTTTCTTTCCGGCTAAGAGCATCAGCCACAACATTGGCTTTTCCCGGGTGATACCTGATTTCACAATCGTAATCGCTGAGTAATTCCAACCAACGACGTTGCCTCGTGTTAAGTTCCTTCTGATCAAGAACATATTGTAAACTCTTGTGGTCCGTAAACACTGTGCACTTTGTTCCGTAAAGGCAGTGTCTCCAAATCTTGAGTGCAAAAACTACGACCCCCAACTCAAGATCATGAGTGGTGTAATTCTTCTCATAAACCTTAAGTTGTCGAGAAGCATAAGCTATCACCTTCTCGTTTTGCATTAATACAGCTCCAAGCCCTTTATGTAAAGCATCGCAGTATACAACGAAGTTCTCAATTCCTTCGGGTAGTGCCAAAATTGGCGCACCGCAAAGCTTTTGCTTCAACAACTGAAAAGCAGCTTCTTGTTTCTTTCCCCATTCGTACCTCTTGTTTTTCTGTGTCAATTTGGTCAAAGCTTTAGCTATCTTTGAAAAACCTTCGATGAATCTTCGGTAATACCCGGCGAGTCCTAGAAATGGTCAGATTTCTGTAGGATTTGTTGGAGTAGCCCAATCTTTTACGTCTTCAATCTTTGCAGGATCAACTTGTAGTCCTTGACTATCAATGATCTGACCAAGAAATTGTACTTTACGGTTCCAAAAATCACACTTCAAAAATTTGGCGTACAACTTCTCATTCTTGAGTAGTCCTAAAATCGTTCTTAAATGCCCTTCGTGCTCTTCTTTGCTCTTCGTGTAAATCAATATGTCGTCGATGAATACTATAACAAACTTGTCCAAATACGGTTTGCATACCCTATTCATGAGATCCATGAATACTGCAGTTGCATTAGTTAATCCGAACGGCATTACTTGAAACTCATAATGGCCATAACGTGTTCTAAACGCCGTTTTGATACCCTCCTCCGCACTCTAAGTTGATGGTAACCTGACCTTAGGTCAATCATTGAGTAGATACTAGAGCCTTGCAACTGATCGAACAAGTCGTCAATTCTGGGGAGTGGGTAACGATTCTTCACCGTTAACTTGTTCAGCTCTCTATAATCTATACACCTTCTGAAGGATCCATCTTTCTTCTTCACAAACAAGACCGGTGCTCCCCAAGGCGAGGAACTCGGCCTAATGAATCCTTTGTCTAAAAGTTCTTGCAACTGGTTAGACAACTCTTGCATCTTAGATGGTGCTAATCGGTAAGGTGCTCGCGCAATTGGTGCAGCTCCGGGCACTAAGTCAATATGAAATTCTACTTGACGTGCCGGTGGAAGTCCTGGCAAGTCTTCAGGAAAGACTTCAGGAAATTCTTGAGCAATTGGTACATCCTCAAATCGTTTCTCTTCCGACTTCTTCTCGGTTATATGTGCTAAGAAAGCAAAACAACCTTCCTTTATGTACTTCTCCATCTTGATGCATGATATAATACTGAGTCTATCGAATTTTGAGTTTATGACGAATATCAAGGAGAGAAGACATGAGGAGGTGTCGTTACGGTTATCTGTGATTAAGGGTGTATAAAACATCATAGTAAAGAGAATATTAGATGAATCTCCCATGAGCAACACTTTGACTTGGAATATGTGAAAATTTTGCTTGCACTAAGATTTATAAATAACTGCTCCCAACATAACATGATCCCTCCAGAATTAGACATAGTTAGCTAGGCTATGTATAATTAGGGAACGATAATGTGACATTCGGTTTAGTTTTTATAACTCTCAATGTTTACAAGGATTTAAACCGTGTCGTTAAAATGGTAGTTAAAGTAAAAGGAATTAAAATTCTCGTAAGTGATATCGAATCGTAAGAAAATAAAGTACGATAGATGAGAATATTTTACAACAAGTGGTTTATCAAACAGTAATACCTCCTAAGTTATAAAGATTCGGATACGATGGAAGACATAAACTTAGTACGACTTAATACATAAGGAAAATAAGACTGTTAGTTTCCGAACTTCTTCAGTCTTTCGCGTTGTTGATACCTTGTTGAACTTCTCCTCCTTCTAACATATTTGCTTTCCCATGAGCTCCTTAAACTTGTTAACCTTGGTTCCGGGGACATTGGTTTCGATAGTGTCCTTGCTCCCCACATCCGAAGCATGTGACTACGGATTTACCTCTACAATCCCTGGCTAGGTGTCCCAATTTTTGACACTTGTGGCACTTGGCAGGGCAAGGACCTGAGTGATGAAACTTACATCGATTACATAGTGGTTGAGTTCCAACATATCCTTTGCTTTTGCAGTCCTTGGTAAGGTGTCCCACTTTGTGACAACTAAAGCATATACCACATGGACCATCATGATGTAGCGTGCATTGGTGGTATCTTGGTAAGTTTCAAAGATAAGCTCTTCCCTTTTTGGTGCAAAGAACATAAACCCCGGGCGCTTCTTGTCTTCTATTCTGTTGTTGGTGATGGCTAGTGTTACGGTTTTGGTTGTTGTTATTATAACCTCTTGGGTCATATTCCCATTTCCTTTTGTTGTAGTTGATTTGGTTATCGTCGTTGTTGTTGTTGTTGTTATTGTTATTGTCGATAATGTTTTCCCTCTTCACAACTTGAGCCATGAGTATTTGAGTTATCTTAATGATCTCTTCAATTGTTTGTGAATCGAAAGAGGTTACATCTCCTTTAATACATTTTTGGAAGTCCTCCAATGAAACCTTTCAGTAGTTTCTCATTGTCCAAAACCATAGATGGACATAAAGCAGCCAACTCTTGAAACCTTTTGATGTAGGTTTCGATGTCATAAGCAACGGTCACTAACTCATAAAATTCCATTTCCAATTTCTTCACCTCAGTGTGCGGACAATACTTCTTAGTCAACAACCTCTTGAATTGATCCCATGTGAGCTTGTAAGTATTTTCCATACCAATAGGTCAGTGCATAATAATTCCACCATGACATTGCCTCATCCAAGAGTGTACTAGTAGCGAACTTCACCTTGCAAGCATCCGGGCAATCGCATAGAAGAAATAATGACTCGATCTTTTCCAACCAACGGATCATAGCAATGGCTCCTTCTGTGCCCTTGAACCTTAGGGGATCACCGCTCTTAAAGTCCTGGTATGTACCATTTCGAACTCCAGACCCTCCCGCAGCTCTGCAGCAGTAGCAAGTCTAGCAGCTTCAATAGCAGCCGCGGCAAGTAGCAGCAGCTCTGTTGCTCGTTCTTTCTCTAGTGCCCTAGCTATACTATCCTCTATATACTTTTGGATAGCAGCTGGTGTCATAGCTGGTGGAGCTTTCTTCGGCGCCATAACTCTTCAAAATGAGAGGAAATTGAGACGTAGCAAAGTCCTATATTAAAAAAAAATAACGCTCTAAGGAGATATGATATGAGGTGATAAGTTTGAGGTTATTTTTCAAAATGATCGATGGGTTCCCAAAAGATGGGTTATGAGATGTCGTAATTGCTTCAAATGTATGATGGTTTAGTGACCTAATGTGTGAATAACGTGTAACTCGACATGTTAGTGGTGGAACAAAGGAGTGAGAGTGACTTCGCCGTAATTAAAGGTTTTAGCTCGACATTGGATGTTATCGGTGATGAATCAGCTGATATTAAAATTGCGATAGGGAATGACAAAGCATTCTCCACATTAGAATATGAGGAAATGATAATAGGATGGGTATTTAAAGGCATCTATATGACAATCGATTTGAAATGAAAGTAAATAACTCGAATAAAATGTATATGAATCCGCATGTAAAGTGAATATGCACTCATGATGAAATGATGAGATGCTATGATGATGTAGTTATAGTCAAGGGTCAATGATGCAACCTAATTCTCTATAACTGAAGCTTTGATACCAATCTGTCACACCCTCAAATTACCTGTTTTGCAGCGGAATGGAATTCCTAGGGATTGACTGTCATAGCATCACAATCACAGTTATATTGAACGACCTAAAGTGTCGTTTTATAAACACATCGTTTGATATTTATTTAAAATATTCAGAGTTACAAGATAGGTCCCAAAAGTTGATAAAGTTTGCGGAAATATGTTTATTACAAGCCAAACGATGTTTTGAAAATGCCATAATATACAACGAGACGCGTCGACGCCGCGACTCTATGAGGGTTCCATATTCGTTCCATGATGCGAATGTCTTAATTACCTGAAAATACATTGCTAAAAGTGTCAACACAATGGTTGAGTGAGTTCATAGAGTTTAGGTAAATGTTTAATACGACTACAACAAGTATAAATTATGTATGACAAATATGCCACAAAAATGTTACAATTGCTATAAGTCCATGACACCGAAACTAGACTGATCATGATGTTCGCCCCAACAGAGTGTTTGCCAAACAACTCAAATAATGATATTAAATGAAATGCATCCGTTTAACCAGTTGCAATCTACCAACCCGGATGGAGGAGTCACCCTCGATAGATCTATCCACTCACCCTCACTTCTATGAAATTAACGGTTCATGTTATATAATGGGGACATTCAATTGGCATGAGGTAACCTAAGCAATGTAATGAAGTTGATATACTTGGTATCGAAATAAAAATGATGTGCAATGTATTATCCCCCGTAGGTTTGAAATAAAGTAAAAACTTGAATAAATCGGGGCTATGAAAACTCACTTGATGATTTGATGCGATGACAAAAGTGAGTAAACCGAAATGTAGCGTGAATCTCTAACCTTAACCTATTATGAATGATATGATACGTAATAAGTTATGATGTAATGTTATGCATGCAATTCGGATGATATCTATACCACTTATGAATTTTTGAAAATAATATTTCTCGTCGAAAATAATCTTTTAACGTCTTGACCATTTTTAAATTACTTCACATGTATTTACATTGAAATGATATCCGACGATAATCATTTAGTGATTTATTATGAAATTATAAGTTTTCGTCGTAAAATAATGTCGTTGAAATCTTCATGAAAGTGACTAAATGGCCTCGAAAAGCTAGTTGTAAAATGGTGCACGTCGAACGTTAGGAAACGAACTCAACGGTTTTGGGAAGCTTGTATCATTATCTCAAAGTTTTAGTGTTTAAGATTTCATCCTAGAGGTCTCGAACATAAAGAAAAATATAGGTTAAGTATGGTACTTGTGTCCAAAAATATAGTTTAAGGGTGGTTTTCGGCAAAGTTTAAGTAACCGTATATAATTCATTACAACTCCGCTTGACAAATGGTCGGACATTTTGAAAAATATGCTTGGCGAACACACTTTTACTAGAAGACATCACTTTATAAAAAGTTCTAAATCATTGTTAAAAACGACCTTCAACATGGTCTCTTTGTTGCCGTAATACTTGTCTATTAGAAATTTAATAGTTTTTCTTATATAATAAAGTTACGAAAACTTTGTGTAAACGTGTATAATTTAATCGTTACAAATCCGTTTTCTACGTTTTATATGTCCTTAGCTTTGTGTCAAGGTATACTAATATATTTTTGATAAGTCGACACAATTTATGATGCCTAAGCTTCATTTTTGACTCGTACAAAATAGACATAACATGCTGAATTTTCAGAAAATTATAGTTTTCGTCGCCTAACTTGAAAAATTCATAACTTCTTCGTTATAGCTACGTTTTAATCCGTTCAAGCGGCCACGTTTTCATTTTAAAGTGTATTTTTTAAATATCTATGCCAAAAATTTTTATCTACTGTCGAATTTTCCAGATTTCAAAAATATGGACAGACCCTTTAGAAAACTTGTCGAAATGAGTTTTTCTCGCGCCAAACCTATTCTAACCAATTCAAAATAACTCTGAAGCTATTCTAATCCTACCATACACCTTCTTAGGGTGTCATGGGTTCCTAGACATCACCAAAAGTAATATATTACAAGGAGTAATTATAGGATGACATAAATATATATAACTCTTAAAAACAATGAAAAAATGGTATAAACATCACATGACTTGCATGTTTTCTCAAGTTTAATGAAATGAACATAAAAATGAATATGAAATATGATCATGAATATGGAATGCTTACTAGTTAACTTGATGAGGTTTATGATCAAAGGATTTTTCCTAATCACCCAAGGTTTTTATTTCACAACCTTAATCAAGAGTGTAACTAGAGTGTATAAAACTTGTCTAGAAAATATTTTGATTATCCCTTCTTGGTCCCTTGGTGTGGCCGGTTCTAGCAAGAGGAGAGGAAGAGAGTAACTTTGATCTTTTACACTTGCAAATTATTGTGTGTATGTGTTTAGTATGTAGTATAAAAGGATATAAAAGAGTAGATATTTATGAAATGTAAATGACTCACCCCCTTGTGTCGACAAGGGGGTATTAGTCATACTAGTACACATTTTTTTTATTATGTATAAGTATAATTAAATGTAAGTTAATTGAAGATAAGTGGTAACTTGTATACACATTTGAATATTTAGGGTAGCGTTAATTAAAAATAAATTTTAACGGGTCAAGATAAAATATATTGAGGTCATAAAAATTATAAAAATACATTTCCTGAAAAATTTGAGTGAAATAATAATTATCGTGTAGTATTTAAGAAAATCGTCGTAATTATATAAATATAACAATTTATATACAAAATAAATTTAAAACACTGGGTAAACTCATAATATTATTTTTATAATCTTAATATAAGTATAAAAGTATATCGGGATAATTTTTGGAAGTATCGGATCAATTGTTCAAAATAATTATTTACACGATAGCGTTTATTTAATATGAAATTATATGTTTAATGTAAAATGCAAAAGCATGCATGAACTAATATGATGATGATGATGCTAATGATATGTAGACTAAACCTAGTCTATATGAAATGTCCTTGGTGATTGTTCATGAACTTGCAGCTAAACCATTAAGGTTACGCGAATTTGATACTCGTAAACCTAGTTTACGATAAACGATGAAAGAATGAAGCATGAGTAGAAATATTGTCCGGAAATGAATAGTGTTTCGTGAATAGTAAATTTTGAAATATGTTCTCAAAATATTACTTTGACTCCAAAAACGGTGAATAGTAAAATTTTGAATAGTAACCGGTAAATAGTAAATTCCCGAGATGAATAGTAAATTTGAGAAATGACCTGAAATTGCGAGTTGTCACAATATATAACGGACGGAACCCTTTCAAGGGGTCCGCCATCCGTGGTGCCTGCTGATGGTTTTGGCTATAAATAGCAAAGCCAAACATAGTAGTTTTCTATCCCTTTCTATCATACTCTCTTACATATCTTCTCTCTAACCTTTCTAACTCAGTTTCATATCATATTAGTGATCTCTTTTGTAGCAAAGAAGTTCAAGTCACATTCAAGCTTCAAACGAGAAGTTGGAAGTCTTGTTTGTTTAGTGTTGTATGATCTTGTGTTGATTCATACTTCATTGTTGTATTAAACCATCATAATCTTGTGAGTGTGAGTGGTTAGTATTTTAGTCCTCAAAATACATTGTGTGTGGGAGTGGTTGTACCCTTGGAAAGAACTCGACATCTAGCTTAGTGTCGGAAATAGTGTAAGCGAAGTGTAAAGGTTTCTTCGCCGGTGAAAGGAGCTTGTTGACTTGTGAAGTTAAACTCTCAATTGTGAGACTCGAGGAGTGGAGTAGGGCAAGGAAAAAGAGTCCTTGTAGACCGAACAACTATAAACAACTTGTTGTGGTTTGATTATTTCTTTCCATATTTACTCTTTACATATTACTTGCATATTTCATTAACATATCTAAGATCAATATCAATTGATCTTTCAATAAGATTCTGTTAGAAACAAAGACCTTGATAGATCTTTTGAGCACTCGTAGATCGTTAGTTATACTTATGTAATCACAAGTACACAAAAAGAAAATATCTACAACAAGTATTCTTTAGCGGAATTTAAATACAAGTTATGATAACTAAGAACACTTAGATCCTCTATGGATCTTTTCATTAACTGAAACTCTCTGTTTCGAACACCTTTCTATTACATATTATCATGTTCCTTTTATAGACAAGGAACCCTAATTCGTTTCTTGGTAAACGACTAAGCATGCAACTAAAAAATATGTTTAACCCATACAAAGAATAATTATGGGTAAACTCTAAACATGCCCATGCTAACCTTGGGCAGTACAAGAATGACCATGCTAACCTCGAGCAGTACACAGATGAATATGGGTTAGCATATAAATAATAATGCTCATGCAAATCCTACGTGGATTCACGACTTCAGCAGAAACATAGCACTGCTTCAACACTTCAGCAGAAACTCTTCTTCAGCAGATTCTGCAATACTTCAGCAGAATCCTTCGGCAGAAATGACAGTAGAATTCCTACTTTGCATAATTCCCATCAATCCTCCCCTAAACTGGAATTTGACTTAGTTAAGTTCCAGTTTCTTGATAGATCTTTAAACATGTCAGAACTAGAGGATTGTGTTTGAACTTCATCAGCAAAGAACCAAACCAAGAACATATCTATGATGACCAACCTTTGAAACGCCAGGTCTTTGCAGCAACAAATGACATATTGTACATCAAAACTTATTAGTTTCAAACTATTCTCATCACATCCAGGTGTGTTAACTCCTGTGAGAGGTGAATCATTGAAAATAATGGATTTGGTGTCTCTTTACCAATAGCCATCACTACTGGAGTAGCCATATGTTTAAGTTCAAAAACTATGGTACACTGATAACCATCTGATTTATTGGCAAACCAGAAACCATATAAACGGATTTGATATGTCTTTACCTGTAGCTGTTTGCTCAGGACTAGTCAATTCTTAGAATTGGTGAATTGATAACCAAATATGATATTCAGTTGCCTTTACCACAAGCCATATACATGTGGGCTAGCCAATTCTTGGATTCCAAAAAGGAATACACCATGGTGAATTGATGACCATACAACCCTCAGCAATTAAGCATGGGTGGTTGCAGACCCAATGATTTTGAGCAAATCATTACAGCTATCAACAGATTTGATGTGTCTTTACCAAAGCTGTACCCTTTGGACGAGCCAACTCTTTGATATACACAAGGTATATCTGGTGAGTTAATAACCATCAGCTATATACAACAAACCTGCAAGAGAAAGTTAGTTTTTTTTGTTTTTTTTAACTAAGAAGCTAATAAACAAAACAAAGGATACAGACATTACAAAAGACTGTAAATAAGACAAAACACAATGTAGATTACCACATTCACGATGAAGATGCAACTTGTGTTTGCAGAAGTTGAGTCTTTATCAAACCAACCAATTGTTCAGCATATACCCTTTCATTCCCCATTGGATCTGGAGGAATTTCCAACTTCTGACTAAGCATTCTTTCCATAAGCCTCTTGGATAAGGGATAATTCTTCTCAGAAAACATACAGACTGTAATTCCTCCCTTAGTCTCCACCACATGCACACGGGGTAGAGGATAAAATCTCCAAGATTCAACCTGCCACAGATGAGAGTTCTTCTAAATAAAATATCCTTTACCCTCTGGAGTTTGAGAATCAAACAGAACATGAAGATCTCCCAATAAGAATAGCCCATGACCCTGTGGTGCATGATTGTGGTAATGCTTAGTGACAAGAGTGTACAGAGTAATTAAATCTGCCCTGTCTACCAAATGGAATATTTCCTTCAAAAAGTTGAACTGCATTGAAGATTTATCCAGTCGATGAATGACATTAAGCTCATCATCTTTCAAAGTCCAATTTATCAGCTCATTTTGATAGCCCTCAGGAAAATCAGCAGCAGACCCCTCTTTAATGAAGGTCGACTCAACATCCTCTAGGTTCAAATTATTCTTAGATGCATGAGTCCTTGCTTTTCTCACAGATCTTCTTAGAGATGTGTATCTTCTTTTGGCCATCCTCTTCATCCTCCTACCAGGTAAATAGATGCCTAAAAAGGACACCTCTTTAGATTCTTCATTGACATTTGCAGTAGGACTTAAGGAAGAAGAAGGAGACTTAGATGAGACACCCCCACGTAAAGCATTCATCCTGTCAAGCACCTTTCTCACCGGTTTAGATTTTGACAGTTGATGTTTCAGCTTCCTTAGCCAAAACACCTCCTTCTATGTCAACAGATGCCACAGATGGAGTAGAAGCTGGTATATTAGGTGCTTCAGAAGAAATGGCAGTCGGTTCAGCAGATGCAACCTTGTCAACTTCTCTAACCAAAGTTTCTTCTTTTGCATCAGCAGATGCAACAGTTGGAGTATCTAGTGCTTTAGAATAAAAAATAGAGGGTTCAGCAGAAGAAACCTTGTCAGATGAAGGAGTGGCTTCAGTAGTTGCTTCAGAAGAAACCACAGGAGAGATCACCTTGGGTGGAACATCATCAAAATTTTCTACTACATCAACAACCTTGGGTCTCTTGGACTTTGGAGCAACTGCACTCCCAGCAATCCTTTTCAAGTTGGAAGAAGGTGCTGAAGAAAGCTTCATAATCTGTTTATACTTACTAATCAGGACATGATCAGGCAAAGCCAAGACTTGCTTCATTGTTAAACCTGAGTTATACACCGAAGAACTCTGATTTTTCACCACAATTCTCATATTTGCTTTCTTCTGAGCTTCAGTTAGTGGTCTCTCTCTCTTTGCCTTATTCTTTTGAGCACTAAGGTCTTTCCTTTTTGCAGCTGCTTCTTGCTTCTTTTGTTGTCCACGCGCCACCATTTGAGCCACAAAATTTTCACTATCAAAGTCTGCACCTAAGATACTCTAAGCAAGTGTAGGATTTGAAGCGGCTTGCTGAGTAAGAACATCCCATTGTGCAGCAGGCATATGAGTAGCTAAATCATCCAATTCTCTTCGTCTCTCAGGAGGCAAATTAGCAGTAGATTGTTCTTTAAGTGTTTTAGCGACTTCTTCATTTTTCCTCATCTCCGCAAACTCAGCAAACCTGCTTTCTTGTTCTTGCCTTTCTTGTTCAGATACCAGATCTGGACCAAGCTCATCTTCAGTCATTACACCTTTCTCTTTATTAGCAGACTCATGAACAACATCAACAGTAGGAGTATCACCAATTGGAACTTTAGAAGAAACTTTTTGAGAGAGATCTTCAGTAGGGGTGGACAAGACATCAGCTGCAGGTTCCAAATTAAAGCTTCTTTCAGCATGGAATACTTCAGGATGATCTGCTGAAGATGAAGGACCTGTTGGTTCTTGTATAATTGAAGTTTGGCCATATTCAGAAGAAACATCCTCCATTTGAACCTCAGCAGAAGCAACATGGTCAACACTTGGTTCCTTTGAAGCTTCAGTAGATCCCTTATTTAAATAAGATCTTTTCCTTTTTCTAGTGAACTGAACAGGTGCCTTATCTTTTGATGATTCAGTAGCAACTGAAGAAGGAACAACTATCTCCTGAGCCACATCAGCTAAAATGTTTAGAGAACCAAGCTGAGAGTCCTCTTGCTCCTCATCAGAAGAAACCACAAGCTTCCTTTTGGAATGACGTCCAAGTTGATCCTCTAGGCTCTTAACCTTATTTTTCAGTTCCATGATCTCACCACCAAGATAAGATTTAGTCTCTGAAAGCTCCTTTTTGAGATCATTAACTTCAGCAGCATACCTGTTCACTAGAGCATAGACAGATGTTAGTGTAATAGTGTCCTCAGCTCCACCATCAGATTGCTCAGTGGTAATGGGAGCTTCATTGGACCTTTCAGGAGAAACATGGTCTTGCTTAAAATGAGGAGAACTTTCATTGAGTGGATCCCTGATAGGACTAGGTGTGGGCACTTTATTCCACTCAGTCTCAAACTCATCGTCATGAGTGGCCTGTGAAGGGGGAGGACTAGGACTTGGTCTAGGTGAAGGTGTAGGTGGAGGTTGGTCAGGAGCAACATGAGATGCTTCAGCAGCAGTAGAGGGCCCCTCATTAATATTAACTGATGGATTGCCATCAGCTGCAACATTTGAAAAGGGTGGGATATTAGCAACATTCTCCTCATCAGCAGCCTCATTTCCTTGAGGCAACATGGCTGCTAGCAAGGGATGATGTGCCCCCTCATATTTAGTTCTCATTGAAGCAAACAGTTTAGCAGTTAAAGATCCTATGGGACAAAATTCTTGGGCTTGGGTTTTAGTGTCTAAAATCATTTGCAAAAACCTAGGGTACATCAAAAACTTATTCTTTATCCTACGAATATTTTCAACCATATTCCCAAAAATATACTTAGAAAAATTATAAGTCCAACCCTGAGAAAGACACACAATACCACATCCCAGTTGAGTAGAAAACTGGTCCCAACCTCCTGATTTGTTGCTTAAACACTGAAGCAGTGTGTGAACCAAAAATCTCCACATCGGGCAGAGCTGATTCTTCAACCACATGTCAGTTCTTGTACCTTGGTATCCGATAGCTCTCAGCCCTTCAAGTGTCACCACAGCATTAGAGTGAAAGACCCCATTTTCATCATCCAGATGGAGTTGTCTTCTTATCAATCCCTCTGTCACAACATACTCTCTTCCATCAATCGTAGCAACTATCTCTGCTTCACTTCGTGTTTCAGCAGTTTCCCATAACTGAGTAACCAAAGACTCATATATCACACTAGGAGAATGGGTTAGAGCATAATGAATCTTTGATCTTTTCAAGAACTCCACCATAGGCACATACAACTCATCACCCTTTGCATTTCCTAGAAACGCAACTTTGTTATGATCTCTTTTCAATTGAAGTGCCATGAGAAAAGTTGTGATTTTAGGGTTATGTTTCTCGTAACTGTAAGTGTTTTGAATGAAGAGGGAATTGTTCGAAGTGAAAATATGAGTGAAATGGTTTGGTAGAGGTTTGTCCAAAATATAGTCAAAAGTATCGGAACTTTTGGTTGACTATTGCTTACGTGTATTTCAACTCTAACCACAGATAGCGTAACACTTTAGCAGAAACTCATAGTCAATCTGCTGAAGTGTATCCACCCAAGATAAGGATATCTTCGGTAAGTGTCTAGAGTTACTGTGCCAACTAACTCGCATTAATTTACATTAACCCTTGCATCCGTCTATATAACAATCCCAATGCACACTTAATCCTTATCTTTTACCCCAATTTTCACCACAAAACCCTAATTTCACCATGAACCACAATCAACCATAGTAAGTCATGAATACTAAACCAGAGGTTATAGATCCAACCTCTTCTCGATCATCATCATCATCATCTAGTGATTTCCTTCAGTTTTGGTCATGTCCACATGACCCTCGTCCTTTGAAATCCCCATTTCTCCCTTCTTCTGAAGATGATAGTGTAGTGGAACCAAGTGAGTCTTCTGATGACTCAGAGGAACTCACTACTGAGATAACTTCTTACTCCCAACCTCCAGCACCTCCTCCTAGACAGGTGGTGTTAGCTCTTCCTGCGCCATGGTTTGGTGCATCATCTCATAACGTATAAGGGAGGGGCATAAGGAAGGTGGATGGATTGCTTTTTGGTGAAACCAGCAGATGAAGCACAAAGGACATGTGTGGTCATCTTCATCATCATCGTTTTCATCAATCCATCCTTCCCATTTTGATCCTTAGCTTCCTCGTCATAGTGGTCATGCATATCCAGCCATCGAGATAGAAGGAATGGGTGGTTATGCAAGTCATCACAAATGCATATCCAGCAGCTGGAATGGAAGAAATGAGCGATCATGCATATCCAACAGCTGTTGGAATAGATGATATGAGCTAGAGTAGGTTTAGTAGATCATGTATAGTACATTTATTGTAGATGTATTTGAAGTTGATTGTACTTTGTAAGTTGTAAGCTGTAAACTGTTTCTTGAATGAATGAATGAACAATTTGACTTCAAAAACTTCTCTTCAGTACTTTATCTTCAGTGGAAACAAATTGCTCACTTCAGTACTTGGCTTTCAGTGGAAACAAGCTTTAAGCTTACTTGACCATTTACCAAAGAACCACATTTGATGAACTTGAATTGAAAATGGCAAACTGCAAAACAGACACAGAGAAACACAAAAACCAAACAGAGACAAACAAACTAAATTATCATTAGCAAGTTAGTGTTAGCAAACAAAAATATTATACACATAAATCTACAAAGTTTGCACAAATCCTCCCCTAAGGCATATGCCTCCCCTGAGGCCTATGCCTCCCCTTAAACTTTGCAGTTAAGGGTTTAGCATCCCAATATGGACCACAAGGTGTTGAAACCTTGTTCCATCAAAATCTTTTGTTAACAGATCTGCCACATTATTATCAGTATGAATTTTAGCCACTTTTATCAAATGTTTTTCATATGCATCTCTTATAAAGTGGTGCCTGATTTCAATATGTTTTGTTCTACTGTGAAAAACTGGATTTTTGACAATGCATATGGTACTTTGATTATCAATAAAAATTGTTGTGTTCATGAAATTATACCCATAATCCAACAATTGATTTTGAATCCAAAGAACCTGTCCACAGCAATTTGCAGCAGCAACATACTCTGCTTCAGTAGATGAGGTAGCCACAATAGTTTGTTTCTTGCACTGCCAAGAAATCAAACTTTTTCTAAGGAATTGGCAACCTCCAATTGTGGATCTCCTATCCAGATTTGCACCAGCATAGTCACTATCACTATATGCTTCCAACTTAAAAGGAGACTCTTTTGGGTACCAAAGGCCTAAATGAGGTTGGCCTTTGAGGTACTTAAAGATCTTCTTGACTGCATTGAGATGAGAAGTAAGTGGAGTGACTTGGTGTCTAGAGCAGACACTCATAGCAAATGTAATATCAGGCCTTGAAGCTGTTAAATACATCAATGAACCAATCATTGATCTGTATAAATGAACATTCACAGGTAGATCTGGTTCATTGTTGGTCTTTGTCTTTGGAGCTTCATAAGGTGTAGTGGCAGTCCTGGCACTTTCCATACCAAACTTCTTCAAGATGTCTCTCACATATTTATCCTGACTGATAAAGATACCATCAGGTTTCTGCTGAACTTGTAGACCCAAAAAGAAAGTAAGCTCCCCCATAGCACTCATCTAAAACTCTCCCTTCATCAGCTCCTCAAACTCCCTGCACCAAGCTTCTTTAGTGGATCCAAAGATGATGTCATCCACATACACTTGCACAAGAATGATGTCTGTGTAGTTCTTTTTCAGGAAAAGAGTCTTATCAATGGCACCTCTTCTATATCCATGCTTCAGCAGAAATGATGAAAGCCTAGCATACCATGCTCTTGGTGCCTGATGTAGACCATAGAGAGCTTTAACCACCTTGTAAACATGATTAGGATGATCTGGGTCTTCAAATCCTTTGGGTTGAGTGACATAAACCTCCTCTTCTATTTCACCATATAGAAAAGAACCTTTAACATCCATTTGATATACCGTGAAGCCCATATAAGATGCATAAGCCAAGAAAATTCGAATGGCCTCAACTCTAGAAACAGGTGCAAACACTTCATCATAATCAATCCCCTCCTCTTGTTTATACCCCTGAGCCACTAATCTTGCTTTGTTTTTAATAACAACACCCCTTGCATCTCTCTTGTTCTTCAGAATCCATTTAGTCCCAATTGCATACTTGCCATCAGGTAATGGTACCATGATCCAAACTTGTTGATTTTGAAATTGTTGCATCTCTTCTTGCATTGCTTCAATCCAACTTGAGTCTTCAAGAGCTTGAGTAACATTTGTTGGTTCAACTTGAGAAAGAAAACAAGCAAATAGACAATGCTTGAAGTCTGTGTGATTGTCTCTTTGTTGGTTTGAGACATAAGAGAGAAAAGCCACCTGTCCAAATTTAGGACTAGTTATCGCCCTTCGAGTTCTAACAGGTGCTAGAAGATCACCAATAATATTGGATTGGGGGTGAGTAATGTTGATTCTTTTAGTAGCAGTGGGGTTGACTTCAATGGATGGTTCAAGATTAGACACAGTTGGTTCAAAAGTTGTATCATATGAAGGTGAGGTGAAAATGCCAGATTTGGGTTAATGATTTCCAAGATCTGAGGGCCTTGGAAAGCGTGTATATGGCTCTCCAAAATCTATAGACACTTTGGTGGAAACAGGAGTAGAAACAGCAGAACCTTCAGCAGATTTGTTGATGATGGGAGAAACAGGATCAATGTCAGCAGAAACATGGTTTCCACTGACTGCTTCACTTGCAACCTCCCCATTCAGCTTCTCAGCTTCAATCTTAGCTGCAAACTCCTGAGTCTGTAGTCTAGCAAGGTCCTTTGCATAATGTGATTCATCTTCACTCTCATCAGAAGCATCTCTAGAAGTGTTACCTGCAAAATGGTTAGGGGAGAAAGACGGCACAAGAATAGGTTGTTCATCATCTTCAAACTCACTTTCAGAGACATCATCTAAGGTACCTGCATTGTTAGTGGGAGACTCTTGAGAACCTGCATTTTGGTTAGCCACATGTCTAGTATAACCCAAATAATCAGTTAGGTAATCAAGATCAAATGACCAAACATGACCCTGTCCTTGAGCATTAGGCTTGTCTTCTAGAAACCTCAGGTTCAAAGTCTCCTCTATCTTCTTAGCAGATAAGTGTTGGATCGATATACTTTAATCAAACTAACTTAACTAGCTTGTTAAGGTTTAATAACCTCGGATAAATCCTAAGTTATTAACAAAGAAACACTGAGCAATCTTTATCAAGTATGCGGAATTTACTTAACAAAGCTAAGAAGAATAACCTTTTATTATAAACTCTAAATCTGCTTATTATGCAGATACTCTAATACAACTCTAAGATAATCGAACTTCTCTCTAAAACACTAATTAACTTGTGAATTAGTAAACTCTAAAACTCATAGACTCGTACATCTAATGCCAATCTAGGAGTCCTTTTATAGGCTCAAGGATATCCTAGTCGGTTTACAATTTGTAACCTTGTACGACAAGTAATCTAAACATAGAATACAATACTTTCCATAAACGAATATAAGAGTTCTTTTGTTCTTGCAGTACTTTGACTTCTAGGTGTAGTACTTTGAATTTGTCTTTAGCAGTACTTTGACTCTTTGACTTTTTCTAGTACTTTGTATTTACAAGTCTTTCATATCTTCAAGTACTTTCATGTTTTCAAGACTTTCATATCCCAACAATCCTCCCCTAACTTGAATTCTACTTGCTTGACTTCAAGTTCCTTTGTGAATGTATCTTTAACAGCTTCATCTTTAAGGACAGATTGTTTTCTTAATCTTTACATTATATCTCGTAGTGTCTGCTGCTTGTCAAAGTATCTCTTAGAATTGTTCTTTCTCAGATCATCCAAAGAAGCTCCATCTTTTCAAGAACACAAAGAACATATGACAATTTGTACATTAATTCAGTTTAAGTTGCATACTATTCTCATCACTTCCAGGTGTGTTAACTCCTATGAGAGGTGAATCATTGAAAATTTAATGGATTTAGATCTCTTTACTAAAGCCATTATCTTTGGAGTAGCCAAATGTTTTGGTGTGTAAGACCATGGTACATTGATAACCATATGATTTTTAGCAAATCATCAGCTATCAACAGATTTGATTTGTCTTTACCAAAAGCTGTACCCTTCTGGACTAGTTAGTTCTTCTATTTAATGGTGAACTAATTACCAATAATGGATTTTCCACAGCCTTTACCATAAGCCATTTTCCTTGTGGGCTAGCCAACTCTTCACATTAACTGATATGGTGAGTTGATTACCATACAACTTATTAGCAAGTTGTCAACTAAAAACGGATTTGATATATCTTTACCAAAGCCGTTTGCTCATGGATTAGTCAATCCTTTTGTAACCATGGTGGATTGATTACCTATTGATGTTTCCATCTCAAAATCCATTTAATTCATTTAACCTTTGTCTCAAAATACTTGATTATTTAACAAAAGATATCTTTTAAAAATCACTTAACTGGTTTTAAAAAGCTGCAAGCAGTACTTTGATGAAAATACTGTTTGATCAGCAGTACTTTGAATAAAGTATTGATTTATCAAAAATAAGTTATTCAATAAAACTCATACCAGTTTACTCATCTTCTTCAGCAATAGTAGTCCAGTTGATAAATAGATTGATAACCATGCAAGCAGTTTCATTATCCTCTTCTACTTCCAATCCATGCTCTAGCATTCTTCTCATGAGCTCAACTGTAATAGGATATCTTCTGTTTACAAACATGTGTATCATTTTACCATTCTCTAGCTCTAAAACATGAACTCCAGACTCTTCAAAAAATCTCCAGCTAACAATTTCCTAGTTTTCTTGATTTTTCCAAATATCATCAGTGCTTTCCTCTTCTGTTTCCCACGTGGTTATGAGATCTCCAAGCAAAACTAGACCAATTCCTTCCGATGGAATATCTCCAAAATAAGCTTTCACCACATTATATAGATAGAATAGATCTACTCTATCTATAATATGTAATAAATCCCATAGCCTATTGAAAACTTTGAAGCTTTCATCTTCTTTATGAAAAATCATATAATCTCCTTCTTTGGATTTCACAACATCAAAAGCACTAATCTGAGATCTGTTCATCTTCATGTCAGCATCTTCTTTTGAATAATCAAAATCTACCACTCTGAGATAATTTCTTAATGCATCTTTAGACTCAGATCTTAATTCAACTCTTTCTTTCTTTGAAAACTGTCTAATGCATCTTTAGACTTAATTCAACTCTGAGATAATTTCTTAATGCATCTTTAGACTCAGTTTTTCTTTTCCTTTTTAAGCTTTTCTTCCTTTCAGCTTCAGTCCAAGGAACTTCTTCTCTAAAATCTTTGATATCTGCATCACTCTTCTTATAAGCTTCTATTTCAGCATCATAGAGTCTTTTCATGTCAACATAGTTCAACTTCTGCAATCCTTTATACCCTCGACCTTTCAAATAAGCCATCATAGCATTCCTGTCCTTAGCTAAATTAGGTCTTCTAGGCATATATCTAACAGGAGTAGGTGACTGTAAAGGTTCATCAGCTTCAGCATTTAATTGCTCTTGCAACTTCTTAGCCGCTTCTCTACTTTGAGCTTCTTCAGCTTCTTGAGTGCTTCTATCTTTAGCATTTAACTCTTCTTGAAGCTTTCTAGCAGCAGCTTCATTCCTAGCAACTTCAATTTCTCTAATTTCTGCCAAAGTAAGTTTCTTCTTCTTTACTTCTACTAAAACACCTTTCCCTTTATCCTTAGGATCGATTGCAGGTTGAGAAGTTCTTTGTTGTTCATCTTCTTGCACTTCTCTAATAGTAACACCACCTCTGGGTTGTGATAAATCTTCTAAAATTGTAGCAATGAACTCATCATCACTTGCACAATGAATTGGTTTGAAAGTAGCTTCCTCCTCTTCTTGTATAACAGTTGTAGAAGGACCAGCCTCCTCTTAAAAATTCAAAACTCTTGGAGTTATCACCTCTTGTCTAAAAGTACTTTGCTGTTGAAGAGCAGTACTTTGTTGTTCAGTACCTTGATCTTCAGTACCTTGAACTTGAACTTGCTCTTCTTGTTCATCAGTATCTTGAATTATCTTTTCATGTTCATCAGTACCTTCAGGTTCTTTCTCCTTCTCAACATCTTCTTTCAAATTTTCTTCTTCTAAATTCCTCCCCAAATTGACAGAAGATTGTTGATGAACCTTGTTGCGTTTGTTTTTCCTAAACTGCTTTTGCGCCTTTTTCTTTGATTTAACCCAGATACGAAATTCTTGAACTAATGGCCACACAAAAGTCTTTAGCCTTCTAAACTTCAATTTTAACTTCTTTATCTGTTTGGCTTGAACCTCAATTGTCTTTTGCAATTTAACCAATGCCCTTGTCAAAACATAATTATCCAAGGTGATTTCATCAGGAGGTATGGTATGTGAATCCTCTCCTTGAATAGGTGATTGTTCCTCTGATTGAGAAGCAGGAACAGACCCTTGTGGAGATGGAGAAGGTGAAATTGCAACATCTTCTTGAAGTTCAGTACTTGGAGAAGCAGTACCTTGTAGAGATGCAGTACCTTCTTTTGATGTAGCCTGTGGAGAAGCAGTACTTGCAGATGCAGACTTCGATGCGACCTTCAAGTAGCATCATCGCCTTCATCGACTCTAACAAATGAACAACATCCATCATGGAAGTAGTTAAAGGAGTATCTGGACCCCTGAATAAAGCACTCCTTTTTGCCATAAAGGTAAAAATCTTCGATTGTTGAACAACCACAGGAAACAAATCTATAGGTTTTGGCATATCGAAGTTGCTTGTTTAAGAAAACCTCAGATAAACCTTGGGTACATTAGCCAAGTAGATCCATGTGAGATATGTGAGAGCATTCCATCCAATATTAGCCTTAAGAAGTTAAAAACTCTGGCTCAGTAGCTAACCCAACCATAAAGCAGATGCTATATTTGACCCAAACTGCTCCCAAGAGGTACTCTTAGCACTTATGCAATGGAGCAACACATGAACCAAAAACTTCCAATGCGGACAAAATAGTTGTTTTCTAAACGTCTGTTCATTCAAAGATCCTTCATAACCAATATGTCGAAAAGTATCCCATATCAACTGCTTATCAAACCTTATAGCCCCATCTGCATCATTGAACAGTAAATCTTCTCGGATGGAGGCTTCAGTAATCTTAATAGTTCTTCCAAAGAACCGTTGATCTAATATAATATTCATCATTCTCCATATTATCTCTAGCATTAGCCCAAAATTCTCGAATCCAGGGTTCAATTATATCCGGCTCTACTAAAAGAGCATAACTGATAGGCGAGCCAGTAAGATAATCAATTATATCATTAAAAAGTAGATTCGTGTCAGTCTTATCCAAATTAGCAACCATATTATGCTTTGAAACAGTAGGACGATTTGCCATTGTTGATTATGTAAGCACAAAAGAGTTGTAAGCGAAGAATATGAATATGATGAGAGAAAGATGGAAAAGATTCTAATGTATCAATATGAGAGGGAAAATCAGAAAGTATGTATTTATAGGTAAGATTTAAAAAATCACAGCCTAAAATAACATTGTTACCGTTAGCATTAATTACCCCTCAATATAACCGTTGAAACAGTACTTTAATAAGACAAATAGTACTTCCACGTAAGCAGTACTTTCCCAAGCAGTACTTTCCCAAGCAGTACTTTCCAAGTAGTACTTTGATGAAAAACAATACTTTTCCAATTTCTTCAGTATCAACTTAGTAGACATAACTATCCTCCCCTCAAGCAATACATAGGACTATACAAATACTAAATAGTCCTCCCCTTAAATGTAGCTTAATAGTTAATCATGCCAATGCTCACCACCAAGTGAGTGAATCTAGAAACATCAAAACCTTTGGTAAGTAAGTCAGCTACATTATCATTCGTGTGATCCTTAACCACATTAATAAGTCTGTGCTCATAGCAATCTCTGATAAAGTGATGCCTAATCTGTATGTGTTTGGTCTTGGAATGATAAACTGGATTCTTCACAATACAAATGGTACTATCATTATCAATGTTGATAGGAGTATTCTTGAAATTGAATCCATAGTCCAAGAGCTGATTTTGCATCCACAAAACTTGTCCACAACAGCTTGCAGCAGCTACGTATTCAGCTTCAGTTGAGGATGTTGCGGCAATTGTTTGTTTCTTGCATTGCCAGGAGACTAATCTTCTTCCAAGATATTGGCATCCTCCAGTGGTTTATCTTCTATCATAGTTATCACTTGCATAATCACTATCTGAAAAAGCTTCCAAGTGAAAAGGTGACTCTTTTGGATACCACAACCCCAACTGCAAACATGATATCAGGCCTTGATGCAGTGAGATACGTAAGAGAGCCAATCATGGATCTGTAAAGCTTGACTTCAACAGGTTGTCCATCTTCATCTTTGCCCAATGAATTGATAGATTTAATAGGTGTAGTAACAGTCTTCATATCATCAAAATTGAACTTCTTAAGTATGTCTGTAACATACTTATCTTGACTGATAAAAATACCTTCCTTTGACTGCTTAACCTGAAGTCCTAAAAAGAAAGTCAACTCTCCCATTGAACTCATTTGAAATTCCTTCTGCATCAACTGCTCAAACTCTTTAACCATGGATTGTTTGGTAGCCCCAAAGATGATATCATCAACATAAACTTGAACTAACATGATATCTTTCTTGTCTCTCTTGATAAACAAAGTCTTGTCAATAGCTCCCCTTCTGTATCCATGTTGCAATAAGAATGTGGAGAGTCTTTCATACCAAGCTCTAGGTGCCTGATGAAGGCCATAAAGAGCCTTAACTACCTTGTAGAATTTGTTTGGGTGTTTAGGATCTTCAAAACCAGGAGGTTGTTTGACATAAACTTCCTCTGTAATCTTGCTATATAAAAAGGCACTCTTGACATCCATCTGGTAAACTTGAAATCCCATATAAGAAGCAAAAGCAAGAAATATTCTAATAGCTTCTATTCTTGCTACAGAAGCAAACACTTCATCATAATCTACTCCTTCTTCTTGTCTGTATCCTTGTGCTACTAACCTTGCCTTATTCTTGATAACATTACCTTTTTCATCTCTTTTGACTCTAAAAACCCATCTGGTTCCAATAACTCTCTTCCCATCTGGAAGATCACATAAAACCCAAACCTCTTATAGTTTAAATTGAAGAAGTTCTTCCTGCATAGCTTCAACCCAGCTTTCTTTAGTCAAAGCTTGAGCAATATTCTTGGGTTCCTCTTGAGAGATAAAACAAGTAAATAGGCAGGTTTGATGATCGTTATGATTCAGCCTGTTTTGTTTATACACAAAGCTAAGTAAAGCATTGTGAGGTGTAGAAAAAGTCTTAGCTCTGTGTCTAGTCATCACTCCAGAAGTAGAAGGACCAATGATTTGATCAGAAGGATGATCCTTATGAGTTCTTAAGTTTGGAGACTGTGGAACTCCATAAGTATCCTCCAAATTAGTAACATCAGCACCTTCATTGGAATTTGTGAAAATACCTTCATCTTCAAGTTCATCATCAGTATCTTCTAATCCAGGCATAGTAGGATCATCCAAATCATCTAAAGTACTGTCAACAAGCAGTACTTTGGTTTAAAGTACTGTCCAAAGTACTGTGAGAGTACTCTGCAGTCTTGTTCTTCTTCTTTACCTCTTCATAAGCTCTCCTTTGTTCATCAGTGTAAGAATGTGCTAATACATCTTGAAGAAGCATTTGATTAAGTTCCTCTTGAATAGATTGATCCTCATCAGATAAAGAGGATTCGGGGCAACAAGATTTTGTGGGGCAACAAGATTTTGCTTTGGAACTTCAATACTTTTCTTTGGACTAACATGATCTTCATCAGGAACAGCATCAGGTCTAATATGAACTCCATGAGCAACATATTGTAAATCTTCTCCATTGTATACGGGTTGATTTTCTTCTCTAACAGGTACATAGTTCATAGATGGAGTTAAAACCTCAAGATCAAACATCCAATCAGGACCTTTACCTTTCTCATTGTCTTGGTCTTCTAAAAACTCAACATGAAGACAATCTTGAACCTTCTTAGTAACTCTGTTGTATACTCTAAAGCCCTTACTGTTAGTGCAATAACCCAATAAGTATCCTTCTTCTGACTTGCCATCAAACTTCCCCAAATTATCAAAAATAGTAAGAGGGCATCCAAAAGGCTTCATAAAACAAATGTTGGGTTTATTGCCCATCAGCAATTCATAGGGTGTCTTCATCTGTGGTTTGGTGACTGAGACTCAATTAAGTACATAGCAAGCAAGATTTACTCGCCCAAAACTGAATAGGTAGATGAGAATCATCTAACATTGTTCTTGCTGCTTCAATTAATGTCCTATTCTTCCTCTCTGCAACACCATTCTGTTGTGGTGTTCTTGCAATACTAAACTCCCTTTTTATGCCTTTGTTTGCACAAAATTCATCCATAAGCTTGTTCTTGAATTCAGTCCCATTATCACATCTAATACCTCTAACCTTGAGTCTCAATTGATTTTCAAGGGCTATAATCAGTGTCTGAATAGCATCAAAAGTATCATCTTTAAAACCCAAGAAAAATACCCAACTGAATCTACTGCAATCATCTGTTACAACTAAGCAGTACTTTTTCTTGTTTAAACTTGCCACAGAAACAGGTCCAAACAAATCCATATGTAGCAGCTCCAAGGGTTCTCTAATAGTTCTCTCGTCAAGCTTCTTGCAGGAAGCTTTGTGTTGTTTACCCTTCTTGCATGCCAAGCATGATTGATCATTCTTTTAAGTCTTTGAAGGTAAACCTCTAACTAAGTTGCCTTTAACCAGTTTGTTGATATTCTTGAAATTAACATGGCCCAATCTTCTATGCCATTTATGTGCCTCTTCAGATGTTTCTTTAGCCACCAAACATGTGGCTCTTCCATAAGAATATAGACTTTTCATGTCTAAACTATACACATCATTTTCCTTGGTACTCTAAGAACTACTAATTCATCATCAACAGGCTTAACGTCAGAGGAAAGGATAAGACATTCTGTGTCAGTGAATAACACATGATGCTTTTTATCACAGATTTGAGAGACTGATAACAAGTTGAACTTAAGCTCCTTCACATATCTAAAAATCTATAAGCCCTGCTTTGATAGTTCCTTTTCCAGTAATCATTCCTCCATTGGGATCATTCCCAAATGCAACTCTTCCTCCACTAATCTTCTTAAAATCGGACATGATCTCTTTGTCTCCTGTCATACTTCCAAAGCAACCACTATCCACAATTAGATGATCTTTAAACTCCTCTTCTGGATTGCCTTGCACACAAAGAAAAGAGTTAGAAACTTTTAGGAACCCAAGCCATTACTGACTTGTGTTCCTCTTGTGGAGTTACAAACTCAAATTCTTTGAGTATGTAATTTCCACTATCTTTCAAATGATGATCCAGAATTATCTTTTGATCTTTAGCATGTGGATTTTCAAAACTTTCTGGTTTTTCAACACAAATCTCTTTTTCTTTCATCACAAAAACATCTGATTCACTTTTTGCTGAAAGTACTGTTTGTCCCTCTGCAGTACTTTCCCTCTTAACCCATTCTGTTTTAACACTTGGTTCCTCTCCTATGTGAATTGTAATACCTTCTAGGTTGATAATGAGATCTCCTAGGATTCCTATACCAAGTAGTGTTATCAGTACCTTGTTTTGTCCTGAGCAGGACTTTGAGAAAGTACGGGCCAGAGTTAACAAAGATACTTTGGAAAGTACTGTGAGATACAAGGTTTTGAAAAAGGTTTTCTCTGGTGTGGTATCTATGATCGGTGAGAAATTTTTGTGATTGACCATATTTGAATTATTCCAAACTGGTTTGTGTTCTCTAGGTTTCTGGTTGGCAGTCCCGTTCTTTGGAAATTTTCTAAGGTATTCTGAGTGATGTTCACAATCCTTAATTAGATGAGTTGAACTAAAACACACAAACACAGCTTCACCCATACTTCCAAAGTGACATCTTCTATGTCTATGCCCAAAATTATTTTGCCTTCTTGGTTAATGATTAAACCTGTTTTGACCAAAATTATCCCAAAAAGGTTTAGCAAGATCTGTTTTGAAAAGGTTTTGAAGAAGGTACGCTTGTGGAGCAGACTTTGTTTTGAAGGTATGCTGAATTTTGAACATTGTGTTCAACAGTTCTTTGGGTTTCTCGACCTAGATTGAGCAACTAGCTTTTTCCTAAACTCTATACTGTCTACTCCAAAACGAGAAACATCGTGCCTAGGGGTTGATGAATGCCAGTGGGATGAGGAACAAAGATGATAATCATTAGCTTTCTTAATTTCGGAGGTGAATCACTTATGGAACCCTCATTACTAGATGTATCTACATAATTAATGAGTTCTTCATCACTAGTAAGTATATCCTCAAAATCACCTTCATCCTGATCACTAGATTGGTTTTCTTCTAATTTACTAAAATCCATTCCAAAACCTAATCCAGTTTTAAGGTAGGCTCTTTGCTGTTTTTGAACATAAGAAACATGTGACTGACCAGCTTCACCCCAAGCAGCAAACTTAGCTAACAAATCATCTCTTTCCTTAGTTAGTTTCTCTATTTCAGAAATTTACAGTTTAATTTCCATTCACTAAGTTTTAACTGGTAATCCTGTTGTTCATATTTTTCAGCCCAAGCTACTTCATTAGTTTCATGTGCTAAGATTTTGGCTTCCATAGATTCTAAGGTTATTTGATAACCTGCTACCTCGGACCTAGCCTTAACACAATTATCTCTCTCAATCACATAACTACTAAGTAATTTATGATAAAAATCCTAGCAATTTGAGCATACCTCGAGATAGGAGATTGATTTGGTGAAGTAGCCACCAATGCTAGTTGAACAGAATCATCTTCACTTTCCTTGCTCCAATCAAATCTTCCAAAGCCATCATCGATTCCAAAGCAGATGTTCGTGTTCTTCAAGAAAACAAGTGCTCCAATCCAATGCGCCTCACTGAATCTTCAATTTCTTCTTCCATCTGCTACCATACAAGAAGTTACCGGTTCATCATCAAATTCTTCACTCCAGTCAACTTCTGATAACTTCTCTTGAGCAACCAAAGCCTTTGTTTCAGTAATTGGAATTTCCTTAAGCTCAAGTTTTGGCTTTTCAGATGTCCTATTTGTTTGATACTTAGCAAACTGCACTCCTTGCAAAGTGACCAGTCTTTTGACAATTGAAGCATTCAATTTTAGATTTGTCAAAAGTTATGCCCTGTTTGGATTTGAAATCAATGCTTTTGCCTGCCTTCTTCATGTACTTTTTGATCCTTGCAGTGATCATAGCAACTTGCCACCTAGTATCAATTTCTTCAAGTGCATCTTCTTCAATTTGTGCTAGATCTTCTTCATAAGTGACAGGTAAACTAGCTTGTTGTGCAAAGAAGGAGCACATAACTTCATCTGAGGCCATAGTGGTAGCTGGTGGGGCTCATGGAACATATGTGGGGGTGTAGACAGTAGTACTTTGAGAAACAGTACTTTCAGATGATAGAAAAGCAATACTGTGAGACTTAGAATTTGTTTGGCCACTCATCTCATGCTCATACACCTTAAGTTGATGATAGAGATCATCAAAGTCCATTACATCCAAACCTTGTTGTCCTCTGATCATTGTAGCAATCACATGCCATGAAGATGGCAAACTCCTTAGAAACTTCAAATTAGCATCCTCAATTGATACTTCTGCCTTGTATAGCTCCAACATGTTGAGAAGATTCTGAAACCTATCATATGCAGCATCAAGACTCTCTCTTTCACCAACAGTGAAAGTTTCAAACTGTTGCTTCAGCAAATTTCTGTGCATCTTTTTGGAGGCTTCATTCCCTCCAAATCTGGTCTTGAGAGCAACCCAGAGCTGCTTAGCATCTTTGGCATCATGAAATTTGAGAAGATGACCATCTGGAATGGCAGATAAGAGAATATTGAGTGCCTTCTCTTGATTCCTTAAGGTTGCTGCTGGTAATACTGCCTTAGGTGCCTTGGGTTGTCCAGGAATATCAATGGGATCTGGAACAACTTCATTCCCATTCACAATTACATTCCATAGAGCATGGTTTGTAATGGCAATGTACTGTCTCATCTTCATGCACCAGAGATCATATTCTCCCTTCTTGATTATTGGAATTCGAGTGAGGTGATTGAGGGTGGTGGAACAGCTTCAGTCGACATCTTGAATATTGTTGTAGTAGGGTTTCTTCCAAGTCGAGTTTCCACACAAGCTCTGATACCACTTGTTGGATCGATATACTTTAATCAAACTAACTTAACTAGCTTGTTTAAGGTTTAATAACCCTCGATAAATCCTAAGTTATTAACAAAGAAACACTGAGCAATCTTTATCAAGTATGTGGAATTTACTTAACAAAGCTAAGAAGAATAACCTTTTATTATAAACTCTAAATCTGCTTATTATGCATATACTCTAATACAACTCTAAGATAATCGAACTTCTCTCTAAAACACTAATCAACTTGTGAATTCATAAACTCTAAAACTCATAGACTCGTACATCTAATGCCAATCTAGGAGTCCTTTTATAGGCTCAAGGATATCCTAGTCGGTTTACAATTTGTAACCTTGTACGACAAGTAATCTAAACATAGAATACAATACTTTCCATAAACTAATATAACAGTTCTTTTGTTCTTGCAGTACTTTGACTTCTAGGTGCAGACTTTGACTTTGTCTTTAGCAGTACTTTGACTCTTTGACTTTTTCCAGTACTTTGCAGCTTACAGTACTTTCATATCTTCAGTACTTTCATGTTTTCAGCACTTTCATATCCCAACAATAAGTTGTACACCCTGTAGGCCTTACTGTGAGCTGAATAGCCCACCATATAACCATCATCAACCTTCTCATCAAATTTACCCAATGGATCACTGGTATTCAGAATTGTCACTTGACAACCAAAAGGTTTGAGGTAATGAATAGCAGGAACTTTCCCAAAGAGAAGTTCATATGGTGTTTTGAAGTGAGGTATAGTAATGGACACCCTGTTTAGCACATTGCAAGCTGTGCCAACAGCTTCAGTCCAAAACATAGTGGGCAATCTAGAGTCTGCAAGCATTGATCTTGCAGCCTCTATAAGGGTTCTATTCTTTCTTTCAGCTACCCCATTTTGTTGTGGGGTTCTCGGAGTGCTATAGTCCCTTTTTATTCCTTTAGACCTACAGAGTTCTATAAGAATAGCATTCTTGAACTCTGTCCCATTATCACACTGAATACCTTTAACCTTTTTGTTCAACTGGTTTTCAACAAGGGTAATGAAGTCTTTGAGAACTTGAGATGTTTCATCTTTAGTCCTTAGAAAGAATACCCAACAGAATTTGCTATAGCCATCAGTAATAACCAGACAAAAATACTTGTGATCAATGCTTCGGACTTGAGTTGGACCAAAGAGATCCATATACATCAGCTGAAGAGGTTCAGAAATAATGCTCACAGCGTTGATAGCTTTGTATGAGGCTCTGTGTTGCTTCCCTTTGTTGCAGGCAACACAATTATGATCATTGGTGAAAACTTTGGAGAGAAGACCTTCAACAAGACCTAGTTTAGAGAGCTTGTTTATGGTCTTGAAGTTCACATGAGCCATCCTCCTATGCCATTTAGTAGACTCATCCAGGGATGCTTTAGCCACCAAACAAGTAAGGTCACCTTCTGGTTGAACTTTATTGAGGTTGAATGTGTATAGATTGTGACTACGAGGAACTCTTAGCAAAATAGATGTATCTTCTGGGAGATTGAAGTCTTTAGATAGCACAAGACATTCATTCTCAGAGAAGAGTACTTTGTTCTTGGTGTCACAAATTTGTGAGACTGAGAACAAGTTGAAGTGCTGCAGTTCCCTTACATAATACACATTCTCAAAGTCCAGATGAGGTGTTTTGATGGTGCCTTTCCCAGTGATTCTACCATCACTTCCACCAAAAGTCACATTGCCTCCTCCTTCTATGGGTACAAAATTATGCATCATCTCTCCGTTTCCTGACATGCTTCTTGAACAACCACTATCAACAATCCCAATATCTTTATGCTTAAGGGGATGATCCTACAAAGAATAACAAAAATATATACAAACAATTAACACTCTAAGGAGGCTCAAGTCATTACTGACTTGAACCTGCCTTGTGGATCATTGGTTTAGGCCATGCATATTTAGAGGATCCACCATTGTTCTTGGTCCTCCATTGAAAATTAGGACCCTTGTTAGTCCAAGAACAACCTGCTGAGGAATTCACAACAGTATCCATATATCCCATCCCACCATACATAGAGTCAACATATCCAAGCCAATAACCATGTTTAAAATATGAACTAGTTGGTTGCACATATGGTCTAGCAACTGAGTTTCTCCAAGGAAAAGTAGGAGAAGCATAAGTTGCTTGTGGAACATAAGGTGGTATAGCATTAACATTGGTCCACAGTGGTCTAGATTTCTGTTGATGAGCACATACACCCATTCTTTGCTCATAAAAATCACAATCCTTAATTAAATGAAATTTACTTCCACATACAAAACATGTCTTCCTCTTAGAAGATTTAGACAAATTAGAAGATGTTCTATTACATGCAGAAGTACTTCAACCAGAAACATTAAAGGAATTGTTTTTGACAGTATTATTATGCAAAGATTGAAAAGACAAGTCTTCAGAGGAAACTGTCTTGGAAGTTGATTCCTCAGCAGCTACTCTATAAGGCTTGTAGATAGACTTGGGTGCAGGCTTGGGTGAAGGTTCAGGTGAGGGCTTGGGAAGGTCTGACTTATCACTTGAATCACAGCTGGCATATGAAGTAGACCCTTGATCAGATGATTTGTCACTGTCAGAGCAAGAGACAAAGTCATTAGATGAAGCATCGGGGTCTGGCAAGTCTTTTGACTTTTTGCCATACAGCTGATGTGATTCATCAAAGTCAACAGTAATGGAAAGGTCAATGGGCATATGTTCACCTCTAATAGGTCCAGGGAGAGCATGTAAATCACCTTCTTTTACAAAATTAGCTAATCCTGCTGGTGTTGATTTACGCCTATCATATCTAGCTTCAGGACCTACATATTTTTGAAAGCCCATACCTAAACCAGAGTTTACAGATTGACTACTATAGAGAATGCTAGCTACTTTATGACCTGACACTAACCATTGTTTATGTCTAGCTATTTCCTCAGCTAGTTTCTCTTTGAGCTCTAGATTTTCAGACATAGCATCAGCTTTTTCTTTCTCAATACGTTTTAAGTCAATACAAGCAAACTCTAGATCAATTCGTAGCCCCCTTATTTTTTCTTCATAAGCTATCTGATTCTTTTGAAACCACACCTTTTGTCTTTCTAATGTTTTTAAAGCATGTTTATAAGCTTCATTGTCAACATAGCATGCATTATATTTAGGTTTCAAAATATCATAGGCTTCCTTAAGTTCATTGTATTGTTCACTACAACCAAAGATATAGTTGTGTACCTGAGAGAGGCCCATCAAGGCAACTTGATCATGCCTATCCTCTAAAGTGCAGCCAGCTACCAATCCAACATTCTCAAAGATTAGTAGCTTCCTTATTCACTAGTTCATGTAATGCCCAGTTGACTTGATCATCCATGGTGACAAGAGCTGCTGAAGTTCCAGCTTCCTTTTGATTATGCTGATAGGAAGTATATCTAGCTCCATCTCCAACCTTCCTATCCTTGCATTCCCTCGAGAAGTAACCCATCTGGTGACAAGTGAAACACTTGACTTTTCTTCTATCAAAGCGAGCTGGATCTCTCCCCTGAAAGCCAAACTTCCTTCCAGACTTCTGCTCAAACCTCTTGATATCCACTGAAAGCATGGCCACCTGCCACTTCAGTTTCATCTCCTCCATATCAAACGGGTCCAGTTGTTCAAAATCTTCATAGACAAGATGCTGCTGATTATCATAGTCAGCAACAAATGAATGAAGAACATCTTCCAACACACTGCTAGCTTTAGCTTGAGAGTTTGATGGAGTGGGAGTGTAAGAAGATGATGTTGGTAAGTAAGATGGACTAGGAGCATGTATAATCATATTGGAGGGAGAGGCCCCAACAAAGGCTGAGTGACTAGGAGTGGACGCATGGAAGGGACTTCTAACATCAGGCTCAAGAGTTTTAAGTCTTTTGTATAATTCATCAAAAGTAAGCATGTCTAGCCCACCTTTAGCCTTGACGGCTATGCTTACAGTCCTCATTATCTGGTTTTGCATTCAGCTGATTCAACTGACTCAAAATCTTGTGGAACTTGTCATATCCCTTGTGGATACCTTCTTGTTATGAAATTTGAAACTCTTGAAACTGTTGTTTTAGCATGGACTTCCTCATTCTTCTGGACTCCTCATTTCCACCGAACCTTGCTTTGAGCGCCATCCATATGTCCTTTGCATCCGCCATGTAGTGAAAATCACCCAAGTGATCTTCAGGTATAGCTTGAAGAAGGATGGTTCTCACGTTGTGCTCTCTTTGCACAGCCAGTACCTCTTCAGCAGATTTGGGAGGAGCAATGGTAATCTTACCATCAGAGTCTTTGACAGTCCTCTTCAAACTGTTTCCATTCTTCATGATCTCCCAAAGATTCCAATCAATGTTGGAGATCCAGTTCTGCATCTTCATCGTCCACAGATCGTACTCTTCCTTTTTGAGATAAGGAAACTTAGCATTACTGTTGGAAAGACTGAGTTGTTGCATGGAGGTGGTGTTGTTGTTGTTGGTGACTTAGGCTTCATCATCAGTTCCAGGCATGGTGAATGTAGTTTTGGTTGTATGGGGGTAAGGTAATTATGGTTCTTAGTAACGAAGAGACTCTCCCGAGGCTCTGATACCACTTGTTAGAAACAAGACCTTGATAGATCTTTTGAGCACTCGTAGATCGTTAGTTATACTTATGTAATCACAAGTACACTAAAAGAAAATCTCTATAACAAGTATTCTTTAGCGGAATTTAAATACAAGTTATGATAACTAAGAACACTTAGATCCTCTATGGATCTTTTCATTAACTGAAACTCTCTCTTTTCGAACACCTTTCTATTACATACTATCATGCTCCTTTTATAGACAAGGAACCCTAATTCGTTTCTTGGTAAACGACTAAGCATGCAACTAAAAAATATGTTTAACCCATACAAAGAATAATTATGGGTAAACTCTAAACATGCCCATGCTAACTTTGGGCAGTACAATAATAACCATGCTAACCTCGAGCAGTACACAAATGAAGATGGGTTAGCATATAAATAATAATGCTCATGCAAATCCTACGTGGATTCACTACTTCAGCAGAATCACTGCACGGCTTCAACACTTCAGTAGAAACTCTTCTTCGCAGATTCTACAATACTTCAGCAGAATCCTTCGGCAGAAATGACAGTAGAATTCCTACTTTGCATAATTCCCAACATATTCAAAACAAAGTTTTTAATTGGTAAACTATTCAACCCCCCCTTCTAGTTTTCTACAATTGGTACCAGAGCCTCGTTTCTCAAGAATTTCTAAAATAATTTGTATTTTATAAACTTGAAACGATCCATGGATTCTCAAAACTTTAAAGAAGGGCAATCTATGCAAAGACCACCACTCTTTGAAACCAATGGATTTATCTATTGGAAAAACCGCTTTGAAACATATGTAAAATCAAAAGATATAGATCTTTGGTTTGTTATTGTTAAAGGGATTTTAGTTCTACAACAAAGGATATTTCTGTTGATGAACAAAAAAATTAGTTGCTAAAAATAATGAAGATAAAATGATGCTTTATAATGCTTTACCTAGAAAAGAATATGAAAGAATTTTTATGTGTGAAACCGCCAAAGATATTTGGGAATCTTTGATTGTTACACATCAAGGTAATTCACAAGTCAAGGATAACAAAATTGATCTTCTTGTTCAACAATATGAACAATTTGTTATCCCTCAAGATGAAACCATTGATTGTGGATTTTCTCACTTTAATACTATTATTACATCACTTAAAGCACTTGATGAATCTTTTCGTAGTAAGAACTTTGTCTGGAAATTTCTTAGAGCACTCCATCCCAAATGGAGAGCTAAAGTGACCGCTATTGAAGAATCAAAAGATCTCTCAAAAATGTCACTAGACGAGCTAATCGGTAACCTCAAAGTACACGAAATGGTGATGGAGAAAGATTCAGAGATCATCAAAGGAAGAAGGGAGAAGATCAAATCCGTTGCTCTAAAATCAAAGGCGGAATCAAGTGATGATGACGAATCTTGCTCCGGCAGTGAAGATGAGGAGTATGCCATGGCCGTTAGAGACTTTAAGAAGTTCTTTAGAAGAAGAGGAAAGTTTGTAAGACAACCTCGAGAAGAAAAGAAGCCATTCCGAAAAGATCGGGATGACAAAAAGGGTAAAGGTGAAAGAAAGTGTTTTAGATGTGGTGATGCAAGTCATCTCATAGGAGAATGTCCTAAGCCACCTAAAAGCAAAACTCAACGAGCTTTTGTAAGTGGTGCTTGGAGTGATAGTGAAGACGATGAAGAATCAAGCAAGGAAGAGATCGCTCTAATGGCACATGAGTCAAATGAGGTACTTTCCGACTCTTCTTATTCTTCTATTGATGATGACACTTTGCAAAAATAATATAATCAATTGTGTGAGCTAAGTCTAAAAATCATAACTAAAAATAAATTTTTAAAAACCAAAAAGGAATTTTTGGAAAATGAAGTTTATGAGTTAAAAGAAAAAGCAAAACGACTTGAAAAGGGAAAAGCAAATGACGATGGTTGTAAATCATGTCAAGAGCTTAATCTTGAAATAGAAAAACTAAAGCTCACACAAGATGTTCTAATCGAACATAACTCTAAATTTAAAAGGTTTAACAAAAACATCGCTCTTGCCGATGAAATAGTTAAAATATATAAAACACCAGAAGACATGAATGGGTTTTAATGAAGTATTAATACCAAAAGTCAAAACAAAACGCCGAGAAAGACGAACAATCTGTCAAAATACTGCTAAAGACAGACGGACCGACGGAACCAAAATAAGAGTTCCGTCCATTGAAAAGAATGGTGCCGTGGGTACTTCAGCATGAGAGAATGTTTGTAATACGGACCGTACTAAATTTGTCAAAGTAACAAAGAAAACCAAGGATAGTGTTAAACTAAAACCAGCTGTTACATCAGGAATAGGACTTGCCAAAAATGAATATAGATCAAAAACTACTCAACAACGATATAAAACACCTTTTGCCAAACGCCCCTTTCCTAAGAGCAACCACAACGTACAACCCAACTACCAATACAACGGTTGGAATCAAAACTTTCCTAGACCATATCAAACTCCAGATTACATGTCATGGAACTCTTACCCATCGTTTTCATATATGAATCAAATAAATGGTATGTTTAACCCAAACGGACACATGAGATATTGGGGACCAAATGCTTGAGTTATTTGCTTCTTAGGTATGCTTGAAAGTTGGATTGGAACCTGATGAATGGATAAAAGATAGTG
>OU343220.1:35546349-35692137 GCA_910596185.1 Chrysanthemum makinoi | reverse complement strand
GATGCTCACGACACATGGCGGGAAACAAAAGTCTCTTCTCATCATACCAAGAGTATGACGGAGGTAATGTCACTTTTGGTAGCAATCTCAAAAGCAAAATCATTGGCAAAGGTACGATCGCTCATAACTCCCTAACTATTGAAAATGTTGCTCATGTAGATAGGTTAGGATTTAATCTACTTAGTATTAGCCAATTATGTGATAAAAAGTATAAAGTACTATTTGATGAAAATGGTAGTAAAATACTAAAAGATGGTATCACCATAGCTAAAGGAGTTAGGAAAAATAACATATACGTCATGAAAATAGATAAAACATCTAATGACAAACTTTGCCTAACAACGTTAGATGATAGCTCATCTTTTTGGCATAGACGCTTAGGTCACGCTAATATGAGACTTATACAAAACCTATCTTCAAAAGAGCTTGTTAGGAATTTACCAAAACTAAAATATGACCAACATTTTTGCGACGCTTGCAAAATTGGTAAACAAACCCATAGTAGTCATAAATCTAAAAATGTGGTGTCCACATCTAAGTGTCTAGAATTATTGCATATGGACTTATTTGGTCCATCCGCTATAAGAAGCTATGGAGGCAACTTATACACTTTGGTCATAGTAGATGATTACTCAAGGTTTACTTGGACGTTGTTTTTGAAAACCAAAAATGAAGCTTTTGATAAATTTGAAATTCTTAGCAAGAAAATTCAAAATCAACTAGGTGTTAAAATTGTGTCGATCCTAACGGATCATGGTCGTGAATTTGACAACGAAACTCAATTTGGAAACTTTTGTGATACAAATGGTATAACACATAACTTTTCGGCTCCACGAACACCTCAATCAAATGGAGTGGTAGAACGTAAAAATAGAACAATTCAAGAAATGAGTAGAACAATGCTTAATGAACAAAACATTCCTCAAAAGTTTTGGTGTAACGCGGTTGACACTTCTACATATATTTTAAATAGAGTCTTAATTCGTCCTTTCCTAAACAAAACACCATATGAACTTTATAAAGGTAAAAAGCCAACTTAAGGATATTTTAGAGTTTTTGGTTGTAAATGCTTTATTCTTAATACTAAAGATTATCTCACTAAGTTTGACCCAAAGTCTTATGAAGGTGTATTTCTTGGATATTCTCAAACTAGTAAATCTTACATTGTCCTAAACAAAGAAACAATGATAGTTGAGGAATCGTTGAACATAACATTCGACGAAAGTCCACCTCCCTCTAAGACATCACCTTTGGTAGATGATGACTTAGTTGAAAGTCAAATAATAGAAAGTCATATTAATAATAACAAGGAAGATGAACCATTAAATAAAGAGATTGTAAACATCAAAGAATCTAAAAGTCATCCTTTAGAAAAGGTCATAGGACAACTTAATCAAAGAACCTTAAGGTCACAAGCCCAAAATCAAAGTAATTATTTTTGTTTTGTATCCACCATTGAACCAAAAACATAAATGAAGCAATAAAAGATGAATCATGGGTAATTGCCATGCAAGAAGAGTTAAACCAATTCCTTAGAAATGATGTTTGGAAATTAGTTCCAGAACCCAAAGATCAAACTATAATTGGAATGAAATGGGTTTTTTGAAATAAAATGGATGAAAATGGTGTAATATCTAGAAACAAAGCTAGGCTTGTTGCGCAAGGTTATAATCAACAAGAAGGGATTGATTATGATGAAACTTATGCACCGGTAGCTAGACTCGAATCTATTAGAATATTACTTGCTTATGCATGTGTTTATGACTTTAAATTATTTCAAATGGATGTTAAAGGTGTATTTCTTAATAGGTTTATTAACGAAGAAGTGTATGTTGCTCAACCTTCCGGTTTTACCGACTTTGAGAAAGCACATCATGTCTTCAAACTCAAGAAAGCATTATATGGTCTTAAGCAAGCACCAAAGCTTGGTACAACCGACTTAAGACTTTTCTTATTGTTAACAAATACACTATGGGATTAGTAGATAATACTCTTTTTACCAAGAAACAGGAATCACATATTATCATTGTTCAAATATACGTTGATGACATTATATTCAGATCAACTTGTCAAGACCCATGTGATGATTTCTCTAAAATCATGCACGACGAGTTTGAAATGAGTATGATGGGTGAATTAAATTTCTTTCTAGGACTTCAAATTAAACAGCTAGAAGATGGCATATTTTTTAACCAATCTAAATATATAAAAGACATGCTTAAGAAATTTGGTCTTGAAGATTCCAAACCAACTAAAACACCCATGTCCTCGGACACTAAACTCACCAAAAATGAGGAAGGTGAATCCGTAGATAACACTAAATATAGAGGAATGATTGGTAGCCTACTCTATCTTACGGCTAGTAGACCCGACATTATGTTTAGTGTTTGTCTATCTCCTCGCTTTCAAGAAAACCCAAAGGCATCACACTTAGAAGCCTTAAAAAGGATTTTTAGATACATTAAGGGAACAACGTGTTTAGGATTATGGTATCCCAAAGGAACGGGTGTAGAAACCATAGTGTATGCCGACTCGGATCATGCCGGTAATGGAAAAAGTACAAGTGGTATTTGCACTTTTGTTGGACATTGTCTCACCTCATGGTTTGCACAGAAGCAAACGGCTTTAGCCATCTCAACTTACTGAATCCGAAGCGTCTCAGGAAAAGCATGTCAACAAGCTCTTTGGATGAAGCAAGCTCTCGTAGATTACTGAATTCATCTCAACGATATTGTTATACTTTGCGACAACAAAGGAGCCATCGATCTCGGCAAGAATCCCGTTCAACATGCTCGTACAAAGCATATTGAAATCCGTCATCACTTTCTTCGCGACAATGTTCCAAAAGGAAACATCTCAATCGAGAAAGTATCCTCCGAAGACAACATTGCCGACATCTTAACTAAGCCTCTTAAACGAGAACCTTTTAGTCTTCTTAGACTTGGTTTAAGGTTAATGGAACCAAACATGTAGGATAAACATAGCCCAAAACATTAGAATAGTCAAAACAAAACAATTTTGTTTTGTATTTGCTACTCAGAAATAGCCCACGACACCAAAGCGACAACACGGACGGAACCAAAAATTTGGTACCATCTTGTCCGTGGTGTCTCTGTATAAAACCGCTACCTACAAAACATCTTCTTCCTCAAAACCCACTTTACCAAAACGTGTAAACATTAAACCAAGCTCATTATTGACACCTTCCCACTCACTAATCACTGAAGATAACATCATTGTAAGTATCCTAACTACATTTTATCTCTTAATTTTGAGTCTAGGATTCTTATTTATGCACAAAACTATCACAAATCATTACATGGGGGTTTATGTATGCTTTTATACCAAATATGAATTCAATTGGCAAATTGCATAACTAGTCATTGAAATTAGGTACTACATTATCATATTGCATAAACAAATCATGCTTCCCACTAATCAATAGATAATGACTATAAGGCCTTATTCAAATAACCAAACACCCCATATCAAAAAAAAAATTGAAAAGCTTCTCACTTGTAGGAAAATAATTTTTCATTGTTAATACAAATAGAAACGTTAGATTTTCATCACTTGCATGCTCTTGAATACTAAAGGTATTGCATAACTAATATGCATTCCCGGGTATATTCAAATGAAGCCACATTGAATTAGGAGCATTTGGGTTATCTCATGGTATTTGCCAAACACCCCACTAAAACCATTTTATGCATAAAATGAGTCGAGATAACCGCAACTCCAAATTGTTTTCATATAGGCACACACTAGAACCAAAACGTTAAAGTTTATTCTCATTTTTAACATATTAATTCTTGCTCCTAGGAATAACCATGGTAGCCGCAAGATTCTATGATCACAAAGACACCCTTAACTACATTCCCAAACATCACAAAACCAAAGGACTTTCCAAGGAACAAGTAGAAATATTTAAGAGTCTAGAATCAAGGTATTTCCATGAGGGTAGAACCATTCACCCATCTTTCATTGAAAATACCAATCTCCGTGAAGAACTAGCCGCCATTCAATTCGATTGTCTTCTTGACATCGATGAACCAATTTGTCCTAGGTTTGTGTTAGAGTTCTATGCTAGTGTGACCGGCTTTAGTGATGAAGATGCTGATGAATTTTGTCTTGGTTTAAATCAATCAAAACGACTACACCATCACCTTAACCAACTTTGCTCAAGTGCTAGGAATTCCCAACCGAGGGACATGTGTCTACTCGGATAAGTGGTCACTCACCATTCTTGATGCAATCAAACCGCACTTCTCCCTACCAAACACCTCTAGCAAATAAGGATGTCATCCGTGAAGCACCTATTTAACCCAAGGGAGATACAACCCGAGTCACCCAAAAAGGAAAAGAAGTGAACTGAGATCCATATGGAATGGAGCTAAATGAACTTAAGCCATAATTTAAGAAATGGGAAGAACTACTTAGAGCCAACGTCATTAGCACCATAGGAAATAGGGATCACATCAATGATTGTCTTTGCCATATGCTCTACAACTTGTCCACCCGACAACCATTCAATTTAGCCTACTACATTGCTAGGAGAATGATTGATATTCCAACACAAGGATCGGTTGCTCTTCCATACAGGATGCTTCTCACCCGCCTCTATAGAAATCCTTTGCACCAATTCCACCAAGCCCAAAAGGGATGCACCTTCACTATGAGCTCATCCCTCACATCTTTGTACCTTTGAGTGATGCACGAGTTGCTAAGACAAAAGGCAAGAGAGCAAAACCTCCAACTCCATCATCATCATCATCAAATAGCTCCGATGATGGTCTTCCAAACTCGCTTCCACCTCATGAGTATTATGCATCTCTTCCCAAGATTGAGAATGAATCAGCGGAGTTCAAGCAAACCAAGGGATGTTCAAGTGCCTTGGTAGGATGATGAACAAGATCTACAAGAAGTTGGACAAAGTGAAAATCATTTTAAGGATGCCGTTTGGAACAATACATTATCTAATGTTTGATACAATTTGGTTGTTTTTATTTGTAGGATGATAATATAACTCAAACAATGGTGTATGCTAACAATCTTATGCAGGGAGATACAAGTATGCTATCAAATTTTACCCATTTTCACTATAATGTGAAAATCAAAAAGCCTTGCTCAAAATCTATGCTCCATTATGTTTATACATGTGTTATTTACTTTTCCTAACTAGAAATGTTTAGTGTCAAATGTTTTGAGAAAAATTTCGTGTTTCGAAAAGTCCCCGACACCTTAAAATGCACTCTCGTGAACTTTTTCACCACGGATCGGACGGCACCAAATTTTGGTCCGCTCTGTTATAAGAATGGTACCGCCCCATGCACTGTACATAGCGACTGGCACCCTTTTAAGTGGTCCGCAGTGTAAAATTTTGGTGCCGTGGATCCTCCGGTAACTTTCTAAATTTGATTCTTTCGTGATTCCAAATTACCATCCATTGCTTATAAGTCAATCTTAACTAGTTTATACCCTTATTAGAACTAGTATAATTCACTTAGGTATATAAGAAATCCATTTCCCACCAAAATTCAAAAATTTGAAAAATTCACCCAAGGAGCCCTTTGGCATAAAGGAAGGAACCAAATTTTGGTACCTTCAAATCCGTGGGTAATCTAATTGTTAGGAAATTCCACTCATTAGAACACATTTATTGCAAATTTTTGCTTCTTCACTCCATCTCTCTTGTATGGCTTGACTTGGGTGATATGACTAGCATTTAACCCACTTTCAAATCATTAGGAACCTCATCCCTTCAATGGTTTAACATCAAATCAAACACATTTCTCCATAATTTTTCACTTCTATAAATTGAGAGGTTTTACCATGATCATCCTCACACCTTCTTCATTCTTACCATCATCTAGCAAAGAAAACACAAGTCAAAATGACAAAATTCTCTCCTAAACCATGCAAGAAAACCGCTAGAATTAGCGTGAGGCCTTGTTGCTTCGTAAACTTGAGCTCCTCATACGAGTCTTCTCCACTCACAATCTCATCCCCCATACGAGATGATACAAGCCTAACTTTGGCTACTCCTACTCAATCAACAATTGTGATCACCACTCCACCACCCACAAAAACACCAACTTCACCACCACCGACACCCATCCAAACATCCAAAACACCCTCACCACCAAAGTCTCCAACTCTCATTCCTTTGGAGTTATTTTCCACACCACCCACTTCTCCAAATCCTTTCTTGGAGGACTTGGAAGACTTGCCTCCGAGGCCAAATCATCTACCACCATTACCATCCTTTGGCACAATTGAGCGGATTGCTCATGAGTCACCTAGGCAATCTTTTGACCCAAACGCCCTATTAGGGCCAACACCTCTTCTCTTCAACCCCATTCACAAAGACATCCATGGTCCTTTGTATGGGGACCAACCACTCCCTACATCAATGTCCCCTCACATAGAGAACATTGATGAGTGCATGTGGGATGCTAATCCCACAAGAGAGGAGATTCAAGCGGAACTCCAACACCTCCACCAATTCAAAGGCATGGTGGATTCTCACCTAAGTGAGACTATGCAAATGCAAAATGCTTTGCTAGCCTCCATCATGACCACCCCAAACATCCCCACCAACACCAACACATCTACCATTCCACCACCACAACCTCACCAAACATACTACCCCCCTAGGAATGGTTGCTCAACTTGTGAGCAAACCGCCCAAACCGTTGATCGGACACGGGTTATGGTCCATGACTTCCAAGAGGAAATGTGGTTCATCCTCAATCACATCCTTGAGCGCCTCAACGCTCTTTCTCATCCACCATCTCATTAGAATGGTCATAGATTAGCATTTCTAAGTTTTTTTTCTTTTCTTAGGATTATTTTTTTCTTGTACTAAAGCACATCATTGTGTTCTCTTTTCATGATTCTTATTCATGAAAAAATTTAACTAATGAATGGTGTTTTTTATATTGTTGCTACCTTTACATGAAATGCTTGTGAATAATCATTATTAATAACAATTTTTTTGTAGCTTTTTTTCACAATCCATGTATCTTCCCATTAAGCACCCAATTTAGGGGGAGCTTTGATCAAGGGGAGATAATGGCTCGGGCTCATTACATTCTGCATCGCCTCTTCTTTTTGTTGAGACAAAAAGAGGGAGAAAATATAGAACTTGTTTACATTTGTTATATTTGACTTTTCTGAAAATGTCAAACTGCATACATTGACATTCTGAAAAAGTCAAACATGATACTTCATTGGTAATACTTGGACTTTTCGAAAAAAGTCAAGCGCATACTTTGACTTTGAAAAAGTCAACATCATGCATCAACTAGTGAAAACTTTGACTTTCTGAAAAAGTCAAACATTATACACTTGCATTATCATTTCTTTTTCAAGTTCTAAAACTAATATTTTTATAACTCTTGCACAATCTTTGTATCTTTTATAAAAATAAAATTTTTATTTTGTCCTCAACAAAAAGGAGGAGATTGTTAATACAAATATCGTCATTAAATATTATTTATATTTTTGATCTTTACCTAAGTTTTGTTAACGACAAAAGTAAATTTAATTTTCATAAAGCTTAAAGCTTTTCAAGTTTAATAGATATTAAAACAAGCTTTTTCAAAAACTACTCAACAACGATATAAAACACCTTTTGCCAAACGCCCCTTTCCTAAGAGCAACCACAACGTACAACCCAACTACCAATACAACGGTTGGAATCAAAACTTTCCTAGACCATATCAAACTCCAGATTACATGTCATGGAACTCTTACCCATCGTTTCCATATATGAATCAAATAAATGGTATGTTTAACCCAAACGGACACATGAGATATTGGGGACCAAATGCTTGAGTTATTTGCTTCTTAGGTATGCTTGAAAGTTGGATTGGAACCCGATGAATGGATAAAAGATAGTGGATGCTCACGACACATTACGGGCAACAAAAGTCTCTTCTCATCATACCAAGAGTATGACGGAGGTAATGACACTTTTGGTAGCAATCTCAAAAGCAAAATCATTGGCAAAGGTACGATCGCTCATAACTCCCTAACTATTGAAAATGTTGCTCATGTAGATAGGTTAGGATTTAATCTACTTAGCATTAGACAATTATGTGATAAAAAGTATAAAGTACTATTTGATGAAAATGGTAGTAAAATACTAAAAGATGGTATCACCATAGCTAAAGGAGTTAGGAAAAATAACATATACGTCATGAAAATAGATAAAACATCTAATGACAAATTTTGCCTAACAACGTTAGATGATAGCTCATCTTTTTGGCATAGACGCTTAGGTCACGCTAATATGAGACTTATACAAAACCTATCTTCAAAAGAGCTTGTTAGGAATTTACCAAAACTAAAATATGACCAACATTTTTGCGGCGCTTGCAAAATTGGTAAACAAACCCATAGTAGTCATAAATCTAAAAATGTGGTGTCCACATCTAAGTGTCTAGAATTATTGCATATGGACTTATTTGGTCCATCGCTATAAGAAGCTACGGAGGCAACTTATACACTTTGGTCATAGTAGATGATTACTCAAGGTTTACTTGGACGTTGTTTTTGAAAACTAAAAATGAAGCTTTTGATAAATTTGAAATTCTTAGCAAGAAAATTCAAAATCAACTAGGCGTTAAAATTGTGTCGATCCGAACGGATCATGGTCGTGAATTTAACAACGAAACTCAATTTGGAAACTTTTGTGATACAAATGGTATAACACATAACTTTTCGGCTCCACGAACACCTCAATCAAATGGAGTGGTAGAACGTAAAAATAGAACAATTCAAGAAATGAGTAGAACAATGCTTAATGAACAAAACATTCCTCAAAAGTTTTGGTGTAACGCGGTTGACACTTCTACATATATTTCAAATAGAGTCTTAATTCGTCCTTTCCTAAACAAAACACCATATGAACTTTATAAAGGTAAAAAGCCAACTTTAGGATATTTTAGAGTTTTTGGTTGTAAATGCTTCATTTTTAATACTAAAGATTATCTCACCAAGTTTGACCCAAAGTCTTATGAAGGTGTATTTCTTGGATATTCTCAAACTAGTAAAGTTTACATTGTCCTAAACAAAGAAACAATGATAGTCGAAGAATCGTTGAACATAACATTCGACGAAAGTCCACCTCCCTCTAGGACATCACCTTTGGTAGATGATGACTTAGTTGAAAGTCAAATAATAGAAAGTCAATAAATAGTTAATAATAACAAGGAAGACGAACCATTAAATAAAGAGATTGTAAACATCAAAGAAACTAAAAGTCATCCTTTAGACAAGGTCATAGTACAACTTAATCAAAGAACCTTAAGGTCACAAGCCCAAAATCAAAGTAATTATTTTTGTTTTGTATCCACCATTGAACCGAAAAACATAAATGAAACAATAAAAGATGAATCATGGGTAATTGCCATGCAAGAAGAGTTAAACCAATTCATTAGAAATGATGTTTGGAAATTAGTTCCAGAACCCAAAGATCAAACTATAATTGGAATGAAATGGGTTTTCAAATAAAATGGATGAAAATGGTGTAATATCTAGAAACAAAGCTAGGCTTGTTGCGCATGGTTATAATCAACAAGAAGGGATTGACTATGATGAAACTTATGCACCGGTAGCTAGACTCGAATCTATTATAATATTACTTGCTTATGCATGTGCTTATGACTTTAAATTAATTCAAATGGATGTTAAAAGTGTATTTCTTAATAGGTTTATTAACGAAGAAGTGTATGTTGCTCAACCTCCCGATTTTACCGACTTTGAGAAACCACATCATGTCTTCAAACTCAAGAAAGCATTATATGGTCTTAAGCAAGCACCAAAGCTTGGTACAACCGACTTAAGACTTTTCTTATTGTTAACAAATACAGTATGGGATTAGTAGATAATACTCTTTTTACCAAGAAACAGGAATCACATATTATCATTGTTCAAATATACGTTGATGACATTATATTCAGATCAACTTGTCAAGAGCTATGTGATGATTTCTCTAAAATCATTCACGGCGAGTTTGAAATGAGTATGATGGGTGAATTAAATTTCTTTCTAGGACTTCAAATTAAACAACTAGAAGATGGCATATTTTTTAGCCAATCTAAATATATAAAAGACATGCTAAAGAAATTTGGTCTTGAAGATTCCAAACTGATGAGTGTCTAAATACTCATCTTTTTGTACAATATAAACTGCAAAATCATCTGAAAACACTCAGAAACACATCAAAATGATCAAAATATCACAAATCAGTGTTTTATGTGTTTTAAATACAAAAATATCAAAATCAGATGAAAAACATATCAAATTTGCAAAAATTGCAGTTTTAGTCCCCCAAGTTTCAAAAGTTGTCAAAAACAGTCCCTGAGCACATAATTTCAAAAGTAAAGTCACCAAAGGTCCTTTTAAAATCATAACTTGTCAAATTTAGTCCTTTGGTGAAAAATATCAAAAGTTTGAGAAAATTACAAAAATGGTCCTCCAAATTGCAAAATGGCAGATTTGGTCCCTGTACTTTTGAAGCTTGTCAGTTTTAGTCCTTTGAAATAACTTTGATGAAATGGCAGCTTAGTCCTTGATTTTCAGAAAATGGCACAACTAGTCCTTGAATTATTAAACCTTAAACCTAATTTTGGACCCCCTTGCCTGTTTTGGACCCCTGTCAATTGCATTGTGACCCCCCCTTGATATTAGCCTGCCAGTCAACAAGTCAAACAAATACCTCCTTGGCGCCAAAAGCCTTTCTCCCCCACTTGCCCCTGCAACAAACCTGCTACACACAAACCTCCCCATCCCTTATCTCTTCCCTGTCTCCCCCCTCCTCCACTACATCCAAATAACATTAATTACTTCCTTCCACCCTTCACTCAACCTAAACTGCTCATATCCCTTATTCCCGCCAAAATTGACAAAGTGGCCAAAAATCACTTATGTGATCAAAAAAGTCAAAAATACAGGTGGGATTAATTCGAGGAAGAGAAAGATGTTGGGATATAAAAGGAGGAAGAAAGAAGGAAGCAGGGGGTAGTTAGTTTTATCATTTTCATTTAATGTCGTTTTTTTTAAGAGTTTTAGTTTAAAGCCAAATGTTGTAATTTCACCTTCCTTGTATTACATTTAAGTCATTTCAGCTTTGTAATCTGTTTTAAGAATTAATTTCATGGTTTGGTTAAAGTTTCATGTTTCATGGCTACTGTTGAACATTTCCATTTCAAATTCTTATGTATAAGCTTTAGTTAGCTTATTTATAAGCTCAAACAATCTTAGTTAAGTTAATTTGAGCTTTTGTTAAGCTTAAAAATCAGTTTTAAGAAAATTTCATGCAAGGTCAACAAAAGTCAACCTTGAGCTCATATGGTTTGGAAATGGTTACTGTTGATGCAGAGGATGAAAATGGGTTGGATTAGTATTATTTAGCTTAGGTTTGGGTTTGGTGTTGGCCTGCAATAGCTGGATACAGTGGTTAGTACTTGTTTCATTTTTCAAGTTTTAAGTCAGTTTTTGCATTTTTAGCTTATCTGTATATCTGTGGTCAAAATTGTTTTCTATGTGTTTATATAGTTGTAATATGATCATATAAACTCATTTTGATTAAAGGTACTATATGGTTCAGTGTTTGTTCTAATTTCAGTTTGCAAATCAAGTTATAAAGGGGTGTTTGGTTCATAGCCTAAAACTGTCCTAAAGGCTTGTGCAGGGGTTTATGTTTGTTGTTTCATGTTTGAGTAGTCTAAGTATGCTCATTTGATTCTATACTTTGTGCATGCTAAGTTCAAAAAGTCAAAATGCCTTAAAATCTTTCTTACTGTCCACTGTTGGAGTTTTAGGACTAGCAGATCAGTGTTTTGAGTTTAGAAGTCAATACCATAGCTTGCATTAGTGTTATCATATCACATTACATCAATCTCAGTCACAAAATTGGATCCAAAATCCATTTTGGTCAAAGTTCTTCATTATTGTTAAAAAGTCAAAAGTTAAAAAAGTGGTTTTGAGCCCACTAAGAAGGATTTTTCATTTGCTCATTTCCAAGCCAATTTCAGTGATTCTTGTTGCTTTAAAATCTTCCACTGGTCTACTTTCTTATGGTCATTTTAGTAGATTTTTGCAATTTTTTCAATAAGCTCAAATTAGCTTGTCAAAACAGGCTTGAATCCCCTGTGCAGGGCACTGTAGCCTGCACAGGGATTCTCTGGGTATTGCAGAGCTTGCAGTTGGCTCACCAGAGCTCCTCTAGGTCTAGTTTCTGTTCTATTGGTTCTCAACCAGGTCTAGTGTAGATCCCAAGTTCTGGTTTTAAGTTTTGGCTTATTGGTTAGCTTATTCATAAGCTCAAACTTGCCACCTCTAACTGTTTTAAGCAAATACTCAAAACATCAAATCTGTACTTGATTGCTATTCAGTGGTTGTAACTTGTTGAAACTTGTTCCATTTTAGTTATTTTAGCTTATTGTAACTTCCATTTCAGTTTGGTACCCTTTGGTGTGGTTTTGGCTTATCCAAGTGCTTATTTATAAGCACTTGGCACATCAGTTGCTTATTCTTCCAAATAAGCCACTGTTTTTCCAATTTTCCTTGCTTCCTCATATTATTTTAGACTTTTCCTGCAATTTTCAGATTTTTCCAAGTTCATTTGCTATTTTTCTTAATTTAAAATAGTTTTTAAGCATTTTTAATTAGTATTTAATATAAAAAAATTAGAAAAAGGTTCAAAAAAATAATTTTTCAATTTTCTTAAGTTTAGATAAATATAAAAAGCCAAAAAAATATTTTTCTAGATTTTTCTTAGTTAAATTTGTATTTTTAAATAATTTAATCAGTTTTAAATAGTATTTAATTCCTAGAAAATAGAAAAATAATCTAAAAAAATACAAAAATAGTTTTGAAAATTCTAGTTTGTTATTTTAGACTTTTCCATTTCATAATTTCAATTTTCTAGCTTTTTTTCCTAATTTCTTGTTTTTTGGTTAATTATTAATTAGTTAAAAATAGTTTTAATTAATAATAATTAATTAAATAGTTGTAAAATAGTTTTCTTTTTCTAATAATTTTCTTATATTATTAGGATTGTAAAAATGTATTTTTCATATTTTTAGGATTTATATTTTGTAAGTTTCACTTTTTATTTTGTGCGTTTACGTAGTTTTTAATTTAAACGTACGTTTTAGGTTTTAAACGTTCATCACTTTAAATATAGTGATAGCGTTTATTTAATATCTTTTATCTTTTTAATTTTCTTAATTTGTATTTAAGTCGCTTTAATTTATAACCTTTTTCAGTAGTGTAATTATCCTATCCAAATCCTTTCTGATCATTATCATTAGTGATCATTCTATCGTCTGAATCAGTTTTAACACACCATTGAGTCTCCGTGGGACTTAACGACCCGGGAATTCATTGTATTCTCCTGGACTTCATTGCATTTGTGTCTGCAGTTTTAAAGTGCATTTAGACTTGGCGGTTATTGCAGATCAAATTTTGCCATTGCTTGGGGAGGCTTTAGCGTGTGTTTAGCCTTTTTCAGACCCATTCTTGCATATATCCCATTTTTTGTAAAAGTTTTTTGTAAAGTTATCAGAAAATCCAAAAATATTTTCATCCTTTGTTTTTATCATCATGTTTTTCAAAAATTCCAAAAATATTCCCCTTTATCCTCTTACCTTTTTGATTCTTCATTTCTTACCCTCTGTTAACCTTTGATTCTTTCTATGTCTTATCCTCACCCTCTTGGTTGTAAATGGTGTGGTGGTCCTTATAATGGTGGCAATTGCCCCAGTTGTAGCGTGGTGGAATCAGGAAAGCGGGTGCTGTCTATAACCAAGATCCCTATTCCTACCATGACACGACTGATTTATTCCATCAGTTGCCACACGTGAGACTCAGCAGTTTTCTTTGTTGTGAGATCTTACGTGGTGGTTCACATTCCATTCGATTGTCAATCAGAAACACGCTTGTCTATGGAGAGGTTCACGATAACAATTATGACTACAACACATACCACTCACAGCCACATCAGTTGTACTTGTTGTGAGTATTGTGGAGGTCCTCACTCTAGCTCGGATTGTCAAACAGGGAACCCATTTCCTTGTAACAATTACGACTATTCGTTTCAAGACCAACCTCCACAGTACCAAATGATTCAAGCGACTCCTCATGAAACTACGACGGACCTTCTCTGAAGACTCTGGAGTTATTAAAAGAACTTAAGGAGGAGTCGGCTATGTCGTCCCAAAATAATCCAAAATCCATGGAAGCTTTGTTAGCCGAGGAGCGGGCTGCTAAATTAGATTCCCAGATTTCCATTGAAAACACTATTAGGGAATCAATTAGAATACAAAAAGCATTCAAATCCAGCTCTCGATTCCGTTTCATTCCTGATGATGATGATGATGATGATGTTACCCTTGATATTAGTGAATTATGTACAGATTCATCAAGTTCATCAGTTGAAATTCCTTCCGTGGAAAATCAAGGAGAAAAGACTATGATGGAATTACTAGCAGAAGAACAAATGTTAAGTATAAAACATATGTATGCTAGTCCTTCTAAACTCCCTCAATCTATTGTTATCACACCCGAAGCTCCCACTCACTCTCTAAACATGGGGGCGAGCATCTTGACTTGTTCTGAAAAGGAATCGGACGAATTTATAAAGTCTAGTGTTGAGGACCTTGTCCCAATCCCGAGAGAGTCACAGGGAATTCGATCTTATGTGTGATTCTTCTTCCCTCTTGAGTGTTCAAATGATCAATTTGAGACTTTCTTCGATTTTAGCGATGATTGTAAATCTTATGGAGACATCGAGTATGTTGAGGCATCACTCCCATGTCGATCCTCTTGAGGAGTTCACCGATGAACTCACTCACATCAGTCCACTTTCATCGGAAAGTGACGATGATCTCTTTGATTTTGAAGCCGATTTTGGAGAAACTAGAAATCTCCTATATAATGATCATCCACTCATTTCTTGTCCCATTTCCGACTCTTCCATTCCTTCTCTCACTCCGGATGAGGAAGATGACAACTTTTGGAAGGAGGTTGATGATTTTCTTAGTGATGAGTCGATTCCAATGAGGAATTGACAATACTTACTGATTCGGGAGGAGACATCCTCTTTCTTGAAAATCTATTGATTGAAGAACCGTTTTCAGCTCTCCTCCGGAAATCTTGTTGCCAATCACCATAAAAGCTTCAAATTTAAGCTCAAAAATGTCAAAAATGGTGATTTGCTTCTTTCTAATGAGGAATGGACATGCATTGTGATGCACATATTTATTCCATTCTTCACTAATGGTGTTGTTGCTCTTTCCCTTTTCTCCTTCGGGAATGAGGACACTATTTTTGATCCCGGCATTTTCAATTATCATTTTTGAGCCGGTTCTATATATATCTCGTCGGTGTGGAACTTTCGCGTGCTTCAATGTTTATTCAAACATCTTGAATGAAAGTCCGATGGAGATTGTTTCTTCCACTTGCTTCCCCATGAACCAATTAATTCGGGGTCGAGTCAAGCTAGCGACTCGGAAATCAAAAAGATAGCACACAATATGGGTTCTCACCCATATTTACGACTTCTTTCTATTTTCTACCACCCTAGTGTGGGGGGGTTGCCCACATGTTTCAAAAAAAAAAAAATCCTTTCTAAATAATGGCCGTAGTATTTCCCTTTTCGTTCTTTGTTTCGGCATAACCGCCGGTACTTTGAATATTGAGGGCAATATTCATTTCTAAGTGTGGGGGGTAATTCTCACGAATTTCATATATTATCTACCAATTCCCGTTTTTGGCCAAAATTTTTTTTTTGGAGTAAGTGTTTTACACTTTCTCATTAGGTTATCAGTCCGCCTTGTCTAATAAACTAAAGGATTGGCTAATCCAGGAGCAAACGACTCTTGGTAAAGATATCTCAAATCCGTTTATATGGCTTGCAATTTGCCCAAAATTGTATGGTTCTCAACTCACCATATCCTAAAAAGTGAAGAGTTGGCTAGCCCGCAAGATTATGGCTTGTGGTAAAGGCAGTGGAAAATCCATAATTGGTATTCAGCTCACCAAATAATTTGATAATTTATCTAAGAGTTGGCTAGTCCGAGAAGGTGCGGCTTCGGTAAAGACAAATCAAATCCGTTAACGGTGGTTTGCTCAAAATCACATGGTTATCGTTGTACCATGGTTCTTACTTGAACTGAAACATTTGGCTACTCCAGAAGTAATGGCTTTTGGTAAAGAGTTTCAAATCCATTATGTTTTCTCAAATCATTGCTAGGGACTAGCAATATCTCAGTGTGGGGGATTGATGAGTGTCTAAATACTCATCATTTTTGTACAATATAAACTGCAAAATCATCTGAAAACACTCAGAAACACATCAAAATGATCAAAATATCACAAATCAGTGTTTTATGTGTTTTAAATACAAAAATATCAAAATCAGATGAAAAACATATCAAATTTGCAAAAATTGCAGTTTTAGTCCCCCAAGTTTCAAAAGTTGTCAAAAACAGTCCCTGAGCACATAATTTCAAAAGTAAAGTCACCAAAGGTCCTTTTAAAATCATAACTTGTCAAATTTAGTCCTTTGGTGAAAAATATCAAAAGTTTGAGAAAATTACAAAAATGGTCCTCCAAATTGCAAAATGGCAGATTTGGTCCCTGTACTTTTGAAGCTTGTCAGTTTTAGTCCTTTGAAATAACTTTGATGAAATGGCAGCTTAGTCCTTGATTTTCAGAAAATGGCACAACTAGTCCTTGAATTATTAAACCTTAAACCTAATTTTGGACCCCCTTGCCTGTTTTGGACCCCTGTCAATTGCATTGTGACCCCCCCTTGATATTAGCCTGCCAGTCAACAAGTCAAACAATTACCTCCTTGGCGCCAAAAGCCTTTCTCCCCCACTTGCCCCTGCAACAAACCTGCTACACACAAACCTCCCCATCCCTTATCTCTTCCCTGTCTCCCCCCTCCTCCACTACATCCAAATAACATTAATTACCTCCTTCCACCCTTCACTCAACCTAAACTGCTCATATCCCTTATTCCCGCCAAAATTGACAAAGTGGCCAAAAATCACTTATGTGATCAAAAAGTCAAAAATACAGGTGGGATTAATTCAGAAGAGAGAGAGAAAGATGTTGGGATATAAAAGGAGGAAGAAAGAAGGAAGCAGGGTAGTAGTTAGTTTTATCATTTTCATTTAATGTCGTTTTTTTTAAGAGTTTTAGTTTAAAGCCAAATGTTGTAATTTCACCTTCCTTGTATTACATTTAAGTCATTTCAGCTTTGTAATCTGTTTTAAGAATTAATTTCATGGTTTGGTTAAAGTTTCATGTTTCATGGCTACTGTTGAACATTTCCATTTCAAATTCTTATGTATAAGCTTTAGTTAGCTTATTTATAAGCTCAAACAATCTTAGTTAAGTTAATTTGAGCTTTTGTTAAGCTTAAAAATCAGTTTTAAGAAAATTTCATGCAAGGTCAACAAAAGTCAACCTTGAGCTCATATGGTTTGGAAATGGTTCTTTGTTGATGCAGAGGATGAAAATGGGTTGGATTAGTATTATTTAGCTTAGGTTTGGGTTTGGTGTTGGCCTGCAATAGCTGGATACAGTGGTTAGTACTTGTTTCATTTTTCAAGTTTTAAGTCAGTTTTTGCATTTTTAGCTTATCTGTATATCTGTGGTCAAAATTGTTTTCTATGTGTTTATATAGTTGTAATATGATCATATAAACTCATTTTGATTAAAGGTACTATATGGTTCAGTGTTTGTTCTAATTTCAGTTTGCAAATCAAGTTATAAAGGGGTGTTTGGTTCATAGCCTAAAACTGTCCTAAAGGCTTGTGCAGGGGTTTATGTTTGTTGTTTCATGTTTGAGTAGTCTAAGTATGCTCATTTGATTCTATACTTTGTGCATGCTAAGTTCAAAAAGTCAAAATGCCTTAAAATCTTTCTTCTGTCCCTGTTGGAGTTTTAGGACTAGCGGTCATGTTTTTGAGTTTAGAAGTCAATACCATAGCTTGCATTAGTGTTATCATATCACATTACATCAATCTCAGTCACAAATTGGATCAAAATCCATTTTGGTCAAAGTTCTTCATTATTGTTAAAAAGTCAAAAGTTAAAAAAGTGGTTTTGAGCCCACTAAGAAGGATTTTTCATTTGCTCATTTCCAAGCCAATTTCAGTGATTCTTGTTGCTTTAAAATCTTCCACTGGTCTACTTTCTTATGGTCATTTTAGTAGATTTTTGCAATTTTTTCAATAAGCTCAAATTAGCTTGTCAAAACAGGCTTGAATCCCCTGTGCAGGGCACTGTAGCCTGCACAGGGATTCTACAGGTATTGCAGAGCTTGCAGTTGGCTCACCAGAGCTCCTCTAGGTCTAGTTTCTGTTCTATTGGTTCTCAACCAGGTCTAGTGTAGATCCCAAGTTCTGGTTTTAAGTTTTGGCTTATTGGTTAGCTTATTCATAAGCTCAAACTTGCCACCTCTAACTGTTTTTAAGCAAAATACTCAAAACATCAAATCTGTACTTGATTGCTATTCAGTGGTTGTAACTTGTTGAAACTTGTTCCATTTTAGTTATTTTAGCTTATTGTAACTTCCATTTCAGTTTGGTACCCTTTGGTGTGGTTTTGGCTTATCCAAGTGCTTATTTATAAGCACTTGGCACATCAGTTGCTTATTCTTCCAAATAAGCCACTGTTTTTCCAATTTTCCTTGCTTCCTCATATTATTTTAGACTTTTCCTGCAATTTTCAGATTTTTCCAAGTTCATTTGCTATTTTTCTTAATTTAAAATAGTTTTTAAGCATTTTTAATTAGTATTTAATATAAAAAAATTAGAAAAGGTTCAAAAAATAATTTTTCATTTTTCTTAAGTTTAGATAAATATAAAAAGCCAAAAAATATTTTTCTAGATTTTTCTTAGTTAAATTTGTATTTTTAAATAATTTAATCAGTTTTAAATAGTATTTAATTCCTAGAAAATAGAAAAATAATCTAAAAAATACAAAAATAGTTTTGAAAATTCTAGTTTGTTATTTTAGACTTTTCCATTTCATAATTTCAATTTTCTAGCTTTTTTTCCTAATTTCTTGTTTTTTGGTTAATTATTAATTAGTTAAAAATAGTTTTTAATTAATAATAATTAATTAAATAGTTGTAAAAATAGTTTTCTTTTTCTAAAAAGTTTCTTTTATCATTAGGATTGTAAAAATGTATTTTTCATATTTTTAGGATTTATATTTTGTAAGTTTCACTTTTTATTTTGTGCGTTTACGTAGTTTTTAATTTAAACGTACGTTTTAGGTTTTAAACGTTCATCACTTTAAATATAGTGATAGCGTTTATTTAATATCTTTTATCTTTTTTAATTTTCTTAATTTGTATTTAAGTCGCTTTAATTTATAACCTTTTTTAGTAGTGTAATTATCCTATCCAAATCCTTTTCGATCATTATCATTAGTGATCATTCTATCGTCTGAATCAGTTTTAACACACCATTGAGTCTCCGTGGGACTTAACGACCCGGTAATTCATTGTATTCTCCTGGACTTCATTGCATTTGTGTCTGAGCAGTTTTAAGTCTGTTTAGACTTGACGGTTCAGCGCAGATCACAAACCAACTAAAACACCCATGTCCTCGGATACTAAACTCACCAAAGATGAGGAAGGTGAATCCGTAGATAACACTAAATATAGAGGAATTATTGGTAGCCTACTCTATCTTACGGCTAGTAGACCCGACATCATGTTTAGTGTTTGTCTATGTCCTCGCTTTCAAGAAAACCCAAAGGCATCACACTTCGAAGCCTTAAAAAGGATTTTTAGATACATTAAGGGAACAACGTGTTTAGGATTATGGTATCCCAAAGGAACGGGTGTAGAAACCATAGTGTATGCCGACTCGGATCATGCCGGTAATGGAAAAATTTCAAGTGGTATTTGCACTTTTGTTGGACATTGTCTCACCTCATGGTTTGCAAAGAAGCAAACGGCTTTAGCCATCTCAACTACTGAATCCGAGTACGTCTCAGCCGGAAAAGCATGTCAACAAGCTCTTTGGATGAAACAAGCTCTCGTAGATTACGGAATTCATCTCAACGACATTGTGATACTTTGCGACAACAAATGGGCCATCGATCTCAGCAAGAATCCCGTTCAACATGCTCGTACAAAGCATATTGAAATCCGTCATCACTTTCTTCGCGACAATGTTCAAAAAGGAAACATCTCAATCGAGAAAGTATCCTCCGAAGACAACATTGCCGACATCTTAACTAAGCCTCTTAAACGAGAACCTTTTAATCTCCTTAGACTTGGTTTAGGGTTAATGGAACCAAACATGTAGGATAAACATAGCCCAAAACATTAGAATAGTCAAAACAAAACAATTTTGTTTTGTATCTGCTACTGTAGCCACGACACCAAACGACAACACGGACGGAACCAAAAATTTGGTACCATCTTGTCCGTGGTGTCTACAGAAGCAAAACTGCTACCTACAAAACATCTTCTTCCTCAAAACCCACTTTACTAAAACGTGTAAACATTAAACCAAGCTCATTATTGACACCTTCCCACTCACTAATCACTGGAGATAACATCATTGTAAGTATCCTAACTACATTTTATCTCTTAATTTTGAGTCTAGGATTCTTGTTTGTGCACAAAACCATTACAAATCATTACATGGGGTTTATGTATGCTTTTGTACTAAATATGAATTCAAATGGCAAATTGCATAACTAGTCATTGAAATTAGGTACTACCTTATCATATTGCATAAACAAATCATGCTTCCCACTAATCAATAGATAATGACTATAAGGCCTTATTCAAATAACCAAACACCCCATGGCAAAAAAATTGAAAAGCTTCTCACTTGTAGGAAAACAATTTTTCATTGTTAATACAAATAGAAACGTTAGACTTTCATCACTTGCATGCTCTTGAATACTAAAGGTATTGCATAACTAATAGGCATTCCGGGGTATATTCAAATGAAGCCACATTGAATTAGGAGCATTTGGGTTATCTCATGGTATTTGCCAAACACCCCACTAAAACCATTTTTATGCATAAAATGAGTCGAGATAACCGCAACTCCAAATCGTTTTCATATAGGCACACACTAGAACTAAAATGTTAAAGTTTATTCTCATTTTTAACATATTAATTCTTGCTCCTAGGAATAACCATGGTAGCCGCAAGATTCTATGATCACAAGGACACCCTTGGCTACATTCCCAAACATCACAAAACCAAAGGACTTTCCAAGGAACAAGTAGAAATCTTTAAGAGTCTAGAATCAAGGTATTTCCATGAGGGTAGAACCATTCACCCATCTTTCATTGAAAATACCAATCTCCGTGAAGAACTAGCCGCCATTCAATTCGATTGTCTTCTTGACATCGATGAACCAATTTGTCCTAGGTTTGTGTTAGAGTTCTATGCTAGTGTGACCGGCTTTACTGATGAAGATGATGATGAGTTTTGTCTTAGGTTTAAAATCAATCAAAACGACTACACCATCACCTTAACCAACTTTTCTCAATTGCTAGGAATTCCCAACCGAGGGACATGTGTCTACTCGGATAAGTGGTCACTCACCATTCTTGATGCAATCAAACCGCACTTCTCCCTACCAAACACCTCTAGCAAATAAGGATGTCATAAGTGAGCACCTATTTATCCCAAGGGGAGATACAACCCGAGTCACCCGAAAAGGAAAAGAAGTGAACCGAGATCCATATGGAATGGAGCTAAATGAACTTAAGCCCGAATTTAGGAAATGGGAAGAACTACTTAGAGCCAACGTCATTAGCATCATAGGAAATAGGGATCACATCAATGCTTGTCTTTGCCATATGCTCTATAACTTGTCCACCCGTCAACCATTCAATTTAGCCTACTATATTGCTAGGAGAATGATTGATATTCCAACACAAGGATCAGTTGCTCTCCCATAAGGGATGCTTCTCACCCGTCTCTATAGATCCTTTGCACCAATTCCACCAAGACCAAAAGGGATGCACCTTCACTATGAGCTCATCCCTCACATTTTTGTACCTTTGAGTGATGCACGAGTTGCTAAGACAAAAGGCAAGAGAGCAAAACCTCCAACTCTATCATCATCATCATCAAATAGCTCCGATGATGGTCTTCCAAACTCTCGCCTTCCACCTCATGAGTATTATGCATCTCTTCCCGAGATTGAGAATGAATCAGCGGAGTTCAAGCTAACCAAGGGGATGTTCAAGTGCCTTGGTAGAATGATGACCAAGATCTATAAGAAGTTGGATAAGTGAAAATCATTTTAAGGAGCGTTTGGAACAATACATTATCTCTAATGTTTGATACAATTTGGTTGTTTTTATCTTGTAGGATGATAATATAACTCGAAACAATGATGTATTCTAACAATCTTATCAGGGGAGATAGCACAAGTATGCTATCAAATTTTACCCATTTTCACTATAATGTGAAAATCACTTGGCCTTGCTCAAAATCTATGCTCCATTATGTTTGTACATGTGTTATTTACTTTTCCTAACTAGAAATGTTTAGTGTCACATGTTTTGAGAAAAATTTTAGGTTTCGGAAAAGTCCCCGACACCTTAAAATGCACTCTGTGAACTTTTCTTTGTATGCACGGATTAGACGGCACCAACGATTTGGTTCCGTCTGTTATAGAAATGGTACCGCCGTACGTGCATGCACGAGCGGACCAGGACGGCACCCTTTTAGGGTGTCCGGTGTAAAATTTTGGTGTCGTGGATCCTCCAGGTAACTTTCTAAATTTTGATTCTTTCGTCATTCCAAATTACCATCCATTGCTTGTAGGTCAATCTTAACTAGTTTATACCCTTGTTAGAACTAGTATAATTCACTTAGGCATATAAGAAATCCATTTCCCACCAAAATTCAAAAATTTGAAAAATTCACCCAAGAAGCCCTTTGGCATAAAGGAAGGAACCAAATTTTTGGTACCTTCAAATCCGTGGGTAATCTAATTGTTAGGAAATTCCACTCATTAGAACACATTTATTGCAAATCTTTGTTTCTTCACTCCATCTCTCTTGTATAGCTTGACTTGGGTGATATGACTAGCATTTAACCCAATTTCAAATCATTAGGAACCTCATCCCTTCTATGGTTTAACATCAAATCAAACACATTTCTCCATAATTTTTCACTTCTATAAATTGAGAGGTTTTACCATGATCATCCTCACACCTTCTTCATTCTTACCATCATCTAGCAAAGAAAAACACAAGTCAAAATGACAAAATTCTCTCCTAAATCATGCAAGAAAACCGCTAGAATTAGCGTGAGGCCTTGTTGCTTCGTAAACTTGAGCTCCTCATACGAGTCTTCTCCACTCACAATCTCATCACCCATACGAGATGATACAAGCCTAACTTTGGCTACTCCTACTCAATCAGCAATTGTGATCACCACTCCACCACCCACAAAAACACCAACTTCACCACCACCGACACCCATCCAAACATCCAAAACACCCTCACCACCAAAGTCTCCAACTCTCATTCCTTTGGAGTTATTTTCCACACCACCCACTTCTCCAAATCCTTTCTTGGAGGACTTGGAAGACTTGCCTCCGAGGCCAAATCATCTACCACCATTACCATCCTTTGGCACAATTGAGCGGATTGCTCATGAGTCACCTAGGCAATCTTTTGACCCAAACGCCCCATTAGGGCCAAAACCTCTTCTCTTCAACCCCATTCACAAAGACATCCATGGTCCTTTGTATGGGGACCAACCACTCCCTACATCAATTTCCCCTCACATAGAGAACATTGAGGAGTGCATGTGGGATGCTAATCCCACAAGAGAGGAGATTCAAGCGGAACTCCAACACCTCCACCAATTCAAAGGCATGGTGGATTCTCACCTAAGTGAGACTATGCAAATGCAAAATGCTTTGCTAGCCTCCATCATGACCACCCCAAACATCCCCACCAACACCAACACATCTACCATTCCACCACCACAACCTCACCAAACATACTACCCCCTAGGCATGGTTGCTCAACTTGTGAGCAAACCGCCCAAACCGTTGATCGGACACGGGTTATGGTCCATGACTTCCAAAAGGAAATGTGGTTCATCCTCAATCACATCCTTGAGCGCCTCAACGCTCTTTCTCATCCACCATCTCATTAGAATGGTCATAGATTAGCATTTCTAAGTTTTTTTCTTTTCTTAGGATTATTTTTTTCTTGTACTAAAACACATCATTGTGTTCTCTTTTCATGATTCTTATTCATGAAAAATTTTAACTAATGAATGGTGTTTTTTATATTGTTGCTACCTTTACATAGTGATTGGAAATGCTTGTGAATAATCATTATTAATAACAATTTTTTTGTAGCTTTTTTTCACAATCCATGTATCTTCCCATTAAGCACCCAATTTAGGAGGAGCTTTGATCAAGGGGGAGATAATGGCTCGGGCTCATTACATTCTGCATCGCCTCTTCTTTTTGTTGAGACAAAAAGAGGGAGAAAATATAGAACTTGTTTACATTTGTTATATTTGACTTTTCTGAAAAAGTCAAACTGCATACATTGACTTTCTAAAAAAGTCAAACATGATACTTCATTGGTAATACTTGGCTTTTCTGAAAAAGTCAACTGCATACTTTGACTTTCTGAAAAAGTCAACATCATGCATCAACTAGTGAAAACTTTGACTTTCTGAAAAAGTCAAACATCATACACTTGCATTATCATTTCCTTTTCAAGTTCTAAAACTAATATTTTTATAACTCTTGCACAATCTTTGTATCTTTTATAAAAATAAAATTTTTATTTGTCCTCAATAAAAAGGGGGAGATTGTTAATACAAATATCGTCATTAAACATTATTTATATTTTTGGTCTTTACCTAAGTTTTGTTAACGACAAAAGTAAATTTAATTTTCATAAAGCTTAAAGCTTTTCAAGTTTAATAGATATTAAAACAAGCTTTTTCAAACAATATCTTCATCATTTAAGCATTTACATTATGACTAATCATATCTTAATATGAGTCTAAGCATAATGTATGATAGTAGTTTTTAAAATGTTTTAGTTTCTTAAAAACTAAACATTACTTATGTATTTGCATATTTCTAAAAATAGAAAAACAACACATGACATCATGTGATGCATCATGGAAATCATTGGAAGATTTCATTAGATATTTTGTGTAGATTTGTACTCTTCATATCTTACACAATCTTGCATAGATATGGTTAACTTTGGCAAGATATTGATATCTTGCTGTCAGACCCCGGCGGCACCAATTTATATAACGGACGGAACCCTTTCAAGGGGTCCGCCGTCCGTGGTGCCTGCTGATGGTTTTGGCTATAAATAGAAAAGCCAAACCAAGTAGTTATAATCCCTTTCTATCATACTCTCTTACATATCTTCTCTCTAACCTTTCTAACTCAGTTTCATATCATATTAGTGATCTCTTTTGTAGCAAAAAAGATCAAGTCACATTCAAGCTTCAAACGAGAAGTTGGAAGTCTTGTTTGTTTAGTGTTGTATGATCTTGTGTTGATTCATACTTCATTGTTGTATTAAACCATCATAATCTTGTGAGTGTGAGTGGTTAGTATTTTAGTCCTCAAAATACATTGTGTGTGGGAGTGGTTGTACCCTTGGAAAGAACTCGACATCTAGCTTAGTGTCGGAAATAGTGTAAGCGAAGTGTAAAGGTTTCTCCGCCGGTGAAACGAGCATGTTGACTAGTGAAGTTAAACTCTCGAGTGTGAGACTCGGGGAGTGTAGTAGGGCAAGGAAAAAGAGTCCTTGTAGACCGAACCACTATAAACCACTTGTTGTAGTTTGATCATTTCTTTCCTTATTTACTCTTTACATATTGCTTGCATATTTCATTAACATATCTAAGATCAATATCAATTGATCTTTCAATAAGTTTCAAAACAAAGTTTTTAATTGGTAAACTATTCAACCCCCCTTCTAGTTTTCTACAATATCGATTTGTGCGGACCTATGAGAGTGCAAACAATCAACGAGAAGAAATATGTGTTAGTCGTGGTTGATGACTACTCTCGATTCACTTGGGTTAAGTTCTTGAGGTCAAAGGATGAAACTCCAGATGTCATCATAAAACTTATCAAACAGCTACAAGTTCGACTTAACAAGACTGTTAGAATCATCCGAACTGACAATGGAACTTAGTGAGTTTTATGAAAGTGTTGGAATCAGTCATCAAAGAAGTGTTCCACGAACTCCTCAACAAAATGGTGTAGTTGAAAGACGAAATCGAACTCTTGTGGAAGCCGCAAGAACAATGCAGATTTATTCAAAGGTTCCAACATTTCTCTGGGCCGAAGCCATTGCCACTGCATGCTACACCAAAAATCGATCCCTAATTCACACAACTCATGGAAAAACTCCATATGAACTTATCCAAAATCGAAAACCTGATCTATCCTTCCTTCGCATGTTTGGTGCTTTGTGTTACCCAACTAATGAGGGTCAAGATTTAGGTAAACTGAAAGCTAAAGAGGACATTGGAGTGTTTGTATTATATGCACCAAACATAAAAGGATACCGAATCTACAATAAAAGAACCCGAAATATCAAGGAAACAATTCACGTTACGTTCGATGAGCTTAGCGGTCAAATGGCTCCAGGACAATCCAGTTTCGGACCTGCCTAACAACTTTCATTAAGTAGTCCCATTAGTTCCTCCCTTGTACAGAATCCCTCATCTGCAGTACCGTATGTACCATCCTCGGAAGAAGATGTGAAGAAATTGTTTAATCCAATATTTTATGAATACTTTGAATCTCAGGACAACATCCACTCTACTACTTCAACAGAGGCTGCTCCTAATCCGTCCAACACTGTCAATCCATCCATCTCTATGTCATTATCTCACGAAGCGCCTTCTGCAGATCATTCTTCATCATCATCAACTCTTCAATCTACAAGCGTACATACTGGAAACGTTGCTGCAGTCACAGATGAAGAAAATCCTTTTTTCCACTCCTGAAGATGCACCTTTTGAAAATATTTTTGCCCCTGATCCATCATCTGAACTATCTTCATCAGGGGAAAACAACTCTGCTACATCAGTTCCTCAACCACAACCACACGAGCATTTCAGAAAATGGACACACGATCATCCATTGGATAATATCATAGGGAATCCCTCTCGTCCGGTATCCACCCATAAACAGCTTGCAACAGATGCCTTATGGTGCTTCTTCAATTCCATACTGTCAAAAGTCGAACCAAAAGATGTCAAAACCGCAATGTCAGAGGACAGTTGGTTTAATGCAATGCAGGAAGAAATTCATGAGTTTGACCGACTTGATGTTTGGGAATTAGTACCAGCTCCTGAGTGTGCTATGAGATTGGATAGCATTTTTTATACTTTAACTTAGTTGAATCCTTGTAAGTGATCGTGATCATGATTTTCAAGAAAAATCTATAAGGGATCAGACCGGTAAGAATCTACTTCACTTTATGTGCAAAGTCTTTACCATGTGTCTGCTATTTTGGATTTGCAACTATTATGCGACTCGGATTTTTAGTACTTTTCCATGTGACTATAATCAATAATTAAATCATACAAATTTAGATCCTAATCATCAACCTTTTTACCTCAGAAATCAAACTAAAACACAAATAAACGCTACTAAAACACACCACGATTGAAAACCTACACAAATCAACTTCTTCAACACTAAGGCAAACCAGTTTCAAGACCAGAGGGTGTGTTTCTATTAGCCGCCTTTTGTAAGTCAATATTGTAACTTTACATTTATCTTGATATCAGTATTCTGAAAGGATCTTCTTGCTTCTCCAGGTTTGATTATTTATAACTTCTGCCAAAACATTGAACTGATAACGTGACTAAACATAGCAATTACCCGTTAGATCTATAGAAACAATAACTTTGTGAAGTGTTTTATCTAATAAGAAATTTTTAAAATTTGTAACAAACAAATTAAGTCTTTTATTAAGACTTTCTACGGGAAGGGATCAAACACCTAAAAAGTCATCTATGGCGTAGTCAAGAGTTTTATTAACCCTTTATAAGGAACTAAAAGTTGATGAACAAACCATAATTTTTCAAGATCAAGATCCCAATCTTGTTCATTTTTGCCTCCGCAAGATTCTACTATAATACCCTAGTCATTCGTCGTAACTCATGTAAGAGACGGATATACAATCACTACAACAAATTGGTCACTTGCTCATACTGTTTTCTTCACACTTTCTAAACCGTGAACTTTTCTTTTAACATATTCACACTTATGAGTGGGCAAAAATTATTCACACTTAAAAAGTGTGAGAAGTTATTTTAAAATCATATTGTTTCAGGATCTTCACCCTTGAAATTGTCAACTTTTTTATAAATCTTCATACTTATGAGTGTGAAATTATTTGCTACACCCAATTGGTTCAAACAAACTAAGTGTGAACTTTTCAACTCCACACACTATAAAGTGTGACACGTGCCTTAATAAATGTGAAAAGTTAACTATTTTGTTGTAGTGAATGTTCAAAGTTCAACCAAGATAAAAATAGTGCAATAAAGCTAACAGAAGCCATATGGTTAATAACTGAGAACATAAAACCAATAACAATCCGGCAACCCACCATTTTGATCACTTAGCAACTCTTCCAAGAAACTCATCTCCACCTCTACCATGGGTTGCAACCGAGTAAAACTATCAAAAATGTTGATCCAATATATATTTGTATGTAGATGAAGATCTTCCTTGCTTAGTAATCCACTCAAGAACAGAACCAACATCATTAAAAGTTGAATGTTTTAATCCTCTTTAACTAATCAAACACTAAAGTATTTTCCTTTATTTCGCTTAGCTTCAAGTAATACATTCCACAACGAAAACCATACATCTTTTCTTAACTTTAAGCAATACATCACTATATTGCTAACTATGTTTCTATCATTTATAGTATATGAATAACTTGAAACTAAGCAGAAGACAAAAAAAATGAAGTATTATGACGAGAAGGAGATGCTTTTACACATTCAAATGAGCCAATAATTCCAGAATATGTTCGAGAGTTTCTAGCGACAGTTGAGTTCAAGAATGAAATTAACAATGATGATCAAGTTGCATTGTATTTTCAACTAGGAGGACAGAAAAGGCAGTTGAAGTTGAATGAGTTTATCGTGAGAATGGGTTTGTACACGCAGGAGGAGTTGAGCACTGATGTTTTTGATGAATTTTACAAGACTTGTTGGAGGCATAGGCCCGAGACCTACGATCCCACTAACTACTTCAACCGTATTTCTGTTGTGCCAGGGTATAACTCGAGGCACCCACATACTTACACCTTGGTTAGGAGCCTAATTCGCCGACTTGTGCGTAGACTCATTGCTTGTTCTATAAAAGCAAGACATTCGGCTAAAGAAAAAATGACCATGGATGACCTATACCTCTTAAATGGGATGGATGGGGGTAATCACATTGATGTCCCTCATTATTTGGTGAGGTTTATGGCTAATGGGGCAAAGGATTTCACAAGGAAGAGTCTGATTCAAGGGGCTCACTTCATTGGTAGGTTGGCTACGAGTTATGGGTTGATGTCGGATGAGGCCTTGGCTTGGGTGACTCGTGGTAGGGAAACTAGTTTGCTTTGGCTAAATAAGCTGTTGGAGTTTGGGATTTATACCCAAAATGTGCTTGGTTAAGTTGAGTTGATTCGGATAGCCCCGGGGAGAGAAGTTGGGGAAGCTAGAGGTGCTGGACTGAGTGGTGGCCAAAAGGAGGCCGAGGAGCGTGTGCCTAGGGGTCGACGTAGGGCACATGTGAATGTAGGGGATAGGTTACAGGTTATTGATGAGAGGCTCGAAGGGATGGCAACCCACTTCCATGAGGATATTGATGGCCTCAGTGTGGGTTTATATGGATTGAGTAACCAGTTTAAGGGTTTTTCAGGTACACTTGATCAGGTGCAGTAGCTGCAACAAGACTTTTTCAGCTGGAGCGCGGACCGTACGAGCCAAATTCTTTAGGAGATGCACCTGAACCATCCACGGTGGTATGGACCAGCTTACGTGTACCAGCCCAACATCCCTGATATCGGCATCCAGCAAGGAGTGGCGCTTATGCAGGCACATCCGACTCCTAGTAGCACCACCAGCACCCCTTATGACCAGACTCCATTCCATTCGATGGATCATGACCACCATAGGGATGAGTGATTCCCCTGTTATTTGAACAATTTCAAAACTTATGTCTGTAATAACTATTAAACTAGGATATTTGTGTTGCAGATAATAAATTGTACCAATAGGTACAAAATTTTCCTAGTATTTCTATGCAGGTTTGGAAACTGTGATGCAGTTATGGCATAACCATATAGGTTAGTTACGCCGTAACCAGTGGGCAGGATGAATTTGTTAAAGGCATTATAGCTAAGGTGTAGTCACCGGATAAGATACACATTAGCAAACTTCTGACCCACCTTCAACCTTTAGTAGACATCTTGGGCAAGCATTTGAGAGGGGGGTTTATTTCTTTCTTGGTTATTTTTCATTTCTATTTTCTTTTTCCTTTTTATTTGTACAAATGGGACTTTGTACACTTCAAGTGGGGGGATATGAATAGAAATGAAGTGTATGATTACTTAGCCTACTTGCCCTAATTTTCTAGTTGGTTTTAAAATTTTAAGCTCTTTTGAAAAACAAATTTGTCATATTTTTAACAAATCTATAATTACATATAGCCGAGCACACTATAACCCTTATTATCATTGGTGAGATTCAGCCTTTCCGTTTCCCCAATTTTACCAAAAATCCACCAAATTTTGAGTGTGCCGCTAGTATTGTAGACTTTAGAACTTGGCTTTTACATCACTTCGAGACAATAGACGAGTGGTGTATCAAGTCATCTTGGTGCATTTGGAAAAGGAAATTCGAAAAAGGCAAATGTTTTAGGATTAAATGCAAATAGCCCATATGTGTCTACTTGTGTGCGTTTATCGACTAGTCGCATTGACTTCTGGACCTCCGTGATAACCCTTTTTGCTGCACTCTCCTTTAGTACAAGATACCCTTAGTTTCACCTATTTGAGCCTATCCTTTCATTTTCTAACCCTTATTTTTGTTACACCTTTACACCTTAGCCTACCGTGTAGTCTTATCTTTTGATCTTGAAGTCATTGTTCGCCCTAGTTCGAGGTTTGAGTGAAAGTTTCGAAAAACGTTCCAAATCGAAGTCATCCTATTGAAGATCATCCCCAAATATTCTCCTTATGCTCATCTCAAGTGGGGGGATAAGTATGTGAAATGTGTGGAAAACTAGAAGGGGGGTTGAATATTTTTACCAATTTAAAACTTCCTTTTAAATATTTAGATCGACTTATGTCAATCTATTTGGTTGTTTATGTTGGACGTTGATAGATAGATATATGAACGTGTAATGAAGGATAAAGAGTAAAAAGCACATCACCACGACACAAGTATTTATAGTGGTTCGGCTACAAGGACACCTTCCTTGTCCTACTCCACTCCCCGAGTCACCTACTCGAGAGTTCGTAAGCACTACACCAACTCCTTATGGCGGAGAAGCCTTCACAACGTCGCTTAACCTTTTTCCGGTACAAAGCTAAATACCGGGTTCTTTCACACCAAGGCGAACCACACCTAACACAACGTCGCCTACCCTTTATACGGTGCTAGGCTAACCACCAGGTTCTTTTACTCCAAGGTGAACCACACCTACACAACGTCGCCTACCCTTTATTAGGTACTAGGCTAAGCACCTAGTTCCATTACCATGGAGGAACTACTACCCATCACAACACAACACCTAATCTCAAGGAGATCTACTCCTTGTTACAACACCATCAAGGATATCACCATCCTTGGATCTAGTACTAGTCTATCTTGTACATCAAAACACACCATATCGATTGTACATCTTAGGCACCTTTCACTAATGCCTTTAGCTAGATCTTCAAGACACCTTTCACAAATGTATTGTGGCTAGATCTTCAAGAAACCTTTCACTAATGTCTTGTAACTTGGCTTCTAGGCACCTTTCACTAATGCCTACAATATGGACGATCGACACCTTTCACTAATGTCTTCGTCTTGACCCTTGAGACATCTTTCACTAATGTCTTCAATACTACACTTCTTTGAAAAAAGAAAAGAATCATCAACAAGAAGACTTCAGTAGCCTTGATGATGAGGAAGCATGGCATCTCTTGGACTTGAGCTTGCTCTACTTGAAAGGTGGTGATCTTGCCTTTAAGAGGAACCTAGAAGATCACACAAAAACAAAAGACAAACTACATAGATCTCTTGGATCTGAGGTTAGAGAAGGATGAAATCGCTCACTATTTATAGAAGAAAAACACTACTGTTCCCCGGATCCCACGGATCCCTTCCACTTGGGATCCGGCTAGCACAAAGATAGGGATCCGTGGAACGCTCCTCTTTACCCATGGGTATTTTGGTTATGGGTCATGGGTCATGGGTTGAACCATGGATCTTTGGCTAGATACAATGTATCTTTGAGTGCAATGCACTTAGTCACTTGGGTATGGGTTGATCATGGGTTATGGATATTATCCATGTATGATATAAGCATGATGTCATGCAATGGGTTATGGGTCAAGATCCATGGATTATGGGCTTTGGGTTGTACCCAACTACATTCAATGTATTTTGCCCAATGGGTTGGGATACTTAAGTTTCTACCCATTTATATTACCCAATATACTACATACTAGTTATGTGTATATTTTACCCAAATATGTAAACATTAGTTGTTGTACATATGTATTACTAAATCATAAAATCACTTATACTTGTTTTAGTGTTTTATGTGAAAATGTGAATATGTTAGAAACTATTAGATCAAAACATTTACGTATTTTATTTGTTTCGTTAATATGATTTTACGTTTGTTTTCGACAAAACATTAGAAGATCGTAAAATATAAATAAACGTTTTTACGGCTTATTTGTATTAACAATCCCCCCCTTTTTGTTGATGACAAAACATAAAATTATTTTAAGGAAAAGCTAAAATTCGTAAAGGTTTGAATTTGTAGTTTTTACTTTCTTCTCGCCCTTTTTTTCGAAACAAAAAGTGTTTGAAGGAAGGCAACACCTCGTTTTTAAGAAAAACATGTGAAAGAAAAAAATAATAAAGAGCAAGAAACGGGAAAGGATCTCGTCTTTACTCCCCCTTGACGATTCCATCCCTATGTAAGGGCGTCAAGTAAGTGATACTAATCTAGTTTGTTTGCAAATAAGTTTGCAAAAGATTTCGTCTAAGAGACGAATGTGCTCCCCCTTGATGATTGCAATTTTGCAAGGGGATGACACGAAATGTAAACCTAGTATTGCAAGTAATTTGCAATGTATTGCTTTGACATAAAGCTCCCCCTAGCTTTAGGATGTCAAATTCTTCATATGTAAATTGAATAACTACAAAACAAAGGTTAGAAAGCAAGTATAATTCATAATTTCCTGCAAATGTGATTCAAGTTAGTAAAAAGAAAGCTTTCTGTCTCACGGATCCTACGGTTCCCTCCTAGTAGGGATCCATCTAGGCAATTCTGAGGGATCCGTACTAGCTCATTAATTTCAGCAAAGGTGATATCACAAGTAATGTTCTCACAAAAATGAGATAAGAATACAAAGTGATCATATTCTCAGAAAAATAACAAGTAGCATGTAATTCCATTTAATAAAACTAGAGTTATGATATACATGATTCTAAAAAATAAGAAAATACATGATTAGGAATTTCTAAACCAGCTATCGCTTGATGCTAGGACACCACTAAAAAAATCTTCTAGCTCAAGTTTTGTTTAGGTTTGATCTCGTCGAAACGTTCGAGGAGATGATAGAACATGAAACGTTGGTCTTCTCGTACTTCATGTATCAAACTTTCAACATGTTGACAATGATAGCAATCTTTGTCATGGCTAGGTAGTGGTGGTGGAAGAAATGAAATGGCTTGATACGAAGGATCAAGTGAAGCGCCTTGTGGAGCTTTAAACGATGGAGGGATTGGTGGAGGTGCATTTGAGAATGACTCAACCAAGAATGATGGTGGTGGTAGAGAAGTGTCAACTTCCATCTGGTCGGGTGGTTGACTTTGATGATTTCTCATAATCCAAATGGGATTATATGATGGAAACGGCAAAAGGAAGCCGAGCAAGTGTTGACTCAACACCTTGATTTTGAACCATTATTCCTCCTAATGAGGAGAATGTTGTCGGCGGAAGCGGATGAGACGGCCTAGGAGGCAAGTCCTCTAAATTGTAGAGGTGTGGTGATGATAGTGGGGATGTAAATGAAATAGCTCTAGGAACCAATGGTGATGGTTTAGTGGAGATGATATTGTTTGGCCTAGGAGGTATGGTGGTGTTTGGCATAGGTAGTTTTGTGGGTACTATCCTTTTAGGAATTGGTTTAATTCGATGATGAAGGATTCTATCATTTGTTCGCTTGACCGGAGATGATTTGGTTGAAGAGATTTCGTGTATAACACGAGCCTTTTTCATGGGTGGTTCTTTGGTGGATAAATTATTGCTTGGGGTTTTCCTCATGATGAGATGATTTCAAGAGGTTGCAAGAGCTAAAAGTTAGGATGAGAGTGATGACTATGGAGGTCCTAACAAAGTGGTTTATAAACCAAGAGATTTGGCAAGTGCATTTAAGCCTTAATCCACTAGGATTCATTGGAATGTGATGATTAACATGCACAAGAGTCAACTTTAGAGTTTGCACTGATCTAGGAACTCATTTAAGATGAGATGGAGTGTTTGAGTTAGGAAGATGAGTTGAAATGATTGTTTTAGCAATGTTTGACATAAAGTGTCACCCGGATCCCACGGTTCCCTCCTCAGAGGGATCCGTCTAGTCTAATCCTAGGGATTTGGCTCTCAGCAGCTATGAAAGAGTGGAAATGATGTTTCTAAGATCTAAGACCTATAATCATCTTGAGTGTTTCAGTCCTCCTAAGTGTCTTCAATGAAGGGGTGCTTAAGTACTTGAAGGTAATGAGTGATGTAGCTAATGATTGTCTTTTATGGAAGGATTTGGAACTTTCAAGAGTACCAATGAATGAGCAAGGATGACACTAAAGATGAGAGTGTCAATTGAAGCTAAATGATCCTAGAGATCAGGTTGTGACTTAGGATAGTGTTTTGGAAAATATCCTAGAAGCTTTTAGATGAGAAAAACTAGAGTTTGATCAACTTTGATCAATTTTGAGGTAAGGATGATTTATGATCAATTATGACATAATTGAAAGATTTCTAAGACTAAATGTGAGGGATTAAGTAAAAAATGAAGTGTGAGTTTGAGAGCGGAAGAGTAATGGATTAAAAATGAAACGGTAGATCTACAAGCGTCTTTGAGTATGATCTAGGTGAGTTATGTGTGAGTAGGAAGGATCTACTTAACTTGATAAGGACTTAATTTGCCTTAAGACACTATTTTTGGCTTAGTGTGAGGTATTCTAGAGACATGTTTGAAATACAATGATTTTAATTGCATTGGAGCGGAAATATGGTGAGTTTTGGTGAAGTGATCAATAAAAAGCACCTTGAATGTGATCCTAAGTTAGCTATGAGTGAGTGTGAGACATATTGAGCTTGAGGAAGATCTAAGTGATCCTAAAGTATCATGTTTAACTAGTCCAATAAAGACTGGAAGGTTGGATTGATGCAAGCAAGCTAAAAATGCACCTCTGTCCACTCGGATCCCACGGATCCTTCATTTGAGGGATCCGGCTAGTTATAACCAAGGGATCCGGTGTCCAAGACAGATTTCCTTAACAGAATGGTTGCATAAATTTGCTTTATGTATCAAATTTTGAAACTAATGATTTCTTACAGCAAGCATATATGTATACATGTAAAACATAGCAATGAGAGCATGTAAGAATAGCACATAAGCAATTAATATGAAATCTAGCTCATAAATAACATAGAGGATTATCAAACTTAACAAGCACTTATTCAAGAAGCTCAAAACATATTTACGATCTAGATTAGTAAATCGTTTATATTAACAATGGCATGCAAGGTATGTTGAAGAATAAGAGACACGTGTATATGCGTCCTTAAGACAGTGAATTGTTTAGAAGGTTGTTTTGGTTTAGTGAAGGTAATGAACTAAGTATAGTTATTACGGATGGTGATTAGCATACAATGAACTTCATCCTTGAAGTATTGTAGCTCTTCTCGATCAAAGAAAGATAATCGCTTGATGAGGCAAGTGGTTGTGATTAACTAAAAGAAAAATTAATTTTGCAACTTGTTTGATTAGTAAACCTAAGACAATACAAAGTATTTCCATTGTAAACTTACTTTTAGGAAAACATAGGAGTATAAATTTCTCAAGTGAGAGAATGAATATGAGACTATTACTAGCGGTGCTCAATTACGGCTAAACACGACCATTTTTACGGGTGATTCCACGTACCCAACTTCTATCAAGGAAGCAATTCAACCGTTAAGTCAAATTGAGTTTCTAGTGCAATAAGTTCTCCAATATTCATTCTCAAGTTAGGAAAATTTATATTCCAACAATGTCCTATCGAAGAGTAACAATGATGATACTTTTCTTCGTTTTTATTAATATAATACTTGAAACAACTAAGGTGATGAAGGTGTAAGAAAAAAGTTGTCCATATGGTGAACAAAAAATGGTTGGATGAGCTAGTTCAACATATGTTGTTGGAAAGCTCGAGTTTGGACTTTCGGATATGAACAATTATATTTGCGTTGCAAAATAATTTACTTGAGTATATCGAATGAAATAATCAAGTTGTCAATCCTACTATGAAGCTTGGAGATCGATCATGAAAAGGAAAACGGGAGAGTACATCATCAACACAAGTGTAGGTTATGATCCGATGTACATTCTTGTTGTTTTTAGAAAATGATACAAGAAAATATGAAATCAAGAAATCATATAGGCACATAAAACATTTATGTTGCACACATGACAAACTCAATCAAAAAGCCATTTTAGTGTGTTAAATGTTTTAAACATATTTCAACTTATAAAACTAACATTTTCGACACAACTAGATGTTATCCCAAACACTCCTTCAAGTAGCACATTGATTAGTAGAAAAATACTAAATCGACAAGAAAGAGAATGAATAGCAAGGTAAGAAAACCACATATGATAATCAATCAAACAGGCACAAAAGCTATTTGAGATAAGCAAATAATCAAGTAATGCAAGGGAAACAATTTATCATTTAGCATAGCATACGAAAGTTCTTTTCATCGCTTTGTGTTAAACATGTATACCAAGCTTGATTAGTTTCCTTTATAAATATGATCAAAACCTTGAATTCAAAAGAGGACACATTGTTATTCAAATATCAAAACATCCGTTTCTAATTAGATCAAAAGTTTGTGCAAAAGTTATGACCAAAAAATGAATTTCTATTATAAATCAATGATTCTGTAAATTTTTGTTTTGAATCAGTTTATGAAATCATTTTTATATGAAATTAGACTCAAATACCTTTAAAAAGATAGGTGGCACGACTTCTAACGACTTACGGTTAATTAGTTATGAATTTTTGAAATTCAAACAAAAAATGTCTTCTGTACCACGGATCCCACGGATCCCTTGCTTGAGGATCCGTCCGATTGTAACTGAAGGATCCGCGGATCGACCGAATTACAAAAATGTACGTTTTGACCCGACGAAAAGGTTTAACCTTTGTAGACTTTTAAGTGAAGTTATATTAACCATTTTTACCTTTATTCAAGCTTGATTAACAAGATATCTAACAACAAAACTTCAAAGAGAAAAAGATCAACAAAAACACTTTTCATTTTATGCTTATTATAAGATAGTAGCATATCTCACCATTTTATCCACAAGCAATTTAGCACGTTTTTTACCAAAAAATGTAACTAAGAAAACATACCTTTGCTATATTCCCTTTTTATGGTTTTAGAAACCATAGACGCGAAATACTTCATGATCTTCTTAGGATGCCCAAATCTAAGTATGGAGGATACTTAACAAGGAAAATGTTAGAACATTCTATCATTGTCCAACAATAAACATTATAATGATTTTTAAAACATGACTTGAAAAATCCTTCTTTGTAGTTTTCAAACATACACGGATCGTATCAAGTTTTTAAAGTACAACATACTCTAAGAAACTTGGTAACGAAGCTCTGATGCCAATTGTGGAAAACTAGAAGGGGGGTTGAATAGTTTTAGCAATTTAAAACTTCCTTTTAAATATTTCGATTGACTTATGTCAATCTATTTGGTTGTTTATGTTGCACGTTGATAGATAGATATATGAACGTGTAATGAAGGATAAAGAGTAAAAAGCACATCACCACGACACAAGTATTTATAGTGGTTCGGCTACAAGGACACCTTCCTTTTCCTACTCCACTCCCCGAGTCACCTACTCGAGAATTCGTAAGCACTACACCAACTCTTTATGGCGGAGAAGCCTTCACAACGTCGCTTAACCTTTTTCCAGTACAAAGCTAAATACCGAGTTCTTTCACACCAAGGCGAACCACACCTAACACAACGTCGCCTACCCTTTATTAGGTACTAGGCTAAGCACCTAGTTCCATTACCATGGAGGAACTACTACCCATCACTACACAACACCTAATCTCAAAGAGATCTACTCCTTGTTACAACACCATCAAGGATATCACCATCCTTGGATCTAGTACTAGTCTATATTGTACATCGAAACATACCATATCGATTGTACATCTAAGGCACCTTTCACTAATGCCTTTAGCTAGATCTTCAAGAAACCTTTCACTAATGTCTTGTGGCTAGATCTTCAAGACACCTTTCACTAATGTCTTGTAACTTGGCTTCTAGGCACCTTTCACTAATGCCTACAATATGGACGATCGACACCTTTCACTAATGTCTTCGTCTTGACCCTTGAGACATCTTTCACTAATGTCTTCAACACTACACTTCTTAGAAGAAAGAAAAGAATCATCTTTCACTACGTATTTTATTTGTTTCGTTAATATGATTTTACGTTTGTTATCGACAAAACATTAAAAGATCATAAAATATAAATAACATTAGAAGACCTTAGCTCCAGTGGTGGGATGTGTGTAATTGCCAAGCTTATGATAGAATACTTTCTATGACCGTGCAATTGAGTGATCACCCCAAAATTAACACTTAGATTAGGATGATCGTGAGAGTGTTTTCGTTCTTATTTCGTAAGGTGTTCGGCTCGTATAAATATTCTAGTATGGAACTCTTAAATGCACATTACTTGTTTTACTTCAGGGATGTATCTTTTACAATCTAAAAAAGTATACTTGAAGGCAAGTAGAGTTCAAATGTGGAGATATTTAATAACATCAAATAATCCTGATATTCTAAGTGTTAATTTCCCCCTTTTATCGTCACATTATGAGTTAAATGCTAGTAGAAACATCCTTATTCCTTATTATTTCATTTCAGGATCTATTTCATGCGAGGAAGCGGTAAATGGACATTTCTAAGCCCAAGGATGATTTTTCTCTCAAATACGGCGTAACCAAGTAATGAAGTTACGCCGTAATCAAAGTTTATGAAGAATACGGTGTAACAGCGGATTATAGTTACTCCGTAACAAGACCGCTGATTATGAAGCACCAACTTTACAAAGGATACGGCGTAACCCCCAGCTCAGGTTACGCCATAACAGCCGATAAGCATCTAATTTACAAAGACTACAGCGTAACCCTCAGCTCAGGTTACGCCATAACCATGGATAAGTACAAGATTTTGAAGAGTTATGGCGTAACTAGTTAATAAGTGTTACGCCGTAACTGGTATCCGAGCCTATAAGTAGATGAATTTTTCATCAGTTATAGGCATCTCTTCTTTCCCAAACCTTTCTAGGGTTTGGGGAGATCAAACACAGAAGAAGAATCATGGTTTAGGAGTATGAATAACGAAGTTCTCGTCTACGATTTCCGTTGTATTCGAGTTTGAATTCCTTTTATATTTTTCTATGGTTTATATTATGGATTCATGTTATTAATTTAAGTATGCATTTATGTTATTAATCTTCTCTTTATTTCTTTATAGACATTTACTAGTCTTGTCATAGATCTCTAGTTTTGGTAATACTATATGCTTGTTAGTATCTAAAGGGCTGGGAGAATTGACCAATTGACCTCAGTCTAATAGTTTGTGAAGTATGGAAGGAATTGGCCATAGTACAACCACTCTTCGTGTGCGAACTGACCTAATGATCACCTATCAAGTGGAGGTATTTAAGAAGCTAGGGTAAATTGTTAATACAAATAAACCAGAAAAACGTTTATTAATATTTAGTGATCTCTTTGTTTTTTGTTGATAACAAATATAATGTTATCATAAGTAAAATTATAAGGATACATGTTATTTTTGTAAAGCATTTACATATAGTCATTTAATACGAATTGTTGTAATAAATCATGTGTTGTAATAGTTTATTAGGATGGGTAAAAATCACAACCCATGGAGCATATCCATAACCCATGGTATTGACCCATATCCATTTGACTAGATGCATTGCTGTGAAAACGTAGAGGGGGGGGGGTGAATACGTTTCCGTTTCAAACTTAAAACTTTTGTATCAAATATAGTATAAACCATTGAATTAGCTAATCTCGACGCGAGGATACATTTAACGCATTACGGCATGTAAGGCCAACCCCTTAATATCACATAAGATTCCGCAAGATTATTGGTTCATTAAAAATCAAGTTTCACCATTATTAGTCTGGTTGCTTTTTCTTGATCAAGCGTGTCATAATATGTAAAGTGTTAAATATAGTTTGTGACTATATGAAAGACCAAGTATGTGTCACAAACATAGACATCAACCACATAGAAAATAAACAATGTAATGCAAGAATAAGAGTAAAGCGATAAATAAAAGGATAGACAAACCAACACGAGGATTTATAGCGGTTCGGCTACAAGGACACCTTCCTTGCCCTACACCACTCCCCGAGTCACCTACTCGAGAGTTCGTAATCACTACACCAACTCCTTATGGCGGTGAAGCCTTCACAACGTAAACACACCTTTTTCCGGTACAAAGCTAAATACCGAGTTCTTTCACACCAAGGCGAACCACACCTATCACAACGTCGCCTACCCTTTATATGGTGCTAGGCTAACCACCGGGTTCTTTCACTCTAAGGTGAACCACACCTACACAACGTCGCCTACCCTTTATTAGGTACTAGTCTAAGCACCTAGTTCCATTACTATGGAAGAACTACTACCCATCACAACACAACACCTAATCTCAAGGAGATCCACTCCTTGTTACAACACCATCAAGGATATCACCATCCTTGGATCTAAACAAATACTATATGTATAACGATGCACCTCATCGATTATACGACCTAGGCATTCCTCACTAATGCCATTTACACGATCCTTCAGCACCTTTCACTAATGCCTTCAACACGGATCTTCGACACTCTTCACTGTGGCCCAACATAACAAACCTTGTGTTTTATGGCACAAACACATAAACCATCTAGTCTAGTCATAGATACAAGAATATGATACTAGACATTATCCAAGACAATGTGTCTAATGGATATGAACTCCTAGACTAAACATCAAGAACCCAAATCATGATGTAGTTAGTATTCTATGAATGAAGATGACAAGTTTCCCAAGCTTTTTGTATAAGATCTTCATGTACTTGTATCTTGTGATGGGTCATCACTTCAGTAGGTAAGGAAGCAAGATCTCTAAGCTTGCTTTGGAGGATCACTTCGGGAGTATGCTTACAACAAATGAGAGTTAGAAGCATTATGATCATATGAGATGAGGGTGGTTTACATGTTTCCTAATGATCTAAATATCCTAGATTTGGTGGAGAGAAACTATGTGTGAAGATGTGAATAAATGGTAAGAAGTGATTTGCTATTTGTAGGCAAAAAGACCAAAACCATGTTCTGCCCTAAGGATCCCTTCTGGAGGGATCTGGCCCTTGTAATTCCAGGGATCCGTGGGCATTTTGAGGGATCCGTAGTACGCTCCATTTTGCCCATTGTTTTTGGGTCATGGGTCATGGGTTATGGGTTGGTCCATGGGTATTCCTTTAGATACAATGTATCTAATGAGTACAATGTATCTAGTCTTATGGGTATGGGTCAATACCATGGGTCATGGATATTATCCATATATGACTTATGCATGATGTCATGCAATGGGTATGGGTCATGGACTTTGGGTTTTACCCAACTACATTTAATGCATTTGGTCAATGGGTCAAATACTTAAGTTTCTACACATTTATATTACCCATTATAATACATACTAGTTATGTATATATTTACCCAATATGTAAAAACTAGTTGTTATACATAAACTATTTAACTAAACATGTTTATTGGTTTGTTGGGGGTTTGATCATAATGCAACATAACAAACATGTACGAACCTGTGTTGTAGCATACAAGGACTTGAGTCTTCGAGAGGTGTTGAGAGTATGTTGAGACAAGATCTAACTACAAGTAACTTATACATTTTACGTTATGTATTACAAGTTACATGTTTGTCATCAACAAAACAAATGAGAATGTATAGATTAAATATCATAATATTTGCACTAACAATCTCCCCTTTTTTGATGATGACAAAATATATGTAAACGTAATAGATAGTTAAAATGTCAAAGTTACTTGTGTCCGTACTTCCTATACATTAACTTCTTCGTTTACACTCTTCTCCCCCTTTTGTCGAAACAAAAAGGGTGTGTCCTTTAAACTTAATTTCTCCCAAGAATGGCGAGTTTGCATCATCCCTAGTGAAGTTAAAATGAAAACACCTTATTGCTCCAATTGCCACATCACGCCAAAACCTTCAACACGAAACTTAATAATGACGCTTAGGAACTCAGGACCTTGAGCTTGCACGTCTTCAAAAGGTGGTGATCTCGCCTTTAAGAGGAACCTAGAGAATCACACACAAAAAAAATAGAAAGATCCTTTGAATTATAACCATTATTGCCAACGGCTCAATGGATCAAATTTTTAGGCTTAACCTACATCAAGGTTAGTGTTAAGAAAAAGGAAAAATATTTGATGAGAAAGAAATCTCCCTTTTGTTGAATCATAAAAGAATTTTGAAGAATTAATGTGTGCATGCTCCCCCTTGACGGTTGCTCCCCCTTGTTAGAGGCGTCAAGTATTTTAGGAAGGCTAAGACGAAATTCTTGAAAAATTTGCAATGTTTTTGCTTTGACCAAAAAAGTCCCCTTTATTGAGAGCGTCAAGTTCTCCTAGTGTGTTTTGAAAATCTACAAAACAAAAAGTTAGTGAAAAATTATATTCGTCCTTTGACGAGTAAGTCATATGATGCACTTTATAAATGCTCGACGGAAGCTCCCCCTAGCTCGAGGGCGTCAAGAAGAACCTACAAAAAAATGTTAAAAAGAGAATGATCCTACTACTTGCATCATCATGGTTGGTTTAGAGGTTGTAAGGTTTGTTCAAGTTAAGAAAAAAAATGTGCTTAGGGATGAGATGCATCTCATTACGAAATTCACTTGGCTTTTGACAACATAGATATTAGTGAAGGATTGTTGAGCGACCATAAATTGTAATGGTAGTGAGACACTTGTAGGATGTGGTTGACACGAGTAGCTTGTGGTTTGAGGTTGTGGTTGACATAAGTAGGATGTGGTAGAACATGAGACATACTTCTTCACGTAGTTCATGAACTAGACCTTGGATATGGTGATAGTAATAGAAATCATCATTATGACTTAGAGGTATGGAAGTTGTGGTAGAGGTGATGACAGGTATCAAGGTAAATCTTTGACTTGGTTGATGAATCAATTGTGGTAGAGGTGATGAAAGGTATCAAGGTGAATCTTTGACTTGGTTGATGAATCAATAGAGGTGGTAGACATGATGAATTTGTGAGTGATGATAAAAGTGGAGTAAGATGGTTAGGATGATGCAAGATTAAGAATATATAAAAGAAATGTGTGAATGAGCACAACTTGACTTGATGGTGAAATCGACCATTGTCATCCTACAGGAATCCAAAAGAGTTAGTACAAAAGGAAAACATTTATACAAATGGATAAATTGTTCACATAAAATCATGAAACGAAAAGAAAGAACACGTATAGAATCATATAAATGCAACTCATTTAAAAACGTATAGGAAAATGATAATCCTAAGTGTTGAACAAGTTCTTGTGCGGAAAAAAGGAAACTTGAAATGATTATCTAAAGAGATAATATACCTACTGTTCCACGGTTCCTCCGGTTCTCTCATTAGAGGGATCCGGCTAGCTTAAGTCTAGGGATCCGGTTAACAGATGAGGTGAAAATGAGGTGATTGGGTTCTAGCAAAGTCTAGCACCTACATATCCTAAGTTACTCAGTCTATTAAGTGTCTTATATGAAGATGGACTTAAATGATCAAGAGAGAGTGATTGATGGTAGCTAATGATTGCCTTTTATGGAAAATGGGGCTTTATGAGCACCAGTGGATGATCAAAGATGACACTAAGAATTTTGAGAGTGTCAAGTGGTGTTAAATGATCCTAGAGATCAGATAATGACTTAAGAGAGATTTGGAAAATTCCTTAAGAATCATAATAAATTAAAAACTAGTTTTTGGCCTATTTTGAGGTAAGGATGACTAAAATCAATTTGCTAAAATTGAGAGAAATATCAAACTAGGTGTTTTGAGATGAGAAGAGCAATGTGTAAACATTGGAGCCGAAACATGGTGAGTTTTGAACTAATGATAAATCAAAAAATACTTCGAATGTGATCCTAAGTCATCCATGAGTGAATGTGAGATCAACTGATCCTAAGGAAAGTTTAAGTGATTCTAATGTAGCAAGTTTAACTAGTCCAATAAAGTCTAGAATGTTGGATTGATGCAAGGAGGCTACAAAGGAACTTTTGTCCACCCGGATCCCACGGATCCTTCACTTGAGGGATCCGTCTAGTTACATCTAAGGGATCCGGTATCTGGAGACAGATTTTCTTGAGAATAGTTCAGAATTTTGCTCTATGTTTCGAATTATGAAAAAAATTGTTTCTACAGCAAGCATACATGTATACACGTTAAGCAAAGCAAGGAGAGAATGTAGAGATCACATATAGGCAATCAAATGAGATCGAGCTCACAAATAACACAAAGGTTTAGCAAACTTTAAAGCACTATTCAAGAAGCCCAAAACAGATTTATGGTCTAGATTAGCAAATCATTTACACTAACAATGACATGCAAGGTATGTGTCTAGAAAGAAAAGAGCACATAATGGTGTTCAAGACAAAAGAGTTGTGAGGTGCTAGTTTAGGACAGTCTAGTCATTACGGATGGTGATTAGCATACAATGAGCTTCGTCCATGAAGTCATGTAGCTCTTCTCGATCAAAGCAAGATAATCGCTTGATGAGGCAAGTGGTTGTGATTAACCGAAAAAAATTAATTTTACAACTTGTTTGATTAGTAATCCTAAGACAATGCAAAGTATTTCCATTGTAAACTTACTTTAGGAAAACATAGGAGTATAAATTTCTCAAGTGAGAGAATGAATATGAGACTATTACTAGCGGTGCTCAATTACGGCTAAACACGACCATTTTTACGGGCGATTCCACATACCCAACTTCTCTCAAGGAAGCAATTCAACCGTTAGGTCAAATTGAGTTTCTAGTGCAATAAGTTCTCCAATATTCATTCTCAAGTTAGGAAAATTTATATTCCTACAATGGTCTATCGAAGAGTAACAATGATGATACTTTGCTTCATTTTTATTAATAGTATACTTGAAACAACTAAGGTGACGAAGGTGTCAAAAAATTAAAACTTGTCCATATGGTGAACAAAAAAAATGGTTGGATGAGCTAGTTCAACATATGTTGTTGGAAAGCTCGAGTTTGGACTTTCAGATATCAACAATTATATTTGCGTTGCAAAATAATTTACTTGAGTATATCGGATGAAATAATCAAGTTGTCAATCCTACTATGAAGCTTGGAGAGCGATCATGAAAAGGAAAACGGGAGAGTACATCATCAACACAAGTGTAGGTTATGATCCGATGTACATTCTTGTTGTTTTTAGAAAATGATACAAGAAAATATGAAATCAAGAAATCATATAGGCACATAAAACATTTATGTTGCACACATGACAAACTCAATCAAAAAGCCATTATAGTGTGTTATATGTTTTAAACATTTTTCAACTTATAAAACTAACATTTTCGACACAACTAGATGTTATCCCAAACACTCCTTCAAGTAGCACATTGATTAGTAGAAAATTACTAAATCGACAAGCAAGAGAATGAATGGCAAGGTAAGGAAACCACATATGATAATCAATCAAACAAGCACAAAAGCTATTTGAGATAAGCAAATAATCAAGTAATGCAAATGAAAAAAATTTTCATTTAGCATAGCATACGAAAGTTCTTTTCATCACTTTGTGTTAAACATGTATACCAAGCTTGATTAGTTTCCTTTATAAATATGATCAAAACCTTAGTTTCAAAAGAGGACACAATGTTATTCAAAGATAAAAACATCCGTCTCCAATTAGATCAAAAGTTTGTGCAAAAGTTATGACCGAAAAATGACTTTCTATTATAAATCAATGATTATGTAAATTTTTGTTTTGAATCAGTTTATGAAATTATTTTTCAATGAAAGTAGACTCAAATACCGTTAAAACGATAGGTGGCACGACTTCTAACGACTTACGGTTAAAAAGTTATGAATTTTTGAAATTCAGACAAAAATTGTCTTCTGTACCACGGATCTCTTGCTTGAGGGATCCGTCGGTGTAACTTGAGGGATCCGCGGATCTGACACAGAATTACAAAAATGCACGTTTTGACCTGACGAAAAGGTTTAACCTTTGTAGACTTTTTAGTGAAGTTATATTAAACATTTTTACCTTTATTCAAGCTTGATTAACAAGATATCTAACAACAAAACTTCAAAGAAAAAAAATCAACAAAACACTTTTCATATTATGCTTGACTTCACCAAAAATTTGATACGAGGACCTTACTCGTTTTGAAAACCATTTGTTTTAAAAACTAGAGCCAACCCGCTCTGATACCAATTGTGAAAACATAGAGGGGGGTGAATACGTTTCCGTTTCAAACTTAAAACTTTTGTATCAAATATAGTATAAACCATTGCATTTGCTAATCTCGACGCGAGGATGCATTTAACGCATTACGGCATGTAAGGCCAACCCCTTAATATCACATAAGATTCCGCAAGATTAATGGTTCATTAAAAATCAAGTTTCACCATTATTAGTCCGGTTGCTTTTTCTTGATCAAGCGTGTCATAATATGTAAAGTGTTAAATATAGTTTGTGACTATATGAAAGACCAAGTATGTGTCACAAACATAGACATCAACCACATAGAAAATAAACAATGTAATTCAAGAATAAGAGTAAAGCGATAAGTAAAAGGATAGACAAACCAACACGAGGATTTATAGTGGTTCAGCTACAAGGACACCTTCCTTGCCCTACTCCACTACCCGAGTCACCTACTCGAGAGTTCGTAATCACTACACCAACTCCTTATGGCGGAGAATCCTTCACAACGTCGCATTAAACACCTTTTTCCGGTACAAAGCTAAACACCGAGTTCTTTCACACCAAGGCGAACCACACCTATCACAACGTCGCCTACCCTTTATACGGTGCTAGGCTAACCACCGGGTTCTTTCACTCCAAGGTGAACCACACCTACACAACATCGCCTACCCTTTATTAGGTACTAGGCTAAGCACCTAGTTCCATTACTATGGAGGAACTACTACCCATCACAACACAACACCTAATCTCAAGTAGATCCACTCCTTGTTACAACACCATCAAGGATATCACCATCCTTGGATCTAAACAAATACAATATGTATAACGATGCACCTCATCGATTATACGACCTAGGTATTCTTCACTAATGCCATTTACACGATCCTTCAGTACCTTTCACTAATGCCTTCAACACGGATCTTCGGCACTCTTCACTAATGCCTTTGACACATCTATGACACCCGTTATGTTTTTTGGCCCAACATAACAAACCTTGTGTTTTATGGCACAAACACATAAACCATCTAGTCTAGTCATAGATACAAGAATATGATACTAGACAATATCCAAGACAATGTGTCTAATGGATATGAACTCCTATACTAAACATCAAGAACCCAAAGCATGATGTAGTTAGTCTTCTATGAATGAAGATGACAAGTTTCCCAAGCTTGTTGTATAATATTTTCATGTACTTGTATCTTGTGATGGGTGATCACTTTAGTAGGTAAGGAAGCAAGATCTCTAAGCTTTCTTTGGAGGATCACTTCGGGAGTATGCTTACAACAAATGAGAGTTAGAAGCATTATGATCATATGAGATGAGGGTGGTTTACATGTTTCCTAATGATCTAAATATCCTAGATATGGTGGAGAGAAACTATGTGTGAAGATGTGAAGAAATGGTAAGAAGTGGTTTGCTATTTATAGGCAAAAAGACCAAAACCATGTTCTGCCCCAAGGATCCCTTCTGGAGGGATCTGGCCCTTGTAATTCTAGGGATCCGTGGGCACTTTGAGGGATCCGTAGGATGCTCCATTTTGCCCATTGTTTTTGGGTCATGGGTCATGGGTTATGGGTTGGTCCATGGGTATTCCTTTAGATACAATGTATCTAATGAGTACAATGTATCTAGTCTTATGGGTATGGGTCAATACCATGGGTCATGGATATTATCCATATATGACTTATGCATGATGTCATGCAATGGGTATGGGTCATGGACTTTGGGTTTTACCCAACTACATTTAATGCATTTGGTCAATGGGTCAAATACTTAAGTTTCTACACATTTATATTACACATTATAATACATACTAGTTATGTATATATTTACCCAATATGTAAACACTAGTTGTTACACATAAACTATTTAACTAAACATGTTTATTGGTTTGTTGGGGGTTTGATCATAATGCAACATAACAAACATGTACGAACCTGTGTTGTAGCATACAAGGACTTAAATCTTCGAGAGATGTTGAGAGTATGTTGAGACAAGATCTAACTACAAGTAACTTATACATTTTATGTTATGTATTACAAGTTACATGTTTGTCATCAACAAAACAAATGAGAATGTATAGATTAAATATCGTAATATTTGCACTAACAATTGCATCTATTAGATACATTGTATCTAATAAAATACCTATGGACCAACCCATAACCCATGACCCATAACCAAAAAACCCACAGATCCCTGAGGTTACACTAGACGGATCCCTTAAGGGAGCGATCCGTGGGATTCGTGGAACAGTGGCAAGATTTTGCCTATAAATAGAGAGCCATTCCTTCATTTCTCCTCACCCCTCTTCTTACTAACTCTCTCATATATTCTTACACTCTTTTAACAGAAGATCACTTGATCTAGAGAGTTGTTCTTCTTTCTATTGTGATTCTCATATAGGTCCTTCTCTAAGGCAAGATCACGAGCTTTCTACAAGTCATCCAAGCAAGGGGTTCTTGATTGATTTGTGTCTTCACAATATTTCTGTAGCAAAGATCTTGTACTTGATATTTCACATAGTTGTTGTGTAATAGTCGTGTTGGTTTGGTCCTCCGTGTTACGGACTCGGTATTTAGCTTTGTACCGGAAAAAGGTGTAAGTAACGTTGTGAAGGCTTCTCCGCCAAGTTGAAGGAGTTTGTTGACATAGTGTTTGAACTCTCGAGTAGGTGACTCGGGGAGTGTAGTAGGGCAAGGAAGGTGTCCTTGTAGCCGAACCACTATAAATCGGTTGTGTCATTTCTATCCCTTACTTTACTTTCTTTACTTGCATTACTCTTAGATCTATACTTTATCTTCACCCATACGATTTCACATAACATCAAATCTAAAGTTTTTAGAAACTAACTTAAAATCGGCAAAACTATTCAACCCCCTTCTAGTTTTCTACAATTGGCATCAAGAGCTAAGTTTATAAAAGTTTTAAAGTAAACCGTATTTTAAAAACTTTTCAATCACTATGGGTTCTGAAATTTACAAGGAAGGGGAATCCATGCAACGACCTCCACTACTTGAAACTAATGGTTTTATATATTGGAAAAATAGATTCGAAACGTATGTGAAGTCTAAAGATATTGATCTTTGGTACATCATTGTTGAAGGCGATTTGGAAGCCACTACAAAAGATGAAAATGGAATTTTAGTTAACATACCTCATGATAAACTCACCGATGAAATTAAGAAAAAGCTTTCCAAAAATAGTGAAGCTAAAATGGTTTTATATAATGCTTTACCCAAAAAGGAATTCGAAAGAATCTCCATGCTTAAAACCTCTAAAGAAATTTGAAATTCTTTAGTTGTAACTCATCAAGGTAATCAACAAGTGAAAAACAATAAAATAGATTTATTTGTTCAACAATATGAACAATTTTCAATATCGGATGAGAAAACTATAGATCATTCTTTTGCTAACTTTAATACTATAAGTACATCTTTACAAGCACTTGATGAATCTTTCTCTAGCCGTAACCATGTTAGGAAATATCTAAGGGCACTTCCATCCAAGTGGAGATCTAAGGTGACGATGATAGAAGAATCAAAAGATTTGACAATCCTCACCCTTGATGAACTCATAGGCAACTTAAAGGTCTATGAGCTTGTCCTCGCTAAAGATTCCGAAGCCTCAAAAGTGAAAGAGAAGCACAAATCTCTTGCACTTAGAGCCAAGAAGGTCTCAAGCGATGAAGATGACTCCTCTTCGGATAGTGATGACGAGGAGTATGCCATGGCGGTAAGGGACTTCAAAAAGTTCTTTAAAAGGAAGGGAAGATACGTCAAACAACCATATGACGACAAGAAAGGATTCCGAAAAAGCAAAGAGGACGAGAAGCCAAGGGATGATCGCGCTTGCTTTAAATGTGGGGACCCAAACCACTTTATTAGTAAGTGTCCCAAACGCGATGATCAAAAGGCATTTGAGAGCGGTTCGTGGGGAATGAGCGAGGAGGAGGATGAAAAAATTTGTCTCATGGCAAATGACGAGGTATGTCACGAACACTATAGTAGCTTATCATTAGATGATGACTCATTGCATAATGAATATGATAAACTTTGCAAAATTATTTTAAAAGTAATTAACAAAAACAAGCTTTTGAAAAATCAAAACCAACGTTTAGAAAAGGAAGTCATAGATTTAAAGGCAAAATTAAAACGTCTAGAAAAAGGGAAGATAGCAAGTGGCGAATGTGAACTTTGTGTTCAACTTCAAACACTAGTTGATCATCTAGACTCTAAGATTGCTAGAATGAACACTAATACCTTAGATATGATGTTGGATAGTGTTAAAATAGGAAATAACCAAAAAGGTCTAGGTTTTCAAGAACTTAATGCGTCAACTAGTGAAAACAAAGAAACACAATTCGTAAAAGCACTAGAAAAACAAACCACTATTGTGGCAGATCCCACGGATCCCACAAAAAGGGAACCAACTAGTGTACAGCCAGGGATCCGTGGATCTGCTGAAGCAAACAGTGGTAATAATGTAGCATCCTCTTCTAGAACTGATTTTGTTATTGTTAATAAGAAGAAACCAACTCATGTTACCATTAGACAACTACCTCCAAGATATAATCAAAGCTTTATAAGAAACAAAGGTCCATCGTTTTCAAAACCAAACACATCTAGGAGACCTAATAATGTTTATCCGAGAAGTAACCATCAAATGGGATGGAATCCAAATATGCAAAATGGTTTTCCATTTCAAAACTTTGCACCATGGAACGCATGTTCACCTTATCTATACATGTCTAACATGAATGGAATGTTTAACACTAATGGACCCATGAACAAATGGGAACCAAACTTTTGAGTTAACTGTTTTCTTAGGTGTGCTTAAAGGTCGACCTAGATCCGGATGAGTGGATCAAGGATAGCAGGTGCACGAGGCACATGACCGACAATAAAGATTTATTCTCCACATATGAATCCTTTAATGGAGGAAATGTGGTATTTGGAAATAGCAAAAGCAAAATCATCGGTAAAGGTACGATTTCTAATAAATCTCTAACCATTAACGATGTGTGTCACGCAGAGAACCTAAACTTTAACCTCTTAAGTATAGGAAAAATATGTGATAAAAAGTGCAACGTACTTTTTAACGAAACCGGTAGTAAGATATTAAAGAACGGTATCACCATAGGTAGAGGAATTAGGAAACATGGTGTCTATGTCATTAAAATTGGTAATGAACCTAAAGACAAACTTTGTCTTACGTCTATGGATGATACTTCGACCTTATGGCATCGAAGATTGGGTCATGCCAATATACAACTTTTCCAATCGCTATCATCCAAAGATCTAGTAAGAGATCTACCTAAATTAAAATATGAACATCACTTTTGTGATGCCTGTAACGTAGGAAAACAAGTCCATTCTAGTCACAAAGCTAAAAACATGGTGTCTACAACTAAGTGTCTAGAGTTACTACACATGGATTTATTTGGTCCATCCGCTATCCAAAGTTATGGAGGCAACTATTACACTTTGGTTATAGTGGATGATTATTCTAGGTACACATGGACTAAATTCTTAAGGAATAAAACTGAAACGTTTAACTACTTTGAAATGTTAAGTAAGAAAATCCAAAGACAACTAGGAAGTCCTATAGTGTCTATTAGAACGGATCAAGGTAGGGAATTCGATAATGAAGTGCAATTTGGAGCCTTTTGTGACGCTAATGGTATTACTCACAACTTCTCGGCTCCTCGCACTCCACAATCGAATGGGGTAGTTGAAAGAAAGAATAGAACCCTACAAGAAATGAGTCACACCATGCTAAATGAGCAATCCATACCTCAAAAGTTTTGGTGCAATGTCGTTGATACCTCAACATACATACTTAATCGAGTCTTAATTAGACCAATTTTAGGTAAAACTCCATACGAGTTACTTCGAGGCAAAAAGCCTACGTTAGATCACTTTAGAGTCCTTGGTAGCAAATGTTTTCTACTTAACACTAAAGATTACCTTACAAAATTTGATCCTAAATCAACCGAAGGTATCCTTTTAGGTTACTCTCTAAATAGCAAAGCTTGCGTCATATTAAACAAAGAAACAATGAAGGTAGAAGAATCATTAAACGTAAAATTTGATGAAAGTCCACCCAAACCTACTCCACCTCTTGTCGATGATGAGATTGTCGAAAGTGAAGCTATTGTAATAAAGAAAATGATAAACAAAGAAGAAGAACCTTTAAATGATGAAATCATAAATATTAAAGAGTCCAAAGATCACCCCATAGATAAGGTCATAGGAAAGCTAAACGAAAGAACCTTAAGGTCTCAAGTTCAAAACCAAAGTAGCTTGTTTTGTTTTGTCTCAACCATAGAACCTAAGAATACACAAGAAGCTATAAAAGATTAAAGTTGGGTAACGGCTATGCAAGAAGAGTTAAATCAATTTTTTCTAATGATGTTTGGACACTCGTCCCCCCACCTAGTAATCAACCCATAATAGGAACCAAATGGGTATATAAAAACAAGTTAGATGCAAATGGTATAGTGTCTAGAAACAAAGCTAGACTCGTTGCCCAAGGGTATAATCAACAAGAAGGAATAGACTTTGATGAGACCTATGCCCCCATGGCTAGATTAGAGTCTATAAGAATACTTCTTGCTTATGCTTGTGCTAATGATCTTAAGCTTTATCAAATGGATGTCAAAAGTGCTTCTCTAAATGGTTTTATTAATGAAGAAGTATATGTAGCTCAACCTCCGGGCTTCATCAATTTTGAAAAACCTAAACATGTGTATAATCTAAAGAAAGCCCTTTACGGTCTTAAAAAAGCTCCAAAAGCTTGGTATGATAGACTCAAGTCATTCTTAATCAAAAACAACTACACCATGGGGTTAGTTGATAACACACTTTTTACTAAGAACAGAGAGTCACATATAATCATTGTTCAAATATATGTAGATGATATTATATTCGGATCTAATTGTCAAGACATGTGTGATGATTTCTCTAAAATCATGCATGACGAGTTAGAGATGAGTATGATGGGAGAACTTAGTTTCTTTCTTGGTCTAAAAATCAAATAAGTAGAAGATGGTATCTTCTTTAATCAATCTAAATACATTAAGGAGATGTTAAAAAAAATCGGTTTAGAAGAGTCAAAACCAATTAGTACACCAATGTCTTCCGATACTAAACTCACAAAAGACGAAGACTGCGAATCCGTTGATAACACAAAATATTGTGGCATGATTGGTAGTCTTCTCTACCTCACGGCTAGTCGGCCGGATATAATGTTTAGTGTTTGTCTATGTGCTAGGTTTCAAGAAGATCCTAAAACATCACATCTAAAGCCGTCAAAAGGATATTTAGATACATTAAGGGTACAACTCAATTAGGATTGTGGTATCCTAAGGGTACGGGAGTAGAAACAATTATATATGCAGATTCTGACCATGCAGGTGATTATGTTGACTGAAAAAGTACAAGTGGGGTATGTACTTTTATGGGATGTTGTTTAACATCCTGGTTCTCGAAGAAGCAAACGGCATTAGCAATATCAACAACCTGTTAGGATTTAGAAAATTCGGTAGTTAAAGAGTCGGTCACCTCAAGTATATGTATTCGTTATAAAGCTCGTAGTCGTAGTCATGTTATGTTAATAAGTAGTTTGATCAGTAAGACCGTGGATGATGGACGGTGTTGATCTCAGTTGAGAAACCATCTAATATAGAAACTGACTTACACAAAGACTTATTAAGTATCACGCGGAATTTAATACTTAATCTTAAAAAGAAGAACAATAAACATTCAACACCTCAATATTATTATTATTACGAATACTCTAACCAGTATTAGGGTTTTACAACCTTGAAGTGTATCGACCTTAGATATAAAGCATACGTATATCTAATCTAACCTAGAACCTCCTTTTATAGACTAAGGAGTCCTTTACATAATACAATACGTAACCTACAAGATAAATATCTTTTCCATATTTATCTAATACAGAATACTAAACCGACTATACAAGACTAGCAGTGGTTACATTACATTATCCATGGTTACACAATACTACTAGCCACGGTTTGTCTTCAGCAGTGGATCCATTCCTCTGTCCGTGGTTTCATCAATACTGTCTGTGGTTCCAACACTTAGAATAATTCTTGATCCAAGGAACCAAAAACTAAACAATCCTCCCCTAAACTTGATAAATTCAAATAGAATTCTCAAGTTTCCTTTAAGCTCAAAACATCTGAATTGGAGGATGTAGCCAAACACTTACTAGATTTAAGAATTTTCTCATATTTTAGCAATAAATTGTAAGCTTGACCATCATAGGGCATCAACATCTTGATAATACCAGGCTTCATCATCTGAGTAATAACTTCTGGATACTTATTCAATTGAGGATAATCACTTTCTACAAGCATATGATTAACTTCTCCAGAAATAGTTAACACATGAACTCCACAAGTTTGATATAGAAACCAGCTTGTAACTTGTCCATTGCAGAGTCCTTTCCATTCAGGTTCATCATGAGTAAGCTCAAACAGAATATTCAAGTGATGATAAACCATTCTCTCATGATAATCATCTGGTTGCACATTACCAAACTTATTCCTATAAAGCTCCCAAAGATTCAGCAAATCATCTCTATCAAAATACTGAAGCATCTGTGAAAATTTATTATACTCTGAAACTTCATTATTGAGTCTTTGAATTTTCCAGCATCCTTCACTCCCTTTAAGCTCATACTCATAAAAGATAATTTTATTACTATCTTCAAAATCTTTCAATCTTTTAGAACCAGATTCATCCTGAACCATAGATTTTCTCTTTAGATTACCTTTAATCCACTCTTCATCTTTTTCAGAATTCATTGGACAGAAACTATCATTATTAATCCTCATACACATCAGATAAAGCTCATGAATTCTTTCAAATGAACATTTATTAAGATTATCAAGAATATGTATGCCTGAATTCTTAATATTCTTCATCAGTACATTCCTCATCCATTGCAATTGTAGGAGGTTTCTTTCTTATAACTTGCTTCCTTTCTTTACTAATCCTCCTTGCCCATTCACCCAAAAGTATAGCTCTTTCCTCATCATCTAACAATGCCCATTCTTGTGGAGTATACTCATCATATATTTGATTAGAAGCTTGAAGATAATTTTGTGATTTATACCATTTAGCTAACCATTTCTGACTAGCCTCCTTCTCTTCTTGCTTTTGTTTCATTGCAGCTTCTTCCTTTGCAGCTTGTATACTTCTTGAAAACTCATTATCATAAGCAATATGTTCTTCTCTACTTTTAAACTTCAACTCTGGTTCTGCAATTCCTTTACCTTTTCCAACATCTGGTTGAGCTACCTTCTTCTTCAAAGGCCCACCAATAACTAAACTTTTACATTTGGATTTGTTTGCAGTAGATTTAAGAGATGAAACATGTGCAATGATGGGTGTAGGATTAGATGAGGTTTTACTTAGATTGATCAGTGTACTTGCAGCTTCTTTCTCAACCTCTTTTGATTTGGGTGGTGATATAGAGATGGTAGTAAAAATTGTGGAAGTAGTTATGATAACAGTGGGTACAATTGCCATATCTGAAACTGCAGCAGTGGTTTCAAAAGTACTAGTCGTGGTTGCAGACATACTATCAGTGGTTATGTCCTGCATCACTTAATCTTCTACCACAGTCTTCAAACTTTCAAGAAGAGCTTCATTCCCATCTTTATCAAATACTACAAATTGATCTTCTTTATCTCCACTATCTACATCATTCTCTATATGCACATCAACAGCCTCCCCTGAATTCATGCCTTCACTCCTCCCCTGTTTGGATACATTCTCCATATTCACAGCTGGAGAGGAGTCCACCTTCTTTTTCATCTTTCTCAAAGACCTCAAAAGAGCAACCCCAGGTCTTCTTACTTTCTCCAAAACAAGCATCCTATGCTTCAGCCTCCGAATTTCTTTACCCTGAAACACAGCCAACTCATGAAGACTTGAGATTGTATCATCCATTTTAGCACATTTAGCCGTCAATTCATTAAAACTTTCAAGAATATCCTCCCCACTTCAACCTGTGTGAACTGGTCCGAGAGGTGGTTCATTGGAAAAGTCATCATGTACCATATTAGGATCCGTCAATTCATGTTCATGTTCCAATCTATCCTCATCACTTCGAGCTGTGTTAACTGCTCCAAGAGGTGAATCCTTGGATATAGTAAACATAGCATCAGACCTTGCCTGATCATCTATGCACCTTGTAGGAGCCAGTTGGCTAGGGATTCCTCCACCTGTGTTAAGTTCCAAGGAACTTTCCACATTAGGAGTTGCCAAAGGTTGAGTCTTAATGATGTTTCCACTAACCTGACCAGCATCTAAGCATGAATCAGTAGTGGAAGCTCTTCCAATCATGTCACCTCCACCACCTGTGATAGCCTCATGAGCAACACCACTAGCACTAGCCTGAGGTAGCTGAGTGCCCTTCCTCCTCCTAGTCCACACAATGGGGTTAACAGTTGTTGCAAGTGTACTAACAGTGGTTTGGGGTATACTAGTAGTGGTTTGAGGTTCACTATCAGTGGGTTTAGGTATTAAGGATTGGGCTTCAAGACCTTCATCAAACTCAGGAACAGTAGGCAAAGAGATCATATGTGGGAACAAAGGAACATTTCTGATTTGAACATTTGGCTTTAGATTCCTCATATGTGCAAACACCTTAGGAAGCATATAATGTACTTCAAATTCTATAGTATGCTCAATAGGTTCTTCAATTTGACTCTCAACAATCAATTGCACAAACCTAGGATATAAATAATATTTCCCTTTCTTCCTAATGTTCTGCACAAGACCATCATAAATCATCCTAGACCAATTAAACTTCCTCCCCTCAGAAAAATATATAATAGTTGTAGCAATCTTGGAAGGAAAGTCATCAAAACCAGTGGTCTTATTACTCATACACATCAACAAGGTGTCTATCAAAAACTTCCATTGAGGTGAAAACATACTCTTAAAAAATTTTACCTTATCACCCTTGTGTGTATAGCCTAACCCTCTAAACCAGCAAAAATTTCAGCATTTGAAAGATTAACAACACCATCAGCATCATCAAACTTCAAAACCCTTCTAATGATCTCCTCATCAACCAAAATTTTATTCTCATCCACAACAGAACTAAACACCTCTACTCCATCAACCTCCTCAAGCTTATCATTCCCCCTGAACTGATGTACGTAGGCTTTAAGGATGGTTGATATGACAGTTAAGGCAAAGTGAATAGGACTGTAAATAAGGAAATCAATCATTTGATGAAAACCTTCAGATCTATTGTTTTTTACCAGGTTAGCAACAAGGTTATGGGTTTCAGAATACTGGTTCGCCATTTTGATTGATGATGTAAGTGTTGTGGGATTTGTGAATTAAGCAAAGTAAAGTGATTAGGGTTTATAGAGAGCGCCAAGTTGAAGTGATTTGAAGATCAATTAAATGATCTGTCCGTGATTTGGGGAGAAATAATGTGTTGTTAGCAAATGTACCAAACAGCCCCTGAAGTATCCAAAAAACAGCAACATGCTAGCAGTGGTTTTACAGCCGCTATTCGTGGTTTGAAACATACTAGCAGTGGATACAATGTTTCACTCCAATCCATTGACCATTAGATATAGCAAGTAAATTTGTGTCAAAATTAGTGATATCACACAAAAATATGAAGGATTACACAATGTTTTTTTTTATCACTAGTAGCTATCAACATTACAAGCTCCAATGTTCAACAATCCTTCATACCTGCAAGTCACAAACAAAAACCAAACACATAGAAGAGAGTTAATGATAGCAGTGGTTAGAAAAAGGTAGAAGTGATTCCATTGACTTATCAGTGGTTAGCCAAAGAGCTAATGTCTAAGTCAATAAGGTCAACTTCCAGGATTAATATATTTCCAAAATCCAATAACCTCATTAACTCCTCAACCACCTTAACCTTCCTCTCATTTATTCACTAATACCATTCACTTGCCTATAAAATAATCCCAACACCCAAATAACACACATATTAATCAATTTAAAACCCTAATTCCTCAAAAATCCACAATCAACAATAATCAGCATGTGGAATCAACCAGAAGTCATTGATCTAACATCCTCTTCCTCCTCCTCATCATCAAGTGATGATTCTAACCCATGGCGTCTATACATACCTCCACAAGAACCATGACCTAGAAAATCCCCTTTTCTTCCATCATCTGAAGATGATAGTGTGGTTGATCCTAGTGAGTCATCAAGAGGATCAGATGATTCCACTGAGCGCCTAGAGCCAACCTTCAATAGGTTGGTGAATGAGGAAGCAAATAAATCACAACCTGCACCATCTCAACCCCTACCAAGACCACGTGCCAGAAATCCACCACTCCTAAAGAACAGAGAGGTGGTTCTTGGTCTTCCTGCACTAAGTTTTGGTGCTTCATCTCATATCTCTAAGGGAAAGGGTAAAAGGAAGATGGAGTGATGCTTTATGGTGGAACGAGTATATGGGTCAAAAGAAGACTTCTCATATCACAAACCCATCTGCTGTATTCATCTTCATCATCTTCACTTTCATCAATCCATCCTTTTCAGCTTTTTTGTCGTACTGGTCATGCTTAGCACCAGCTTTTGGAATAGATGATATGGGCTAGTGTAGGTGTAGGAAATCTTGTATAGAACTGATCTTTTATTTGCACTTGAAGTTAATTGTAAGCTGTAAGCTGTAAACTGTTTCTTGAATGAAAGAACAATTAAACTTCAGCACTTCTTTTGTTTCAGTAATTAGCTTTCTTTTGTCTGCAAAATGGTTAGTGGGAACAAAAAGCAACAAGTAGTGGTTTGAACATAACTATCAGTGGTTAGAAACAAGAATAGCAATACTAAGATCACATATTAACAGTCCAATACTTATACAAACTTTTACAAAACAAGTTGAGATTTAGAGATTAATCATTCCAATACTAACAACAAGGTACTGAAATCTCCCCACATCAAGCTTTAGTGAGAAGATCAGCAACATTGAAATCAGTATGGATTTTTACCATTTGAATCAACCTTTTCTCATTACAATCTCTAATAAAATGATGCCTTATCTCAATATGTTTAGTTCTAGAATGTAAAACAGGATTTTTAATTATGCAAATTGTATTGTTATTATCAATGTAAATCTTAGTATGCATAAAGTTGTACCCAAAATCCAGCAATTGATTCTGAATCCAAAGAACTTGACCATAAGAACTAGCAGCAGCCACATATTCAGCTTCAATTGTAGAATTTGCTACAATAGTTTGCTTTTTACATTGCCATGAAATTAGTCTGCTTCCCAAAAACTGACATCCTCCAATTGTAGATTCCCTATCCAAACTAGCACCAGCATAATCACTATCTGTATAGGCCACCAAATCAAGAGAATCCTTAGAATACCAAAGGCCCAGTTTAGGATGACCTTTAAGGTATCTAAATATTCTCTTAACAGCATTCATGTGTGTTGAATTAGGTGTGACTTGAAATCTTGCACACACACATACTGAGAACATTATATATGGCCTAGATGTAGTGAGATACATCAAAGATCCAATCATGGACCTGTACATTTTCTGATCAACATTGGGACTTCCATCATCTGGTAGCAGTGGTTTCTGAGTCTCCATAGGTGTACTAGCACTCTTCACATCCTGAAACCCAAACTTCTTCAAAACATCTGCTACATACTTGTCTTGACAAATGAAAATACCATCAGTCCTTTGTTGAACCTGCAGTCCCAAAAAGAAAGTGAGTTCTCCCATAGAACTCATTTGAAACTTATCATGCATAAGCTTCTCAAAATCCTTGCATAGCTCCTTATTGGTTGAGCCAAAGATGACGTCATCTACATAAACCTGAACCAGTAAAATATCATCCTTGTGCTTCCTAATGAACAAAGTCTTATCAATCAACCCTCTTTTAAAACCATTGTCCATCAAATAAGTAGACAAGCACTCATACCATGCCCTAGGAGCTTGATGCAACCCATACATAGCCTTCTTCACCCTGTAGACCTTATCAGGATGATCAGGATCTTCAAAACCAGGAGGTTGGCAAACATAAACCTCCTCATCAATAGTGCCATACAGAAAAGCACTTTTAACATCCATCTGATACACCACAAAATTCTTAAATGAGGCATATGCTAAAAATAATCTTATTGCCTCAATTCTTGCAACTGGAGCAAAGACTTCATCATAGTCCAAGCCTTCAGTTTATGTGTATCCTTGAGCAACCAACCTTGACTTGTTCCTCACAACAATACCTCTTTCATCCCTCTTGTTTCTGAACACCCATTTTGTCCCAATTGCCCTCTTACCATTAGGAAGATCAACCAATGTCCAAACCTCTTAAAGTTTGAACTGAAGAAGCTCCTCTTGCATTGATTCTACCCAACCTTTTTCAGATAATGCTTCTTCAACTCTCTTGGGCTCCTTTTGAGATAGAAAACATGCAAACAAGCAATTTTGCAGATCTTTATGGCTATTTCTTTTGTGAAGTGATCTTGCAAAGAAACCTTGCTCTGGAAAGGGTTCAGTTTTCTTAACCTTGCTTCTTGTTTGAACTGGTGTATTCAAATTTCCAAGTATTTGTTCCTTGGGATGAATCTTATGCATCCTTGTAGAAGTAACTATACTTTCATGAATGACATGTTCCAAATTAGTAAAATCAACTTTGAAAAAGTCATCCATGTCTTCATCATCAGTAGGAGTATCAATTTCTATCAAAGCAGGCATATTAGGATCATGTGGATACTCCTCTTCACCAAATAATGGCTTTGCAGTTGGTCCAAAGAAAGTACTATCATCAGTACTTTCAACCGTGGTTTCACTTGTACTGGCAGTGGTAGAAGTTGGCTTAGCAGTGCTTTCATTATTTCTATCCGTTCTTTCATTTGGCTTAGCAGTGCTTTCAGAGTGCCTTTTCTTCTTTTCAATTTCTTCTACCGACACTGAGTTATCTTTCAATAACTCATCCTTATCTTGATGATGATCAACATTGCCTCTAGTATTCAAGACATCATCATCAGTGTGACCTTGCTTATCAATGATGGGTGAGACAGAACCAGTTTTCCACTTTTCAACCAAATAGAACTCCTTTGGAGAATCAGCTTCCTTAGAATCTGTTTCTGCATCAAAATCCTTTTGTGTACCTGCATTAACATTAGTGGAAGTTCTTGCAATGATAGGCTAATAATTCATAGATTTGGTTAGCATATCAATGTTAAACAGCCAGTCTGGTCCTTTGGTTTCAACACTAGAAGTCTTTTCACTAAATTGAACATGTAGGTTCTCTTCAACAATTCTAGTCCTCCTATTGTATACTCTAGAGGCTTTACTATTAGAAGAGTAGCCTAAAAAGTATCCATCATCAGCTTTCTCTTGAAACTCGCCTAGGTAGTATATGGTATTCAAGATAGTAACAGGACACCCAAAAGGTTTTAGGAATGCAATCATTGGCTTCCTATCTTGTAACAGCTCATAGGGGGTCTTGTTATGAGGCTTCACTGCCTTACTTCTATTCTGCACATAACATGCAGTGCCTACAGCTTCAGCCCAAAAGGTAGTTTGTAACTTAGACTCTGACAACATAGTCCTAGCAGCCTCAATTAGTGTCCTATTTTTCCTTTCAGCTACACCATTTTGTTGTGGTGTTCTAGCAACACTAAAATGTCTTTCTCTACCCTTAACTACACAGAACTAATTCATCACGTCATTCTTAAACTCAGTTCCATTATCACATCTGATTACCTTGACCTTATGATTTACTAGATTTTCTATCTTAGTAATGAAACTCTTGAGAATCTCACTAGTCTCACTCTTAGCAGCCAAAAAGTATACCTAAGAAAATCTACTATAGTCATCAGTGATAACTAGACAATACTGCTTTTGGTTCAAACTTTTAATAAAGGTAGGTCCAAATAAGTCCATATGAAGCATAAACAGTGGTTGTGTGATGGTGTTGACAGTTTTGGTCTTACAAGAAGCTCTATGTTGTTTTCCTTTTTGACAAGCCACACACAGTTCCTTACACTCAAAAACCTTAGAAGGTAACCCTCTCACTAAGTTGCCTTTTACCAGTTTATTAATTGTTTTGTAATTGAGGTGACCTAGCCTTCTATGCCATAACTTAGACTCATCTACAGATGCTTTAGCAACCAAACAGGTTAAGGACCTATTAGGAATTACATCTTTAAGATCAAAACAATATATGTTTTTCTTCCTAGGTACCCTTAGCTATATATACTTCTCATCAGGCATCTTAAATTCAGGTGACAACACCACACACTCAGTTTCACCAAAAAGTACCCAGTTTTTCTTATCACACATTTGAGAAACACTGAATAAATTATACTTAAGTCCCTGTACCAGATACACCTTTTCAAAGTCTAAATTTCCTGTTCTGATTATGCCTCTGCCAAGTATTTTTCCTCCCTTTGGATCATTTCCAAATGCCACATAACCTCCATCAAAAGCTTCAAAATCCTCCAGGTTGCTCCCATCCCAAGTCATGTGCCCAGAGCAACCACTATCAAAAACTCCTTTATCTTTTAGCTCATCTTGTAGATTGCCCTGCACATGAAAGTAAATAGGTTAGTTCCTTTTGTGGACCCAAGCCAATACTCACTTGGGTCTGCCCTGTGCATCAACATAATCAAATTTGTTTATGTCCATTGATGCACAGTGGACATGATGTAAAACCTTGGTCTTAGGTTTCCATTGCCAACTAGCTGAGGCCTTTACAACATAAAAATGGTTTCCAACCACTGTGTCAGTTATCACCTTTGGAATTTTTAAAACTTCTTTTGTATCAGTGGTGATATTTTGCTTAGCAGTGGTTACACTTTGCTTAGCCGTGTTTACATTTTGCTTAGCAGTGGTTGGAACCCATTTGGGTGCAGCAGTGACAATTGATTTTGTATTTCCATTCCTCATTAACACTACTCTAGGAATCATGTTTCTGTTAGAATGAGGGTTTGTTTTCTTTGAAAAGTTTTGGTGATTTACCCTCCTCCATTGATTCCAAACTTGTGGTATGTTTTTATAACAGTTTCTCTGTAAGTGCTCAAAACTACCACATGCAAAACAAGCCTTTTTAACACATTGAAACTCATCTCCTAACCTATTTGTAATTAGTCCATTGAAGTTTCTCTGGTTTCCCCTAGGTATGTATCTTTTCATTTGTTCCCTAGGTACTTCCTTGTACTCTACTACTTTCTTAGCAATTTGAGCTCCAAATCTAGGGACAAGGTTGGCTTGCTTAGTATCAACTTTCTTAACAGGTTCTATCCTCTCAGGCTGTGTCGATACAGATCTATCTTCCTCAGAATCTGATTCCCAATCTTTAATGATGGGAGCATCAGATGACTTATCAGAACCTATCTTAGGTGATGCATTGCTAGTTTCACCTACAGGTTTATTGAAACTAAACTCACTGCTAAATGACAGTTCTTTAGTAGGTGGTGCATGTTTCATAAGAGATGGTGGAGGCATATTATTGTAACCAAGACCAGTACCATCCTGGAACAATTTTTGACCTGTTGGCTTATTTACTAGATCAGAAGCATACTGTGTTTTAGCAACACTAACAACATGTTTTTCTTTTTCTTTTAGGGCTTCTACCTTTACACTTTCTGTCTTTTCTAGTTTCTCTTTAAGCATTTTTATCTCTCTATCCTTAAGATCAATTTCACCACCAAGTATATTAATTTTATCAACATACTCAAACTCACATTTAATATAGTAATTAAGCTTTTCTTCAACACTTTCTAGACCAACTCTATAACCTAAGTTATCTAGAGACAGTCTTTCTACTTCTTTCCTTAAACTCTCAGTGATAGCTTTTTGAGATTCTAAGTTATCTTTACATGATTTAAAAGAACAAGTAGAAGTTTTAGAATCATTAGATACCTGAGAATCTGAACCAGAAGATGAAGCATAGGCCATAAGAGCAAAGTTATGCTCTTTTGAAGCTTCAATAGCAAGAAAAGCTGCATTGGGTCCTTCTTCAATTTCATCACTCCAGTCATAATCACCAATACCATCTTGAGCCACCAATGCTGAAGAAGGAGCAGGATCTTCAGCAGTCTTCTTGATGCCTTCAATCCTCTTAGGTGCTCTACACTCCCTAGCAAAGTGCCCTTTCTTTTTGCAGTTAAAGCACTCTATCTTGCTTTTATCAAATACAGATCTCCTTTGACCATTATACTTGACCTGTCTTCCAGTCCTCCTTAAAAACTTCCTTGCTTGAAGAGTCAACATTGCCATTTGCCATTGAAGATTGATCTCTTCAAGATCATCAGGATCAATTTGATCTAGATCTTGATTCAAAACAGTAACACTGGTAGTTAAATCAGCCAGAAAAGCACAAATTGCACCATCACTGACATTATCACTAACAGTGGTATTGTTTGCAATAGCCGTGGTTATACCATAGGCAGCAGTAGATACATCTTGTGAACTCTTGTGATTAGTGGAAACAAAAGTAATGTTTTGGCTAGTTGAAGATGCACCAGTAATGTTGTGCTCAGACTCATATACCTTCAAGTTTTTGTAGAGATTGTCCAAAGTTATCTTTTCAAAGTCATCCTTGTTCCTCCACACAACAGTATGCATAGCCCAGTCAGGTGATAAACTTTTGATGAACTTTAGATTAATAACTTCTTGAGCAACTTTGAAGTCCACTGACTTCAGTTGGCTGATAAGCTTTTGAAGTCTATTATAGGTGCCATCAAGTTTTTCTCCACTCAGCGCAGTGAAGTTTTCAAGCTGATGCTTGAGCATATTTTTCCTTGATTTCTTGGTAGCTTCATTACCAGCAAACCTTGTTTCTATAGCATCCATAAGCTCCTTAGCAGACTCATATTGTTCAAAGTCCAAAGCATATTCATTAGGTATTCCCATAGAGAGAATACTATGAGCGTTAATCTCCATCTTTCTCTTAGCCTTGTCGATCTCACTAACAATGGATATATCTTTGCCATCCTCACCCTTCTTAGGAAGAGTATCACCTTTTTCCACAACATCCCAGAGAGCATAATCAATCATACGAATATATTACCTTATTCGCATTCTCCAGATTTGGTACTCTCCATGCTTGAGCCTGGGCACCTTGGAAGCAGTAACCATGTGTGTTTCATCAGACATCTTAACTTACTTAAACAGAACGTAACAAAGCTTCTTCTTGGTAACAGTTTCTAGATCACAAACTCTGATACCACTTGTTGATCCCAGTTGAGCAAATGATCTAATATAGAAACTGACTTAAACAAAGACTTATTAAGTATCCCGCGGAATTTAATACTTAATCTTAAGAAGAAGAACAATAAACATTCAACACCTCAATATTATTATTAATACGAATACTCTAACCAGTATTAGGGTTTTACAACCTTGAAGTGTATCGACCTTAGATATAAAACATACGTATATCTAATCTAACCTAGAACCTCCTTTTATAGACTAAGGAGTCCTTTACATAATACAATACGTAACCTACAAGATAAATATATTTTCCATATTTATCTATAAAGAATACTAAACCGACTATACAAGACTAGAAGTGGTTACATTACATTATCCGTGGTTACACAACACTACTAGCCGCAGTTTGTCTTCAGCAGTGGATCCATTCCTCTGTTTGTGGTTTCATTAATACTGTCCTTGGTTCCAACACTTAGAATAATTCTTGATCCAAGGAACCAAAAACCAAACAGACGGGTCTTTACCCACTGTATGCCTGATCCACATCTCGTAGGAGGCGTGTCTTGTAAGAAACTATAAATACCCTCTACCTCCCAAGGTAGAGGGTTGGAGCTTTACAATACCATTTTTTCTTTGTCTCACTAAGTTCCCAACTCTCTTTACTTTCTTACTCTAAAACTCAATTCATACGCCTCCTTTTAATAAGATTTGATGTGTTTATGAAATCCAAAATGTTACAATTGGTATCAAGAGCCATGGTTTGATCATTCATCTTTCATGTTCTTGGATTTCTAAAGGTTTTTGGGTTTGAATGAGTTTAGAGTAGTTTACATTATTTGGATCATTTCTAGTGTTAAAGTTTGGATTTTGATTGTACTTTTGTGTTTATAATCATTATAAGTGTTTAGGTTTTGATTTGGAAGGCTTGAATCATCGTGGTTGAGTTGTTTTTGGATTGAAAAGTGGTGTTTTTTTGAATATTTGTTGGAAGCGAGTTGAGTCTCGTTGTGCATTTCTTGTATGCGAGTTGTCCTGATTTGTGAAGCGAGTTGTGTAATCTGAGCTTGCTTATTGAAGTGAGTTGTCTTATATGCGAGTTGTCATCTCATACGAGTTGTGCCTTAAGCGAGTTGTCGTTTAAGGGAGTTGTCTAGGGTGCGAGTTGTCTTGGAAGCGAGTTGTCAATTTATGCGAGTTGTGTTATGCGACTTGTCTATTAAGCGAGTTGTCTATTTATGCGAGTTGTGTTTCATGCAACTTGTCTATTAAGCGATCTGTCATCAAAGCGAGTTGACTAGGGTGTGAGTTGTCTTGGGTGCGAGTTGCCTAGGGTGCGAGTTTCTTGGGTGCGACTTGTCAAGTGTACAATTTGTCTATTGAGACTTGTCATTTCTTCGTGTTACATTTTACGGTTTTCTCTTGATTTAGTAAAATCCTGTGAAAGAATCTATTTCCCGGTTTAATCAAAGAGTTGTGAAATCCCGTAGAATCTGTAATCATGTCTACAATCACCTCTTCCATTGCTGATGATGTACAAGCTGCAGGATCTGACACTCGTCCTCCCATGCTGGACAGAACCGACTATGACTCTTGGGCTCACAGAATCAGACTGTATTGCTTATAAAAATAAAACGGGGTTAACATACTTAAGTCAATTGATGAAGGATCTTATCAAGTTGAGACTACCAAAGACATTCTTGAAACTGCTGCTGATGGTTCAGTGATTTTAGGATTGGATAGACCAAAGACGTATGATGAACTTACCGATAAGGAGAAGAAGAGATACGATGCAGATATCAGTGCTTCAAACATCATACTTCAGGGTTTACCTAAGGACATCTACAAGCTGATCAATCGCAATACTGAAGCTAAAGTAGTATGGGACAATGTTAAGATGCTTCTCTCTTGTTCTGAATTGACTAAAGAAGACAGGGAGACTTAGTTGTATGATGACTTTGAGAACTTTAAAATGAATCCAGGGGAAAGTGTTACTGAATATCATGTAAGATTCCACAAGCTTGTGAATGACATGAGGAATATTAAAATGACAATGCCAAATATTCAGCTCAATTCAAAGTTTGTGAACAACATGAATCCCGAATGGCACAAGTTTGTCACTGCAGTCAAGCTAAACAAAGGTTTGAGGAACACCAATTATGAGCAATTGTATGCTTATTTGCTCCAAAATGAGAAGCATGCTGTGTTTGAACGAATGATCCTTGAGAAGTTCAAAACCAATTCTGGAGATGCAAGCTCGTCAAATGATTCAACTGCATTCTATACAAATGTAGGAATAACCACCAAAGCATCACAGGTCATACCAACTGGCAATGGTAATCACAAACTCATTCTAGATCCAGGGTATAAGCCTCCAGATTCAGAAACATTTATGGAACACCTTGTAAATCAATTGGCTCTAATGGTTAAGCAAAACTTGAACCTCACTCCACACACCAACAATCATATCAGAAAAGCCTCCAATCTCCACAATTATGCAACTGTCAAAAAAGGAAAGATAGTGGTGCAAAATGTGCAAGGAAGACAGAATGAACAAGGAATGGCAGGAAGGGGTTACAAAAATGCTGGTATAGGTGGAGGATATATGGGTAATCAAATTCGTGGAAGGATCATGACTCAGGGTCAAGTAAAGCCTATCAAGTGTTACAACTGTGGTGGAGAAGGTCACATCGCAAGGAATTGCACTCTTCCAAAACGCCCACAAAATGCAGAGTACTTCAGGGACAAGATGCTGCAAGTGCAAGCTCAAGACAGTGGAGCTGTGTTGAATGAGTTAGAATTGCTATTCCTTGCTGAGGGAAATGCCAGAACTTATGATGCTGATGTGGATGAACAGCCAGTGCAGGGTATGGGTCAAAACAATCCCAATGCATTTCAAGTAGCAGACTGTGATGCATTTGATTCTGATGTCGATGATGAACCCACTGCTCAGACCATTTTCATTGCTAGTATCTCACCAATGGTCTCTCCAAAGGCTCTTTCACCACAACAGGCCAGTCCTTCCAAGAAATCAATCATACCTGAGGTATTAAAACTATACGATGACATTGATGTGCAAAAGATACATGACAAGGTACAACCAACTGAAATTTTGGATTCAAATATTGAAAATATGGGTAATAACAATGTTGTCCCATATGATCAATATGTGAAGCAAAATGAAAGTGAAAGTGTACCAAGCAATGCATCTTCTGCAGTCAATGATGACTATGTTTTTGATGAATACACTACATGTGCTCTTGATGATTCCATAACCTCTAAACCTAATGCCTATAAGGAACAAGTTGCCATTTATGAACAATGTGCTAAGTTTGAATTGACCACCCATGAGTAGGAGATGGATAACCAAATACGTACCGTCATTAGAAAAAGTAATTTTAGAGAACAAATGTTAAAACAAGAGTTAAATTCCTTACAAGAAAAGCTTACTAAAACTGTTAAGCAAAAACAAGAACTTCAAGAAAATGTTAAAGTGCTTAAATAGGAATTTAATGATAAGGAATCAAAAGTTTTGAATGACTTTTCCAATCTAAAAACTTTGAAAAACAAACTTGAAAACAAACTGTACGTACAAGGGAACACCATTCAGACTGCTCATATGATCACTAAGCACAGAGTCTTAAGCGATAAGCATAGTATTCCCCTTGTAGAGGAGTCAAATCCCGAGTTCTGTAAAAAGGCTAAAGCTTATCATAAGGTAGTATATGATGGTGATAAGATCCTCAAGCCTAGGCAAACACCATCATGTATTGGAAGCACTGAAGAGGATAGAAAATTAGAAGATGCCTCTAGGAAGAAAATGGAAAAGAAGCTAAAAGATCCTCAGTATAAAAAGCAAAATATAACGCTTAAACCCCATGATTACACTAAAGAAAATTGGACTTCCTTGAACAAGTTTAAGCCTCAAACTCAATTAACCCCAGAACAAGTTTTTTGGAAAAAAGACATGGATAAGCAAAAAGCTAATGAACTTGTTGAAACAAACCCTCCCTTTAGGAAAGTGCCTCCAGCTACTGTGTATCCTCCAAATACACCAATGCATTTAGCGCCTAGAACTCTTCCCACTAAGAGCAAGACATTAATCAGCATGTATGTTGTTTACCAACTATTCGTTGATTTTGAGAAGACATGTAAGAAGAGAATCACACCTACAGGGATAACTAAAGGGGAAAGGGGTTTTGAGCAAACTAAAGAATGCTATTTAACTGAGGTCATGCCTTTCTTTAAACAATTAAAAAATCAATTTGAGAGTCTTCAAAAGGGCATAGATTCAGAGATTAAAGAAATGGAAAAGGAATTTGATGAAATGATAATTGAGGTCAATAATTATGAACGTGAACTCAAATGTAATGAAATTGAAAGGAATAATCTGCATATCTCAAATGAGAACTTGATTTCTTGTTGTGTGGCTCAAGATGTGTTTTGTACTATTACAAAGTATTCTATTACTGCTTCTCATTTTCATGAACTATCTGTTGCTTTGAAAGTTTCCCAAGATCGTGTCATTGAGCTTGAAAACAAAAAATCAAAAATGAATGAGAAAATAGAACAGGATGATCATGACAACTTGGTAAAACATTTTTCTAAGCTGGAAGTTGAACATCTTGCTTTGCAATTAAAATATCAACATTTCAAAGAAAATGTTAAAACCTCAAATGCCAAGACATCCTCGGATGCTCCTGAGTTTGATGCAGTTTTTGAAATAAGCAAACGTGATGAATAGATTCGAGCTCAGTATAACAAGATCAAAAATTTGAAAACCCAAATTTCACAATTAAAGGGTGATAAGAATAATGTGAATGGCTCCCAAATGCTTCCTCCTTTAGATTCTCATAATTCTCAAAATTTTCATCTTCAAAACATCATTAATGTTTTACAACAAGAAAATGAGAGTTTTCTTGAAGAAAATGAAAAGGTTAAAAAACATTTCAAATATTTATATGATTCAATAAAAGTCACTCGTGACAAGAACAATGAAACATAACTTCTTTACAAAAGGAAATTTAGAATCTGAAGAGTCAGGTAAAAGGGAAAATACCACTTGTCTGTGATGGGAATGTTATATCAAAGGCATTTGCGGATTCTAAGTATGTTGTTACTGTAAAGTATATTCCTCCTCATCTTAGAAATAATGAACTTGTGTTTCAAGAATATTTTTCGTATCTTAAGGATAGTCTTGAATGTCTCCGTGATATTGTCGAAGAGGATAGCATAAATAAACCACTTGATAGTGAAGTTAGGTATGCATGCTTATATGCCAAAAGATCTCAGGAACTTTTAGAATGTTTAAGAGCATCATGCCCTAAATCCTTTTGTAAGAAAGATAAAGTCGTTATGTGATGCAGGTTTTACTGACCAGGTCTTAATATTTATAGTGTCTCACAATACCTATGGTCTACCCTAGTGCACTAACGGGCAGTGTACCCGGTCGTGTGTAGTGTAGTAAATGGTAAAGCCGAGGTCGTCCTAAGAGCTATGTGTGTTGGATTATTACTAAGTCTAATGTCACAGAATAATAATGGTTTCGATAGGGATTTAATTAATTAAACTACTAATGCAGAATAAAGTAAATAAAGCAGATAAATGGCAAAGAGAAATCAATAGAGAGAAGTGGTGCTAACCTAGTTAATCATCCTAGCTAGTTATGTCTATGTCTACTTACTTCCAATTACTTCAGGTGGGGTCAAATTCGAGAGGACAGCATTTGGTCAATTCGCCCTAACCTATCAGCAAAGATGCCACCACAGGAGAAATCAGGCGCACCGTCATAAGTCCTGTCGTTCCTGGTCCCCTAAGCCAAGTCATTAAGTACCGCTACATGCTAGATTCATAATAGTGATTGCCCGGCCGTTAGGAACTTAGACTCTACACCCCCCCCCTAATTCTTAAGTTCATCCAAACGATAGGTGATCAGTTGGTCAAATCGCACAAGTAGAAAGGGTCATCAGTTGGTCATATCTTACCCTTCCCATCTCAGTCCGCTCACCTAGGGTCAGTTGGTCATATCTCCTAGGCAATTGGCCTCTACCGCCATTCAAAACTACCGAACCAAGGGTGGCTACCAATGAACTATGCATGCATACACTTAGAAATAATTGTATGGAAGTAAAGGTAAACGCAAACAAAACAATTAAGGAATCATAACTAGGCTAGCACCAAAAGGTGCTTAGCCGCTCATATTAATCATGAAAATCAATTCAATATTCAAAGGTACGAAATACATGAATTGAAAGTAAAAGAAATATAAAACGCTAATGCTTATCGTAATGGAGTGACTTCTCCCTTGGAAAAAGCTCCGTATGCTCCCCTAGACCTGCCTTGAGCTTTTTCCCACGTTCTCTGAGTGTTGTGTGTGGAATGGGATGATTAGAAATGCTGGAATTCGTGGGGTATTTATAGGCCAGATATGGGTTACAGCGTAACCAATGTGGGAGTTACGCCTTAACCTTCTATTTCTTCGTAAAATGCACTAGATCTGCTGGTTACGGCGTAACCAAATGAGTGGTTACGCCGTAGTCTTCAATAAACTCAGTTACGTTGTAAGAGATGCAGTAGTTACGGCATAAGTATCAGCGGCGTGGAACCTCTTTTGACCTAATGTAGTTACGTCGTAACCTTTGGGAGGAGTTACGCCGTAACCTTCTGATAAGTTGGCATACTGAGTCACGCAATAGTTACGGCGTAATGTGAGAGATGAGTTACGCCATAACTTCTTCAAAATAGCATACTGTGATAAATCTTTAGATACGTTTCTATTTCCGCATCTCTTTAGCTCCAATGCTCGTAATTTTCCTGAAAGTGGAAAACAATGGAAAACAAGCATAAATCAATATAAATGATATAAATAACGAGCATTATTGGGGGAAATTGACACTTAATATTCAGGACTATTTGATGTTATCATTATGCCTTGCTCTATGCCTAGTGTTAAGCATGCAACCCATGATATGCCTTATTCTGTGCCGAAAGTCAAGCATGTGAACTTTGATGTGCCTTCAAGTACTTCAGATCCCAGCACTTCTAGATCAGGAACGCAAAAAGTAGCAAAATCAACTAACGTTCCCATCATTCCCTCTGCATGAGTAATCAGTGACACTAAGGCAATCGGGTCAAAGCCTCCAGGCAATACAAAGCAAGATAGGACCTCGCAAGCTAAGAGTGATCAATGGAAGAAAGTAGAAGACCGCCCTAGGAACAATATGTTTGTGTTGAATAAGACAAATCGTGTTGATTCTAGTATTAGCTATAAGCGTACTATAATTAATTCGAATTCTCCTACTATTTGCAAAACATGTAATGAATGTTTGGTTTCTGGTATGAATCATAAATGTGTTGTGAATGATTTGAGTAAGGCTGTTAAATCTCCAGTAAAAAATGCTAACATTAGAAAACAGGTTAAGGATGTGAGAAAACCAAGGTGGAAGAAGACTAGAAAACATTGGAAACCAACAGGAAGAAAATTTAGTAATGTAGATTATCAATGGATACCTACTAGCCGTAAATTCAATCTTAATGAGTTGTGCCCTAAATTATCTAGATCAATGCCCATTAGGAAATGGATGCGTACTGGTAGAACTGTACCTTTAAGAAGTGAACATACTTTGAATAGATCCACTGTCTCTACTAGTTCTGCATCTACTTCTAATGATATCATTGACTCTGTTTCTGATGTGGATGTTCCAATCTCATTTTCTAACCAAGTGGAACCCATTCTCGCATGAGGATCCAAACTGTCCAGTCATCCATACTTGTCTGTCTTCAACTGCAGGTCATTCAAATCGTTCTGTGGTACCGGGACTCAGGCTATTACAAGCATATGACTGGAGATCGCTCGCGGCTCATGAACTTTTTTGAGTAAATTTATCGGGAATGTTAGATTCGGAAACGACCATTTTAGGGCAATTATGGGTTATGGAGATTATGTGGTTGGTGATAGTGTAATTTCCCGGGAATATTAGGTCTTGGTCATAATTTGTTTTCTGTCGGTCAATTCTGTGATTCTGATCTAGAAGTGGCCTTTAGAAAACATACTTGTATTGTTAGAGAACTTGATGGTGTGGAACTTTTAAGAGGAAAACATGGAACAAACTTATACACCATCTTTATCGAAGATATGATGAAGTCTTCTCCAATCTGCTTGTTATCAAAGGCCTCTAAAACAAAGTCATGGTTATGGCATCGTCGTCTCAATCACTTGAACTTCGGAACTATAAATGATTTATCTAGAAAGGACCTCGTAAGAGGTTTACCCAGATTGAAGTATGAAAAAGATCATCTTTGTCCAGCATGTCAATTGGGAAAAAGCAAGAAATATGCCCAAAAACCTAACCTGCAAACTCAGTAATGGAAGTTCTTCATACTCTTCACATGGATTTGTGTGGACCCATGAGAGTGCAAACTATTAATGGGAAGAAATATGTGTTAGTCATTGTTGATGACTACTCTCGATTTACTTGGGTTAAGTTTTTGAGGACAAAGGATGAAACTCCAGATGTCATCATCAAACTTATCAAACAGCTGCAGGTTCGACTTAACAAGACTGTTAGAATTATTCGAACGGACAATGGAACTGAGTTTGTTAACAAAGAACTAATTCAGTTTTATGAAAGCATTGGAATCAGCCATCAAAGAAGTGTTCCACGTACTCCTCAACAGAATGGTGTAGTTGAAAGACGAAATCGGACCCTTGTGGAAGCTGCAAGAACAATGTTAATTTACTCAAAGGTTCCAATGTTTCTCTGGGCTGAAGCCATTGCCACTGGTTGTTATACCCAAAATCGTTCCCTTATACACACCACTCATGGAAAAACTCCATACGAACTTGTCCATAATCGAAAACCTGTTCTATCTTACCTTCATGTGTTCGGTGCCTTATGCTATCCAACGAATGATGGTCAAGACTTAGGAAAGTTAAGAGCTAAGGCGGACATTGGAGTTTTTGTTGGTTATGCACCAAATCGGAAGGGTTACCGAATCTACAATAAAAGAACCCGAGATATCATGGAAACAATTCACGTCACGTTCGATGAGTTGTCTGAGCAAATGACTCCAGGACAATTAAGTTCTGGACCCGCATCTCAACATTTATCTTGTAATCCTGTCAGTTCCTCCTTTGTACAGAATCCATCACCTACAGTTCCATATATACCTCCTTCTGAAGAAGATTCGAAGAAATTGTTTGATCCGATATTTGATGAATACTATGAACCCATTACCAATGATCAGTCTAATCCATCAACAATGGCTGCCCCTAACCCAGTCAACGTAGATAACCCTTCAGTTTCTGTGTCACTGAGTCAAGAAGCGCATACTGCAGATCACTCATCATCATCATCAAATCCTCAATCATCGAGTGTACATCATGGAAATGTTTCTAGCAACTTTGATGAAGATAACCCCTTTGCTACTCCCGAAAATGCTCTATTTGAGAACATATTTGCTCCTGAACCTACTTCAGAACCATCTTCATCAGGAGATCCAAACTCTGCTACTTCAGTCCCTCAACAACAACCACACGAACACCTTAGAAAATGGACAAATGACCATCCATTGGACAACATCATTGTAAACCCTTCTCGTCCAGTATCCACTCGTAAACAACTTGCAACTCATGCCTTCTGGTGCTTCTTCAACTCCGTACTATCTAAGGTCGAACCAAAAGACGTTAAAACAGCCATAACTAAAGACAGCTGGTTCAATGCCATGCAAGAAGAAATTCATGAGTTCGATCGACTAGATGTATGGGAATTAGTACCTGCTCCTGACTGTGCTATGATCATTGCTCTTAAATGGATCTTCAAAGTAAAACTTGATGAGCATGGTGATGTGCTAAAGAACAAGGCTCGACTGGTTGCAAAAGGATACCGTCAAGAAGAAGGTATTGACTTTGAAGAATCATTTGCTCCATTTGCACGTATTGAAGCAATCAGAATCTTCTTGGCTAATGCTGCTAGTAAGAACATGGTAGTCTATCAGATGGATGTAAAGACTGCCTTTCTTAACGGAGATCTAAAATAGGTTGTATACGTCAGTCAGTCGGAAGGCTTTGTGAATCCAGAGCATCCTACTCATGTTTATAAGCGAACAAGGCCCTTCGGATTTAAAGCAAGCTCCAAGGGCATGGTACGACACGCTATCAAAGTTTCTTCTATCTAATGGATTCAGCAAAGGAGCAGTTGATCCGACATTGTTCACCAGACAGTCAGGCAAACAATTATTTCATGTTCAAATCTATGTTGATGATATTATTTTTGCCGCAACTGACCCCAATGAATGTGACTATTTTTCTAAGGAGATAGGCTCCAAATTTCAAATGTCAATAATGGGACAAATGTCATTTTTCTTGGGATTACAAATTTCACAAAGTCCCTGTTAGATATAAGATTTCACAAACACATTAAACCATAATCATATGGGGCATTAACTTGAGTTTAGAGAGAGAAAGTTCTAGTGAGAGAAAGGAAGAGAGTTGGGAACTATGTGAAACAAAGAAAAATGGTATTGAAGCTCCAACCCTCTACCTTGGGAGGTAGAGGGTATTTATAGTTTCTTACAAACAAACGCCACCTACGGGCTGTGGATCATACAGTGGGTAAAGACCCGTCCGTCCTCCACAGTGTTACTTAACTAAATACTACTTAACATAAAATAAATACGACTATGAGCTTTCTAACGATTACATATACTTGAGGTGACCGACTCTTTAATACCTGGAATTTCTAATTCCTAACAGTCTCCCCCTAAGGGAGGTCACCTCAAACACACATTAAAATTACATTGAAATTGTTCTTGGATTCTTGTCCATGTTCTTTGTTCTGTAGCTCGTAGTCTATGATTCTTCATTATTGCATGTTTGGAAAATCTCAGTGGAGGTCTTTAACTGATCCACGTGATACTGAGTTTTGAGCCAACTTTGAGATCATCAGCCACATTAAATCTCTGACTCACCCTTTGTGGTGTTGGTAATTAGTGATGTTGTGACTTTTGGACCAACATGCTCACACTCTGGATTATGATTTATTCTTATCAGAGTAGCGGAAGCTTTCGTTGATTCATGATATTGGCAGTAGCATAGCAGAAGCATGGAGTGAAAATATCAGAGTCATTGATGCACCAATCATGATTTCTTTAGATATGAATGTGTTGTGTGAGCATGCGGTTATGGATTGACCGCTCCATTCTGATCAGCCGCAAACGTCGGGGTGTACCGCATAAGGCAGTTAGCAATAAAGCGCGAAAGTGTCTTTGATCACTTTCGATGAATTGAGGTACACGGCCCACGGTTCCCTGTTGATCAGTACAAGTACTGCCTGTGATTAGGTATAATTTCGAAGAATTTCCTTGACAGGGTTTCGCAGCTGCTCTAGCCGTTCTCAAACCGGAGCATCTCAAAGTAGACAACACGGAGTGAGTGAACCAGCGAATAGAGATTCACTGATTGATGAAAAAGATTTGAAAAACAATCGTGTATCGCTCAATAGAAATTGTTTTTGCAATACAACGAAGTTTTAGTGAAAAATCATTTATCAATCATAAACACCTTTTGATTTGAAATAATTGTACACAGTCGATGTGCTTAGAGAAAAGAGTTTTTAAACACAATAACCGGTTTTTCAAAGGCATCCGTCAATCCATTTTCTAGGACCTGGATTGATTCAATTTTGAATCGCTCTACTGATGAGGTCCATATGACACAATCAAGTCTTGGCAATACCACAAGGATAGTGCGTAGGAATCATAAGATATAATCTCACATTCCACATTGTGTGAAATAGTGAGTCTTCAAGAAATAAGTGTCCTAAAGAGATTGATTGATGATCTCATGGCTCTAGACTCAATTTGTGCATATTTGGTTCCTATGCCGAAGACTAGGGAGAGGGTCTCCTTCTTCAATATCAACTATCTCTAAGAGAAAGTCGATAGATTATGTCGGTTCCCGTGAGAATGAAACAAGCCCTTTTAAGAGGAACTTGAGTAGCTTGGGAAGTTTAGTGCAGTGCGTCACTGGGTCCATGACATCTTGTCTTCAATACCGGTGTTACCTTAGTAACCACCAGTAGCATATGTATTGAACCCGGTTTCCGCCCTAAGGTTGAATAAATGGAGGGCTATTTCTTTTCACCCTTTTTCTCATTCAATTCATTTTCATTCTTCAACCCCTTGATTGCTTACGAGACTTCATAACTAGAACCTTGTTGGGTTTATTCCAGTACTAGCTCAGTCTCAGTCCGCACTCTTCCCATATCTCACTTTACTCCTTTTTTCATCATACCTAAGGACTCTACACTATCTAGTGGATTGTCCCTAGGTAGATCCCTCCGGTTATGGCGGATCGTGGGAACACAACCTAACCTTATCATCCTTATATCACCATACATAAAGTAAAGTTGGTCGGTCTTTTTGGTATCGTTCATCTGCCATAGGAACCAATTGAAAACCATTTGAAAATCAATCAGGATACTTGTGATATAGAATCAAAGCATTTTGTATCTTAATTGTTTTGATAATTTTAGAAATGCTCCCCCTCAACATATGCATAAAAATTTAGAATTTGTTTATCACATGGAGGCAAGAGATTTTTGAAATCGTTAGATTGAGAATGAAAGGTCCAATCTTTTGATTAACATTTTCTAAAATGATCATCATCACTTCCTAATCAATTTGAGTAGATAAAACATTTTAAGGAAGGATGAGGTTTTCACAAGTTTGCTCCCCCTCAATATGTGCATAGATGTTTTGAAAGAATTTTGCACATATTAGAGGAAACCTGCACATAGAGACAATTCAGACACGTTTCAATAATTTGAGATTTAAAATACTTGTACCCCCTCAATATGTGCATGGAAATTTTGAAATCGTTTGTCCCTTGCGGTGAGGCAAACATACTAATCACTTATGAAACCATATATCGAATTATCAGTTTAAATCCAATTTAAATCACAAATTCTCCCCCGATCACAATTATCAAATCATTTGAGATTTGTGATCTTAGTAGATTTAAATCGATTTTGAAAGCTTTTTAAGGAAAATTGTGACTTGATTTGAAAACGTTTTAACTGATAAGGATCGAATTTTGAGACTTTAGACTCCAAAGATTTAAACATGCTTGAATATCATTTGAAAGCAAACCATTTTTTGAAAAAAATACACTTTATAATTAAAAAATCATTCTCCCCCTCAATCAATGACATAAGTTGTTGATTGAGAGATAGATAGTTTTGACAACCGTTTAGTACAGATGATTTTTAAAAATTGAGCCCGAGTAATAATTTATATATATATATATATATATATATATATATATATATATATATATATATATATATATATATATATATATTTAAAAAGCAATTCGTTTTCATTGGATAGTGAGAATTTTGTATAGAATCAGAGCATGAGATTTGAAAAACAAGATAAAGCATAGCTATGTTCTTTCTTTTTAACATGGGTTACTGCCTGTAATGACAATAAACCACCATTTTTCTTCGCATTTTTTTTTTTTTTATGGAGAACTATGTACATTCGATGAACATCTAAAGACCCGTGACATTCTTTGAATATCAACACAAAGTCCGTAGATGATATCGAATTGAGAAAAACATGACAAAAATGACAATATTTTTGAGGATTTTTCGAATTTTTCACATTTTTATGGATTTTGAAAGTTTTATAATTTTCTATTTGATTTTTGAAGGTTTTGTAATTTTGTATTTTGATTTTTGAAAAATATATACTAGGGAGATAGATGAAGAAAGACCTTCACTCCTCGTCTTCCTCACGAAGGCGTTTGAGTGTTTCGGTTGAAGGCTTTTCAAGCCAAGTCGTGGAAGAATAAACTCAAAACGTTCTCTTGGAAGAGTTTTGGTGAAGATGTCGCTAACCGGTATTGATCCTCACAAAATAGAGTTCCACCACACCTCTTTCCACTTGTTCCCTGATGAAATGATGTCGGATGTCGATATGCTTTGCTCTTGAGTGTTGAACGTTGTTGCATGAGAGAGCAATAGCACTTTATTATCACAGTACAGAGGGATTTTGTTGAATTCAAAGCCATAGTCGGTTAATGAGATCTCATCCATAGGATTTGAGCACAACAAGATGACATGGCTATGTATTCAACCTCTGTAGAGGAAATAGAAGTACTCATTTGCTTCTTTGATGACCAGCTCACCAGCTTATCACCCAAAAACTGAGCACCTCGGGCGTACTCGGCGAGTATCTTGACACCTGCATGATCTGCATCTGCATATGCTGTTAGTGACATACCGGTGTCCTCCGGGTACCAAAGTCCCATGTTGATGGTTCCTTGGAGGTACCGAAAGACCCGTTTAACCGCTTCAAGGTGCTTTTTGGTAGGCTTAGCATGGTATCTAGCACACATGTATACAGCGAACAGAATATGTAGGTCTAGTCTTGGTGTGAGGTACATCAGGGATCCGATCATGCTACGATATTTCGTTTGGTCTACCATGATCCATGAGTGGTCCTCATCCAGTTTTGTACGCTCAATCATGGGAGTGTCAACAGGGTCACTAGAATCAAATCCAAATTTCTTTAGAATCTCATTTGCATATTTAGATTGATTTGTGAAATTTGTAATCCCAAGAAAAATGACATTTGTCCCATCATTGACATTTGAAATTTGGAACCCATTTCTTTTGAAAAATGATCACATTCATTGGGGTCAGTCGAGGCAAAGATAATATCATCAACATAAATTTGAACGTGAATTAAATGTTTGCTTGACTTCCTGGTGAACAATGTTGGATCAACTGCTCCTTTGCTGAATCTGGTAGACAGAAGAAACTTTGATAGCGTATCATACCATGCCCTTGGAGCTTGCTTTAAACCATAAAGAGCCTTTTTCAAACAATAAACATGAGTAGGATGTTCTGGATTCACAAAGCCTCGGGTTGGCTGGCGTGAAGACTTCTTTAAGATCTCCGTTCGAACGCCATCTTTACATCCATCTGATAGACTACCATGTTCCTACTTGCAGCATTATCCAAGAATATTATGATTGCCGATTCGAGCAACTGGAGCAAAAGATTCTTCAAAGTCAATACCCTCCTCTTGACGGTATCCTTTAGCAACCAATCGAGCCTTGTTCTTTAACACATCACCATGCTCATCAAGTTTCACTTTGAAGATCCATTTTAGAGCAAAGATCATAGCACAATCTGAGCGGTACTAATTCCCATACATCAAGTCGATCAAACTCATGAATTTCTTCTTGCATGGCATTGAACCAGTTGTCTTCATTCATGGCGGATTTAATATCTTTTGGTTCGATCTTAAAGAGTCTGGGAGTTGAAGAAGCACCATAAGGCATCTGTTGCAAGTTGTTTCCGTGTGGATACTGGGCGAGAGGGATTTCCAATGATGTTGTCTAATGGATGATCGTGAGTCCATTTTCTGAGGTATTCATGTGGTTGTTGTTGAGGAACTGAAGTAGCAGAGTTGATGTCTCCTGAAGATAGATGGTTTGATGATGATTAGGAGCAAATATGTTTTCAAATGGAGCATCTTCGGGAGTAGCAAAGGGATTGACTTCATCTTGTGAATCAGAAGCATTTCCATGATGTACACTTGATGATTGAAAATTTGTTGATGAAACAGATTGGTCAGCAGCTTCTTGGCTTAATAACATAGAAGTTGAAGGGTTACTTTCATTGACGAGGGATAGAAGCGCCTCTGTTGATTGAATTGTCATATCATTGTTGCTTGGCTCAAATTGTTCATCAAACATTGGATCAAACAGTTTCTTTAAACCATCTTCTGAGGGAGGTACATATGGAGATGCTGATGAGGAGTTTGGTATAAGAGATGAACCAATGGGACTGCTTTGAAGTCTGGTCTGGCTGGATTGTCCAGAGACATTTGACCGGTCACTCATCAAACATGACGTGAATTGTTTCCATGATATTTCGGGTTCTCTTGTTGTAGATTCGGTAACCTTTCCTATTAGGTGCATAGCCTACAAAACTCCAATGTCGCTTTAGCTCTCAGTTTTCCTAAATCTTGACCATCATTAGTTGGATAACATAAAGCACCGAACACGAAGGAATGAAAGATCAGGTTTTCTGTTGTGGACAAGTTCATATGGAGTTTTTCCATGAGCGGTGTGAATCAGGGATCGATTTTGGGTGTAGCATGCAGTGGCGATGGCTTCACCCAGAGAAACATTGGAACTTTTGAGTAAATCAGCATAGTCCTTGCGGCTTCTACAAGAGTTCGATTTCGATCTTTCAAACTACACCGTTCTGTTGAGGAGTTCGAGGAACACTTCTTTGATGACTGATTCCCATACTTTCATAAAACTCACCAAGTTGTTTGTTAACAAACTTAGTTCCATTGTCTGTTGGATGATTCGACCGTTTTGTTAAGGACGAACTGCAACTGTTTGATGAGTTTGATGATGATATCTGAGTTTCATCCTTTGTTTTAGAATTTTACCAGTGAATCTAGAGAAATCATCAACCACAACTAACACATATTTCTTCCCAAAGATATTTTGCACTCTCATGGGTCCACATAAGTCCATGTGAATAGTATGGAGAACTTCTGTGATTGAGTTTGTAGGTTTGGGTTTATGGGCATACATCTTGCTTTTTCCCAAACTGCATGTTGAACAAAGATGATCCTTTTCATATTTAAGTCTAGGGAGACCTATAACTAAGTCCTTTCTGGAGAGATCATTGATGGTGCCGAAGTTCAAGTGATTGAGACGACGATGCCATAACCATGACTTTGTTTTAGAAGCCTTTGACAACAAGCAAATTGGAGAAGACTTCATCATATCTTCGATAGAGATGGTGTATAGATTTGAGCTACGTGAACCTCTTAAAAGTTCCTTACCATCAAGTTCTATAACGAAACAAGTATGTTTTCAGAAGGCTACTTCTAGATCAGAATCGCAGAATTGACCAACAGAGAATAGGTTATGACCAAGACCTTCCACATAATATACCCTGGAGATAACACTTTTTCCAACAACATAATCTCCATAACCCTTAATTGCACCGAAATGATCATTACCGAATCTAACTGTCCGATGAATTTGCTCACGAAGTTCATGAGCCGCGACCGGTCTCCAGTCATACGCTTGGAACGGCTGAGTCAAGGTACCACAGTACGATTTGAATGATCTGCAGGTTGAACACAGACAAAGAATGGATAACGGATAATTGGGATCCCCATGCAAGAATGGGTTCCACTTGGTTAGTAACAATAATTGGAACACCCACATCAGAAATAGAAGCATCCATTTGAAGTAGAAGCAATGGAATCATTGGGAATAGATGCAATCTTTGGTGTTTGTATTTGACCTATTCAAAGTATGTTCACTTCTTAAGGAATAGTTCTACCAGTAGGCATCCATTTTCTAGTGGGCATAGTCTTAGCAGTTTGAGAACAAAACTGATTATTCATATGGCCAAAAGGTATCCAATAATAACCTATCTTTATAAATGTTCTTCCTGTGGGTTTCCACTTTTTTCTAACAATCTTATGTCTTTGCCTTTTAGCCGTCTTTGCACGAATATTAACATTAACAATTTTAAGCGGGCATTTGACATCATTAGACAAAGCATTCACACCACGTTCACGATTAGCAACAGAATTCAAGCGAACATCATTACAAGGTTTGCAAATAGTATCAGAATTCGAATTAATTACAGACGCCTATGGCTAATACTAGAATCAAAACGATTCGTTTTATTCGACTCAAACTTAAAGTTCCTAGATTGGTCTTCTACTCTCTTCCAATGCACATTCTTAGCTTGCAAGGTCCTATCATTCCTTGTATTGTCTTGAGACTTTGACCTCCTCACTTTAATGTCACGATTACTCTGTAGAGGGAATGGGAACATTAGTTGGTTGATCTAAATTTTGCATTCCTGAACTTGATGTGCAAGGATCTGAAGTACTAGAAGGCACATTAGTGTTTACTTTTTTAAAACTATGATTTGAGCTATTTGCAGGCACACTAAAATTCACTTTCTTAGCACTAACATATCTGGAATCTGAACTACATGAAGGCACCCTAAGGTTGACATTCATTACATTGGGCATAGAACGGATTTCATGCTTGGAACTAGGCATAGAACAAGGCATCACGGCTTTGCCTTTTGCACCTAAGGATTTTGGACATGTTGCAATTACACATTCAAGCAGTTCTTGAGATCGTTTGGCCTGGAGGCAAGCAAACCAAATTTCTCTATCAAGAGGTTTATTAATGAAATCCTCTTCAACAATCTCACGGAGACATTCTAGACTATCCTTAAGGTAAACACAATAGTCATGAAAGCGATTCATTATTCATAAGATGAGGAGGAATATATTTAACCGTCACAGTGTATTTGCAGTCTAAGGGTGACTTTGAAACAACATTCTTATTAAAAACAAGTGGCAGTTTCCCATTTTCCTGACTTCTCAGATTCTTAATTTCCTTGTGTAAAGACGTTATTTTTTCGTTGTTTTGGTCACGAGTGACTTTCATTGAATCATATAACTCTTTAAAGTGTCGTTTAACTTTTTCATTTTCTTCTAGAAAACTCTCGTTTTCCTTTTGTAAGACATTAACCAAGTTTTGTAGATGAAAAGTTTGAGATCTTGAGAATCTAAAGGAGGAGGCATTTGGGATCCAGTCACATTGTTCTTTTCACCCTTCAATTGAGAGATTTGGACTTTCAACTTTTTGATCGTGTTACAATGAGCTCGAATCTGTTCATCACGTTTGCTAATTTCAAAAACTGCATCAAATTCAAGAGCATCCAAGGAAGTCTTGATATTTGAGGTTTTAACATTTTCTTTTAGATGTTGATATTTTAGTTGTAAATCAAAATGTTCAACTTCTAGTTTAGAAAGATGCTTTACCTAATTATCGTGATCATCTGATCAATTTTCTCATTAAGTTTCGAATTAATCTTTTCAAGCTCAATGACACGATCATGGGAGACTTTCCGAGCAACAGATAATTCATGAAATTGAGAAGCATTAATGGAGCAATTCGTAGCAGTGTAAAACACATCTTGAGTAATACATTCAGAAATAAGATTCTCATTCAAGGTATGCAAGTTCTTCCTCTCAATCTCATTATATTTTAATGCTCGCTCATAGTCACTAACCTCAACTACCATTGTATCAAATTCCTTTTCCATTCCTTTAATATCTGAACTTATTCCCTTTTTAAGACTCTCAAAATGATCTTTTAGTAGTTTGAAGAAAGGCATGACTTCAGTTAGATAGCATTCTTTTGTTTGTTCAAAGCCCTTTCCCCTTGATTATCCCGGTGGGTGTGATTCTTTTCTTACAAGTTTTCTCAAAATCGACAAATAGTTGAAGAATAACATATTGGCTGATTAAGGTCTTGCTCTTAGTGGCAATAGTTCTAGGAACTAAATGCATCGGTGTATTTGGAGGATACACAGTCGCAGCAGGCATTTTCCTAAGGGAAGGGTTTGTTTCAACAAGATTTTCATCTTTTAGATTATCTAAATCCTTTTCTAGAAAACTTGTTCGGGTGTTAATAGCGTTTGAGGCTTAAATTTGTTTAAGGAGATCCAGTTTTCCTTCTTGTAATCATGGGGTTTGATTGTGATGTTATGGTTTTGCATTGAGGATCTTCTAGCTTCTTATTCATTTTCACCCTAGATGCATCATCTAATATTCTATCTTTCTTAGAGCACTCAGCGCAACTAGGTTTCTGTCTAGGTTTAAGAATTTCATTGCCATCATAAATTACATTTTGAGCGCTTAGCTAACTTCTTAATGTACTCGAGGTTGGGTTTATCTATAATGGGAACACTATGCTTATCGCTTAAAACTCTATGCTTAGTGACCATGTGAGCAGTCAGAATGGTATTCCCTTGTCGTATTGCAACTTATTTTCAAGCTTGTTCTTCAAAGTTTTTAGATTAGAAAAATCATTCAAAAGTTTTGATTCCTTGGCATGAAATTTCTGCTTAAGCACTTTAACATTTTCTTGAAGTTCTTGTTTTTGCTTAGCAGGTTTTGAAAGCTTTTCTTGTAAGGAATTTAACTCTTGTTTTAACACTTCTTCTCTAAAATTACTTTTTCTAATAATTGTACGCATTTGGTTATCCAACTCCTGCTCACGGGTATTTAGCTCAAACTTAGCACATTGTTCATAAATGGCAACTCGTTCTTTATAGGCATTAAGTTGGAGATAACCGAATATCGAGGGCACATGGTGTATTCATCACGAGACATAATCATCATTGACTGCAGGAGATACATCACTTGACACAATCACACTTTCACTTTGTTTCACATATTGATCATATGGGACAACATTGATATTACCCCTATTTTCAATATCTGACTCAATGATTTCATTGATTGTATTTCATTATGTATCTTTTGCACATCAACTTCATCATATAATTTTAATACCTCTGAGATGATTATGTCTTTGGATGGTCCGTGTGGTGAAGAAGAGACCTTAGAAGAGACCATTGGAGAAATGCTAGCCATGAAAATTGTTTGTGCGGGTCCATCATCAACATCAGTTCGTATGCATCACGGTCGGCTACTTGAAAGGCATTCTGATGATTGTGACCCATCTCTTGAATAGGTTGCTCATCCACATCTGCATCATATGTCTTAGCATTCCCTTGGCAGAAAGCAGCTGACTCTTCATCCAAGGTTTCCATTGTCTGAGCTTGCACTAGCAACATCTTATCCACTGAAGTATTCACATTCGAGGGCGTTTTGGAGATGTGCAATTCCTTACAATGTGTCCTCACCACCACAGTTGTAACATTTGGTGCTTAGGTTGTCCTTGATTTCCATCCTTCCTCGGTTATGATTTCCTACATAGCCTCTGCTCCACCCCTTCTCTGATCGTCTTGCCTTTCTTGGTGGCTACACCATAACCTTCCCATCTCTGACAGTGGCCTGATTGTGAGGATTGGATGTTGTTCTGAGGTTGTTGTTGGTGTGTGGGAGAGTGTTCAAGTTTTGGTGATCATGAGAGCTAGTTGACTAATGAAGTTTCCAACGGATGCATCGGCATCAACTTGTTTGAACATTGGATCGGGAATGAGTTTGTGAGTTCCATCACCCATGGGTATAACTTGTGAAGCTTTAGTGGTAATCCCAATGTTTGAGTAGAAGGCGGTTGAATCATTTGATGAGCTTGTCTCTCCTGGATTTGTTTTGAATTGATCAAGAATTCTCTTTTCAAACATGGCATGTCTCTCATTCTGAAGAAGGAAGGCATCTGATTGCTCATAATTCGTATTCTTCAATCCTTTAGTGAGCTTCACAGAGGTGACAAACTTGTGCCATTCGGGATTCATGTTGTTTACAAACTTTGAGTTCGGCTGAATGTTAGGCATGGTCATTCTGATGTTCCTCATGTCATTAACAAGCTTGTGGAATCTCACGTAATACTCATAGACATTCTTATCTGGTTTCATCTTGAAGTGCTCAAATTCATCATAGAGTTGTGATTCTCTTTCTTCCATGGTTAATTGAACCGAAGAAGCATCTTGACATTATCCCATCTGACCTTTGCTTGTCTTTATGATTGATAAGCTTATAGATGTCTTTTGGAAGACCTTGTAGTATGATGTTAGAAGCCACGATATCGCATCGAATCTCTTCTTCTCCTTATCATTGAGCTCATCATACGTCTTTGGTCTGTCTATTCCATAGATCATCGTTCCATCTTCAGTTGTATCAATTATGTCCCTAGTAGTCTCAACTAGATACGGTCCTTCATCAATCGATTTGAGAATGTTGACCCCATTTTCCTTTCCAAGACAGTACAATCTGATTCTTTGATCCCAAGAGTCGTAGTCGTTCTTCAAGCATAGGTGGGCGAGTATCGACCTGTTGCTTGAGCGTCCTCGACAGCATGGAGATGATAGTAGGAGCGTTGGTAGACATGTTTCAAGCTCACGGGATTTTACTATTCTTTGATTAAACAGGAAATTGATCCTTTCGAGTTTTACTAAACCAAAGAACAACGTAAGAATGTATCACGAAGAAGTAACAAGCCTAAATTAACAAGTCGCTAACCACCTTTCGCTTAATTATCAACTCGCAATCAATCAACTAAGCTAAATAGCCAAATTAGCATTAGCATCAACTCATAACACTATCAACACGCTTAATGAATCAAGTCGCTAAATAGCCAACTCGCTTTAGTGTCAACTCGCAACACAATCGCTTGAACACCAAATTAAACTTAAATTAACTTCGCTAGCTTTACAACTCGCAATAGCTAAGTCGCTTTAGATATCAAATTAAAAAACAACTCGCTTAGAACCCAAGTCGCATAAAAGTCAACTCGCTAAAAGCCACAATTAAGCATACCGCGTAACCAAGCAACTGCTTTGAAGAATAAAGTATCAGAGACTCAACTCGCCGTACAAACTTCTAAAATAACCACTTTGTCAATCAAAAACAACCAAACCACAATGATTTAAGCCTTCCAATTCAAAACATAAACACATATGATGACCCTAAACACAAAAGTACAAGCAAAATTCAAACTTTAACAATAGAATTTGTCCAAATGACTCAAACTCTCCTAAACCTTTAATACCCCAAAAACCATATGAAATCCACCAAAACAAGAAGCATGAAGGATGAGTGCTCAAACCATGGCTCTTGATACCAATTGTGTGACAACTCGTAATTTCAGGTCATTTCTAAAAACAATTCATGCTTCACTATTTCAACATTTATCGTAAACTAGGTTTACGTGTTCCAAATTCGCGTAACCTTAATGGTTTAGCGGCGAATTCATGATCATACCATCACGAACATTTCATATAGACTAAGTTTAGTCTACATTTCATTAACAACATTTGCATCATGTTAGTTCATTCATGGCATGCATTTGGACACATCATGGAGTCCGGTGACGGCGTATAGGTTTATGAACTTTAAAAATATCGTTTGACTTGTACTAAACTATTTTCCGTGCATAGTAACTTTCATTTGGGACCTATCTTTGTAACTCTGAATGTTTTATTAAATCAAGCGATGTATTTTCCAAACGACACTTTAGGTGAGTTCAATATAACTGTGATTGTGATGCTATAACGATCAGTCCCAGGAATTCCATTCCGCGCAAAAGCAGGTAATTTGGGGTGTGACAGTTGGTATGAGCTAGGTTATAGAGAACTAGGTTGCATCATTGACCTAGACTATAACTACATCATCATAGCATCTCATCATTTCATCATAAGTGCATACTCATTGTACATGCGGGGTTATGACTTAATACCAAATCATATAAGTGATTAGTCAAGCATTGCATAGTTATCCAAATTATACATAGCCGATCACTATGTCTAATTGGAAAGAATCATGCAATGAAGGGAGTAGTAGGCTTATATGTGTAACAATTCTATGAGAGCCAAATTTTCAAAAGACCAGTTTTCAAAGCGATTTAGCCTAATCTCATGACAGTTCTTGTTTGATGAGTTGTGAGATTAAGTAAAAATCGGTTACCTAGAAGTCTTTTGAGGGTTTTGCTCGAGAATGGGAAAGTTTGCCACATCAAACCTTAAACCGGAGAGACCAACCGAACTGAATTAGGGATTGAATTCCTTTTTAGATAGGCGAATGTGACAACTAAGTAATTTAGTCATTTCTCAAAACAATTAATGCTTCACTATTTCAACATTTATAATAAACGGTTTCGTGTTCCAAGCGTAACCTTAATAATGGTTTGGCGGATCATGATCATACCATCACGAACATTTCATATAGACTAAGTTTAGTCTACATTTCATTAACAACATTTGCATCATGTTAGTTCATTCATGGCATGCATTTGGACACATCATGGAGTCGCGGTGACGACGCGTCTCACTTGGGTTTTATGAACTTTAAAAATATCGTTTGACTTGTACTAAACTATTTTCCGTGCATAGTAACTTTCATTTGGGACCTATCTTTGTAACTCTGAATGTTTTTATTAAATCAAGCGATGTATTTTCCAAACGACACTTTAGGTCGTTCAATATAATTGTAATTGTGATGCTATGATCAGGTCCCGAGAATTCCATTCATTTGCAAAGCAGTAATTTGGGGTGTGACAAATTGTTAGATATAAGATTTCACAAACACATTAAACCATAATCATATGGGGCGTTAACTTGAGTTTAGAGAGAGAAAGTTCTAGTGAGAGAAAGGAAGAGAGTTGGGAACTATGTGAAACATAGAAAAATGGTATTGAGCTCCAACCCTCTACCTTGGGAGGTAGAGGGTATTTATAGTTTCTTACAAAATAACGCCACCTACGGGCATGGATCAGGCATACAGTGGGTAAAGACCCGTCCGTCCTCCACGGTGTTACTTAACTAAATACTACTTAACATAAAATAAATACGACTACGAGCTTTCTAATGATTACATATACTTGAGGTGACCGACTCTTTAATACCTGGAATTTCTAATTCCTAACAGTCCCAAAGGCATTTTTATCAATCAATCTAAATATGCTAATGAGATCTTAAAGAAATTTGGATTTGATTCTTGTGACCCTGTTGACACTCCCATGATGGAGCGTACTAAACTAGATGAGGACCACTCAGGGATCATGGTTGACCAAACTAAATATCGTAGTATGATTGGGTTCCTGATGTACCTCACCGCGATGAGCCAGACATTATGTTCGTTGTATGCATGTGTGTTAGATACCGGGCTAATACCAAAAATCACCTTGAAGCGGTTAAGCGGGTCTTTCGATATCTCCAAGGAACCATCAACATGGGACTTTGGTACCTGAAGGACACCGGTATGTCACTAACGACCTATGCGATCTTGACCATGCGGGGTATCAAGATACACGTCGAAGCATGTCGAGGAGGTGCTCGATTTTTGGTTGATAAGCTTGTGAGCTGGTCTTAAAAGAAACAAATGAGTACTTCTATATCCTCTATAGAGGCAGAATACCAGCGTGTCATCTTGTTGTGCTCAAATCCTATGGATGAGATCCCAATTATCGAACTATGGCTTTGAATTCAACAAAATCCTATGTACTGTGATAACAAAGTGCCATTGCTCTCTCATGCAACAACGTTCAACATTCCAGAGCAAAGCATATCGACATTCGACATCATTTCATCAGGGAGCAAGTGGAGAACGGTGTGGTGGAACTTTATTTTGTGAAGACTGATTATCAGTTAGCAGACATCTTCACCAAAGCTCTTCCTAGAGAACGTTTTGAGTTTATCCTTCCACGACTTGGTCTAAAGAGTCTACAACCGGAAACACTCAAACGTCTTCAAGAGGAAGACGAGGAGTAAAGGCTTTTCTTCATCCATCTCTTGTAGATATTTATTCAAAAACCAAAATACAAAATTATAAAACCCACAAAGAGAAAATAGAAAAAAAATTCAAAAAATCTATAAACATCAGAAAATCTTTGAAAAAGCTCAAAAATATTATGTTTTCCCATCTATTTCTAATCTTCGATAACATCTATGGACTTTGATTTGTCACTCAAAGAATGACACGGGTCTTTAGATGAAGTTCGAATGTACATAACCATTAAAAAAAATGGAGAAAAATGGTTGTTTATTGTCATTTCACGCAGTAACCAGTTTTAAAATGAAAGAACAGTGCCATGCTTAATTTAATTTTTGAATCCTCATGCTCTGATTCTAAAAACAAATGTTTGTCGTCAAAAATACAAATATTTCCATCACAAATATTTTTCCTTCTAAGTATTCTTCTGAAAAATATTTGTCATCTAATGAAAACAAAATTGCTTTGAAAATAACTCATACTATATTTTTGAAAATCATCTGGACTTATCATTTTTCAGATTCCCTATCACTCAATCAACAACTTATGTCATTGATTGAGGGAGAGACTGATTTGATTTCAATTAAATCAAAAAGTTATTTTTCAAACAATTGGCACGTAAACGAGCAAGGTCTACTATTGGATTATCTAAAAGAACAATGTTTTACAATGTTTTACACAATTAGTTCAAGACCTTGGCTAATGTTATGTTTTCAGAAGATATTTATGCATGTTTGAACAATGGAGTTTAAAGTTTCAGAATCTGATCCTTATCAGCTAAAATGTTTTTCAAAAGCAAGTCACAATTCTCCTCAAAAGCTTTTCAAAATTAATTTAAATCAATAGAGATCACAAATATCAAAAGATTTGAAAATTGTGATCGGGGGAGAATTTGTGATTTAAATTGGATATAAACTGATAACTCGATAAGTAGTTTAGAAATATATGAACAAGCTCTCCTCCCTACATGTGCCAAACGATTTCAAACTTTCCACGCACATGTTAAGGGGAGCATTTATCTTAAACCTTAAGGAATTGAATCGTGATTGATTTGTCTGAAAGTGCAGGTTCCCTCTAATATGTGCGAAACTCTTTCGAATCTCGATGCACATATTGAGGGGGAGCATTTATCTTAAACCTTAAGGAATTGAATCGTGATTGATTTGTCTCAAAGTTCAGGTTCCCTCTAATATGTGTGAAACTCTTTCGAATCTCGATGCACATATTGAGGGGACAATCATAGAAAACCTCATCCTTCCTAAAGTATTTTATTCAAAGTATTTAAATACTTGATTCGGTCGGGAAGTGATGATGATCATTTTAGAAAATGTTAATCAAAAGATTGTATCTTTCATTCTCAATCTAAGATTTCACAAGTCCTCTCGCCTCCATGTGCTAAAATAATTTCTAATACTTAAAGCATATGTTGAGGGGGAGCATTTCTAAAATATCAAAAACAATTAAGTTACAAATGCGTGGATTATATATCACAAGTACCTTGATTGAATTTCAAATGGTTTTTCAATTGGTTTCGAGGCTGAAGAACAATACCAAAAGACCAACCAATTTTACTTTATGCATGGAGATATAAGGATGGTTAGGTTAGGTATTCGTTCCCACGATCCCGCCAGAGCCGGTGGGATCTACCCAGGGATAATCCACTAGATAGTGTAGAAGTCCTTAGGTATGATGAAAAAAGGAGAAAAGTGAGAAATGGGAAGAGTGCGGACTGAGATAGAGCCAGAACTAGAATAAACCCAACAAGGTTCTAGTAATGAAGTCTCGGTAAGAACTGAAGGGGTTGAAGAATGAAAAAGAAATGAATGTGAAAAGGGTGAAAAGAAATGGCCCTCCATTATTTCAACCTTAGGACAGAAACCGGGTTCAATTCATATGCTACTGGTGGTTACCAAGGTAACATCGGTATTGAAGACAAGACGTCATGGACCCAGTAACGCACTGCACTACAACTTTCCAAGCTACTCAAGTTCCTCTTAAAAGGAATTGTTTCATTCTCACGGGGAACCTACATAATCTATCGACTTTCTCTTAGAGATTATAGATATTGAAGAAGGAAACCCTCTCCCTAGTCTCCGACATAGGAACCAAATGTGCACTATTGAGTCTAGAGCCACGAGATCATCAATAAATCTCACTAGGACACGATCAATGAAGTCTCCCTGTTTCATACAATGTGGAAAGTGAGAATACATCTTAAGATTCCTACGCATTATCCTTGTGGTATTGCCAGAACATTTGAGTGATATGTTCACATATTCACAATGAAGATGGAAAACCTTCTAGAGCCAACATCAAACAAGCTCTTGGTAGGTGGCATGTGAGATCTATCCAATAGATCAAACATGGGACAACTGGACAGAAACGATGGGGTGATTCACACCATGAATCAACCTTGGTCCAGGAAATGGATTGACGGATACCTTTGAAAAATCGGTCGATGTGCACAAAAATTCTTTTCTTTAGCACGTCGACTGTGTAGTATGTTTTCAAAATCAAAAGGTGTTTGTTATTGAAATTTGTTTTCCAATATAAAACCTTCGTTGTATTGCAAAAATGCTTTCTGATAAGCAATACATGATTGTTTTCAAATCATTTTCTTTAATCAGCAAACCTCAATTTTCGATGTTTTGGTTCACTCACTCCGTGTTGTCTTCTTTGAGACGCTTCAGCTTTGAGAACATTTAGAGCATTGCGCGAAATCTGTCAAGGAGATTCTTAGGAATTATACGATCACGCATTTGTACTTGATCAACGAGGAACCGTGGGTCGTGTACCTCAATTCAACGAAAGTGATCAAAGATACTTTCGTGTGTTTTATTACTAACTATTGTATACATGTACGCCCAATGTTTGCAGCTGATCAGATTTGAGGAGTCAATCCATAGCCGCATGCTCACGCATCACATTCATGTCTAAATAATTCATGATAAGTGCATATCTTCATCAACGACTCTGATACTTTCACTCCATTCTTCTGCTACGCTGCTGCAAATATCATGAATCAACAAAAGCTTCCGCAACTCTGATGAAAAAATATCATGATCTAGAATGTGAGCATGTCGATCCAAAAAGTCACAACTTCACATGATGGCAACACAACAATGGATGAGTCAGAGATTTATTATGGTTGATGATCTCAAAGTAAACTCATCATCATGTGGATCAGTTAAAGACCTCCACTTGAGCTAACAAAACATGTAGAACATGAAGAATCAAAGGCTACGGACTACTGAGCAAAGATCTTAATCAAGAATCCAAGAACAATCAAAATGTAATATCTGTTTGTATTCAATGTAAATTGAGGTGACCTCCCTTAGGGGGGAGATTGTTAGGATTTAGAAAATCCGGTAGTTAAAGAGTCGGTCACCTCAAGTATATGTATTCGTTAGAAAGCTCGTAGTCGTAGTCATGTTATGTTAATAAGTAGTTTGATAAGTAACACCGTGGAGGACGGACGGGTCTTTACCCACTGTATGCCTGATCCACAGCCCGTAGGAGGCGTGTCTTGTAAGAAACTATAAATACCCTCTACCTCCTAAGGTAGAGGGTTGGAGCTTTACAATACCATTTTTTCTTTGTCTCACTAAGTTCCCAACTCTCTTTACTTTCTCACTCTAGAAATCAATTTGTACGCCTCCATTTAATATGATTTGATGTGTTTATAAAATCCAAAATGTTACACAACCGAAGCTGAATATGTCTTCGCGGGCAAAGCATGCCAACAAGCACTATGGATGAAACAAGCGTTAGTTGACTACGACATTCATCTAAGTGACATAGCCATTCTATGTGACAACAAAGGTGCCATCGACTTAAGCAAGAATCTGGTATTGCATTCTCGTACAAAGCATATAGAGATTCGTCATCACTTCTTAAGAGACAATGTTCAAAAGGGGAACATCTCTATTGAGAAGGTAGCATCCGAAGACAACATAGCCGACGTCCTCACCAAATTGTTGAAGCGGGAAAAATTCAACATACTTCGTCGTAGTCTTGGTCTCATGGAAAAATCGTCGTAATTAGCTTGTAAACTCTATAAGGTATGTAAACACTAGCCTTCTTCTTTCTGAGTCTAGGATCTCTATTTCATGCACAACTCACTAGCAATACGAGAATTTTCAAAACCCAATATAAGTTTTACTTTTAATTCATAATTTTCTCTTAGTTTTCAAGATAAGTACTTTTTGCAAACATGTAATTGCATACATTTTTTTCTCTTTCAAAGAATAAAAGGTTTATTCACACATGGAAACCTCTTTTCCAAATGTTTTCTCAAAGGATACCTCTTCCCATATCACTTTCATAAAAGCCATTTCTCACGTCTAGGATAAATCGCTTTTTCGTTATTAATAAAAAGTAAAAACCCGTTTTCATTGCATCTCATGTCTTTTGAATGCTAAAGAGGACACATAACTAATATTTGTTTTCGGGTACATTCATTTAAGCAACAATGAATTAGGATCACTCGGGTTATCTCACATAATAATGTGTTTTTTTTCTTCACTTCTAGTTTATTTTTCTTTTCTTTTTGGAGTCGAGATAACCGCAACTCCAAATGGTTTGCATATAGGCACACACTAGCACAAATGTTTCCAAAAAGGAAAATTTTGAGCTGCCTGAATCACCAGTACATCCTAGACTTAATGCTGGACGGTTCCCTCAAGGGAAGGATCCATGGGATCCGTGAGACAGAAGCTAATTTTATCTTCTATTTTTTCTCACTTTGGATGAAAACTTCAATAGTTTCATCATTTATTTTATTTATTTTGGAGTATGCTATTTAATGCTTGTGTTCTCATGATCACATGCCTTAAATCCATATCTAATCATTACAATGCATTATTTTTCTGTAAATAAGATTCCCAAAATGCTTGCACATTCATCAAATCCTAACTTCACAAACAAACATCATCATGTCACCCAAAAGATCTTCCAACATAGATGAATCATCTAGAGCAAACAACCCCTTTCAAGAAATCCAAAACTTTGTCCTCCCACCTTCCAAAGTACCACCACCCAAATCTAGAAAAACCGCACGGATTAGCATCTGGCCTTGTTGCTTAGCAAAACCATCATCAAATGGTTCATCACCAACAACTAATTCACCACAAGATGCTTCCATTATAGCACCTCCTTTATCACCAAGAAGTACACCAACTTCATCACCCATCACATCACCACCTAAGGTCACTCTTTTGGAACTCCTTAAGACTCCAACAAGATCTCAACAAACAAAGCAAAAAGAACTAGTCTTTTTGACACCTCCCACTTCTCCAAACACAATTTTCAAAGACCTTGAAACCTCACCACCTATAGCTCCCATTGTGTTACAAGAACATGTAGGTTCTTTTCCACCACCACTTCCAAACATTCCGGACTTTGATCCGTATTTTTCAACTTTTCCACCACAACTTCCAAGATCTCACAAATCAATGTCATCCGAAAAACTTCCGCACTCATTACCCACATCACTTACATTGTGAACATTTCCAATCCACTAGGGATATTGCAATAGAGATTAGGGAAGAAATGCGAGTCATACTTAACCTCATCCTTGATCGCATCAACATCATTACTCACCAAAACTTCCATCCATAACTTTATGCAAGCATGAAAGGAATCATTTTTATTACTTTTAGTATTTTCCTTTTGAGTCATCTTTTTTAAGAACAAGTCTTGTTCTTACTTTTACATGCTTGTATGTGGCATAAATACCACTACATTTTGTTTTTAATACAAGGCCTTGTTTACATACCTTGGCTCCCAATCTTGATTCTCATCAATCACAAGATTATTTATGCAACCTTTTCTTTGTAGGATTTTTTTTATTTTTCTCACTTGACACCCCATTCTAGGGGAGCTACCGTCAAGGGGGAGTTAGCGATACGTAGACTATTTTTTCACATTTTATTTCTTCATTGGGGTAACTTTTTGTTTCGACAAAAAGGGGGAGAAGAAGTAAAACTTAGGCTTTCAAAACATACATCTAATCTTAAGTTTCACTCATCATAACATTATGTTTTGTCATCAACAAAAAAGGGGAGATTGTTAATACAAATAAACCGTAAAAATGTTTATTAATATTTAGCGATCTCTTTGTGTTTTGTTGATAACAAATATAATGTTATCATAAGTAAATTTATAAGGATACATGTTATTTTTGTAAAGCATTTACATATAGTCATTTAAAACAAATTGTTGTAATAAATCATGTGCTGTAATAGTTTATTAGGATGGGTAAAAATCACAGCCCATGGAGCATATCCATAACCCATGGTATTGACCCATATCCATTTGACTAGATGCATTGCATCTATTAGATACATTGTATCTAATGAAATACCCATTGACCAACCCATAACCCATGACCCATAACCAAAAAATCCATGGGCAAAGAGGAGCGTCCCACGGATCCCTGAGGTTACACTAGACGAATCCCTTAAGGGAAGGATCCGTGGAACAGTGGCAAGATTTTTCCTATAAATAGAGAGTCATTCCTTCATTTCTCCTCACCCCTCTTCTTACTAACTCTCTCATATATTCTTACACTCTTCTAACAAAATATCACTTGATCTAGAGAGTTGTTCTTCTTTCTATTGTGATTCTCATATAGGTCCTTCTCCAAGACGAGATCATGAGCTTTCTACAAGTCATCCAAGCAAGGGATCTTTGATTGATTTGTGTCTTCACAAGATTTCTGTAGCAAAGATCTTGCACTTTATATTTCACATAGTTGTTGTGTAATAGTCGTGTTGGTTTGGTCCTCCACGTTACGGACTCGGTATTTAGCTTTGTACCGGAAAAAGGTGTAAGCAACGTTGTGAAGGCTTCTCCGCCAAGTTGAAGGAGTTTGTTGACATAGTGCTTGAACTCTCGAGTAGGTGACTCGGGGAGTGGAGTAGGGCAAAGAAGGTGTCCTTGTAGCCGAACCACTATAAATCGGTTGTGTCATTTCTATCCCTTACTTTAATTTCTTTACTTGCATTACTCTTAGATCTATACTTTATCTGCATCCATAAAATTTCACATAACATCGAATCTAAAGTTTATAGAAACTAACTTAAAATCGGCAAAACTATTCAACCCTCCCCTTCTAGTTTTCCACATAAATCTAAGTTCCTAATGGTCATATTTCCATAGACTAGATCTAGTAGATTTGGCCCTTAATGACTGCTATTAGGTTACCGAATGATCCCGAGTGACCTGTTCATCTTGGTGACGAATCTAAGAACCATAGGCCATGACGAATTGACCAAAGGAGTCTGGCGATAATTAACCACTATATTGAACCCTTATATCGAGAATCAGTTCTTATTTGTATTCTTTATTAAGCTTTGCTTTTCTATGTCTTTATCCTAATTTCTTGTGTCTGCGTGTTTGGAATAATTATATCATATCAATAGATTATCAATATCATTTCTAATCATCTTAGTTCTTTCAAGGTCACAGCTCTCTTGGGACGACACTCAGTTTTACCTAAGGCTTTACTTCATCTGATCGGGTTCTCTGCCCGTTAGTATGTGTTTATCCTAAGTTTTTCTAAGTTTTATAAATATTAAAAGCAGGATGAAATAGCACATCATGGTTTCACAGTGGGTGATGTGGAACCAAATGGGAAAACTGTCTCATCAAAGGTTACATGTCGAGATACAATAATTTTGTTAGTGTTTAGATCTAAGCAACGGTAGCCCCGATGATTAGTAGCAAGCCCCAAAAATATGAATGGTGTGGCTCGGGCCCCGAGTTTATGATCAGCATCAATGTGAGGGTAACAAAGACACCCAAAAACACGTAAAATACTTTAATCAGGCGTAGTGCCAAACATGCGTGTAAATGGAACTTCATTGTCTATGGCACGTGAGGACTTTAATCAGGCGTAGTGCCAAACATGCGTGTAAATAGGTAAACGGCCATGTTGAGGACTTCAGCCCAATATTTTTGGGGTAGGTGGGCTTGAAATAGCAAGGTGCAGCTAAGGTTGTTAATGGTGTGAAACATCCGTTCATATTTACCATTCTGTTGAGAGGTGCGAGGACAAGAGAAACGAAATTGAATCCCATTGTTGTTAAATAATGTATGAAAAGCATGGTTATCAAATTCACCATCATGGCCACACTAAAAAGACTTGATTTCATGGTTAAATTGAGTTTTGACAAAGTTGCAAAATAATGTAAATTTGGACCAAACATCAGACTTATGCACTAACGGATAAACCCATACAAACTGATAATGATGATCCAAAAATATATCATAATATTTAAAACCAGACAGACTCGGGATTGGGGAAGCCCATAAATCCGAGTGAACAATATTGAAACAATTTTGAACTAAAGTATATGAACTAACAAATGGAAGTCACATGTATTTGCCAAGCTGGCAAGCATGACAAAGCATGGGAGATTTCTCTTAATTACATGAAGTAGAATTATTAGAAATAACACGACGCAACACTTCACTTCCTGGATGGCCAAGACGTTGATGCCACGTATACTGACTTGTGAGGTAGACTTGAGGAATAGGAGAAGGCTTGGTGACAGGGTAGAGGTCGCTAGTGCTATCACAGCGGAGCAAAGACTTGACGAGTTTGAAATTCCTTAACAGAAAAACCAAAAGGATCAAATTCAACAATGCAATAATTTTCACATACAAACTGACACACAAAAATTAAGTTTTTAATAATATGAGGAGTGATTAGAACATTATTTAGGTGAAGAGGTTGAAATGTGCTCAAGCAAAATGTTATAAGCGAGAGTTGGTGATCGAATAGTGTGCCCGCCCCAACCTGTAATGTGATGAAACACCTAATTAAATACATCACTAAGATTATTAACTGAGTCATTTAGCTGAGATGACACACTTGTATCCATATTCCAATTGCCAGGAACGGGTTCATGAAGGGTAGGTGTTGGAATCACCCCTAAACTAGTATTCAAGTGTTAGTTATTAATATGTAATAGTTAGCTTAATATGGCTTTTATGTTAGTAATCATGCCAAGGCTTATGTAGAAATCCCATGAGCCTTGGCCCAAGCCCATAAAGGAAAGGAAGGGAACTTGTATGTTTCCCTAGTTCCTTCCTATAAATAATGCTTGTAAACCCTCACTTGAGGGTTGGTTGTTCAATTCACTCATTCACTCTTACGCATAACTCTTCATATTATCATACGTGTGTGAGTGTGTGTATGTTTGTTCATCCGATCTCTTCTTCTCTATTTCTTATATTGATGCTTGTGTTATGAATATGGGAACCTAACAATGGTATCATTCGCCAAATAGTTGGGTGAAAAGGTTTTGTTTTTGAAGTTGGTTTTAGTCTTACGCGTAACTAACGGTTCTCAAACTTTGTCACGCTTAAAAACTCATTTTTTACACTTTTCAATCCAAGATTCTTGTACTTTCAACGTTTTAAGGTGTTAAAATATCTTTTTGGCAAAAGTTTCAACTTTACGTGTATTTCATTGATTTTAAACTTGGTTTTATATGTAGGATCATTTCTACGCATAAGGTGTTTCTAAGTTTTGGAACATCAAGTTTCACACTTTTGTGTTATTTTGGTGATATTGAAGCTGTTTCATCTAAAAAAATCTGGTTTAGAAACACTTTGGGCTAAAAATCAATTTTGAAGTTTTACGCGTAACTAAACCCTAAAGTTAGGCATAACTTTTCCTTGGATCGATCTTCAGTTTTTGTGGTTTACTCAGTGTTTTCTTGCTTGGATAAGCCTGAAAATACTTTGAATTTGGATATCCTTTACATCTTTGTGATAGTGTAAAAGATTTTTGAAAAACCTAATTTTACGATAAGCTCAATTTTACGGCCAGAACTCTTTTACGCCTAAGCTTAATCTTACGCCTAAGCATTTTCTTACGCATAAGCTAATCTTACGCATAGTTTTCTCGCCTAATCTTAGTGTTTCAATTCTTACGCGTAAGCTAATCCTACGCGCAGAATATCACTTTTCTGGCGCTAAGTTTGGTGTTTTTACGCCTAAGTGTTGCTTTGCCTAAACTTGGTTTTCTACGTCTAAGGATACTTCATCAACAACGTTTCATTCGACTACAAAGATCCATTTTACAACACAAGTTTTCAACATGTCTCAACCTCCATACTCTAACTACTTTCCTTACACGTATAATCAACAACAACAATAACAACTTAGTCCACAACATCAACAATTCAATCAACAACAACAAATTTATCAACAACATTATCCACAACATGGAGCAACTCCACCTCAAATGGTTCAATCACCACCTAGTCTTCAAGTACAACCTTACACAAACGTTTACAATCAACATCCATCAAGGAATACTATGAAGGAACCGACTTGGTTTGCAAAGATGTGTGAAGCCTTAAGTAGCCAGCAATCAATTCATAAGGCAGGATCACTTGATAGACCTCCAATGCTCACTCCCGGTAACTATGATCAATGGGTAATTAGGTTCTTTAGGTTTTGTGATCTAAAGAAGCCACATGGAAAGTTCTTAAAGAAAGTCATTTTGGAAGGTCCATTCCGATGCCTATTGTCGCTACACCGAGATCCTAATGCTATTCCACCAAGAGATGATCTCACAAACATTGCAACCATCGACCTTTCGGTGATGAACTTCTACACTACTTAAGCCTGGTGATGAGCTAGCAATGCAATATATCCTTTTAGGATTACCCAATCCAATCCTTCGAAGTGTTGATGCTCAAAAGACCGCAAAAGCAATGTGGGAACATATTCATCTTCTCATGGAAGGCATTGCACTCAATCAAGAAGACATGGAATCCAAAATCTACTTGGCTTATGAACACTTCATGATTGAACCAGGAGAGACATTAGAGTCATATCATCATCGATTCTCCGACATCATCAATGACTTGGACAAACATAACATCATTATGCCAAGAATTGCAGCCAACACTAAGTTCCTAAGTAGTCTTGGTTGCGATTGGGAAAAGTATGTCATTTTCATCCGTCCAAGCTAAAATCTCCATCATGCTTCATACGGATTGTTGTACGACTATTTGAAGCCTCACAAAAAAGAAGTTGACAAATAAAGGGCTAGGTCGGCTCCCTACCAATCGCCACTTGTCACCTGGGACAATCAACAACTTGCTTTGTGGGCTCAAACTAGTTATCCTCCTCAACCCGCTCCTAAACACGCTCTTCAACCAAGCTGCAACAATAACACAATATGATCCATCACAAAGAACAAACTCAACAAAATCAATTGGTTCCATACAACAACAACAATGATCAAGCACTTTACAATGAAGCTAATGAGGACTCGGTGATGCTTTTCAGATGCATTGCAACAAGGATTTGTTATGATAAGCTAAAGCTTTTGGCCGTTATACAAACAAATCCAACAATCGCATTCCCTCATCAAACACAAGGAATCACCTATTGTGAACAATGGACGAGTTGAAGTTCGTAATCGTGGTTATGGTTGTCAGATGGGAGGTGGTCAAGGGTTTATTGCTATGGGAAGGAATAACATGGGTGCTCCACAGAGAGCTCAAGTGGTTGAATGGTAATGCTCGAATGGGATTAATGGTCTTCGCTACAATTGTAATGAGAAAGGTCACCGGCTAATGCATGCCCAAAGCCGAGGACTAGAGCAAGCTTATCACAAGGAGGCTTTACTTGGCTCTTAAGGATGAAGTCGGTGGAACCCTCACAACCAAAGAACAGAGCTTTATGGCGTATGCAACTATGATGATGATACGGAGGACTTGTGTGCTAATGCATTAGTGATGTTGATGGCACAAATGCAATCTCTTCACATGAGTGACACAGGCCAGTAGGCGATTAATCGATGGTTTGTCTCGTGCACCAACAAACCATAATCATCTCTAATCTACTATGTCCGCCAACATCCAATCCGACGAGGCTTAGAATGTTCAACATGAGTCTTCCACATCTCATTCTGACGATTCTCAACTAGACTCAGAGTTACATTTGATGATCAAGATGATCCTTTGGTTACCTTTGATACTCAAATTGACTCCGTGGTTATACTTGAGGATCTGAATAGTGATCATGTTGTGAATCATGTTGAACACGCCAACCTTTGCCTAATCCAGATATTGACCTCTTACTTAAAGATTATCTATCCCAAATGGATGAATGTCGCTCATTAAACAAAGAATTACACAAAGAAAAATACATCATAACTGTGGATGTTGAATGCTTAAAACGCAACTCATTTTTTCAAAACTCAAGAAAAACGTGGAAAAGGTTTTGAAGTCGCTTTTGCTAAATCACACCAAAACGAAAAATCTTTGGAACGAAGATTCGCGGATCTAGCCGCATCAAGAAGAATGCTTTGTTGTCTCAAATAGAACAACCAAACATGAACATAAAAACAACTTAACGCTCTTACTTTGGAAACTCAAAAAGCCAAGGCTAAGTTGTTAACTTGTCAACAAATAGCTCTTTGCGCAAAAAGCATTCAACTAAACGTAATAGATGACCATCTTGAAGAAATTGTCGCTTACAAACAAACTCAAAGAGTTTTGAAATGTTGTTTATAAACATGGTGAGTCAATCACAACTATTCAAAAGTTTACTTTAAAACCCAATACAAATGGATATGGACCTAATCTTGATTGACATAAACCAAAGCAACCAAATCTTTGAAGTTTCCAAAGGCGTAATACAAAATTGATGATTCTCGTTATGAGTGTTTTTAATATCATCGCCAAGAGGAATTAGATGCGTAAGACCAGAGTCGATCAAAATTAGAAAATGTTGTTTATAACAAACCATTTAACTATTTAAAAGCCGCACTTTCGGCCACACCAAAGGATTCTTCTAACACACCTAGATTATCACAAAAACATCTGAGTCTTCTAATGTTGCTCCCCAACCAAATTATGCATAAATTTATGGTCCTTACCTTCACTCGCTGAAGTAAAATCAAAACCCTAAAATCGCCAAATTCTAGATATTTTGATATTTTCACTTCTTACCTCAAACTTTTAGAACGTGAGATTGAATTTCATTCTGAAATAAAAGTTGAACATTTTCAATCGCCAAAGCGCTGAGAAAAGAGATATTTTAGAAAATAATTTTACCCCATGTAAAAAATTTGAAAAATTGTGCATTGTATTTGGAAAGGGAATTTCATAAGGAAATTGGATTGATGAAAATCGCTTGAGAAACCGAAACATCTATTTCAATACAAAACGAAAAAGAAAATGTTACTAAAAGATGTTGATCGACTCTTGGAAGATGTTATCTCGTGCCATATCCATAATGTTGTGTTATTCCATACTTTGTCATATGCATCCGATTATATCTCTCTCGATTCTCTTGATTCTCTGAAATTGTTGAAAATATCGATAATGTGCCTCGATCAAGTCTTTAAAAGTTGAAAATGAACGATTGCAATGAGCTTTCAAATGCAAAACGCCGCCTTCAATGGTGTCAAAAAGATTGTCAAAATCGTGGAACTTTCTTTGTAAAACAAAATCAACCAATTGCAATCCATAACTTTTAATCCAAAATTTGAGCAACCGGATGATCAAAACGCGTCTTTGAAATGTCAAATCTCAAAATATGAACAAGAACTTGCAAAGTTAAAAAGGAATATGGTGTCATATTTGATTTACTCAATCCACTCGTGATGAAGCATCAAACTAACTTGATCATTATCTTGCACACACATTAAAGAAGTCATGAACTTTTCTCCAAATCTTCGCTCTAAAATCAAGATTTGGTGCACACTATCATTAAGTTAAGAGAGACGTTAGGAAAGTATGAACAAGTTCAGCCTAGCATCATTAAGAAACTTGCACATGTAACACTTAGCAAACGCTGACCCTGAATGCCTAATGACAAACCACAAGATACTAATGTGCTTCCCTCTACCGAACAGAATAGTTTCCTCCTTTTCAAACGTCCAAGACTTCACGTACTTAGGAGCAATACAAGGAAGAATAGGAAGTTGCACTCTAAGAAAAGAACAATAAAGAATGTCAAGTAGAAGAACACCCTAGGACTTTGAATAAGATTCAAGTTGCACCCACTTTAGATATAAGGCCCTGACAAATGTAATAGAAAAAGTGATGTAACGAATGCTCGAACCTTAAGTACTTTTGATATTAAGTCCAGCTTGTGTTATATGTCGTAAAAAGTATGCTTTCCGATTGTCATGATAAATGTGTTGCTAAAGCTATCTTGTCTCGCTTACTTAAATCCTAAGAAACGAATACCTCTAGGCCCACTAATGCTTCTAAGTCTCGTTTGGTAAACCGCCTCTTTAGATTCTAAGAAACGCATTGATGTCCTCTGAGTTCCAAAGATCACCTCCAAGGAATGTAGTACCACCTAGTGCATTCACTAAGACTAAAGCAAAGACTAGTTGGAGATGGCATAAATGGATTCATAATACACTAGGATTTAAATGGATGCCTAAAATCATTGATGTGTGTATTTCACTATAATGTGCAAATTGATTCTAACTTTGGGTTCCACATCTACTTCTATTCCATATGTATCGCCCTGTGTAATGCAGTGATACGATCATCCTTGATTGTTGATATGATGTTCCCGACATGACGTGCAATCTTAAATCGTTATCAAACTTTGTTGCAAAGTTCATTGGCACCGCCGATTCGGGAATGATCACTTCCAGCCTATCATGGGCTACGGAGATTACATCAATGGTAACATCAAATTAGCAGTGGTTTATTATGGAAGGTCTCTCACACACCGCTTTTCCGTTGGTCAGCCTGCGGATGGAGATTTGAAGTTGCTTTTCGGGAGAAAACTTGTTTCATTCGTGATCTACAAGGAAACGATCTTATGTCCGCACCCGCAATTCAAGTTTATACAAAATCTCAATGCAAGACATGATTGCTTCATCTCCCATTTGTCTAGGCAACATCAACAAAATCTTGGCTATGGCACCGACGCCTCTCACATTTAAACTTTCAAACCATAACCAACCTTGCTCGATACAAACTTGTTGAAGGTCTCCCGAGATTTCGGTATTCTAAAGATCACCTTTGCTCAGCTTGTGAACAAGGAAAAGCACTCGTGCTCATTTTCCTTCAAAGGTGGAACACAAAAGATGTGCTTCTTCATCTTCTTCACATGGATTTGTGTGGCCCGGCTGCGTGCAAACGATTAATGGCAAATACACTCTGGTAATTGTAGATGACTACTCAAGATGGACTTGGGTCTACTTTCTTCGAAGCAAAGATCAAGCTCCACAGATGATCATCACCTTTCTTACGAAAATTCAAGTTCACCCGAATACAACCGACAAATCGTAATGCATAAAGGAACTCAATTTGAATCAAAATCTTCGTGAATTTTATGAGAAAGTGGGAATTGAGCATCAAACATCTATTGCACGCACACCGGAACAAAACGGAGTTGTTGAAAGACGGAACCGTGACGCTAGTGGAAGCCGCAAGAACAATGTTAATCAATGCTAAACTTAGATTACTTGTAGGTCAAGCCGCCTCAACCGCATGCTACACTCATAATCGCTCAATGATTACAAAACGCCACAACAAAACACCATTTGAGCTTATCCACAACCTAAAACCGATCTCAAACACTTTCATGTATTTGATCCCTTTGCTATCCTAATAATGATCGATGATGACTTTGGAAAGCTCAAATCCAAAGTCGACATTGAGTCTTTATTGATATTGTGATAATTCTAAAGGTTACCGATCCGAATCGCCGCACAAAGCGTGTTATGGAAACGATTCATGCAAATTTCGATGAGCTTACGTGAAATGGCTTCGAAAGCATAACGCTTGGAACCCGCCACAACCGCTAAACTTCCATCAAACCCCATCATCACCAACCAAGCCCCCAAATTTTACTGCCAACAAATGGAAAAGCTATTTGCTTCATCTGTTAGTGATGACATTGATGAACGTGTTCGTGTATCCGATGTTTCCGCGCCAACCCGATCATATTCCAATACCGATACACCTCGCTATAACAACCACCGGAAGAAGCACCACCAGCTGACTCTACAACAAAGAATTGAACAAACCGCTTCCAACGACGCCAACCAACTGATGATGTTCAACAATGAAGTACCCCCACCGCAGATTTTGATCCAAATGCGCTTTAACCCGCTTGCTAATGAAACCGCCTGACCATGTTGTGGAATCATCTACAAGCCATTTGAATTGTCATAATCTCGCACAATGTATACCAACATCAACCCTCACATCGTTGGAAAAAGACCATCCTTGAGAACATTATTGGTAACCCGAATCAACCAGCCGTAACGAGACAACGCCTTCACACGATGGTAAACATTGCATTTATGCACTCACCGCCCGCCAATCAACCTAAAAACATTAAGAGAATGACCAAAGACAACCGGATTGAATCCATGCAGAAGAACTCAACCGCTTTAAACGCCTTGAAGTATGGAATTGGTTGAAAGACCAACAGGGTCTTCGCCATTGGTCTCAAATGGATTTGGAAGAACAAATTGATGTCAAGGAACGTAATCGTAAACAAGTCACGCCTCGTGGCTAAGGGTTATGATGTGAAGAGGGTATTGACTTTGAAGAATCATTCGCCCGTTGCTCGCCTTGAGGTCGCTCGATATTTTTAGCGTCATGCTCATATGAATATAACGGTCTTCGTGATGGACGCCATAACCGCTTTTCTCAATGGGCAACCAAAAGAAACGTTTATGTCACCACCCGTATGATTCGTTGATCCCGAAGTTCCCTAACCATGTCTACAAACCCAACAAAGCTCTCTACGCTTCTCAAACAAGCTCCTGCTGGTACGATAAGTTATCATCCTTCCTAATTGCCAATAAGTTCACCAAAGGTTCGGTCTAATCTACACTTTCATACAATATCACGGGCTCACATTTTAATCGCTCAAATCTATGGATGACATCATTTTTGGGTCAACACATTTAAAATATTCAAATGCTTTTGCAAAACTTATGACAAAACATTTTGAAATGTCAATGATGGGTGAACTCACATTCTTTCTTGAAATGCAAGTTCATCAATCACCCCGCGGTATTTTTCTAAGTCACCCAAATAAGCCCTTGAACTTTTAACAAATTTGAATGCAAAATCGTGGACACCTATGCCACACCAATGGCTCATACCAAGAAGCTAGACGCCGATTTACATGGGAAATTGGTGGACCCTACCAAATACCGTAGTATTATTGGGTCTCTCATGTATCTAACAGCTAGCAGGCCTGATATTGTTTTTGCCGTATATCTCTGTTAGGACCTAAGATATATCAACCTTATCACTTTACCAAGCAAACCAAACACACGTAAATACCCACGTTTTGCTTTAAACACGTGAACACACAAACAACCTATGCGTGAAACCAAAGAAATAAAGATGAGAAAGAAAGATGGTGACTTGAATGATAGAATTCGTATGTATGTTTAGAGAGGTAGAGAAAAGAAGATGAAAACAATAAGTTGTATATTGCTTCAAGGAAAAAACACACACACACACACTCAAGCACACCCCTCAAATGACATACTTGAGGGGTATTTATAGGTGGAATACATGAAAACCTAAAAGGCTTTCCTATGGGCTCGGTTTGGACTTGGATTGGGCTTGGGATATATAAGCATACAAACGGCTAACATACCCTAACGCTAACCATTAGCTTAGCCCAATCCACGAGCCCGTTGACTATTCTATCACGATATCTAACACACGCTACAAAGTTCCTAAACGTGAATGACCATCACTTCTAATAAAACTATTAAGGCTAACAATCTCCCCTAAGGGGTGGTCATTCAAATGATGCTCCACTTGATTAGGTCTTTACTTTTCTCGAGCTTGAACTTTGTGCGTAGATATAGAATAGTCTTGATTCTTTGTTCCTTCATGCTTTGTGATCTATTAAAGTAGTTGTTCCGCCATTGTCAACTTCGTTGGTTAGGTGTCTCCACGCCTTTCTCCACCATGCTCACACTTCTATTTGACTTTGAGTTTCCAATGATGAGGTTCTCGAGTCTTTACACTTTGTAGATTCTTTGACATTGACGAAGAATCATCTTTAACTTTGAGTTGCCTTAGATTTTGATGAGAACTTTCATGTGTTGTTGGTATGAGCATGTGGCGAATCAAGACGCATCCATCCGCCTGAGCTTCCATAGAAGAAAAATAAAAACAAAGTTAGTAATGTTTGATTCCGACACTTACAAGTTTGAATTTCGAGGGTGTTAACAAAGATAGGTGAAACACATCTCTAATTCTCACAAAGGCCGCTCCTAACCGAGTCCCACAAGTGAGATAACATGATATACCGAAGTACATCTACAGCCTGATGAGTCGGGTACATCAAGCATCACCCCACGCATCAGACCGCTTTGAGACACACTGCGTAATCCACGGAGAATTACCAAGTGACTCCGCCGCCGTGGTCGCTTGATGTTGACCCCGGCAGAATTTCCATTCAATCACCGAGATTACAGCTTGTAACTCCCTCATAAATGTTCTCGGTAGATTGCTAAGTCTCGTAGGACTCTAGAATATATCACTTGTGCCCTTATTGATGAACAAATGTTGATGTCATGTCATGTGTTCCTATGAGATCTTTTGATGAATCTCGTAGCTCTAGACTCAATAGTGCGCTTTGGTTTTCCTAAGCTGAGACTAGAGAGGGTCTCCTTCTTCAATATCCACAATCTCTAAGAGAAAGCCGATAGATTATGTAGGGTTCCCAAAGGAGAATGAAACTAATCCCTTTTGATAGAATTGAGTGGCTAGAAGGTTTAGGCAAAGGCCACCTGTCCATGACGCCTTTGTCTTCAATACCGTCATCTTAGTGACAACCAAGAAAGTGATGAATTGAACCCTTTCGCTCTAAGGTTGAATATGGAGGGCTATTTCTTTTCACCCTTTTCATTATATTTCTTTAATTCTTCAACCCCTTCTTTCTCCTTTCTCACATTACTCCTTTTTTTCAATCATACCTAAGGACTTCTAATACTAAACTATTTGTTATGTCCTTGTAGATCCTCCGCTCATGGATCATAGGACGGATTTCCTATCCTTAGTCACCTTATAACTCCATGACTGTCCCATGTTGCCATAAAACCATTTTTCTTAAAAATCTCACAGAGTGTTTATGAAAGAAAACATGTTTGAGACACTGCCAGTTTTTATATTTTCATAAACACTCTTCATATGTGCTTATAAGTTTTAACCGAAATCAACAGAGAGGTAGAGTTCAACTTTTGAATTGACCAACTTTCAATAGACAAGACCGATTCGAGACACGTTTACATCACTAGTGAACTAGCTTGAAATTATTACCCGCCCGTCAAGTCCAAAGAAAGTTTCTAAATGGTACATTCTACTTAGACACGCTTACATCAATGGTTAGACCATTTTGAAATTATTACCGCCCAGAACAAGTCTTTTCGAAAGTAATCGACTTTATATTATCGTCAATTCATTGGTTACGACCGAATCGAGCTCATTTGAGATTCAAACACCCATCATAAAACACATTTTGATCACCTTTAATCACGTTTCTCCCCCCTCAAAATAAAGCATATCTATGATGTTTTGAAACAAAATGATTAAAAGATATGTTTTTCGGAAAGCATTTGGAGAGAAACTGATTTAGCATGAATTTTGGAACAAATTGTTTTATACTCCCCTTTAACGAATGCATATTTTTCATACGTAAAATTTAGAATCAATTAGGGTTTAGAGGGAGTTATCTTGGTACCAAATGAGATTTTAAAATCTTTTGAAAAATTTTGAATCAATGGTATCAGCAGATGAAGATTTTAAAAATCTTTTGAATATATTGAAGAAGAATTATCTTCATTTGTTTTAGGATAAGTTGTCGATATTTATGAAAATCGATTAAGCAGCACTTTCCTTTCTTAAAGTTCGGGTTACAACAAGTAATCAAGTAGCCATTATGTTTTTAGGAGTAGTGCTTTAAAAATATTTAAAACCTTTGATTTGGTTAAGCACTTTCCTTTCTTTGAAGCGCTGGTCCGAATGATGTGTTCGAAGCCATTATGTTGAAGTCCGGGTTTTCAGCATCAAGTATAACAAAGCCATTATTTGAAGAAATTTTGAGAAACGACATGTTTTAGAGAACAATAAAGAACTCTCGCTCGCATCTCAGACATACCCAGATCATTGTTGAATGACATTTCTAGAAACGCATGAATATCGATTATAATGAGAGACATGTCGTAGAAGAATATTTTTGAATTTTTTGATTTTATATTGTTTTTGTATTTTTTGAAAAAATTTCTATTTTTGTATTTTGCTTTTGTTGGTTTTATAAAAGAAATGGAAAATCAAAAATAAAAGATAGAGAGAATGAAGAGGTTTCGAATTGGAACCCTCCGATGAGTCGGGTTCCGAGATATTTGATCCACCGCAACCAAAGAAGAAGAGTTTTCACAAATAAGTTGTTAGAAGTACAAGATTCCTCACGGTGAGGGTGATCACTATCAACGGTTGTAGTGGTTTTGACTTCCTTATCTTGATGAGTTTCACTATTATCCGTGTTGGAGCAAGTATCAAAAATCTTTCCCAGGGGAATCCATCTAAGACCCATTGTCAAAACGCTTCCCGTGGGTTTCCACCTAAGGTAAGATCTAGGAGTTGTTTTCTTATCGTGATGAAGACTCTTTAAAAAACTATCCCAAGAGATCCACCTATTAGGTTTCTTTGATGTTCATCTTGTCGGGTTTGTTTCTATTTGGTGTCTTAGTGGATTGTGCCTCGCACTCCAGAATTATCTTTCTTGAGATATTGTAAGGCACATGCATCATGATTAGTTGAAAAGACACATTTTTTACATGTAGTACAGACAAATTCAATATTCTTGTTTAAAACAACAGCCTTTAACTTTGTCACTACAAATTTTCAAATTGACTTGTTCAAAAAGACTTAGAATTCATAGTGATGTTTTCTAAGGGCATAGCATTTTTTGCGCGAACTACTCTTAGATGTAAGCCAATCCCTAGTCTTATGTAGAGTGTTCCTAGGTAATGGTTTACTACTACTAGCGCTAAGCCTTGAAATCTTGTAAAATTCATCACCCTAGATGTTGCACCTAGAATTCGGGCTCTTTTGAGTCCTGCGGCCTTTTCCTAGCTTCTTCTAGATAGTGATTGTTGACCATGTTGTTAGAACCTACGATTCTTTAACTCGATTTTTGGTCACATTTCGTAATATTCCTAGAAATGCCGTGTGTAATCACTTTTGGTTTTTCAAAACCGCTTTTTCTTTTTCAAAACTTTTAAAATCTTTTTAAAGGGCAGGGATCATGGAGTGACTGCTTTTTGACAAATCATTTTTCTCATTTACTATTGGAGGAGGCCGAAATAGACATTTTTGGTTTGAAAACCGTTTGGAACATTTGTTTTCTCTCACCAATAGTTTTGCAAACTTAGTATCCATGCCTTTTCCTTTTAGACTTCCGCTTGAGCATCAAAAGATCATTTTGCTCTTTCATGTCCTGTAGCACGCCATACGGCTTGTCATACTTCATTCTATTTTCATCAAGTTGTTTAAAATAGGACACGTGCTTTTTCTTCAAGTTTTGCAAGAGCATTTTCATATTTTGAAACAATTGCGGAGGTCTCGCATCGAGTCTTTCATGATCTTCAACAGTAATATATGAAGATACGACAGATATCGCAGTAGAACTGATATCAATTTAACGAACTTTTTGTTTCATTACTGGCGACGAAAACTGGGAGCAGTTGTATTATTGGTTTTAGACTTGATGTTTTCAAGATACCCAATTTAGTTTTAACGCCATCTAAAAATGCTTCTAGTATCACTTGTGTTAAAAAGGATTGTTTGAAGACATTTGTCGATTTTCGAAAGAGATTTGGAAACAAAAACCGTTTCAAACCGGTTTGAAACCGGTGTTGACACTTTGTTTGAAACACTTGGTGTGGTGGAAAACGTTGATTGTTTTTTTGATTAACAAAAGTAATTCCATTAATTTTGTTCCATTTGTTATAATAAATCGGTTTAAGATCCGATTTTTGTTTCATTTTTGATCTACTCTCCCTTATAGTTCCAACGCTTCAAGAGAATCACGAACAATTATGGGTTCATGCAAAGGTTTTCCATTGTTCAACACATTCTCGAAAGATTGAGATTTCTGAGCTTTCTTGAGGAACTAAGAAGGGTCGTTACCAAGTGCCATTTTATGTGAAGTATGAAAACGCTGATTTACTTGGTTTGAAAGCATCTTGTTTGTTTTATCTGAATGACCCGTTGTGAGAAGCAAATTATCCAAAGCTTTAATTTTCTCATTTTTATCCAGAATTTCATCAAGAAGAGAATCTTCTCGCTTTGAAAATCAAGAATCAACTTTTTCTTCTCTTTTTTTCAAGATGTAAAATGCTTTTTGTTTAGAAAGTTGGTCATTTAGATCCAAATTTCCTTGTTTAAAGATTTAATTTTCAAGTGAGAATTCACATCAAGTGTGGTATACTTGATTTGCAATTCTTTTCTCTTAAAATGTAATCTCGATAACCAATTTCTAATTCGACATTTTGTTTGTATGAAATTCATAGGCTTTTATGGCCTTGTAACTTCTCAAGCTCAGCCGTCAATTTCTTATTCGCGACCTTAACCTCACATTGACCTTACTAACTTTTTCAATTTCAATGCCACACTTATTGATTAATGATTCAAAATAAGTAATGTTTCCTCATCGCCTCAAGATTTTGTGCCACACGCACTCCATTAGATCCACATATGAGTTTCGAGTTAGTATTGCTACAAACTCGTATTGTCCATGTATGTATCATAAGTAGGTGTTGATGCCACTGAATGTCGCTCGTCATGAGTTAACGCATCACATATGACATTGTTATAACATGGATCAATGATTGGTACCTCAGATACTGCATTTGCGCATAGACAGAGGTGCTGCCGAGTCGCTGTCGTGATTTTAGTCTCCTCAAGATTTTCCATGAAGATGCAGTTTGCATTGATGTCCTCTCGGTCTTCCAAATCATCCATAATAGCTTAAAAGTCATGTTCCTCGACTCAACCGCATTCCAGATTCTCGCTTTTGTGCTAACAAAGATAGCTTCTCAAGATAAGCAAAATCCTTCTTTTCGGCTTAGAGGACAATTCCTTGCCATGACCCACTTTGACAAATATAACAGCTTAATCCGATACCGATTCATATTTCCATAATCTTTAACGACCTGAGCTGCAACATTGCCATTCTCGATACCCATCGCTTCTATTCCCAACATTCTCATCCCATCCGATTTCCAACATGTTGACCGACCGATACCTCCGATACGGAACCGCCTCGACAATTTACGCATCAAGTAAAATGCTTTATCCAATAAAGAAAATATTTGTTGCAAGGTCGCTTCGGCTTTCGTGATCAAGATTCTGTTCCCGGTATTGTGGATACGGTTGTTGAATGACTTGTTGTTCTCGTGGATAGAATTGTTGTTGAGGGATACCAGCTTGTGGTTGTGGAATGTATTGTCAGAAGTTGTTGTTGTTGGAAGATGATGAGGCTTGTTGTTGTGTATACACTGTAGTTTGAGTCTTAGCAATAAGTGCCAATGGATCATGATTCTTTGCCAATCTTTCTTTACTGACTTCATTCACTTCACTTGGTTTTGTTTCGGAAAATCGCTGAGTTGATCAAAGTTCACCCGATGTAAGTCTTTTGTTTGGTTGACAATAGTGACATATCGTCCCCATTCTTCTCGAAGATTATTCAGGAACTTGATGTTTTGAACGATTGTTCAGGTGCCAACTTGTTTCTCGATAAGCTATTCATCAAAGTGCAAACCTTCCATAGTAGGATTCAATGGATTCTCTCGGTGTAGATGTAAACTTTTCCCATTCGCTAGCGCTTGTTCTCCATGTCTTGTTTACCACTGCTCCATAACATAGTCGCCTAACACGCTCCCACATATCCAAAGCGTTTCACAACCGGCTCACAGCAAAGAAATGTCTATTGGTAAACCCGCTTGACAATATGAATTGCCATGTCATCTCGACGACTTGTTTCTCGATCCTCTTCGTATTCCGATTCAAGAAGATGAGAGGATGGTGGGATTCGAGGTGTTGCATCCGTGATTTGCAGTACATGAACTTGTCGAGGCTTGAAGGGTCCATCCTGAATGGATTTAATCATGAGTTTTCCATTAGGTTTGGTCTTGATGTAACGAAGCATACGACTTGTCCATTGAAGATAACCACCTTTTTCCGACATAGGAGGACGGTTGCACCTACCGCATGAATATCTTGTTGAGTTGCCATTGATGAAGGTATGATTCGATAGTTGATGTAGGATCGATTCAACGAAAAGGTTAGGTTGATGAAGATTAAGCCCGGTTGAGGTGTATCTCGAAAGTCGATTTGTAACCTTGGTTCTAAAAAATTTTCGCCCAAAATTTGAAATTCACTATAAAAATCAATTCTAGGTCGTATGAAAAATTTGAGTTATGACAATTTTGACGCCAAATTTGACCCTAAAAATTTGAATTTAGGCCCAAAAATTTGAATTTTTGACCAAACGCTTTACGCTTAAACCAAAAATTTGAATTTCGCTAAAAATTGAACGCTTAGTTCCCTCAAAATTGGAATTTTTAACCTTATGTAGAAAAGAGCTTTTAGGGCGAGGAAAAACAGTAAAGTTACTTAGTAGGAAATGGTTACGCAGGGATGGCTTAGGCGAGGATATTATGCGTAGGAAGCTTAGGGCGTAGGATCTTACGCGTAGGATCTTAGGCTTAGGATTCCCAGTGTAGACCAAAGATTCTACGCTGTAACCTTAGCTTATGCGCAGTAATAAAAACTTAGTCGTGAAACCTACGCAGTAAGTGTGATCTTATGCTTAGAGTTCTACTCGAAGAGTTTATGCTTATGCTTAAACTTAGGTTAAAACCAAAAACCTTTACAATCGCCACAAAATGAAGGGATATCCACATTAAGTCGAAGTGTTCCACACACTTATCCGCTGGAAGCAATCGAGTAAACCGCTATAGCTCAAGAATGTGCAAAAAAAGTTATGAGTAGTAGGACCTTATGCGTAGAAGTTGACTTTCTACGAGTAGAACTAGGTTTTACCTACTGTAAAAATTTCCAACGATTCAAACGATTTCTCTTGCACGTATATCCTTAAAAACACTGAATAACCCAAAAATGTTGACCTTTTTCACCCAAAGTGCTTAGAAAAGTTACTAGTAGAAATGACCAAAGAACCAAATACGAGTTTAAAACTTAACCAAAACGCCGTAGCTTCAACTTTTGCAAAACCAAACTTTAGCACCAAATAAACCTTAAACCACAAGAATCTTGAATTTTAAGTGCAAAAATTAAAGCTTTAAGCGACAACTTTTATAACGGTTACGCCAGATAGTACCAACCTTCAAAACAAACACAAACACTCCTAAACCATTGTTAGGCGATTGATACCAATTGTTAGGACCTAAGATATATCAACCTTATCACTTTACCAAGCAAACCCAACACACCCAACACACGTAAATACCCACGTTTTGCTTTAAACACGTTAACACACAAACAACCTATGCGTGAAACCAAAGAAATAAAGATGAGAAAGAAAGATGGTGACTTGAATGATAGAATTCGTATGTATGTTTAGAGAGGTAGAGAAAAGAAGATGAAAACAATAAGTTGTATATTACTTCAAGGAAAAACACACACACACACTCAAGCACACCCCTCAAATGACATACTTGAGGGGTATTTATAGGTGGAATACATGAAAACCTAAAAGGCTTTCCTATGGGCTTCGTTGGACTTTGATTGGGCTTGGGATATATGAGCATGTATAACATACCCTAACGCTTAACCAATTAGCTTAGCCCAATCCACGAGCCCGTTGACTATTCTATCACTATATCTAACACACGCTACAAAGTTCCTAAACTTGAATGACCATCACTTCTAATAAAACTATAACAATAATCTCGCCCCGTTATCGGCCGAGACCAATCAAACCCACCTCTCTCGAGGCTAAAAATCCTCCAATACATCGGGAACCATTAATTGGGGATCCGTATCCTGCTGATTCTCGTTTTGAACTAATAGCTTTTTCATAATGATCAATGCAGATGCTTAGATTCAACGGAAAAGTTCTGTGAGCATTACAATTCTTGGTGATAAACCGGTGTCATGGCAATCGGGAAGCGGATTTTACGTCGATGTCTTCAACGTAGCGTAATATGTAGTTGCTGCCGTGTTGTGCTCAAGTCATTGGATGAGAACACAACTCAAAGACTATGGTTATGTATTTGATGTAATCCCCATGTATCGCGACAATCGAGTGCATATGCATCTCGCAGTAACTCTGCTCAACATTCAAAATCAAAGCACATCGATCTTCGATATCATTTCATCAAGGAGCACGGGAACAGTAGTACCGTTGAATTATATTTTGTGGGTAATTTAATACCAATTGGCATATTCTCACCAAAGCCTTAGCTCCCGCTAGGTTTAATGAGTTGGTCCACCGAATTGGTATGAGGTGTTTGACTCAAGAGGAACTGGATGAATTTATAAACACTTAAAACCACCAAACACTAAAACCTTTTTTGTAAATATTTTTCAAAAACAAAATACAAAAATATAAAATCCGATAAAACATCAAAAATATTCTTCTATCTATATTTTTTTAACATTGCAAGTACAATTCGTCAACACTTTAATCTTTCAAAATTCAAGATTTTCTCGATCAAGTGTTGAGGGGAGAAAGCAAATATTTTTCTTCATAAACCTTATACTTGCATGTTATCTCATATCTGTTTCTTTATTAATGGTGGTCACATTTCGTTTATCGACACTCCTAACTCATATTTATAAAACTTCATTATTTCTAACTCGAGGGGAGTGTCACAAGTTTTTTCCAAATATTCTCGCTGGTAACCAAAATGAAGTTATGGTATTTGTTGTAAATGGTTAAGGTGGAAGGACTAAACTGTCAAAAGCTCAAACTTTTAAACAAAATATCTCTTCCACATTAACTTCACCTCATTTACTTCCCAACTACCCAATCCTACGCTTAATATTCATCCGACAACCGTTTTTGATCCCCATTCAGAAGTGTTTTATCAATCTTTGGGTTAATACAAACATGGGTTTTGATTTGTTTGAAGAATCCAACGGTTCATATTGTGTTTGGGAAGATTTGTGTTCTACGCTGCGAAACCGTGAACAAAAATGCTTCATTGGTGTGTTTGGACTAATAAAAATGATGTTAAAAGGCTCAAATGTTCTTATTATAAACATTTTCATCATTCAAATCCACCTGTAAACATGAATTGACGATTTTCAATTTAGGTTCTAAGCGTAAGTTTTGGGATTTTCAATATTGAGTGTTTTTGGTTAAAAAGATTGTCATATGATGTTGTTTACAAGGTTAATTGACCATAATCATGCTTGAATCAACCCGAAACACGAATTGCCCTTAAATTGAAATTAGGTTTATGTTCTTAAGAATCGGGTATTTTTATTGGCCTTGATTTTGATGTTATAACTTGATAGATCAACTCACTATGCTTCTAGACCTTACGAAAAGTTTGGTGCAATTCCTATGGCTAGATAACTTACACGTAGAAATTAGGCCTTAGGGTTTAGGTTTACGCGTAACATATGTTCTTCGCATAATCTGCTCTAATTGAGTCTTAGTGATTAAATCCAAAAGAATTGAATGTAGATGATAATTTTGTGTTATGGTGAATTTATTTCGTGTTTCAACGCTGTATAACCTTAATCAAGGTTACTTGCCATCACGCATAAGGATCACCTTACGCGTAGCATGTTATGCGTAAGAGAAATCTTACGCGTAACGTTTACGCGTAAGGTTCAACATTGGGGACTACGCTGCGATCCCGGAAGGATATGCGTAAACAAAGAACCTCTACGCATAAGGTTGACTTACAAGTAAGCCTTACGCTGTAAGGTTCCATACGCCACTGTAAGCTCCACGCGATAAGACCTCTTTCCTACGCCGCATATTTCTTACGCCAGAAGTCAAGAACTAGGCATAAGCCTACGCTTACGCGTATAATCACTCATGTTTACGCATGCTTGCCATTTCTACGCCTAAGCCTAGTTTTAACCTTAATTATGAATTGTTACACGTGCAAACTTGTAAATAAATAAATCATAACGCCTCAAAACCAATAATGTCACTAATAAGCTTAAACGCTTAATAAGTTGTGAAAAATAAGTGAAAACTTGGACTTTAAAACTCAAAGTTAACCAATTCACGATAATTATCATGACGCCTTTGGACTATTGACAAACAAGTGACATTTGACTCAGAACAATCATCGCATATCACATTCAATAATTAGACAATAAAACCAACTGTTGACTAACGTAATGTCTTTCGATATGTTGGTTCTTTTGGCTAAATATCCTTCAAATAACGCACATGGACGCCAAATGCAAAACGTGGAAGCACCAAACGTTCACACCATTGAAGATCTCTTCCCTAATGGCTATCCAATGAAGATCGAAAAGAATAACCTTCGTGTTGATTTTGATAGTCTCACCGCCGTGAGTCTTCTTTGTCGATTGTTGTGGACATTCTAAAGAATCACCCTTATCGTAACATGCTCACCAACTCAAGCATGCTGTCGAGATCTACATTCACCAATTTGGGCATACAATGCAAAAGATCAAAGGTCAAAATGTCGGATTTCGTGACGCTCAACCACAAACAAGTCATCATTACACCAGCAGATTTAAGGGATATTCTTCTCATTCCCACCATTGAGCCAACAGAATACAATGCCACACCAACTGAAGAGGTTGTTCTGCAATTCATGATTGACATTGGTTATGACGACTCCTGAGTAATCACAAAGCATTCATACGCTGATCTTAAGAATATTCCTCGCCCATGGAGAACCTCTACATTATCATCACCAAATCCATTTCTCGACGTGACAATGGTTAAGCATCCCAAGCTCATGGAACTACAGATCTTTTGGGCTTTGGTCAACATGAAACACACAGTGAAGCTCTGATATGGGATGACATGATGTCTTTCCTCAAAAGGCTTGGCTCCAAGATCCCATATATCAGATATACCAAACTATTGATCCAAAGAGCTATAGGAATAATCGACATATCCCTTGAGACTCAATGACCCCAACAATCACTCCATGTTGTACGAGCCTACACTCACGATTTAAGGAATCGACAACAAAGAAACAAGGTGCAGTGTTGCCAGATCACCTTCTAACTGATGAAGTTAAACAACTTTATTCATACAAAAGGTATCCGTAGCGTTGATGAAGGCAAAGTAGGTTTTCTTGATGAAAAGTCCTCTGTACACCTACTAGGAAAACCGTGAGAGGCAAGGCAGGATTTTACAAGCACCGAAAAGAAAGTTTCCTAAGAGGTCACATACTCTCAAAAGGAAAGTTCCTTCTAAGGAAGCTATTCCTATTCCTATTCCCAAGCCCAACCATAACGAAAGCTACCGGATGAAAGCTATGAGGAACCGAATCGCATCAAGAGGTCACCTACTCAAAACTACAATCGATGACACTCCAACAAGAACTAAACCTCCCACCAATAATAAAAAGGCAAAGGAAAACTCCCGTGCTTGAGCATGATAAGGAAAGTTCTGAAGAAGAACCATTTGATGAGGAAAGAGAATATCAAAAGAAGTTGAAGAACCTCAAACTCAAATACCTTGCGATGAATTCTAAAGGATCAAACTTAGGCCCCGAGGGTCGAGTGGTGGAACTCAAGCCACACCAGCTTCATGCGTTAATCAACCCGATAAGGAACCGTACCACCATCACCCATGAACAACAAGAAAGGCGATTGAGGATTCCATCAACTTTGACAAAGAGGAACTTAGTACGGAAAGACCGAGAAAACTTTTGGTGAAGATACTGGGCTATGAAACGGCTAAGTCTGGAAATGATGAAGAACCGATATGATAATTTTCTTCTAGATACCCAAGACGCCCAAGGAGGAAACTCGAGCCACCTAAGGACCCCCGAGCCACCTCACATCTCCTCATCATCACTCATCTTCACTCTTCACTTCCACCATCCAAAGGAACAACAAGATCCACATCTAAATCTGTGAAGAAACCAACCGACTCTTGGATATCCCGGGCTAAGACAAAGATAGTCAAAGCTATCAAGCAAGTCAAGAAGAAATATGTGATCAACAAAAGTCAATCAACTTGCCGATTAATCAACTTTCTTCAAACAAGATAAACGAAGTTGTTGAAAGAAAGGGAGCATATCCAGAAGTTTATCAAAGGAGATTTCCAAAAGGAAATGGAGCAGATAAAGAAGAGAATATACTCACAAGTTTCTTCTACAATGTTCATGGAGTCACAAGGGAGATGTTCACCGCATGACTCTATCCTAATCTCATGAAATTGGTCAAGCAAACAATGCAAACCACCCCAGTAAAGATGACGATCAATCCAATGGAGCTCGCAGTTTTCTCTCGATGTTGAGTTGATTTCCGGTGCTACAAATGTTCAACGACCGAACTTTCACCTCTAATTTAAAGTAAACTATTTGAGGCACTACCGAATATCAACTCAAGACTTCATACAAGGAACCAAATAAAGGCCTAAGCGCCCAAGAGACGATGATGATAAGGATAAAGATAAAGATAAAGAGCCAAACGCTCAAGAAATCCGTGAATCATCATCCATGCTTCCACCCCCAAAGGACTCCAACTCAACAACGATCTCCTCCACGCCTCACAAAAACCTCGGACTCGAAGTTACCACCTTAGACAGAAAACCAGGATCACTTCGAGTATAATCGTGGTAACGATGAAGAGACACCAAAACAACAACAACAACCCACTCTCTCCGCTTCAACAAAGAAACCAAGATCCTCATCTAGGCCAAAGAAGAAGAAGACGCCTAAGTCCGATGTCGCCTCATGGCTAGACAAAGATGACACCGAAGTTTGAATGGTTCTCTACACTTGTTGATGCTACTTCCACCTAACCGATGATCAAGATATGGTAGAAGGTCTAACATTGGAGCATGCTAAGTTACTTCAAGAGAAGTTTCGGGTGAAGAATATGACCAAGTCGAGTTAAACGCATCAAGAATGAAGCTTTTCAATTGCTCAAAGAGATACCGGAAAGTGCTATCGAAGTTGAATACCATCTTGAAAACATAGCACGAGCCATGTCTAACAACATCGATTGGCTCAACCCTAAAGCTAAAATTGACTTCACACGAAAAGACAATGCTCCATACTACACCGACCGACCTGACCTCTACCAACGACACAACCAAAGATCAACCTAAGATTCCATTCCGCTACTTCTTCAACAATGACTTAGAATTTCTTCTACATGGTAGCGATGGTTCAAAGAAATACGCTGCATCACTTACACTTCCGCTCCTCGGCGACCATATACTCCAACCGCATAGCCATCAAGAAAAGGCTACTCACATATTTGCCAACAAGGAACGGTATGACATCGATGCAATGTATGGGATTCACCATTGGCCGAATCAAGAATCTACTACAAAGTTGCCGTGTTCGAAAGTCTAAACATGAAGTGCAAGTGATAAAGGGATCGTTGTTGCTTAAAGATGTAGCTCTCTTCTAAATGGGATTACACTTTCCTCAACAAAATCGTGGTCAAAAGACAAGATGAAAGGGACTATGATTTCTGCGGAAGCGGATTTTAGAATTTGTCTCTCAACGACATTGAAGATCTCAGATCTTGCCAAGGTACAGTGGACGAATGAGACAATTCTCGATGAATCCAACCTGAATACATCAAGTCCTTGCTAATCTTCATCGGCATAGTGATCCAGAACGTAGAAGATCCGCAACTTGCCGTTGAATCAGACACACGTGTCAACCTCACCGCACTCTCCTAGAACTTCCTCGACATCCACCATCTTCCACAATACACTCTCATCAGAAACCGCTTGAGTAGTTTACCAGTGAACTTCATCACAACTTTGATGGCTAGAGATCTTCATAAGTTTGGAGATCACATACTAAAGAAAGTCGTGACTTAGCTTATAGGTTAAAGGCTTATACAGAAGGCATTGGGTCACAAAAGAGATGGAATTCTCGTGAGATACGAGGATGTGAAGAGAATCAACGGATTGATGAAAGGTTATTCAAGGACTAGTTGTAACTTTGGATTTGTAGGTGGTTGTCCCGAGATTACCTCACAGGCTATCAACGCCAGCCACTCGAGATAATTATGGACTTCCTCAATCCCCTCGTACCCCTTAAGCGCTTCATTTTTCAATATTGATTTGGATGTGTGATTGTTTATGACAATGGCTTGTGCACATAGCAAAGGTACAACCCGTTCTTGTAATGAAAGGACCCTGTGGTACTTTCCACAATCCTATAAAAGGAGTAAAGCTTCTTACTTTAAGTAAAATTTATCAAAACTTTCATTTTTTAAAGTTTTGCTCAAAAGAACAAGTACTTCCCCTTATGATTTTCAAAACCTCAAAAGTTTATATCACTTGTTGAGGGAGAGTATTTGTCAACCAAAATCTTTTATTCACGAAATTGTTCTTCGTATAAATCTTCCCACAAAACTCAAAATGGTCATATTCCATATCAAAATCTCATCAAAAATAACATCTATATGTCAGTTTGAGGGGGAGAAAAATTATGTGATAAGAAATATGTTGTGAAATTGCAAATGAATCTTTGTGCTACAGACTTAACCAATGAATTGACGATATCTTAAATCTTAGTAACTCGAAAAGACTTGTCCAGGACGGGTAATAATTTCAAGCTAGTTCGCTAGTGATGTAAACGTGTCTCGCAAAGGACTTGTCCGAGTAGAATGTACCATTCGAGAAACTCTTGGTAGACATGAACTTTGACGGGTTTGACAACCTTTCAAAGCTTGTACACACCTTCAAGATAGTTATTAGAGCTAGTTGCCACCTAAAAACTGACAATGTAACTCTTTAACTATACGAACCGTGTCTCGTGGGGATTGTCTATCTTGAGTTGATCAATTAAAAGGCTTCACCATGCAAATTGGCCGTATAAGCATGTGCGAGGGGGAGTATTTGAAAATAAAAAACTCTCGAAGTGTTTCAAAATGTTTCTTATTCATAAACACTTTGAGAAATTTTTCAAGAAATCGGTTTTATGGCAATGGAGTTATAAGGTGATTAAGGTTAGGAATAATCGTCCTATGATCCACCAGAGTCGGAGGGATCTACCCAAGGACACTACCAATAGTTAGAATTAGAAGTCCTTAGGTATGATTGGTATGTGCTAAAACACACACCTTTTCTTTATCAAAATAGACCCAAAATAACCAAGAAAGAGCCGTTTATTGCTAATATTTGTTGTTTCTTGAGTTTGTGCTTACCGATATGGATATGTAAACACGCAAAAAGGAACCAATCGCATAAACCGGTAACGGAGAGATTAAGAGAGCTTAAGTCGGTTTCCAAGGTCGAATTATGCATTTATGAAGATTTCTAATCTTTGAGGATGATTTGTGAAGATTTGATCAAAGTTTGAAGAAATGTCAAATGGTCCCCTAACTTTCTAAAATGATAGAAAAACACCTCAAGTTTCAAAGTTGCAAATTCAGTCCCTGTTCTATTAAAGATTGACAAAGATGGTCCTTGGAGGATATTTTCAGATTCACATGATTGGTCCCTCAAATATCCGGATATACACATTAAGTCCCTATGGTTACCATTTGGATCATTTGTCTAGTCCATATATATATCCAATATCCAATCCTAATATCCTAAGTCCAAAAACACTAAACCATGGCCCAATAACTTACTATCCAATCCAACTTAACACAACCCTATTATTATAACCATCTACCCAAACCCGCTACTTTACCCAAACCCGTCAAATCTTTGAGTTAATATATAAAATAAAACCAAAGCCGCTTTACTCCCCGCTTCTTTCTCCCCAAACCAAACACACCCATTTACCCACACCATTTTACCATCACCCAAACACTAAACATTGTACTAAGCATCTTCCTAAGCTTCTAGACACTGGACTTGTCGATAGGATGCATACGTGGCAATATGGAGTCTCCTTATTGATACTTACACCTCATCAAAGACAAATGGAGCATTGTGATTGGATGAAGTGACGATGGATTGAATGTGTGGTCACAATGGACTTCTAGCATCTTCCTAATAATGGGATCCCAAGCTCAAGGCATCAAGCTATTTAAAGACCTCTCAAGTCACATTGTATTTTGTCCAATTTCTATGTTTTTAGGAAATTGTTACCAATTAATTTTCATGTCATTTACTGTTTTCAATTAGTTAAATATAGTTGTAATCTCGCCATTGTAAACCCATTTTCATTAATGATATTTAAGTACTTCTCATTAATCCAGATAAATTGTTCATCCTACTGATTCTGCTTAAAGCTCTATTACTGTCTTAATAAGCTCAGAAAGCTTATTCAAGCTTTATGAGCTTAGTTGTCGCTAAACTTAAACCGCATTTTTTCTAAAAAGTCAACAATAGTCAAACTTTTGTCAAAATTGATAGTCAAAGTAATTTGTGGTAAATTTTTGGTTTAAATTGCTTTTCTCGTTAAGATTTATGCTTATGAAGGTCAGTCATTCGATTCAATGAGGTTTTAAGCTTTAGTGCAAATTGAGTTTTCCTAAAGTAGTGTTTGGATTGCTTGTTTAAACTGAGCTAGAGGGTATTTTGTAGCAGTAGATCAGTGGTTTTAGGCTTGGTATGGTTTATTGAGTTAATAGATGTCCTTGTTTTGCAGCCTATTACATTAAAAGTCAAAAGTTTGATCTAATCGCCTTAAGCTTTTCCTCGTTAAATCTGACCTAATCATTGCATATAGGTTTTAATCGAGAAGTAGCTTGCTAAAGTTTCATTTCATCATTATTCATCCATTTCGGTCTTTCATTTGCATTTGAATCTCAAGAAAGTCAAACATCATAATCTTTCATAAGTCAACGGTTAAAACTAATTCTAAGGATATTGCACCTTGTGCGCTTGTCAATTCAAGTAGTTAAGATCTCATTTTTGGTCTATAAGCGCCTGCAGGTGGTCTACTTATGTCAACTTTTGGTTTTCATTTTGGCTTATTGGATAAGTAGTTGCATAAGCTCAAACTAGGTGCCTGCTATCGCCGTGATCAACAAAGAACTGTCCCAATATGCAAACCTTTTAGTTTGATCTCTAACTCCTTCAATACTAGTCCTTATTAGTGAAACTCGATAAGTACTCTCTACTATGTGGGCTTGAGTCCACATCTGTTGGTTTTCCCTTTAGCTTATTGGATAAGCACTAGAAATGACCTTAAAGTAGGGGTCGTAGCTATATTATTTTGCTAAGTGGTCATTTAGATTAGATCTAGGTAGACTGCTAATTAGAGGATAGGAGTAGTTGCAAATGGTTTCTTTAGAGTAGTTATAGTATAGTTTAAGTTCTGTAATCATTTGGTGTCATTTAGTGCTTATTTGCTTATTCATAAGAGCTTATTTCACAACAGTTTGCACTACAGCTTCAGTTTCTTTCACATAAGCCCATGTTTTCTTATTTTTCATAGATCCAGAATAAGATTTTAGAATTTCTCTGTAGTTTTCATAATTTTTGGTCACTATTTACTATTTTTCTTAAATAAAAACAGTTTTTAATCATTTTAAAATAGCTTTTATTGCAAATATTGAGAAAAGTTCCAAAAAATAATTTTTCAATTTTAATAGATTAAGATAAATATAAAAAGCATAAAAAATATTTTTCCCTATTTTTCCTCTTTTATTTGGTATTTTTCATAATTTAAATTAGATTTAAATAGATTTAAATTCATAGAAAATAGAAAATTAATCTGAAAAATAAAAATTTAGTTTTGAAAAGTCTCTTATGTTATTTTAGATTTTTAGAAATTAGTTTCATAATCTTCCCCTTTGTTTTTATAATTTCTAGTTATTTAGTCTTATTTTTAAAGTTAAAAATTAGTTTTTAATTAGAATAAATTCAAGAAAATTCCTAAAAATTAATTTTAATTCATAATTAGTTTTCTAATATCATTTTTAGAATAAAGGTAATTTTAGGTTATTTTTAGGACTTAGAATAGACGTTATTGCTTTTTATTCGCGTTTCGTTTTAATCCCGTTTTGCGTTTTAGTGTAGAATTGAATAGTTTGCCATAATTCTTAGGTTTTCCCCATAGATTTCATTTCCATATGCTTTCCTTATCCCGTAGTTTAGATAACATCATTTTACCCCTTCTCGTTATTCAAACCCATAATTGAGACGAGTTGAAATTCCATTCAACCTCGTCGGAACGATCTCTTGCTCAAACCTAACACGCTTTGAGTTACCCGCATACTATATACACTTCATCTATTGATCGTCCAACCGCTTTAAGTTTCTTACGGTTAGTCATTCACAAGTGGCTAGCTTGTGTGAGTAAGCTTGACGCTTCACTAATATCAATTTTGGCGCCGGGCACGGGAGGGCCAGGCGAAGTTTTCGTATTCGCCTCAATCATGTGCATTTGAAGATCCTTCCAAGTGAAGTTACCGTCATTTTTGTAAATATATATCTTTTCAAAACCCAAAAGATTTTCCTTTTCAAAATATGTTTTCTAAAACCCAAAAATATTCTCTTCTTTACCCTCGAACCAATTCTTTATCTCTTCACCCTCTTATTAGTATAATTCTTCTCGATGTCTTCGTCTTACCATTATGATTGTCAATGGTGTGGTAGACCTCAAAATGGTGGGAATTGTCCTGTTGTAGCATTGTGAATACGGAAACGAAGTTTGTCTACGACCAAATCCCTACAATGATACGACCGATTTCCTCAACCAATCCCCATACCATGAGACGGAGTCATACTCATGTGAGTACTGTGGAGGTCCTCACCAAGGTTTTCAATGCCAAACTCAATATAACGATCGAACCTTTGGTTATGAACCTTATCCATATACTTCACCAAACCCGCCACAACAATCATATCGTAGAGTATTGTGGAGGTCCGCACTTTAATTCCATTGTCAAATGCATCCAATTGTTTACGAGCAAGTTCCTTATGACTATTCTTATGACCCACCTCCACAATACCAAGAAATTCAACCACAACCTCCGATAATTTCTCCATAAATTCAAAGATGTTTTAAAATACTCGAAGAATTTGTTAATGAACATGTCAAGATCGAGCATCTCGAAACGAAAAGATCTATGTTAGAATTACTCAAGAAAAACGAAAATGTATTGAAAAGTGTCTTGAAGAAATACAATTGAGGAGCAAGCACTTAAAAGACGCGTCTGATGGCTCGAGACTTACATTGATGATGATGATGAGGATTCCATCCAAATGAAATAATATTATGAAAGTTTGCTCACGAACCCACTCCCCGCTTCTCGAGCCTTTCATTTCGACCCTTCCCCTTCACTCACCGCTGAGAGAAGTGACGCCATTTTGGAAGAGGTCGATGATTCTATTTCTTCAAACATTATTGAACCCGTTGACTCTCTCATAATGGGGGACGAGCCTCTTAGTACTATTCCGAAAACGGAATCTTCTTGTGTTGAGAGCCTTATCCCAATCCCAAGAGAGTCCGAGGTTGTAGATGCTATTTGTGATGAGCTTTGATATTTCAATGATCATGATGAGATGTTTTCATTCCGAGGATGTATCCATAAAGGATTGTGATTCGCCTTATGTGATTCTCTTGACATTTCCGAGGTTACTTCCGGGATTTTCTCAAATCCACTTTTCGAATTCAATAATGACTACACCTTTTGTGAAGTTAATCCTTTTTTCGACCAAGATTTTGAGTCCGATTCAGAGACCACAACGGAAGTGGTGGATATTGCTAGCTCTCAGAGCACACTACTTGTCCCATCTCTCGTTTCACCTTTCTTTCTCCCATGTGATGTTATGCAAGATGAAGAAAGTGATGAACTCTAATCAAGATATTATGGAGATTGATGAATTGACTAAAGTGGTTGATGACGATATTCTTGATAACCTCCTTATGATTCTCGATATGGAAGAAATCGATTTATTTCTTGATGATCCATTACCACCGGTATTGAGAGTGACGGTGCCTCTAATCAAGATATCCTTTTTCTTGAAAGCTTGCTTAATGATGATTCTCCTCCTCTCGTTGAGTCGACCCTCACTTATCCCGCTGAGCACACATGTGAGGACAAGATTTTCAACCCCGGATACGCGCTTGATGAGTTTTATGCTAAAAATGTCATTCGAGATAAGGATCCTCCCTTGGATGCCTTCATGTTTGAGCCTATAAGAAACACCTTTCTATACCATGAGCTCCCGACTTCTTTGGAGTATTCTCTTATCGATCCTTCATCCTTCGTCCGCCAAGAAAACCGCCGGATGATGGATCGATCTTTCATATGCCTTTATGTGAGTTTGAGGAGTCATTCTTTATGTGCCGAGCCCGACATTTTCTTTCCCTCCCAAACCACCCGGCCTCATTCTTTCGAATGAGGACACCGCTTTTTGACCCCGTATCTCTACCATTTTCTTCCCAAGGACAAATGAATTGGGATCGAAGTCAGCTAGCGAATCGGTAATCAAAACAAGTAGCGCTTCGTGGAGGCACCCCATGCTTATCTCTCTATCTTCTTCTATTTTCTAATAAGTGACAAGGGTTCAGCTCTTCAATTCTCGTGTTTGGTTGTTTGTGATGTTGTGTGTAGGATTTTCCCGATATGAAGACTCTCGTGCTTGAAGTTTGTCATTTTCTACTGAGTTTCATGATCGACGATGGAAACCGATATCCTAATCTTATCGACTAACGTTTATCTTCTAGCATACTTAATAAACTGCTTTTAGATTTTCGCGGATACCTTGCTTTAAACATTGAGGACAATGTTTCGCTCTAGTCCGTAGGGTAATCTTCGATTTGATTTGACCGCACTTGCTTGTTTTTCGTCGTTTTTCTCTCGTAACCCCGTTTTTCCTTAGAAAATGTAAAATTGTGCAAAAATGAGAAAAATTTTAAAAAAAATCAAGCTTTTGTTAAGTCTTTTTGATTGAAAAGTTGGCTAGTCTCTTAGACAAGAAGCTATAAAATGCGAATTCTAGCTCATAAGGCCAAGATTTTGCAAGTTTACCTGAGTGACTTTAAATATGCATGACTTGATTTCATTAGACGAAGCATTTGCTAAGTTAATATATGTTTTGACACCTTGATTGACTTTCCACTGGTGAGAGTAGGAATAGAATTCGACTTGACCGCGTGTTGAGCCCTAGCTTGTTCCCTTAACCATAGATAACCTAAAATTATCGGCTAAGCATCTACGATCTCATTATTTGGGATTTTAAATTTGCAGAGATCGAGAAATGATAGAGTTACTTATGAGTTTAGATGCTAAGCCTGGAGTAGTTGGTTCTCTTTAGAGCCCATCGAAGGTACTTATGGCTTTTTGTTCCTACAAAATTGTTTCACCCCATATCTGCTAATGAATAATTAGAGATGTCAAGTTTTGGCTTAGTTAGTTCTTTATCTTCTTAAAAGAATCTTTGTTTTAAAAATTGGGTACACATCAAGGATCCGTAATGAATAAGCAATAAGTAATAAGTGATATGTGAAATGTAATAAGTAAAGTTGTGAGTGCAAGTGTTCGAGATCGGACCCTTGGATCTTTAGTCGATTGAGTGAGGTCTTAGCCTAGCTGTACCGGATCCTCATTTCATGAAGCCTATAGTCTTGAATTACCCCGTGAAGCTCGTGGTTCACGTACCATATAAGTAAAGGTATAAGTGCAATATATATTTAAAAAAAAAAAAAAAAAATGAATGAAAAAATGAAAATGAAAAATAAAGTATAAGTGAATAAAAATTCCTTGATGTGGACCTCATTTTTACGACAATGGTTCTTGAGAGAAGGCGGATAACTAATTATCGACTTAGCTTTGTATCTTTATCTGAATAAAAGTTATCGAAACGAGAAATTTGAAGAAATTCATTTCTCACAAAAATAAAAAAAATCTAGAGGAAAATAGGAAAATGGGAGCAAAAGGTAATTACACAAGTAACTTCCATGGGTAGTGTTAGCATCTAGAATCATATTTAACAATGATTTCAGTTTTACGCTTAGTTTGGGGACTTGTGAAAAATCGGGATCATGTATTCTATCCTAGATGGTCACTTCACTGTGTTGTGTTTTCTAACTCGCGGATCCTAACGCGGTCGCTTGAAAAATGTTGGAGTTATTGATCGACATGAAAGTTCAACAAACCGTCATTCATAACCGGAATGTGCTTAACCGTAATATCTATATGAGAAATGAAAGGTAACAGCTTTTAGAATTAAGGCTTTCTTAATCTCTTTGAGAACATTGACTACTTCTTCTCTAATTGGTTTGTCGAAGTTTGAAGTTTTTACGGTTAGTCATTCACAAGTAGCTAGCTTGTGTGAGATAACTTGACGGTTTGGACATATCAATGGTTTAGTAGAAAGAGATTGAAATCCTTGGTTTTAGAAGAGTGAGTTGATTGCATCATGCTGAGGACACTAATGGTTTCGTCTGGGTATTTTGGTATGTGCTAAAACACATACCTTTCTTTATCAAAATAGACCCAAAATAACCAAGAAAGAGCCGTTTATTGTTAATATTTGCTGTTTCTTTGAGTTTGTGCCTTGTCGGTATGGATATGTAAAAACACGCAAAAGGAACCAAATCGACATAAATCCAAGCACGAGATTAAGAGAGCTTAAGCTGCTCTGAAGGTCGAATTATGCATTTATGAAGATTTCTAATCTTTGAGGATGATTTGTGAAGATTTGATCAAAGTTTGAATAAATGTCAGAAATGGTCCCTGAACTTTCAGAAAATGACAGAAAACACCCTCAAGTTTCAAAAGTTGCAAATTCAGTCCATGTTCTATTAAAGATTGACAAAGATGGTCCTTAGAGGATATTTTCAGATTCACATGATTGGTCCCTCAAATATCCGGATATACACATTAAGTCCCTATGGTTACCATTTGGATCATTTGTCTAGTCCATATATATATCCAATATCCAATCCTAATATCCTAAGTCCAAAAACACTAAACCATGGCCCAACAACTTACTATCCAATCCAGTTAACACAACCCGGTTATTATAACCATCTACCCAAACCCGCTACTTTACCCAAACCCGGTCAAAATCTTTTGAGTTAATATAAAATAAAACCAAACGCGCCTTTACCCTGCTTCTTCTCCCCAAACCAAACACACCCATTTACCCACACCATTTTACCACCACGAAAACACCAAACATAGTACTTAGCATCTTCCTAAGCTTCTAGACACTCTGACTTGTCGATAGATGCATCGTGGCAATATGGAGCTCTCCATTGGATACGACACCTCATCAAAGACAAATGGAGCATTGTGATTGGATGAAGTGACGATGGATTGAATGTGTGGCTGTCAATGGAATTCTAGCATCTTCTGAATGGGATCCCAAGCTCAAGGCATCAAGCTATTTAAAGACCTCTCAAGTCACATTGTATTTTGTCCAATTTCTATGTTTTTAGGAAATTGTTACCAATTAATTTTCATGTCATTTATCATGCTTTCAATTAGTTAAATATAGTTGTAATCTCAGTTTTTCATTGTAAACCCATTTTCATTAATGATATTTAAGTACTTCTCATTAATTCGTATTAAATTGTTCATCTCAGTTGATTCTGTTTAAAAGCTCTCATTATCGTCTTAATAAGCTCAGAAAGCTTATTCAAGCTTTTAAGTAGCTTAGTTGCTTAAACTTCCTTAAACTGCATTTTTTCTAAAAAGTCAACAATAGTCAAACTTTTGTCAAAATTAATAGTCAAAGTAATTTGTGGTAAATTCTGGTTTAAATTGCTTCGGTTAAGATTTATGCTTATGAAGGTCAGTTCATTCAGATTCAATGAGGTTTTAAGCTTTAGTGCAAATTGAGTTTTCCTAAAGTAGTGTTTGGATTCCTTGTTTAAACTGAGCTAGAGGGTATTTTGTAGCAAAGAGATCGTGGTTTTAGGCTTGGTATGGTTTATTGAGTTAATAGATGTCCTTGTTTTGTTCTATTATATTAAAAGTCAAAAGTTTGATCTAATTGCCTAAGCTTTTCCTGTTAAAATCAAGGATCGAATCATTGCATATAGGTTTAATATCAGTAGAAGTAGCTTGCTAAAGTTTCATTTCATCATTATTCATCCATTTCAGTCTTTCATTTGCATTTGAATCTCAAGAAAGTCAAACATCATAACTGCTTTCATAAGTCAACTGTCAAAATCAATTTGTGCGCATTACTTACCTTGTGCAAATTGTCAATTCAAGTAGTTAAGATCTCATTTTTGGTCTATAAGCACCGCTAGGTGGTCTACTTATGTCAACTTTTGGTTTTCATTTTGGCTTATTGGATAAGTAGTTGCATAAGCTCAAACTAGGTGCTCTGCATCAAGCTTTCTCATCAACAAGAACATGTCCCAATATGCACTTTTAGTTTGATCTCTAACTCCTTCAATACTAGTCCTTATTAGCCAAACTCGATAAGTACTCTCCGCTAGGTGGGCTTGAGTCCCACACTGTTGGTTTTCCCTTTAGCTTATTTGATAAGCAGCTAGAACAGCTTAAAGTATGGGGTCAGGTAGCTTATTTTGCTTAAGTGGTCATTTAGATTAGATCTAGGTAGACTGCTAATTAGAGGATAGGAGTAGTTGCAAATGGTTTCTTTAGAGTAGTTATAGTATAGTTTAACTTCTGTAATCATTTGGTGTCATTTAGTGCTTATTTGCTTATTCATAAGAGCTTATTTCACAACAGTTTGCACTACAGCTTCAGTTTCTTTCACATAAGCCCATGTTTTCTTATTTTTCATAGATCCAGAATAAGATTTTAGAATTTCCCTGTAGTTTTCATAATTTTTGGTCACTATTTACTATTTTTCTTAAATAAAAACAGTTTTTAATCATTTTAAAATAGCTTTTATTGCAAATAATTGAGAAAAAGTTCCAAAAAATAATTTTTCAATTTTAATAGATTAAGATAAATATAAAAAGCATAAAAAATATTTTTCCCTATTTTTCCTCTTTTATTTGGTATTTTTCATAATTTAAATTAGATTTAAATAGATTTAAATTCATAGAAAATAGAAAATTAATCTGAAAAATAAAAATTTAGTTTTGAAAAGTCTCTTATGTTATTTTAGATTTTTAGAAATTAGTTTCATAATCTTTCCCTTTGTTTTTATAATTTCTAGTTATTTAGTCTTATTTTTAAAGTTAAAAATTAGTTTTTAATTAGAATAAATTCAAGAAAATTCCTAAAAATTAATTTTAATTCATAATTAGTTTTCTAATATCATTTTTAGAATAAAGGTAATTTTAGGTTATTTTTAGGACTTAGAATAGACGTTATTGCTTTTTATTCAAGCTTCGCTTAATCCCGCTTTTTGCTTTTAGTGTAGAATTGAATAGTTTGCCATAATTCTTAGGTTTTCCCCATAGATTTCATTTCCATATTTATCCCGTAGTTTAGATAACATCATTTTACCCCTCTTCAATTATTCAAATCCAGATAATTGAAACGTGAGTTGGAAATTCCATTCAACCCTCGTTCGAACGATCTTGCTCTCAAACCTAACACGCTTGAGTTACCCGTATACTATACTACACTTCATCTATTATTGACGTCGTCCAACCGCTTAAGTTTCTTACGGTTAGTCATTCACAAGTGGCTAGCTTGTGTGAGTAAGCTTGACGTTTCGACTAATATCAATGATTATAAAAAGGAGAAAATGAGAATCGGAGAAAGAATGAGTTGAATAATTAAAAAGAAAAGCAAAGAAAAGGGTGAAAAGAAATAGCCCTCCAGATTATTCAACTTAGGCGTAAACCGGGTTCAATTATATGCTACCGTTGTCACTTGATGACACCGATTGAAAGATCAAAGTCGCCATGGACCCAAGACGATGCACTAAACCTTCATAGCCACTCAAGTTTCTCTCAAACGTGCTTGTTTCATTCTCACAGGGAACCCTACGTGAAACTATCGGCTTCTTAGAGATTGCCGGTATTGAAGAAGGAGACCCTCTCTCCTAGTCTCCACTCAGAAAACCAAAGCGCACTATTGAGTCTAGAGCCACGAGATTCACCAAAAGATCTCTTAGGTACACTTGACATTTTATCACTTGACGCTCAAACAATAAGGACGAAGTGATACATTATCGCGGTCCTTCAAAGATCTTAACAACTGCCGAGAACATTTATGAGAGGTTCACACATGTGATCCTCGATTGAATGGAAACTCCCGCCAGGTCAACATCAAACATCCCCGCATACAGTCACTTCGTAACTCCCCGTGGATTACGCTTAGTGTGTCTCAAACGGTCTACAGTCGTGAGGTGATGCTTCTCGAGTACCTCAAATGACTCATTCGAATCAGTAGGTGTATTTCGTACATCGCGTTATCTCACTTGTAGGACTCAGTCAGAATGTACTTTTGTGATAATTAGAGTTGTGTTTTCACACTATGCCGTTAACACTCGGGTTCAAACTTGTAAGTGCTTTGAATCCGCTATCACTAACCATTCTTATGTTTTCTTCTTATGGAAGCTCGAGCTGGACCGGGATCGTATGTGATTCTTCACGAGCTCATACCAACAACATCACTAATGGAAGTTCTCTCAAAAGGCAACACAAAGTCGGAATGATTCTTCATCATGTCAAAGAATCTACAAAGTTTAAAGACTAAGAGAACTACATCAAGATCAAATCCAACGCCAAAGCGTGTGAGCATGTTGGAGAAAGACGGAGACACCGGAGCAACGGGCGCACTGATGCGCATAACAACAACATACTATCACTACCATCACAAAGAACAAAGATCAAAGAACAAAGAAAATGATGACGCCAAAGCGTAACCTTTCAAAGGAAACAATTTCTCCACACTGGGGAGATTGTTCGAATCAAGGCACTTCTCCTCACAAGAAAGAAGAATGTCGAGACGCCAAAGCTACTATTACATCAGCACCTTCAACGTTTATATTATCAATCACTAACACTTAGGAGGAGATTGTTGAAATCACTCCTAAACTAGTATTCAAGTGTTAGTTATTAATATGTAATAGTTAGCTTAATATAGATTTTATGTTAGTAATCATGCCAAGGCTTATGTAGAAAGCCCATGAGCCTTGGCCCAAGCCCATAAAGGAAAGGAAGGGAACTTGCATGTTGCCCTAGTTCCTTCCTATAAATAATGCTTGTAAACCCTCACTTGAGGGTTGGTTGTTCAATTCACTCATTCACTCTTACGCATAACTCTTTATATTATCATACGTGTGTGTGTGTGTTTGTTCATCTGATCTCTTCTTCTCTATTTCTTATATTGATGCTTGTGTTATGAATATGGGAACCTAACAGTAGGAGTAGCAAACGCGTGTGGCAAAATAGTTTGGTGACCCAAAGATGCCCCTAAAGATCCACCCGTAGCTTGCTGAACTGTCGTAGGAAACTGACCTGTCAAACCATATTGAGCCGGTGCGGGTCCAAGAATACCGGCTGTGTTAAGTTGAACTAGAGCAGAAGGTTGAACCTGAGGTGTGGACTGACCCGGGTAGGTGGCCTGGGGTTGCTGAATCGCCTGGTAGTGCGGAAGTTAAACCAATGTTGTGGACTGACCTGGGTAAGGTTGAACTGTTGGTGGACCTGTCAAACCATAGAAGGTTGGGTTCACGAACTGGGTTGAAACTAATTGGCCAGAGTGTATTGATGGGGTTCCAAAACCTGGTGTACTAGCATAAAACGCAACAGGAGGTGTGGGAGTAGAAATATTATTTTGTCCATGCACCTGAGGAATATTGCTTGACCCATGGCATCTCATTTTGGCTAAAAGGTGTTGGAAATGATTGCAAATCATTAGTAGATAAAGTATTGGTTGACGGTTGAGGTTGACGAGGGCCACTGTCATGCATACCATTGTGCAAGTATTTGCATGATGCTCCAAATCGACAAGATCCTTTGCTCCAATGGAGACACGGCTTGTGAACTTTTTCCATTGAGGAGGATGAGCGACGAGTGTTAGACCCGGTGTTGGCCAATAACACCATTAGAGAGGTTGTTGTGGAATCAGACAAGGTATCTTGACCGCGATCCTTTTGACGCATTTCCTCCATGGTAAGAATGGACCTAACTGTTTTGAGATCGGGAAAGGGATCCCGATGAGCTATTATGGTGGCCACGTTATCGTACCTTGCGGGCAAACCTTCTAAAGCAAATGTTACTGCATCATCATTGTCCAAACTCGACCTAAGGCTATTCATTATTGTTGCAATGGATTCGATTTTTCAAAAATATGCATCAATACCCATATCACCAAGTTTCAAAGATCGTAACTCCGCTTTTAAAGCAATTGAGCAGGTTCGTTTATTGTCAGAAAAGATGGCAGCTAAAGTGACCCATGCATCTTTAGCCATTTTAGGGTTTTCAACAACTAAGTGTTGTTGAAGGGTTTTAGAAACAGTAACAAAGATCCAAGAAAGGAGAATGGAATCAACCTTCAACCACTCGGCATCATGGAGTGGTGAGGTGCTTGTAGTTGCCTCCTGTCCACTCTTGGTTTCAAGATGATCCAAAATCAGATTTCCGCGACAAAAGTGGGTGAAGAAGTACACCCATGATGAGTAATTCATCTCATCCACATTGAGTTTAACGGGGATGATGTTGTTAAGATTAGTGATGGCCATTAGTTATCGGAGAGAAGGATAGTCATGATTGAGAGGGTTTTAAGGATAGGGGAAAATACGGGGAAGAAGAGTAGAGAACCTAAACCTAAGTAAAGATAGGGGAAATTAAGCAGCGGATTTTTTAGGGTTTGTTTTAGGGGTGGGAGAATACTACTGATACCATGTAGAATGGTGTGCTTGATTGATTACACACCCCAAAACCGAGATATACAAATACATGAGAAACCCTAGGAGATTATGGGCTTTAGCCCAATCATAAAGTAACAGTACTATACAAATTACTTATACAAATACATAATACATCGTGATTATTTAGTTGTTTATTCGTGATAGAACTAACATTCACCGTTCCCATATAACGTGTAGTGTGAGCATCCCTTAGAGACAACTTACTTTAGTTGTTATTGTTAGATAATAAAGGTCCATTGGCCTGACCCACTTGTTTAGGCCCGTTTAGTTGCTAGGGTTAGGTTAGTTACTTTTCTATATAATGTTTTGTAATCTTTATTGTTTAGTTGAATCTGATAATATAGTTTTCTGATTCTCTTTGATTTCTACATGGTATCAGAGCCAGGTTAAAGATGAAGAAGAAAAGAAAAAAAAAATTCCGTTTAGTTTGCATCGTTTTATTTGTTCCGAAGTTTTTTTTAATACTCCGTGTAGAAATCAAAGAGGGAATACTGAAAACTATATTATCAAATTCAACTAAACAATAAAGATTACAAAACATTATATAGAAAAGTAACTAACCTAACCCTAGCAACTAAACGGGCCTAAACAAGTGGGTCGGGCCAATGGACCTTTATTATCTAACAGTTATAAGGTTTTCAAGCAAGTCAGCAAGATTTAAGAGGGTTACTCTTCTTAGTTATTCTAGTAACAAATGTTAGTAATTAAGTGTTAATTATTTGTTAATCTATTATCATCAAACTAGATCATTCCGCTGCGTACTTGTGATAATAAAGGTTATTAGTTTGCTAAATCCCAACATAAACAATCTCCGTGAAGTGACGCAAAGCCTATTAAATGATGCATAGAACAGTCGTGGATTGAAATTCTTAATTAGTATATCCATAAATACTACTTTGATAAATGTTTTGTTTGTGCGATCAAAAGTTTCTTACTTACGCATGATACCATCTTATTTTATAACAAAGCATCGGTTGTTGATCATGTACTTAATATTGAAGTAATGGATATGGCCAACCGCAAGCCCCAGGAATAGGTGTAGGGGCAGTAGTGCACCAGAAATTTGCAACCATGACGTATTGACTTATATGAAAAAATTTGAGGTCATTTGTCAAGACCAACGAGAATAAGTAAGAAATGTTTTTTATGTGATGAAGGTTTAAATATCCAAAGGTTCATAAACTCATGTTTGAAGTATCACAGTTAATAGATACTAGGTGGGCCATATTCAGAATTAGTTACCTAATTGTGAACTTTTTTGATGCAAAACAAAAAATAAATACCGCTGCTGTCATAATATTCTATATAGCTTATATGATCAACTTTTGAATATAGATTCTTGTGACGCATTCTCAATCTATTCAACAAAAATTGGAACAAGTAATAAGTAAATAAGAATACCTCAAAGTCCAATTTTATTGTATTCTTGGCCTTTTGGCATTTTGGCTCTTTGTGTACGGTCACTCGAGTAAGTAAATAAAATCAGTAAAAACGCCATTCAGTAGCATGCTAAATAACGTGGAGTGCTAATGATTCTACTTCACATGGTTTGTATGTCACCGCTCAATGAAGCTAACGCATCCTACGAAAAGATTAATAAAGTCATTCTGGAGCAGGCTAAATAATGTGATTTAATTTAAGTGGTCCTTGAAATCATAAATGATAGTCATGACCATTATTAAGTTGGCTCAAATGAGCCTTGATTGTTGAAAGTGTGAGGAAACGTACGTTTAAGTGGTTATTCTGCTTGTGGATCAGATTTTGGTGTTCAATTCCTCGCGAATGTGTAGGAGATAAATATTTGTCCTTGTGTTGCTATAATATTTAACATTTTTTTTTATTATTATTATTATTATTATTATTATTATTTCTGGTTTGAATGACTAGCACTCATTTTATCTGTGCATCCTTAAAGAGCAGGCAGGTGTTACTGATGCCGACTTGGGTTCTTTTGGTGACAATAAGGCCCTCCAAAGGTTATGTTGTTCATATGCTTAGTTTTTTAAATAATTTAGGAAGCATAAATGCTTAATTTTTCTTTTTAAATAATTTAGGAAGCATAAATGCTTAATTTTTCTTTTTAATAATTTAGGAAGCATAAATGCTTAATTTTTTAAATAAGCAAGCATAAATATTTCTTTGTTGGCGTTTTTTTTAATTACTAGGCATGTGAATGTTGCTCCCTCACACTTAACAGAAGAATAAGGAAAGTTATTTGAGCTACATTCATACGTGAAGGAAAAGATCAAATATTATCAGCCGTTCTCTCTCTAGCACCTATGGGGCGACTTTTGCCTCTTGATTTCTAGTTCGATCTTCATTATCTAGGGTTAAAATTCTTCCAATTTATTATCAAGATCCAATTATCTTCATTATTCGGTTAGAATTTTGAATAGAGAGAAAGTCCAATCTTATGTTTCATTCAAACCCGATTAGGGTTTTTTGTGATTGGAAAAGGCTGGTCTCATGGTGGTTCAAAACCGATTAGGGTTTTGATGGGGATCGGCATAGGGTTATAATTCTGGTCGATCCATGGCAATCTAAAGGGTGCGTTTGTATTGCTTTCATCTAGACATTAGTTTAGGTTATGCAATCTCCCTTTAAGAGGTGTTGGGTTTTGTGGTTAGGGGTTGGGTTTTTCTAGCTCCTTTGCCGCCTGGGTGGTCATGGATGGGTGAAGCATGGATTCCGATGGTCTGCTAGGGTTTAGCTGATCTTTATGGCGGCTAGGGTTTGGTGGTGCTATTAGGGTTTCATATTTTCATTCACGGTGGTTTGGTGCGGCTAGGTGTCTATGGAATCCGGTTAGGGTTTCGCTCGCTTTGTCGCTTTTGGTTGTTCCTGCTCATGGTTGGAGATGGTGCGGCTAGGGTTGGGAAATTGGGTTTCTTTGTTTTTACATTTAGATTGTAATTTAAATGTAATTGGTTTTTCTGCGTTTAGCAGTAGATTTGCTCAGTTACATTTGTAGAGTCAAATCGCCTATGTAACGAGCTGAGGGCATGGGATTCATCCATGTCAATTGTACTTCATAGTTTTTGGCGTAATATATTTACCGGGGTTTAAACCCTTTTACCCAAAAAAAAATACATTCATACGTGAAGTGGTGTGGTCGTATTTGTGTATGTAAATATTAAAATATCATAAAAAAGTTGCAGGTCTAGGTTATTTATGTTTTTCATATTGACCTTCACGCCTTCAATAATTTCATAGATTTAAGAATAATGCGGCGAAGTCTGGTAAATACAATAGTTTAATAGCTGCAACTTATTTTATCGTCATTTAAGCTTTAATTTAGCTCAATAATCATGGCTTTCAAAATTTAACCAGCATTTTTTTTTCTACCTATTTGTAGGTTTCTAAATTGGCCATGGATAAAAAACTTGGGAGAACGGTGACACGTTGTCATGGATAAACAGATCCGTATGTGCAAACATTCAAACTATAAAAACACATCAAAGACTATTGACAACTCTTTCTTGAGTTTCTGCTCTATATCATGGTATAAACTGATCCTGTTGTGATTTTTTTTGTTCATGAACTTCTATCTGATTTTTGGTTCTATGTAAAGATATGTTTTGGTTTCATCTCTACCTTATTCCTATAAACTTCAAAAAAAAAATTACACGTAAAAAGCTTGCTGATTTTTACTCAGACGCAACTAGAAAATGTAAAATTTATTCAATCCGACTTGGGTGGTAGGAAGAAAATAAGAGAAGATGATCTAATCCTTGGAATTGGATCCATGAGAGCTTAGTTATGATGATTAATGATTTATATGGAAAAGTAGAAGAGAATGTGTGTGCATTATGTTATAATTAGTGTATATTGAGTCTTAACATAGTTTTATGATTTTAATCAGCTATTAAGAAAACCGTTCATCGGATGGCAGAAACCTAGTTAATCACATGTAAAAGGTGCTATGAGACTCACCAAAGGAAAATAAATACTATCAAATCATGAGATTTTCCATATCGTTTAGAAAATCATCCAAAGAAATACTTAGTATAATATATGCATGACATCTTTGCATGCTACTGTATACAAAAACACGTAAAAATGATACTTCACAAATTTACGCTTTTCATACAAGTTCTTATCACCATCTTGCACTAGTATTGCAACCATCATCAACTCCCAATAATTCTTCAAGATAATCACTGCCCAAATCCTCAAAAACGACAACGTTCTGATCATCCTTCATACTATCCTCTCTTTTTTTCCTTTTCATCTCATGCTTTCTTTTTATAGAATGCATTCTCTTTAAAGCCAAAACCGGTGAAGTCCCTTCTTCATACATGTACCCCATCTCTATCAAAGACTCATATGCTATTTCCTCCGTAAAATTAAGCACTGCAAACGATCCTCTCAATGCGTATGCTGCTTGATCATAAGCTAGAGCTGCAGCTTCAGCAGTGTCAAAGGTCCCCAACCAAACCCTTAGACCATTTTGTGTAGAGTCACGTATCTCAGCAGCATACTTCCCCCATGGACGCTTCCTCACGCCTCGGTAAGCACTCTCTTTCTCTTCTCGGTATTTAACTGGCTCCAATGGACAGTACTGAGTCTGTCCAGCAAAGTCACCAATGACTCCGTAGAGAAGCATGTCTTGAGAGTCATTTTCGTTGGATGGGAGAAAATGGTAGTTAGAGTAGTCTTCTGGTGAACTAAAACTTGGCATTGGGTTGTAGAAGTATGATGGATCCATATGAAGATTAAAATTATTTTTAATTTTTGAAAGATTAGAAATATTTATTTTTGTTAAGTGTTTGAAGTTGAGAGGTTATATAGGCAAAGGCTGTTCTTTGGTGGGACCCACAGGACCAAAAGAAGTATACTAGTAATTAGATATTTAGATGCGTGTGGGAAGTTCCAAAAAAAAAGATGCGTGTGGGCAAAAAGTCTTGTTTTGTCTGCTTTGGTGGCCACATCCGATTAGGGTCGAGCAAATGGACCGAGAATCAAACCGGGACCGAGAACCAAATTGGAACCGACCAAACCCAGACCGAAATTTAGACCCGCGGTTTGTTTCTCGGTTCTTTAATATTTCAAATTTCGGTTCTCGGTTCGGTTAGGTTCAGAACCGCGGATCTCGGTTCTGGAACCGAAGAACCGCTACTTTCAAATATATAGGATATTATGAGAATTTCTATGAGACGTTTAGTTTTTTTATTTGATACTTCAAACATTTTTCTTCCTTGCTTTCTCATTTAACGATAGAAAAGCTCTAGTGTTTGTGTATCCTTATGGTTTGATATACTCAAAAGATCAAAAGTCTAACATATGCATGTGAAACTTACGGTTCAGATCGTGGTTGCATTGCTTGGTTATACTCTAGTAGTAATAAACATAAATTTTCCGTATGACACTGTGTTAAATAAGCTAGTACATTAAGTTCACAACTACTTCATGTCCCACCATATATTTTCCATCAGTTTCAAGAATCTTAAGAACATGCCAAACATACAGAATTGAATGTAGCTTTAAGAAAAAGATGATACAAAGTTGCAGGGATTTAATCTAGCGTTAATAAATTGGTTTTGACTTAAAAACCATGCTAGTTAGCATATGTTTGTACCTTGCTGAAAGATATTATGTATAATAAGTTGAATGTCCATATTTTTCTCAGCATATTTTGAGTTGATTTTCATAAATATTCATCTTAATTAGTGGCAATTTGCAATTCATAGTCGTATTTGTCTTATCTTCACAAATGGCAATGTGACAGAAGTTGCCTAAATTGAATCAAACATTTATAAGCATCATACTTGATTTTAACTAAAATTTCAACCAACTTTTATTTAACAAGTATCCATCTGCTACATGCCTCTACGCATACTCTTTCTAACATAATAAAATGGCTATCTTAGAATGTACAAATATATAAAATACATATACTTGACAAAGTATCTAACATTGAATGGGTATATATATATTAGGGAGAATTTCATCAATATCATTAAAAAAACATTCAAATTACATCAATGTCCTTACAAATATCAATATTACATCAATATCCTTTCAAATTTTAAAAATTCTCATAAATGTCCACATTTTAATAAAATTATATTATTTAGATATTGATTAATAATCAATATTACCATTTTACCCTTCTTCCTTGTTTATTAAATCACGATCATCAGCCCCCAACTTGTTCCTCACCATAAACAAGAACAATACAACAAGATAATATTGGTCTCATGAGTAAAATTTAACACACCTAACCTTTAATTCTTTAAAGAATCTGAAACCCCAGTTGATAAATTAATTACTTTAGATGAACATGACTGATAAAATATCAAACTTTTTGACCAAATATATACAGTTTGTTGCAAATTCACATTATAGATGAGCATTAAGTTTGTGTTGTAGTAAAATCGGTTCTAATGGGTAAGAACCGAAAAACCTGAACCGGAACTGACCCAACTTTTTGGTTCGGTTCTCGGTTCTTACTCAATTCAATTTTCGGTTATCGGTTCTCTCGGTTCCGAGTCGGTTTCGTGTGGTTCCGGAATCGCGCTCACCCCTACATCCGATGATTTATGATGGCCTTTTCGTATCTAAGGAGGTTTTGCATTAGGATTTGAATTTAAATTTTGGGTGTGTTTAGTATGCTGTTATGAATCACAATCGATATAAGTTTAAATATAAGGTGGACTTTTTAGGTATGAAAGTTTCATACCTTACCTTTATGTGTGGTTTGTAGTATAGAACATATTCATATATCATTGTTATATTTGATTGCAAGATTTATCAAACAAACACTATTATTTGGAATGAAACTCATTTCATGATTCTAATAGGCATGTACCAAATGCGCCCATATATTTTAGATTGGAACTTGAATTTGATATAAAAAAAGAAAAAAGAATATAATAAATGAATTATATATTATTTTTAAAATTAAAATGGAAATGGAAAATAGAAAATAAATAAAATATAAATGATAGTGGCTTATATGTGGTTAAAAATGAGAGACAGAAGTTTCAAGAGCCAAAAGACTCAAAGTTTTATGAAAACCTGTAAAATGAATTTGTCAAAAGCAAATAACAGGGTGTTACGTCTATTTATGAGTCCTAACCAATGTTTTAAAAATCGGTCTTTTAATCGACTTGCTCGAGCCATCATGTTACGGTTTAACCGGCACTTCAATCAGGTTTTTTGCTCAAAGCCGGCTCCCGATCACCACCGTCATTATCATCCACCCGCAAGAAAACAACAC